>CM055098.1:74433570-75135216 GCA_029204225.1 Diphasiastrum complanatum
TTTTCACAGATTTTGATGACATGAAACTACCAATGACCATTATTCTATTTATTGATTTAATGATTTGTGTGGCAAGTATTACTACTTATAGAACTCAGAACCTTCTATGAGCCATGGCTGATGGTATGAATATTGACCTTTCTTTGAAGGTATGTGCAGGTACTCACGAAAGTGCCTGAAGAATAAGAACAAGAACAAGAATAAGAAGCCTTCTGGGCTTAAGGACCGACCTTTCTTTGAAGGTATGTGCAGGTACTCATGAAAGTGCATGAAGGACAAGAATCGGAACAAGAAGATTTCTAAGCTTAAGACTGCTAACAAAGAAGGCTTATGATAAGTCTATAATGAAGGCTCAGAGGAGTCTATAAAGATTGGGGACAAGGCCGAGTGACTGAAAATCCTATGCATCTAATAAGCTAGATTTGGAAATAAGTCCATTGAAAGGAACCAAGTTCATGTTCCACCTTTTACGATCCTTTTTGTGAATCCAATGTATATGTAATTGGGAAAGGCCAATTGGTTTTGCATAATAAAAAGATATCCTTCGGGGGGGGGGGGGGGGGGGGGGGGGGGGGGTCCCCATCTTGACCCCTCAGTGCTTTTGCTGCATGTGAATGAATTTTTGTGATTCATTGTTTTTCAAGTCTAATTTGATTTCATTTAAGTTGATTTAAGACTTGTTTTATGTGAAAGTAAAGTCAGTAAGTCTATGGGTCTAAAGATTGTAAGTAACCCTCCCTTGAGGTTCACAAATCCGTACAGTACCATATCAGGTCCAATCAATGTCATAATGACCCTTCTTGATCCAAAAATCTCAAAGATAGCAAAGGAGATGCTTCTACACTCTCTAGATCTTGATTTCAAGGCAAGGCAAATTTTCACATCACTCTTGCTATATGCATGGATATCTTAGGTAGGCTCTGATACCATGTTGAATTTCACACATGTGGGAGTGCCCTAAAGTGTGATTATGATCTCCTAAGACTTGGTGATTGCACAAAGATCAAGCATAGATTGATAATCAAGATCTATCTTAAAAAACTAAGGCGCACTTTGTAACATGCATATATCAAGCATACAAGTACATTCACACGTGTGGAGACTTGTCAAAGAAAAAACTAAGTGTGAAAAAGCCTTGCTCTCGGGTAGAGAGAGAATCCAATGTGACTCAAAAATGTAAAAATCTCATTAACTCCAAAAACTCAAGTACAAATGAACCTATCACACACTCTAATAGGATCTCGAGGTAGAGGGTGCTTGATTTTCATTGGACCTCTTTTTCTCCTCTAAATTTGATTGGTTGAGTGACTTATGAGTCCTCAAACTTGATTGGACCAAATTGATGGAAATCTCACTTTTGATTGGTCACTAGATCTCATGCCAACACATAGGAATGAGTCACACATCCAACCTAATTATGACACTTGTAGCAAGCCTAACTAGCTCGAACCACATCATATGCTACTTTTGGCCTAATCATGGAATTACAAGTGTACTTACTCGAGTTGCCTCCTAAGCCAAAATTGGCCCTATCTCCTACTCACACATAGATGGGATACCAAAAAATTTATCATACCCCTAGACTCAACATAGATGACTTTTACAATTCTTCACACTAATCCCACGTGTTTGTTATTTGTTTGTAATTTAGTGCAACCTCTTAAGGCATAAGTAACGTATGCCTCTAACATTGAGACCTTTCAGCAAAAGTTTCATGTGGATAGCAAACTACAAATTGACACATAACACATGGACCTTTTGCTCACATTAGGTTTTTTAGTTTTGAGCTGTTGGCACTAATGCTTGTGGACAATCAAATACAAATCAATACAAACATGTGGACCTACTTGCTATGTGTCAATTTCAAATGGACCACCCATAGCAACTAACAAGGAACCATAAATGGGCAAAACAACACACATTTGGGTTTAGATAAGGAAGGCCTAAGGTTTGGGGGGCCTTCCTTGGCCTTGCTCTTGCACAAAGGCTCTCATGGTAGGGAGGGGCCCTTTATCCTCAAGGCCCCCATCCTCATCAAACGCTTTAGAATTCCAAACTCAAGATTCATGATGCAATTTTTCAAGAGCACCCTCGGTGACAATAAGAAAGATGTGCTCTCTTGGGGAGCCCCATCTAGTCAGCGATGAGCACTATTGGATAAGAGTGAGGTCTTCGCAACATATGGCTCCCCTAACAACTGTAGTGACAATGTTGGCTCACATCCATCTGAGAGTGAAGAACATATCATGGTATATCATGAAATGGTGCTATGGCATATGTTCACTCTTAAATGAGTGTAACCCCACCTATCACTGCACCGGTGACGCAACATATGCTATCCTTCTTGTCAACGGCGAGACCCCCTCTTCCTTTCCAAAAACTGGTGACGTGGAGGATGGGGAGTGAGTGGGGAGCACCCTTGGATATGGATGGATGATGGGCCCTTAATTAGGGGTTACTGCCACTCTTCATGACACCTCTACTTTCTCTCTCTCTCTCTCTCTCTCTCTCTCTCTCTCGCTTGCTTTGCTTTGCTTTGCTTTGTATTCTTGCTTTTGGCAGACGCTTTTATTATGGATCCAACACCCCGATCCATCGTTCTGCCCATAAGAGCGATGCTTGCTACGGTGCGTCTCTATCGCCTGCCTGCGTCCACGCTCTCTTCTTGCATTTAACATCTTCTTCGGCTTCTCCACAATTTGAATTCAAGTATGGCGATAAATGCCCTGAACGAGAGCATGACTTTCCCCTTTGATGTGAGCGGTGCAGCGGCCGACAGGCTTCGGCTGACAGTCAAAGCCAAGCTTAAGGAATTCTCACAGATTTACACAGACGACGTCCTGTCGGTACGTCTTCTTTGCTTACGCTTTAATTCTGCTGTCAAATTGACACTTAGTTGCAAGCAACAAGCACCAGATCAAATCAATTGTTATATTTTTCTTGTTTTTTTGTCGCATCTGGTTTGGTGATTGGAGTCGAACTCCTGACCTTAAGGAGAAGAAAGAAAGAAAGAAAGAAAGCTAGCTTTATTAATGTATTTTCTATGTCAAAAGGCATATAAGACAAATAAGTACATATCAAGTATGTGGACCATCTGGTGCGTATGAAAAACGTCTCCAAAAAACTGAAAGAAAAGCATATATAATAAATTCATAATAAACTGAAAGAAGTCCTCATCAACAGGCCACTTTTCGGATGACCTAATTTGTCAGCTTACTAGCATAGTTCCAAAGGAGCGGTGGGCTTTGAAGAAACTGTTTAAGCCATCCTAAATTGTAGGTTTAGGGCTGTAAGGCTTTGATCCGGGTTTGAAGAAACTGTTGTATTAGGGATTCTAGGTTTAGGGCTGTGAGACTTTGATCTAGGTGTGAAGAAACCCTTTCTATATTGGGAATTTTAGATTTAGGGTTTTTAGGTTTTGACGATTCACATCCTAAGCTATGTATACGTACATGAAAAATGGTTGTTTCATATCCTGTTTCAAACCCACCACTGTCAGAATTTTTTCAAAGACATTCAGATTTTGCCATGTCTACATCGGAGACCATTTAAATTTTTCTATGTGACAGTTTTGAGTCAACATCCCAGTGTGTGTTATTACTGTGTCTCCCTTGAAGCTCCATGTACGATATATTTTTTGTTTTGCCCCTGTAGAGGGATTTAGCTCCTTCTATGAGCATACAAATTGGAGACTTGCACCTTGAGGGAGTAGAAATTGATGGGAGATGTGGATTAATACACTTTCTTAGAAAACGAAGGCAGTTGAAAGGGATTAGATTTCAAGTGAAAACGATGGTAATGAGAATGGCAAACCAGGTCCATTGGGATTACTTGATGTCTTATTAGGAAGACCTTGGTTGGGACTCTTCTTCCTCGTGTACGTTCTTGTTTGTGTGGGTGATTGGAGTCGAACTCTTGGCCTCAAGTAGAGGAAAGGAAGCCTTCACCAACATTCCCTTATTGTGGTACGTGTGACCCTGACGGGGGTTAAAGGGATGCTATATTTTATGCTTGACCACTTGGATGTCAACCACATACTCAACTGCTATTGCAACACCTTGCAAGGGTTGGTAGTGCAAATGTGGCAAATTGAAAAATTTTGGATGATGTTTGGCTATAAAATTCATGCCCCCTTTTAAGAGGCTATTGCAACATAGAGTTTCCATGTATTAAAATCCTATGGATGTTTTGCAAATTTTTAGCTAGTTGAGGTATGAGGTCCCAGATTTTATTACATTAAGAATGTTTTGAAAAGTTTGAAGAGGAAATTAGTTTGAAAATTGACATTCCTTGAAGTGACTTTGGATATATTTTAAACATATAAAGAGATTCTCTAAGGTGAACCATGTTTAGGCATGGCTTGGTTTTGAAAGCCATTTTCCTCTTCGATTTGAGTCAAATCAAATCCACCTGATTTGAATCTCAATTCAAATTATTTTTGATTTTTTTTGAAATTTCTAGTTGAGCTAGGCGACTTAGTCTGATTTAGAAAAGGAAGTGCTTGAGATTCTTGATTCGAATCTTGAATCAATCTGAATCTATTTTTTTTTGCTAACTTCAATTCTTCAGCACTATGCTGCTCCTTATATGAGAGAGGCATTGAAAGAAAGAAAACGAGAAATCAATATATGTGATTTAAGGTACCAAATGAGAGAGAGAGAGAGAGAGAGAGAGAGAGAGAGAGAGAGAGAGAGAGAGAGAGAGAGAGAGAGAGGCATCCCTTTGGTAAATTCGAGATAAGCCAATATTTACGTAAGAAATGAGAAGCCTGGGAGTACCATGATAATTGATGACCCTAGTGATGAAGTTTTTGAGAAGAGAGAAGAGCTATATGTGGATAATGTGAAAGCGAAATACTCATCACTCTAAGAATGTATGCAGTTAGCCTGAAAATAGCCTCAATCTGGAGTGGTATGATAACAAACTAAGCAAGGATAATTTGGTGAGGAACGGAGGACTTGGCCTAGATCATATGTGCGGTCCACTTTGACTCAGGAATCCTTGTGCAGCTGCTTACATAATGCAATGGTGTCAAACAAATTGCACTTACTCGAAGCATCGCTATGCTTCCTAAAGCAAAAAGCACTCAAGACTAACCAAAGAAGCATGGCCTTTTTGTAGTTTAGCTGTGGTAGCGTGTCTGAAATTGAAAGTAGGTCTAGTGAAGGATGTCCCCAAATAAGTATAAGAGGATACCACCTCTAGTGGTTGTCCTCCTAGAGTAAACACTTGTCACTACATAAAGGTCCTATAAAAATCATAATTTGGATTATCTTAGTATGCCCAATCTAACCATTTAAGCCCTATAACGTATTCAAATGCCATTGCAACCCCTCATCATAAGAAGAAAGCAATGCCACATTGACGTGCCTGCATCCAATACCACCATCCTGGCTTATGGCTTTCTCAAGCTCAAGAAAAGAAAAAGAAAACTTTATTAATGTCTTTTAGATGCCAAGAAGGCATATAAGACGAAGCACATGTCAAGTGTGTATAAGAAAACTACAGGAGCATAAAAACGTCTCCTAAACTATAAATGCATATATATCTAAAACTAATGGGAAGAAACCCTAGAATAAAAGCCTAGATATAAATGTTTAATAATTAGCAATACATAGGTATTATTAGTGATAAGTAGGCGCCTAAGTACATACTTGTTTTGCAAAAATCACCATCAAATCCCTCATCAAAATACTTGTTTTTTGACACTCATATAAAAAAAAGGGTTCCAGACAAACGTTCTAGGTCAAAAACCTGGAATGTGTTCCGAAACGTGTTCCGGAGCATGTTCAGAACGGACCTTGCATCTTTGGCCAGGAGAGAATTTGAGACTCCCATGACTTGCTTGTACAGTGCAATTTTTGCCAATTTCTCAACAAGAGCTTTGTGGGTGAATACATGATTTGAGTTGGAATGTTGTGCCCTGAAACCAGCTTATCCCAAAGCATGCAGTCGTTGACTCTCACCCTGTTTGATTATAGTTATCTCTATGATGGTCCCATAGAGCTTGACCATGATGTGTTTAATCGTAATGGTGTCACGAGACCGTAACAGTACCGACCCTATGGTACTTCTAGGTGTAGCTAACCACCGGAGGCAGAGAACAGTGTGAGTCAGAGGCATGCATGCATACCATGCAATAGGTATGAGGCCCAATAATACCCATGCAGACACATGCAGTTGCATGCATGACAGTAGATGGCCATGCAGTCCTTTGTCCCCTCATATCAGTAATCCATGCATGCAACATGAACGGTGGGTGTTAGCAACAACTACCACGTACCACATCCATGCAAACTCACACTGGGCTAGGAGGGGCATTCTATAAGAGAGTGCATTGGCTGGGTGGATCAGACTAGCTTTGTCTTCTATGTGGTTACTTTGTTCCTAACAGGTCATTTTTGGTTTCACAAGATCATTGCCTTAATGGATTGGGTGAATGATGTTAGTGAACAAGGCAGAAGTAAAACCAGAAAGTACAAATTGAGAAGGGTGCCAAGCGTAGGGAAGTTGATATTAGTGATGTGAATGTGGAGTCCCTAATATTCTCAACCTCATGGTGACTTTTAGGCCTATGAATGGCCTCACATACCATCAAGGGGGTGAATAGTGAAAATTGAGTCAAAGAGACCTGGTGATGGGAATGGGGTTTGTAGCATCCTATCTAGATGATAGATGACACTAAGCACATCAATTGGATGACAAAAATCATTCAAATACATGGAGAATCAAGAAAGTAAACACCAAAGCTCAGGCTCTTCGATAAGAGATGGATTCTAACTAGTGATTAATCAATTAGTAAGAGGGCATGAAAACCCCTCAAGACTCGAAAGATTTTGAGTGCCACATGTTGTACATGCTTTATGGGTATAAATGAGGTGTCTCCTTTTGAATTTAGCACTAGGCCCTTTGTCGGCCATGTGTCTTACTTGACCTACTTGTTTAATATGCATACAAGGAGTTCACATTGTTTTAAATAAATACCTCCATGTCATATGAACAACTTACAAGATAAAAATATAAAATAGGCATGTCTTTCAACATGGGATGGCAGTGGACTTTGTGTATGAAGTGGTGCATACTCGGTCCGTACACATTGATTTTCAAAATAAGTCTTTCGCAAAAAAAGCACGTTGCAGCTTGCAAATGTACACATTTCTCTCTAGACTAATGGCATGTCCATCCAGCCTGAGCCACATATAGCGCCTGTTCATCATCTCTAATCACTGAGAATTGAGTGTAGGAAGTCTTTGTGCAGACATGCTACACCGTTTGAACCCCTAACACCAATTGATCTCATCTCTACTTGATACAGTGAGTCCCAAATGAGGCGTGGAAACATTGACAAACCTGGGCAGAGAGAGAGAGAGAGAGAGAGAGAGAGAGAGAGAGAGAGAGAGAGAGAGAGAGAGAGATTTTCAATTTTGCATGGTTTGATGGCTTTGGTGTTATAGTATTGGATAGTGGATGTTACAAATCTGATTGATTCAATGGGTAAGTTTATTATTGTTTACATTGGTTGCAGGAGTACGTTGTGGTACTTGTAGGACATGGAAAGCAGCAGGCACAAGCCACTGTTGACCTTGAAGCTTTTCTTGGAGAAAATACAGAGTCATTTGTAGCATGGTAATGAATTCAACTTCATTTCTGAAAGATTATTTTGGGTATTTCTTTTGTAGTAATATCCATGATCATTCAATTTCCCCCACATTCCATTCAGTACACATGAACAAAAAATAAATCATATTTCCTTGTTTTGTGATGGTAGACATAAATTGAAACAGTAACGGTTTGTATTGAGCATGGGACTTTTTTCCTTGTTCCACACAACTAGGGAATTAGGGTCCTTTGTCAAGAGTCGTTTTTGAATGAAAAAGTTCCAAAGACAGTTTCTGACATTGCCCATGTCACTAGCAGGCTCTGGGATCATTTAACTGTGAATAAGCAGCTATATCTTACTGATCTACCATCAGTAGAGACCGTTAAATCTGTGGCTGGAGGAGAAGAACAATCATCTGTAAAGCCACGGGAAGAATTGGAATTGACTTCACAGTTGGTTGGATTGGAGGTGAGTGAAATGCAGCAATACTGTAGTGGCTCTGAAGATGTAAGGCTTCTAATCATCAACATACAGAAAATGCTCACTTGTTGAATTTGGTCTGATCTTGTTTGTTATAGTGGATTTCGGTTCTCTGCCAATTGGTTTGAATGATTAGCTTTTACATTTTTGATCAAATTAGTTACTCAAGTTTATATTTTAACAGGTTACCACAAAAAAAGGTTCACGTTCTGCTATAATTCACAGTGAAGAGGTAACTTCTAGCGAGGTGCCAAGCAAAATTGCTTCTTCCCAACCCAAGAGGAACTTCAAGCATCTCACATCATCATCAAAGGAGGACACTTTTGATCTTGTTCAAGATAGACATAGACCTCGTGAAGTACAGCACGTTCATGATCAAGTCCGTGAACAAAAACGGCACAGGTCTCCTGAACCATGGTCACAAAGAGTGAGAGCACGCAGTGATGAGAAGGAACAGAGGAAGGTGTGTCTGTTTGTTCCTCTCTCTCTCTCTCTCTGCCCCTTACCCTGGTTTCTTGTGTACATGCTCGAAGAATAGTGTATCATGCTTTGACATCTAACTATCTTGTTTATGTGCAGAAAGGACCCACATCTTTGCATGTGAGAGCTTCTCGCCGATTGCTTGAGTCTGCCATTCGAGAGGCAGTTGCTCCAGTTGCAAATCATCCCAGGAAAACCGAGTCCAAGAGGCTTCGCTCGATTGCTTCAGACAAAACTGGTGTGTGCTGCAATTCAGATGCATGTTGTCAGTCTTCATGCAGGATGCTGCTTTAAAATTTTGGCTGTGCTTCATCAGTTGCTCCTCAACTGTTGGTATTTTTTTCATTGCAGATCACTCGGCCTCCATGGTGGAACCTATCTGGCCACAATATGCATCACGATCTCGTGCAACTGTTTTTAAACAAGGAGGAATAGTCTCTCCAGCTATGATTGTTGCTTTGAAAGCCGCAGCTGCCGCAGCAGAGGACGTAAATAGCTATAACAAAAAGAACCAGGCAAGAATTCTGAGCAATGTCTGGGGTCGCCTGGGCACGAAAACAAGTGAACATCCTCCAGTGCAGGAAGAAGTAGCCGAAGTCACTGAGGAACTAGAAGATTCAGAAGAAATTAAGCAGGCTCAGCCAGTTGAAGAAACTTCTGAGGTTGAAGAGGGACTGGTCAGTGATGAATCGTATGATAGTCTGATAAATTCTAGGCACGAGTGGCCATTTGAAGAAGCATTAGTGCTTGATGATATTGGACCTTCAGATGATGAGACAATGCTGTTTGACGAGGTTGAAAGTGCACCTTCAGGTGCTTCACATGAGGAAAATGATGCTTTTGATAGGCACATTTCTTCCAATATGGCAAGGGATGGTTATGACGACGGCCCAGGATTCCCTAACCGTGCGAGTCAGGGATACAGTGAGACTCTTACAGAAGCGCCAGCTGATGCTACACAAAGACACAACTTTGAAAATAACATTGCAGAAGAAACTCGGAAGAGAGTTCCTGAGGAGGCTACAATTTTACAGTATAGATATGCACCCAATCTTGAACAAGCTGAACTAGATTCACAGCAAAAAGTACCTTCAAGTTCTGGAAGGTTCAACAACTCACACAAGACTGTTTTTTTGAGCTCTTTGAAGAATACTAACAATCAAATGGGTTCTACATATCCCAATGCACAAACAGACATAGATGTTCAAAAAGATAGGCTTTTGAGGGCCGATGACAATGAATCTTCAGAAATGGTACAATATTTCTTTTCAATTTACTCGTTCTATACTTAGCAAAATATTCCAGTTTTGATAAAGCAGATATCTGAGGCTTGAGCTAGAGTTTCAAGGTTTCATTCGAAATAGCTGGCATTTGTTTTGTATATGTCAGTGGTTCAAATCTGCTGTTATTTCAAGTTTACAAATGTGTGCACCTTGAGTGATCGTAAGTAGGACAGGATATAGTCTTATGAAACAGCTGAATTGATGTTTATCTCTTTTGTATTTTATTTTAGACTTTTTTGGTTGCATATATATTTTGTTCCAGGCTTTACCTAATGGCATAATTGAATGTGTGAACTTGTATATGTTAATTCTCACAAAGATATCAAGTCTGCTTTGCTATGGTAAATGTTTGTCTAATTCTGCTCTCCTATGGTAAATGTCTGCCTATCTTGGAAAAGCTTCATAATTTTGTTTTCCACACTAGGATGTTTCGGAGATGAGGAAGAGAATGAGGCAAGTGGAATTGGAAATGACAAAGTTGCGTGCTAGGCAGGCTGAAGTAACCAAGGAAGTTCAAAAGGTCACAGCTGCTCCTGCTTCCGGTGAGTGCCAATTACTAATCCAGAAAGATTGTTTGGCTCATAAGTTTGAATTTTTTTATCCTGCAAAAGTTTCTCGCTTCTTGACTTACTCTAGTTCTCCTTTTATTTCCATTCCTACAGGCATAAGTTTTGTAAGTATTGCCTACACCTTTGACCTGGGTGCTGATCAAGAAGGCTGTGCTATACATATTACTGTTCAATATAGAAGTATATGTAAAAAGTACCTCTTCTATTAGGCGTGATACAATGCATAGTTACAACTGATTTTTGAAACCTTTTTGAATCTTTTTGATTTGATGCAAGATTCAAATCGTTATTTTAGTTTTAGCATTATCTCAAACTTGTCAGGCAACTAGCATTGAATGCAGTAGCTTTTGGAAACTAGGGAATGTGTTAGAGGTCCCCCATGGCAATCTATGCCAAAAGCATATGCAATTCATTGGCCATTCTGTAGTGGGTTTCTTTCCTTGCCTAACCTGAATCCAAGATCTAGTAAATCTAGCATCAAAGAGACGGAGTTAGTTGTCACGTGTAGGTTCGTTCCCATGAGAGCGATAGTATAGGTCAGATTTCAACATGAATGGAGGATTCACATCTAACTCTAACATCCATTAACCCTAAACATTAACACTACATCCATTAACAAAAGTATAGTAACATGCAATCTCAATAACAATCAGATCCAACAATTAGCAAAAACCAAAGAAAGCATGAGAGATGGAGGAAAAGTGATAGAGAGCAAGGACATTCATCAATCCATTTCTGAAGAGATATTCATCAAATTTGCTATTCATACATGAATTCTATTCTTTTGATACTTCACATTTGAATTTTGATTCAAATATACTTGATTTGCATCTAGTTGTGCATGCATTTTGATGTATGAATGCCCTAAAGTGAGATGACTTGTCTTCTCCAAATGTTTTTGTGGAGTGCACGCTTACATGTGCGTATGGTTTGTCTCTTTGTTGTAAAGAGGTCTTGTTAGTTGTAACACTGCCACTTGCTGCTTGAATTATAAATTTTTTTGTGTAAATGCGTAGCTGTGTGCGGATGTGAACGCGTGCATGTGTGGAAGGCGATTGATTTGTCCATTGATTGTATGGCAGGTGTGAAATCATCATCTGTAAAACCATCAGAAGATGATGTTGATACACGATCTGTGTTTGTAGCAAATGTAAGTGGCTTATAAACCAGCCTCCATTGAAATAACATTTTTGGTGCCAAATCACTTGGTTATTATGATATTATGTCCAAAGGTTTTTGGAGATTGCTAATAGGTCAAAATACAATTATGTATCTTGTGAACCAAGTATGTTTCTTGGGCAGAAAACCTTACGTGGATATTATCATATGACAGGTGCACTTTGCTACAACCAAAGAGGCAATTTCTCTCCACTTTGCTAATTGTGGAGATATTGTTCGAGTTACCATGTTAACGGATGGAGCAACAGGAATTCCTAAAGGGTATGTTTCCATCATGCTTGTCAGCAGAGCACTATTTCATCAGCTTGTGAAACTTTCATGGCAAGATTGTTGCAATATGCACAATTGCATCTGTTACATATCTAAGCACATCTTGATATCACTAACAGCTGTTCCGAACCATTTTAGAGGGCGTGCTCTGTACAGAATAGAAGTTGTTTTTCGACTATGGAGTGATTTTTATCAATGTAAATGCTCTATTTAATGTGAGAAATCACATAAAACAACTCTGTACAGAGCATGGGAAAAAAATTTGCGTTACATATTGGATGCACATGAAATGGCATTTTATACGTATCTGTTCCTTACGCCTGTTGTAGGTCTGGCTATGTTCAGTATTGTCTTGTAATTTCAAAAGTGCTCATAGATCCTCTACTTGTAGGTCTGCGTACGTTGAATTCTCCTCAAAAGATGGCGTGGAGAAAGCTCTGAACCTTAATGAGTCAAATCTACTCTCCCGCCCTTTGAAGGTCAGTATTTTGTCGGCTTCCTTTGTTTAGATAATGGAGGCTTTTCTCCATGAAGTTCATTAATACTGAAATCGGTGCTGGTATGTAGGTTGTTCGAAAAGAAGCTGCTTTTCCAGAGAATTCACCTGTTATTCGACCTGGCTTGTCACACCCTTTACGTCTGACTGTCCGTCCTGTTGTAAGAGGTACTTTCTTGAGAAGGCCGCCAGTTTTGATGAGGGCATCGAGGATGCTTCGGCCCTTCCCAGGTGCACAGCGTTTACAGTGGACAAGAGAAACATCATATTTAGTACCACCACACGGATTGCCGACAGGCTCCTTCATGCCCTCTGTCAATGGATATAGGCCCACAGGGGGTCCTATCCGCCATAAGCGCTCTTTTTCCTATGTTCGAGGAACATCAGGAACACCTTGTGAGGCCTCAATCAATGTACAGGAACAAAAAGTGGGTTAGAAGATCCGAGCAGCTTAAACTACCCTAGTCAATTGTGACGTGCTCGGCCAGAATGAGCAATCTGCAAACCTAAAAAAATCAGTCAATAATGTTACCTATGTGTAAATGCATGAGTAACATCTCCTAGGTGTTTATGGTTCCCCGCTAATGACGTGGAGGAGCTGATCTCTGACAAATAGCTAAGGGACGGTTCAGGGCTTACCCCTGCAAGGATTGAGATTGGGCGATTGTGTAAAATTTCTGATTGCGAGTATTTGTTAAGGATATTTGTAACAACTGTAGGAGGTGGCAAACCGCGCATATGGTTTTGTAAGCAGAGCTGGCTGATGGGTTTGATACCATTCAATTAGTCAACGGATGTAAATAAGAGATTGAAGTGATTACTAAAACAAAAACTGGAGATTTTTGGGTCTTTATACCCATTGGATGTGAACTTGCTGCATTTTCTAGATTTTGCGTGCAGTCTACAACTTTGAAGGAGTGCTTTTTCTCTGGACATTCTTCCAAATTGGCATTAATTTTGATGAAGAGAGCCCTTGTGGAGGAAGGTCAGAAGCTGTGGATTCTCAATCCTCACAAGGTTTAGTAGCTGTCCTGAAACGGAATTGTTCACATTTAACAGTTTTGATTTTATATTATGATTTGCTTGTAAGTTTTTGCAAACTTGAATTCTTGGTTTGTCGCCTGCTTTGCTGAACAAGGCCGCTTTGCTGACAAGGTTATTTGCCCGTTTTTCTTGTTTAAGCTTTTCAATTATTATCAACAAGGTGCTATTGATCATGTTATAGAGCCCTTTGCTAGTCCATTTTCTGCTGCTAATTATGGAAGACATTTATAGATCAGCTCCAAAATGCCCCCCTCTGGAGGCAATCAAATTTATTTCCGTATTTATATTGCTTTTGATTCATTAGTGAGCTCAGCATGCCCTGCTGTTTCAATGCTGTTCTTCTCATTACTGCACAGTGCACATTCACTGATTTAAAGTGTAGTGGATGACAGCTTCTCATATAGTATTTTTATATAAATAGAATGTTTTGGAAACTCGACGAAGGTTTTGGCGAAGGATCAAGAGTAATACTGGTAATTTTGCAAAAAATTGACTTTTTTGACAAAATTATGACAATATGACAACTGATCCTCTGAAACCTTTCTATTTTTGGTATTATTCTTCACAGACCTGGCAGTAGATAGATCTGAATCACATCTAAGCATAGTGAATTGGGCGAAGGTTCTTTTTTCTGTATTTTTTAGGATTTTGATAATTTTTGGTGTTTTTTGGTGGTTTTTTTGATGTTTCTGAAAATCTGCTGGGAATTAATCTTCGCCCTTCCAACTGAAGGTTTTGTAAACAAAACTGAAGGTCTGCAACTCGGCAAAGGTTTCTTGATTGAGAGTAAAAAGTTTTTGGCTCTGATGACGCTTTTTGTCTCTTTTTGACCAAATTTGACAGATTTGACTGATTTTTGTTATTTTCTCTGATATCTCAGATCCATTAAGATTAGTGATCTGAATAGCTTTTCCTATTTAATAATCAGATTATATTTCAAACAAACAAATCCACTCAAAATATAGCAAAATCAATCCAAAACTAACCCTACAATGCAGTTTTAACACTATTCATGCCACGACAAGATGTCTAATGCAAGCTAACCATCAGCCAAACATGCTGCAATCTGAAAAATTGGCCTAGCTCCTCGGCAACGGCGCCAAAATTGTAGTGGGTTTCTTTCCTTGCCTAACCTGAATCCAAGATCTAGTCAATCTAGCATCAAAGAGACGGAGTTAGTTGTCACGCGGAGGTTCGTTCCCATGAGAGCGATAGTATAGTTCAGATTTCAACATGAATGGAGGATCTAACACTAACATCCATTAACACTAAGCATTAACACTACATCCATTAACCCTACTTCCATTAATCCTAAATCCACAACAATGATAGAAACTTACTCTTCTCTCTCTCCCTTTCTCTCTCACAAAAAGCATAAGAAATAGCAATCCCAATAATGACCAAATCTAACAATTAGCAAATACCGAAGAAAGCATGAGAAATGGAGGAAAAGAGAGGAAGAGCAAGGACATTCATTAATCCATTTCTAAAGAAAACCAATCTGCTTTATTGAAATGAGAAAATGAACATGAGGAACAACTCGAGTTGGTCCCTTTTTATAGTAGAGAGGAGGACCCTGGCCTTTGAATGCTATTGGTCCAGTCTTGCCTCTCTTTTTATTCAAATTTAAAAAAGTGTGAGAACCATTAAAATTGGAGGGAAACCCAATTTTATTCACTAACTTGACATTTAAGCCCTGCGACATTAAAAGTCCCACAAAAAGGCCTAAAGTCCTTTTATTGTCTTTTAACTAATCAACCAAATAACTATGTGGTCATCGGGTTGGACTTATACACGCAGGGTGCCAAATCCCTCTCACTTATTAACTAGGGTTAGGGTTGCCTTGGAATCCGCAAACCCTCCAACAGAGTACTATTGACATAGCATGTGCATCCAAAGGTTCTTAGAAAGTTGACACTCGGCCTCCTCTTGAATAGCATCTCAAAAGATGTCCTTCCATCCAAAATAGCACTCGGCCACCTATTGCACAAGAAATTGGCACACAACAAAGCTTGATCCCAAAATGGTTTTTCAATATTAGCACTTTCACATAAAGTCCCATTCTTCCTTTCAGCCACTCCATTTTGTTATGGGATCCTTGATGTTGTATTCTCCCTCTTGATCCCATGCTCATCACAAAAGGCCTTGAACTTGGTAGATATGTACTCACCACCATTGTCACTCCTTAAGCACTTGATCCTTGTGAAAAATTGGTTCTCCCTTGCATTCTTGAACTTGATAAAGATATCATATACTTCATCCTTGCTCTTTAGTAGATAGATCCAACAAAATCTACTAAAATAATCAATTACATACATCTTAGCTCCACAATTGCTAATTGTAGTAAATCCATGAATATCCGAATGTACAAGCTGAAAAGGCTTTGTAGATCTAAATATAGATCTAGTATAAGGTAGTCTATGTGACTTAGACAAAGCACAAGACTCACAAACATGTTTGATGCCACTTAAGGAACTTGGAAGACCTATCACAATCTTCTTCCTAGCCATTACCTCCAATGACTTGAAGTTGAGGTGTCCCATCCTTTTATGCCAAACCTCTTGAATAGGTATTTGCTCCCTTGCAACACATCCAGCTTGGTTATCAATAACACAAGCATCTAGTTTTAACAACTTCCCTTGTCTTTTACCTTTTCCAATCAGGACATCCTTCCTTTTGATCATACACGCATCTCCATCAAACTCTACCTTGAGGCCTTTACTTAGCATTTGACTCACATTAAGCAAATTCTTGGTAATAGATGAAATAAACAAGGTATCCTCCAAATGAACATTCCTATTTGTAGAGAGAGAAATAGGAATTGTGCCAATCCCTTTGATTGCACACTCACCATCATTGGCTATGTAGATCACCCTCTTCTCATCTCCATATGCTGACAAAGAGGTGAAGTACTCTTTGTGAAAGGTCATGTGTGAACTTGCTCCACTATCAATCCACCAAGGATCTAGATCTCCATCATTAGCAAGCATACATGAAGACATCACAAAAGCATCAGCGTTTGTATCTTGAATATCCAAACCATCCTCATCAAGAGTAAGATTATCTTGCTTGTCTCCTTGATCTCTCTTCTTCTCGTAGCACTCACTTGCAAAGTGTCCTTTGATGCCACAATAGAAGCACTTGAGCTTTGATCTATCCTTCTTTTTGCCACTTGAAGAAGCAACCACTTGATCTTGCCCTTTAGACCACTTACTTTTGGTTTTGCATTGAATTTGCCCTTTGTGAACATAGCATCATCTTGAAGTGTCGATGTATATCCACCTCTTGCTTGAAGCCTATATTCCTCATTGATCAAGATCTCTTGAAGATCCATCAGACTTGGCAAAGTATTTTGAATAGAAATACTTTGAACAATGTTAGCATGAGCATCCAACAAGCCATTAAGAATCACTTGAATAAGCTCTCCTTCCTTAATGCTTTTATCAATGCAAGCCAACTCATCATTCAATGCTTTCATCCTCAAAACAAAGGTACTTGGACTTTCTTCATTCTTTTGCAAACAAGAAAAGATTTGCCTTTTTAGAGTCAACACTCTAGAAGTAGACTTGGATTCATAAAGGTTCTTCAATGAATCCCAAGCTTCCAACGATGATGTGTGTTGGATTTATTTCCTCTACTCTCCTAAATCCCATTTTAATCTGCCTCCATTCATGCTGCATTTTTACTCACGTTGTCGCGCAATCTGTATATTTACATGTAAATTCTCACAAGCAAAGAAAAGACAAAAGAATCGCAACACTGTGTTTTTACACATGTTTTTGTGACAGGAGAAAAAGACGACACTGCCTTATAAAATGCCAAAGGTGCCCTAGAAAGCAAAGGCACCATGTAAATCAAATTTTGAGGCATTTTGTAAGAGTGACACACTTTTTGCATCTTCACCAACATTCACTTTAGCAAAGGCTGACGTCGCACCTTTTTCATGCTCACCCCATGCAACTACGCTAACAGACTTGACAACGATTGTAGCCACCCACAATCTCCTACAAACAACACATCCACTTTGTACTTTCTTCATCTGCACACCTGTAATATTGTGTATATATACTGAATACCATTTGCATATTCAGTTTGATTTGTTAATTGAGAGAAATCAAGAATAAGTGTGTGTAAATTTAGCATCAGAAGCTGATTAGAGATAGACGAAGTAGATGCCTTGTGTATTGATTCTTTAATTGTCAGTAACAAGTTCATTCCTCTTACAGATTGAGTTAGCTTTGTAAAGCATGCGGTTTCGTCTGCTATTGTCTTGTGCTCTACCGCATTATTGACATGTATATTTGATATACTTAATTTGATAACAATTCTTTGTTCTACGTTCAGATCTATGTCAATTTTGCTACGCTTATTCTTTATTTTGTCTGACTTTCTGTTTGTTCAATTTGGTAATATGTTTTTAGCGAGTTATTATTAGTCTAGCCATTTGTGACTAATATTTAGTCTTGCCTTTCGCGAATCATTCGTGAGTGATTATCAGTCAAGCTCAGTCTAGCTCTTTGCGAATCATTCGCAACAGATAATTTGTCTAGCTATTCACGACAAATTATTCTTCTGGTGTTTTATTAACGTTTGGCTATGTAATCAGAACGACCGTGATTTCCATCACTAACGTTTTGTTCATATCTGATAGGCATAGTCATGCTTAGGGAAAGAGTCATATAGCTCATTCCGTTGTGCACGAACACTTTCCGTTCGAGTTTCACTTCTCGTTTGTGTTCATTTTCTTTTTGAGCTATTTTCGTTTTTAACACATGACTAACCCTCTTTCTTTCTCTTTCTCCAACATGGTATCAGAGCTATTTTTGTAGCCTGATAAGCTTCCATAGTACAAGACTCTACTAATCAATAGAGTAATTGTTTTTTTGTTATGTATTTGTATATCAGATTTTTATACTTAAGTCACTGATAGTTTTTCCTATCACTTAGACTAATTCTTCTACATGGATTCCCAAGGGAAAGCCAGTCCCATCATGGTCAAGCTTGATGGAGCCAATTACCATTTGTTGAAATTTAAGTTGAAAACTGTACCAATGGCTAAAGAATTGTATGACATTGTTACAGGTGCAGAAGGAAAATCCAAAGTAGACGACACAACAATCGCCAGATGGAGGCTGAAGGATGGAAAAGCTTTCGTGCTGATCATCCTCAACATTATGGATACTCAGATCGGCCATGTATCTGAGTCTCAGACATCGAAAGAAATCTAAGACATCTTGAGCACACTATACGAAGTGCGAGATATAGCTTCCAAGCTACATCTCAGGAAGAAATTTTACTCCCTCAAGACATTAGAGGAGTTTTGAGTTCCAAAAAGACCCTTTAAGAATTCGTGCAAGATGTCTTTTTTATTATTAAAATATTATAACACTAATACTTTTGACTTGCCATAACTTTTTAATCGTAGCTCAAAAGTATGCAACTAACAAATCATTGGAAAGCCCTTGTTAAGCGCTTTCTAATGCACCAAACTCCGCTAAATTCGGACTTACCACTAAAAAGTTATGCCATTTTTAGTATGGAATCAAAATGTGGACTCAAAAAGTTACGTTACGTAGATTTCAAATTTGAGTGTTTTGATTGGTCCATGTGTAAGAAAACTTTGAGAAAAAATATAAAAAGAATCTTTACAAAGGGTCTTTTTTGAATTTAGAACTCCTCTAATGTGACAAATGGTGATTCTCTACAGAATCACATCAATCAATTCAAGAACCCGCTAAGGCAAATGGCTGATGTCGGATCTGTCATAGATGATCAAGACGCAGTGATGCAACTGCTTACAAGCTTGCCAAGTTCATACGACAGCTGGGTGATGATTCATCATGACTCATCTTTTGAGAGTCATTACTATGTTGTTGTAGAAAGACATGCGGAGGAACGAAGCCTGAAGTTCCTCAGCTGATTCTCACGCCTTATACACCAACAAGAGCACGACTAAGCAAAAGGAGAAGAAAGGCCAAAAGCAATCAAAGCCATACTAGAAACCAGCTTAGCACAAAGAACAGTCGAATCTGCAGATGAAGAAGAAACTGTTTTGTAGATACTGCAAGAGAAACAACCACGAAATTCAAGACTGTCGGATACTGCAAGCAAAGAATAACATCAAGGGGCAGTTGAATCAAGTGGCAAATGCAGTTGTAGAAGCTCCACAACCTATTCAAGAAGCGGATTATGATGCCTTCATGACCAACCATCAAGGAGCATCCGGCGACAGTTTGCAAATTATGAATACATGTATTTTCAATATGGGAAGAATTACACTACAAAAAAAATCCGCAAGGTACCTTTTGAAAAAAGCTGACCTGTCCAACAGACTTTCCAAATCCTACACATAATAAAAAAACAAATGGATCAAACATGTATTCTTGGAAATGTCATCTTTGCAAAGCATCCCATGCAAGCACTACTTATGGTACATCGTAAATTGCCAAAACAGAGAGAATGTCGCACCCAAAACGACAAAAATGACAGATTTTACCAATTGTACTTCGTGCTCTGGAAACTTTATAAAAGTCTTAAGGACCATGCACATACAAAGAAACGAAAGGACATTTCAGACAGCTAACAAACTCTATGGAAGAAGAAATAAGAAAAAGTGTCCAAACGACCTACACTCTATTGCCTATATAGAGGGTCTAAGATTGCAATGGCTCAAATTTTAAACGACCTTCTCCTAACTCTCTGAGCATTGTAATACGTTTTGTTTTTTAATTTCAATTCTAGTAAGAGGTGACTTATTTTTTGGTAATGCCAGTTGGAGATTCTCCCTGTTTAGTTACCATAGTTACCTTAGCGAGTAATCTTAGTAAGTTAGTTAGTTATATACCTTAATTACTCTAGTTAGGTAGCTATGTTCACCTTAGTTCTTAGTTCCTAGCTCGGTAGTTCTTAGTTAGTTTACCGTAGTTAATTCTTAGTTCTTAGTACTTGGTTTTAGTTAGTTTTAGTTTTTAGTTTTAGTAGTTGGTTATTTAGTTTCGTTTAGTTATTTTTAATTTTTAGTTTTAGTTTTACTTTCAGTAGTTGGCTGTTTAGTAGTTGTGTTCTTTGACGCGTTCTTGTAGAAAAAGATTGACTTAAAAAATCAGTAGGTTCTGTTCTCGCGACTCTCTGCCATCGTTGTTCTCGCTAATCTCTGCCATCGTTGTTCTACAAGTGCTGTTCTCGTGACCCTCTGCCCTCAAGATTTATCTACAGTCTCACGACCTTCTACCCTCGCGATTTATAGACATTTAGGCGGCAGCGACTTTGCCTTAGCGATAGTGATTCAGCTGCAGCCGCCGATCTACAGGTAGTTTTGTGACAAATGCATCTGCAGTTTTTTTCTACTAGGAGTGCGATATACAGGCTATTCCATCTGCTATCGAGACCCTCAGGCCTCGCGATTTACAGAAATTCAGACAGTTCTTGGTAGTGGTTCAGCTGCAGCCGCTGATCTATAGGGAGTCTTGGACAGATATTCGTAGCATCTGCAGTTTTCATACCCAGTGTTTTAGCCGCATCACTGGTCTGCTACCAGTTCACTTTCTTTAAGCAACTTCCATCCTGCAATTTTTATGCACTTTGGTGAGAATTTATTTATTTTTTCATGCCCACAGAGCTGGCAAACCAGGTGCGCCGGCACACCTAGTTTGTCGACTCTGTGGGAATGGAGATTTTTTTTTCCATGTCCATAAACACAAGTAACAAGCATTTTGATAGGCCATACATGCTTCAACAAGATTGCAGTCAATAGAACGCAGAATGAAGTCTGCTATCCAAAGAACAAAGTCTGCTGTCTGCTCTAAACAACGAGGTCGGCTGTCTGCTGTCTTTATGATTTGCAAACAATAATGGAATTACTAACGGTTCACTTTATGGACTTGGTTACTTGTGAAAGCTCAATAATGTTGGATCAGTACATGTTGTGTGATAATGAAAAGAGAAGCCAAAATCAAGTTGACTACAAAAAACTGATTTTTTTGTCATGCCCAGTGTGCAAACTAGGTGCGCCGACGCACCTGGTTTGTCACCTCTGTGGAAATGGAATTTTTTTCTTTCCATATACATAAACACAAGTAGCAAGCATTTTGATAGGCCATACATGCTTTTACTACTTGTGAAAGCTCAATAATGTTGGATCAGTTCTAGTACATGTAGTGAGTGTGATAACGAAAAGAGGAGCCAAAAACAGGTTGACCACACAAAATGGTTTTTTTTTTTTCATTCCCACAGAGCCGGCGCACCTGGTTTGCCGGCTCTGTGGGAATGGAAAAAAAAAATGTCCATGTCCATAAACACAGTGCGACAACCATTTCGATAGGCCATACATGCGTTTACTACTTGTGAAAGCTCAAAAATGTTGGATCAGTTCTAGTAAATGTAGTGTGATAACTAAAAGAGGAGCCGAAAGTAGGTTGACTACACAAAATGGGTTTTTTTTTTTTGGCATGCCCACAGAGCCGACAAACCAGGTTTTCGGCGAACCTGGTTTGTCGGCTCTGTGGGCATGCCAAAAAAAAAAACCCATTTTGTGTAGTCAACTTGCTTTTGGCTCCTCTTTTCGTTATCACACATGTACTTCAACTTATCCAACATTTTCGAGCGTTGGGAAAGGGATGAGGATTTTTTTAAGCTTTCACAAGTAGTAATCTTGTATGGCCTATCAGGATACTTGTTACATGTGTTTATGGACAATCAACTATGTGGATTGAACAATGCAAAAAATCACTACGCTCATGGAGAAGTATTTACTTTTCTCTTTTTATGATGCAATCACATGTACTATGAGGTTTATGAGATAACTTGGGCAACCACATGTATGTTTGTATCAAACTTGCACATATAGATCTTGTCTCCATTCATGGGTTCACAACATTGGAGAAGCCGTGCATATGGCCTTGAGTCCTCCTCCTTAAGAATAAATTCCTACTTATTATGCTTTTTTACAATTATTGCGTTCCCATGCTACATACCACCTCAACTCTAAACTCAAACAAGACTTTGCCGAAGGAAATTGAGTTGCCTTAACACAAGTTTTTATCTCTATAAATTGAAAAGCATACTCTTATTTTCAAGAGTTTACAATAGTTTGTCACTTGTTGCTCTAGTTGTGGAGAATCCAATGACACGTCATTGAACAAGGGCCCTCAACATCTTAAATGCCATTTGGATGCCACATCCTTATTTCAATGATATTTTAGCATTGCAATGACACACTTGACTAAAACATAGATTCAAAATTGAAACTCGTGTAGGTTTTTGTCTGAAAGGGAGGTAGTCTAAAGATTTCCAAGTTTCAACATTCCACGAATAGAATATGTGACTCTTATTCTAGATATTTAAATGTTGGGAAACATAGTCTGTTATACATGAGTGGTCACAAGTAAGCTAGTTAGGATTAGCATTTCTCTCTAAGACTTAAAGAACCTCACATGGGGCCCATGTTTATCAAAAGAGTCTGGAAGAAGGTTCAAAAGGTGCAGAGGAATTATTCCTAATCTCACCAGATGAAACTGGCTTTATTATTTTAGAAGGGAGCTCTATGCCTTTACGTACATTATATTAACAAAATCAAATATGCTATTGCGAATAGGCTTCGCTCGAAGGTGATGTAGGCTACATAAGAGAAAAGATGATATTAAACAAGTATCACTTGGTGGGGGGGAATAGGAAAAAGAGGCTCTCTAGAAGGAAACTAGAAGGACAAGAGGCAATGGCAATGTATCTGTTGTTTATCATACTTCGAGGGTTTATGTTGCTTGGTGGGGCATAGGTAATGGTGTGCTTGTCAAATTAGGTCAAGTATTTAGGTTTGGTTAACGCTAATTGTGCTAAACTCTAAGCATAAAGATCCTAATCCATAAAATGATCTTGGGTTAGAAGAACAGCATATCACTAATCTTGCCAATGTAGAAAAATTAGCATCTACACACAAAATGAGATGCAAACTCTAATAGATTTTGATCAAACCTTAATCAAAACATAAATAGAAGCTACTGTCCATACAGAAATAATACCCTACTGTATTTCACACGTGTGAACATGAAAATAGCAAATATTGATCATTCTACACATAGAATTGCAAGATATCACAAGTATAGTGCACCAATGGATAGTAGAACCCAAGAGAACCATGTATAAGCATGAATGAGATAAGTGTGAGAGAGAGTGATATCCCTTCCCATGAATTACATCCTTTTATAGTAGGTGCTAAACTTCAGGTGCCACTTGGTTTCCCTCCAAAATGTAAACCCTACTATTTTTGGGTCTAGATTCAATGTACCCAACATTTAGATTTGAATATATTCAAACTCGACTTCTAACTTTCCCACACTTTTCAAAAGTGTTTATTCAAAAGCATTTAGACTAATATAACTTTGAAAAGTCAAACTCTAAGTCTAATATAAAGTTGGCCTCAATTTGCCAAATAAATAAATGTACCAAATATGACTAAACTAGTTGAATTTCTCGCACTCCCTCTTCAACTAGTTTTAGCATGGACTTTGATAACACTCCAAGTGAAGTCCTATGCTTCATGAACAAGTCATTTCCCAATGCTTTGGTGAAGATATCAACTACACATTCCCTTGAGGACACATGTTGAAGCTCCACTTCCTTTGCAATGACTTGCTGCCTCACAAAATGATATTGCACCTCAATGTGCTTGCTCCTAAGATGAAAGATAGGATTGGTTGCCAACCTTTGGGTTGATTGATTGTCACAAAAGATGATTGGGATCTCTGAAAAATCCAGCAAGTGAAAATCCTTGATCATCCTCTTGATCCATACCATTTCCTTTGTGCAATGTGTAAGAGCTTTGTACTCGGCCTCACTAGATGACAATGAGGTAGTGGCTTGTTTCTTCGACATCCATGATATAGCTCCATCACCTATGAAAATACAATGAGCACTAATGGATTTCTTATTCATTATATCTCCAGCATAGTCCTAATCTGAAAATCCAAAAAAGTTAGGTGATGATACCTCATACAATATGCCAAAATCTCGAGTTAATCTTTGGTTGAGATTTTTTGGTTATGAAATAGCACTCTTTGAGAAATATTCTCTCTTAGAGGATAACCAAGTTACATGATTTTCGGTTATGAAAGTGTTGTGTACAGATCAGGAGTTATCTGTAGAGATATGCTATGTAGTGAATCTTTGTGTGATCATTAAAACTTTTGTACAAACTTTTAATCCTGTGAATCTACAAAGTATTCTGAACTATTCATCCACAAACACATGAACCCATTGTCTTTCAAGTCCTTAAGGGAGGGTCAATTTATTGGACAAGATGATAAAGAGTAGAAGCACTCAACACATGTGAGGATGGTAATGAATTGCAGCTAGTGGTTGTGGCAGCCACCAAGTACAAGTCACACTCCAACTAAGGCTTGCATGCCCAACATGATGGGAAATGAAGAACTTGTAGTTGTAGACAACCCAAGGTATCATTCTAGAAAGAATAAATGAAATTAGAGATGGTTGAGATGAACCTTTGATGGGAGTTTTGAAGCACCACGATCAATATTCAAAGGATTGATGTGGGAAGTAAACTAAGCGCTCTCTCTCTCTCTCTCTCTCTCTCTCTCTCTCTCTCTCTCTCTCTCTCTCTCTCTCTCTCTCTCTCTCTCTCTCTCTCTCTCTCTCTCTCTCTCTCTCTCAACATGAAACATAACTAATACATAACACATAATTCATGATCCTACAAATTAAAGTAACAGGAATAAATTAAGATCCTACAAATCAGAGTAGCATGAAACATAAATCAAGATACTACATTAGTGTAGCATGAACTAGTAAACATGAAACATAAACAAATGGCATCACACTTACATGCACATGCACACACACATACACACTCTAAATCCTAAAACCTAAACACACACAAAGAGAAAAAAAATGAAAGAACATAGTAGAGTGCTAATCAAAACTTCCGAACCATACAATTATATCCTATTCTTGAATGTCACCACATGCTCCCTCCCTACGATGTTTGCGCTTTCTTGTGGAACTTATCGTCTAACAAGAAACATTTGAACCACTTTTTTAATAGAAGAAAACAAGGGCTACACACCTTCCTAGAATTGGGAGTGTTGGTTACCTTTAGCTCTTTCATGATCTCTCTCTCTCTCTCTCTCTCTCTCTCTCTCTCAACATGAAACATAACTAATGTGTAACACATAAATTATGATCCTGCAAATTAAAATAACAAGAATAAATCAAGATCCTACAAAATAGAGTAGCATGAGCTAGTAAGCATGAAACATAAATCAAGATACTACGAATTAGGGTAGCATGAACTAGTAAACATGAAACATAAAGGAATGGCATCACACTTACATGCACACGCACACAACTAGTAAGCATGAAACATAAATCAAGTTTACTATGAGGATAACATGAACTAGTAAACATGAAACATAAACGAATGGCATCACACTTACATGCACACGCACACACACACCTTAAACCCTAAACCCTAAACACACACTTGAAGAGAAAAAAAAAAAGAACATAGTAGAGTGCTAATCAAAACTTCCAAACCGTATGATTATATCCTATTCCAGAATGTCACCACATGCTTCCTCCCTACGACATTTGGGCTAACAAGAAACATTTAAACCACGTCTTTAACTGAAGAAAACAAGGACTACACACCTTCCTAGAATTGGGAGTACTATTGGTAACCTTTAACTCTTTCATGATCTTTCTCTCTCTCTCTCTCTCTCTCTCGCTAGCTCTCTCTCTCTCTCTAAGCATGAAACATAACTAATACATAACACATAAATTATGATCCTAAAAATTAAAGTAACAAGAATAAAGTAAAGATCCTACAAATCAGAGTAAGGAGTAAGCAAAGAGAAAGAGCAAGAGGAACAAGTAAAGTGCAAGAGGAGCAAGAGGAACAGGCAAAGTGTAAGAGGAGCAAGATAAGCAAGAGCAGGAGGAGCATTCAAGGTATGGAATTAGAGTAGATTTATGTTTTCATTGTGTTTGTGGAAGTAGAGTGGATTAACTTCTTGCTTTCTTGTTCTTGATTTGAAACAAGCTTCAAGTAAACTAAATATGCTGGATTCTGTGGTGTAGATCTTGCATATTTCCTAACATTCCAGCTCTTGATGTTCTTGAGAAGCCCAAGAATCAAGAAATGGTTATTTCTTGATGGTTGTACTTTGATTGGTTGTTAGTTAAGTTCTTGTTTCTTGTTTCTTTCATTTCTGTTGATCTATTATATTAAACTGAGAATCTTGAATGTTTTCCAAATGAATTTATAGTAGATAGAAATTAATGATTATATGTAGTTCATCTGTAATGCATGCTTATCTTTAGATGGACGTTCTAGGCTTGCATCGTTCTTGATTTCTGTGAGTGCTTCTGGAGTGAATGTGATTTGAGAAATCCACTGACAGGCTAAATTAAACATACGACAACATGAATCGAATCTTTCTGCCTGATTTGGCAATGTATTAAGAAGAACACATTAAGAATGCCAAAACCACCTGGTAACGGGCAGAAACATCTTGTAACCAGAGATAAGAAACTAGAAAACCATCATTTCACAGATTCTCAATGATAGAATCTATGAACATTTGGCGCCATTACCACTAGTGCACACACGCAATCCAATCAAAACGCGATCTCTGTGTGCTCCACATGGTTCTTGAATCTTCACGCTCTACATCTCAACCGAGCCCGTCACTCTAGTTTTGAGTTCCAACCTCAACCGACTTGTCTTCAAGTTCCACCCCTGGCTGAGTCCAAAGACTTTCATCTGGACTGAGCCGAACCCTATATCACGTCTCAATCGGGTCCCTAATGCTAGCTCTCGACCGAGTCCTAACTTACCATCTCAACCAAGTCCTAGGTTACAATTTTCAACTGGGTCCTACACGTCAGATCTCGACTGAGTCTCTTAGTCCTATTAGTCCGTTGATCTCAACCGAGCCTCTCAGTCCGAGCCTTTCAGTCTAATCTCGATCGAGCCTCTCGACCAAGCCTCTCAGTCCGCCGATCTCGACCGAGCCTCTCAATCCGTTGATCTCGACCGAGCCTCTCAGTCCGTCGATTTTGGCCGATCCTCTCCGTCTCGACCGACTTGACCGAGCCTCTCAGTCCGATCTCGATTGAGTCTTCTCAGTCTAATCTCGACCATGTCTTCTCAGTTCGATCTCGACCAGGTCTTCTCAGTCTGATCTCGACCGAGCCCTCTCAGTCTAATCTCGACCAGGTCTTCTCAGTCGGATCTCGACTAGGTCTTCTCAATATGATCTCAACTAGGTCTTCTCAGTCTAATCTCGACCGAGTCTTCTCAGTCTAATCTCGACCGGGCCCTCTTAGTTGGATCTCAACCGAGTTCTCGTACTGTCATTTCGACCGAGTCCACTCATCAAATCTCAACCGAGCCATTGCATTGACCTCTCGACCGAGTCTTTCCAGTTGACCGAGTCCTGACATCAAGTCTCAACCAAGTCTTGACATCCAATCTCGAGCGAGTCTTCGGCCTTGACATCTCGACCGAGCTAAGCTCCTACTTAAAAGTCAACTCAATCTTTGACTAGAGTCTTACCCTAGCCAATTGACATAGCTATCAACCAAATTCCTTTGACTACTACTCACCTGCATACTATGCAACTTGGTTCCACACTAGTCACACTATGACCATTGTACTGTTTTATTAACTTTACATTCAGACCTTTAAAATAAACAAACTCCCACCCACACCACCACCAAGGTACTCCAAACATCACACATGGATCGTCATTACGATCCCAATTCGATAGACGATTATCAGCCTGAGATGGTGTCACCTTCCACTGAGCAAGCTAGACACAATCGGTATCCTTAAATGAAATCCCTAGTACACGAGCCATCCACAAACCCATTCGAGAGATGGGATCCCACTAGGGATGAACCCTTCTATGACAAACCACATTTTCATGCTGTAGTGTCTTCTCATGCAAGAGCTCACTTAAATAGAGCTTTTGCCAACCACAGAGCTCGTACTAAAAAAATCACACCCAAGCTAGATCTTCTGAAGTATGATGGACCCTCAGAGATTTTTACAAGTCTTTGAGAACGCTTGTGAAGTTTATGGTGAAACATCAAACAAAGCCATGGTCCAACTTTTCTCGATGACCATGATCGATCGAGCACGTGAATGGTTTTTCAACTTGGATCGTGAAGATAAACATGATTGGTCACTCTTGAAAGAGTCCTCATCAAGCAATTCAAACCATTTCATTTGAGTGAAAGTCCGTTTGTCAAATTGAAATCAATGCTCATCATTTGGTTTCTAGTTGGACTTCCCAGATGGATCAGACGTGAGCTCAGATCTAACGATGAGTACACATCCTTAAAGACAGCCATGTCTGATGCCATTCACGAAGAAGACGAAGGATTAGATGTCGACGAACCTCGAGAAAGGAGAGCACACCGTGTTGTCCATGAATCCAAGCCAATCGAGGAACAACTTTGGAAGTCTCAGATGGAGTTGCTTAACCATCAACACCAACACCAAATGGAGAAACTTACAAAAGAGTTTCAGAACACCCTGAAGTATGTACATAGCTCCATGCCAAGTTAGTGACCCACTGGCCAAGTACATCATAGACGTGACAATACTTGGTGCCCTCATTGCAGAGGTGCACACACTGGCAATGAATGCCCATCTTATCAACCAGTACCAGACACCTCTTTGATTAAATGTGAAATATGTGATTTCATGGGCCATTCCTCTTTTTACTGCTACTACAATCCACGAAACTAGCATCAAGACCAACCAGGAGGAGAATACCAGTCTCCTAGAAATCAATTTGTTTCACGGAACCCACAACATCAATATCCTCCACAAAAGAATCCATAGGTTCAAATCCGAGAGCTGCCTAGGCAACAAAAACAAGAAATTCAGCCGCAACTAGCACTCTTAGGTCCACCTCCAAGGGGCCACCCTGACGTAGGAGCACAAAAACATCGACCCCATAAAGAATCTGCTCAAACCCATTTTGTCGATCACTCCTATGACCCATCATACCATGCAGATATTACATCCACTTCTGGTAGTTCCGCACACTATCATGAGGATCCCTCATGATCCTACAATCGAGATGAGTATCTCACTAATCCAGAAACTCCACGAATGCTCGCCATCCAAGATGGCTATGCAATTGCCCAACGGCCCATGAGCAACATATGCTTCATCTGTGGTGAAACGGAACATTTCATGGTCGATTGTAAAGTAAAAAACCAATACCATGCCGAATGTCTAGAGTGTATTCAAAAACACAGCTTAAAAAATTGTCCCAAGCAACAAACAGAATCCTACCCGCACGACATCTCTCTTCAGAACCTTTTAAGGTCCTCACTCAAGCTAGTGCCAAACTCTACAGCAGTAGAAAAACCTAGAAAAACATCCTGACCACACGGGAAGCTCTTTAATAGCTTCCACATTACCATGAGACTATCTCGAACAACGACGATAAACCAAACTCCTAGATGAGTTTTGCAGGAGGAACAGAACACGGAACGTCCGCTATTTGCTCCGATCCTCACAAAAGAGCAACCCCTACAGGGATTCGAAGTTTTCTCTGAACTTCTGCAATCTCAGATCATAGCGCCGTTCCATAGTGCCATGAAATCTTTCACGGACTTCAAAGCTATATCCATAGAAGTTTTCAGCTACCCAATATCCAAGATGAACAGCGAAAACCTAATGAGATTCCAGAAATTCCTCAGATTCCCATGAATATGATGAATATCGATGTTGCTAAGGGGACTAGCATCACCTTACCTATGCATTACAAAGATTATCCAGTAGTGTCTGCTATCCTCGATAGTGGATGAGGCGTAAATATCATGGCTTTGTCACTAACAAAGTCATGGGGCTTCAACAACCTCGATCTACCGCGATACAAACTACGTATGGCCGATCAACGAGTCACCGACTTTGCAGGTCACTTATTGAATATACCGGTCCGTATTGCAGGAGTCAAGTTTACCATCGATTGTGTCATCCTAGATCTACCCAATGATACACAAACATACAAACTCCTCCTTGGCACACCCTAACTACAAATGGCAGGCGTCATCCACGATTGGAAGCGCAATAAAATAACCTTCGACAACAATGGAAAAAGAGTCATTGTTGACTCTATAGGACACGTTAAGGCCGCCAAGGTTTATGATGATTGGTCATCCACCACATATTACGCCTCTGATAGTGTTCCAATCATGCCGAAAGGACACTATACAAGATCAACTGATATAATGAATTGGGGACAAGCACTGGCCACCGTGGACTGTGCTGACTCCAATAGATGCCTGATAGAAACTGCCGCAGAAGACACATATGTCCTCCCGTCTTCAACGGACATAGAGTCACCCATCATTCAATTAATGATAATAGACTCAATTCCTATAGCTTGGTGCCCAGGAGAACCTAGTATATCTGTAGCCCACGTTTCGGAAGACAGTATTTTTTCGGTGAATGATGACGTGATGACTGACAACCAAGTCCTCGTTAATAAATAAAAAAAAAAAGATTAGATTTTAAAATTTATAAAAAATAAAATGATTATTATAATTCTCAAACTCACCTATATCTAAGAGTGACAGTTTAACTTGTAACAAATTATCATCATAAATTATCACTATGAAAAAAAAGCTTGCCCATCGTAGCGCAATGTATGGTTAGGGTTGTTGACTGCGACCAACAAGGTGCCGGCTCCTCACTTGACGTTGCGCTTAGATGACTTGCCAAGATTAACTCTATATAAAAAAAACTTATTTTAATGCTAAAATTAACCTGAGACCTAAAAGTAACAAATGATCACAATAGCCCCAAGGCAAAATGTTTTATGGTAAGCAATCTTACACGGCCACGAGAAAAGTCTCTGGACATTCTTAAAACGTAAGTTACGTGGCATAAAAGAGCCGCGGGTTCTCCATGCACACAATCATTCTCTCTCTGTCTCTCTCTCTCGTTGAATCCTTTTTTTTCGTTTATACAAAGCCGTGGGAGGCACAGTTCCTCCCTCCCTCTCTTCTCTCAAAACCGTACCTACACAAAGCGAGGAATTTCGTGGTGCTCTCATTCTCCTTGGGCTTCAACCAGCGGCGTTTTAAAATTTTATTATGTAATATCCTAGTTTTTGGCTTTAAGCAACATAACAAAGGAAGCTGCAGCAATGCCGGGAGTGTCTCTGGGTGATGTCATCCCAAACCTCGAGGCTGATTCCACTCATGGGCGTATCAGGCTTCATGACTTCATTGATAATTCCTGGACCATTATGTTTTCTCATCCTGGTATATATACATTATCAACATGTGCATACGTTTCGTTTAATATCTGATTATTATTATCATAATTTGTCTCCTGGTTTGGAATTAGATTGCCGCCCTGGATAGAATAAAAAAAGGGTTATATATGTACACAACAATGTCATCATCGGCATTCATTTTGTTCAATATCCGTGTATTCTAGTGGGCTGACGTTTTGAATTAGATTGCTGCTTTCCGTATGCACAGTATCATCGATGATCGGCTGCCTTGTTTTTTGTTTAGTAACTGGTTCAATGCTCATGTTTTGGATTAGTTTGCCACTGCTTTTGTAAATTAACACCTTCCATGTATTGTAAGAGCGTATTTTTGTTTGTTGCAGCCGACTTTACACCCGTTTGCACAACGGAGTTAGGAAACATTGCCAGATACGCTCCTGAGTTTGAAAAGCGCGGGGCAAAGCTGTTGGGCGTATCAAATAATTCTGTGGAGGATCACAAAAAATGGATAAAGGATATTGAGGCATTCACGGTAGTTTCTATGTGTCGTGCTAATAAAAGATTTGGTTCATTTTTTTGATTCAAAAAGCTACACTTAGTAGATTCGTGCTGTGTATCCTTAATTGCTCCTTTGTTTCCAAGAATATCAATAAGTTGGTGAATGTGCGTTCACAGGGTGATGCTCGTGTCAATTTCCCAATGATAGCAGATCCTGATCGAAAATTAACAAGCCAGTTGAATATGTTGGATCCCGACGACAAAGATTCGTCTGGTCGACTGCTTCCCTCCAGAGTACTGCACATCATTGGCCCCGACAAAAGGGTTGGTCGGATGAGATCCCTTGCACAGTTCAGAATGCTTGAAAATGTCCAATTTTGTTTTCTCAAACGATTTCTTTAGTAGGCGACGATTGTGACAGGTTTTGGTTGACAGAATCAGAATTAGCATCAAAGTTCAGATGTCTGTTTTCACATTTCCAATAATTGTGAGGAAAGGGTTGGTTGCATAGAGTCTACTTTTTGCACAGTATAGATAAGTTTGGAAATTTTCCTTTCTGTTGATCGTCTAAGCTTTTGGTTGCATGGAATCCCGGCACATTTGAAGTATCTTGATATTTTCAGGTTGTGTTCACGTATGGCTTTTACTGGTATATGTTGATGCATTTATCGCAGATAAAGCTAAGCATTTATATCTTAATCTCCAATTGGTATTTTCACACCCCGTTATGTTTGTGAGATTCTTGATGTTGATGCATTCATGCACAGATAAAGCTAAGCTTCCTATATCCCAGCTCAACAGGAAGAAATTTTGACGAAGTGATTCGAGCGCTTGATGCGTTACAGTTGGCCGCAAAGTACAACGTTGCAACACCTGCCAATTGGAAAAAGGGCGATCCAGTGGTTATTAATCCATCTATTTCAAACGAAGAGGCTAAAGAAAAGTTTCCACAAGGTTTTAAATGTGTGAAGCTTCCATCTGGAAAGGACTACTTGCGAATGGCCCAAGTTCCTTGAAAAACACTGATTCCCACGTAATCGAAGCAGCTTCGATCAATATACTACAGACTTCTAGAAAAGTGAAAACAGCTTAGCTGATAATCTGTTTTTGATCTGAGTAGTCCAAGCTTAAAACTTTGAATCACTATTAAAGAGTATCCAGGTAGAGAAACAAAACAGCTCATATGGTTTTCAGCATTTCCAAAATAAAAGGTTCATGATCAGTACTCAGCTTCAATGAAATAATATAGTAATCAATGTTGTGGAAAAGCAAAACAGCTTACCTGCTGGTAACGTATTAGATTACGGGCCTGGAGGGTCCGTTATCTGACGTTATGGTCACATGGTGCCCTTCGAGAGAGAGAGAGAAATTGAGAGGGGGCGGACAGAGAGAGCGCGAGAGAGATAGAGAGAAAGCAGTCTGTAGATTGACTGAGAAGAGGCGTACAAGATTTTTAGAACGTTGGTCAACCCAGAAATGGCCATATATTGTCCATTTGAAGAAAAAATTCGCTGAAAACTCACTCAGAGCTCTCAAATGTTGTCTAGACTGTAGCATTTTGTACTGGGAATGCGATAACTGTAATGTGCAAGGTTTAGCACCGTAAGTCACAAAGAGTAAACAGTTTGTAGCCTAAGTTGCACTTTCTCTCGGGGAGACAAAGCAGTAGCGTCAGCACCGTTTTTGCCTCGCTTATTGAGAAGACATTCTCATTTCAAGCCTCACTACTGAAAATTAAAGGATGTATGCGAAATGTCTCATACTAGTTGCGACGTGCACAATCTTTGACACACTGTAAAAAGAGCAGAAACGATCACAACCTTCTCGGTTGGCCAAAGCCATTGATCCACTGTTCGCTTCCAGAACGATTTAGGAATTTGTGAACCGTGGCGTCGTTGCAGATACCAAGAAGCACAGACTTTTTCCAAACATCACAAATGGAATCAAACCAAACGATTACATTATCAATGAAAATCAGGCCAAATGAAAACACAATCTCTGACAAATTATTACAATATATATGAAAATCAAGCCAAACGGAAACAGTATCACTGAAAATCAAACCAAATGATAGAACGAAGAATGAAACACCACTCAAAAGGTATCATTCTTCACACCACGATCTCTCAGACTGCAAATCCACTTGCTGCTTTCTTTATCAGCTAAGGCATCCATCCAGTACTTAACGTACTCAAGCATTCTGTTCAGATTCAAAGTGAGCAAGCATAGAGGGCGAAAAAGGATAGCTCAGCTTATATAGTATCCCTCTCTCTCTCTCTCCGTTTCTGCCCTGTGAACATTCTCGCGAAACGGAGATGACAGATTAATCTGACCTCAGCTCCCGCAGCAGGATGATGAGGATTGAGAAAATCCAGATCCCGGAACGACAGATACAGTTCTCTCGCGAAATGCATTCACCTTGCACGCGAAACGCCTGCAACTTTCACTTTTGAAAGGTGAAAATTTATGCCATTCAAAGCTGCCTTACTAAAAATAGTAATGAGACATTTAATAGTCCAATTTTAATGAGCAATCAGCAAGAGCTGACCAGAACTTATTAGAATTAGATAACGGGCTCTGACGGACCCCGGGAGGGGGAGCCCTCCCCAAAATCTCATAACTGGCCCTTCACGCCCGTTATCTAACGGTATGGTCAAATGGTGCCCTTCAACATAGAAAGAGAAAAATTGAGAGGGGGCAGAGAGAGAGGGAGAAAGAAAGATGGTGTGATCGCTGGGAGAGGCCGTGTACACAGACAGATTAGAAAAAAAGTAGGAGAGAGAGATAGCGGAGGTAGAGATTTGTGAGAAGAGATAATGAAATAGATTCATATGATCACCATTCCAAAAGCTTGAATCCACAATTTGATCGCAATTGTTCCTAAGCATAGGAAGATCAGTAACAGGCTTCTTTTGTGATGTGTGAGGTCAGCATTTCTGTTTGAAAAAAAAAAGAACAGAGAATGTATAATAAAACTAGGAAGCTCTCTGATCCTTTTTGAATGCAAGAACTCTTTGTTCTTCCTCAAAACAAGAAATGAATCGATGCTCTCTCACAACCCAGAATCAAGCAAAATGAATAAATGTATCGCACAGAGGCTTTGGCTGAGAGGAGCGATGGGGCTACCCGCTGAAGCAAGAGCATCACTTGCACCTTTCAAAATTGAAAGATAGAAACTTATGCCATTCAAAGCTACCTTACTAAAATTAGTAAGGCACGTTGTGGCATTTAATTTTAACGAAGAATCACCAACAGCTGATTATAACGTTTTGTGAGTGCAATTTCAAAATCCTGAAAACAAAACAGATCAGTTATTATATAATTTGCAATCTGTTACAAATAATAATGTGCGCGCATTCACACATAACCAAAGTAACGTTTCATAATAACTAGTTAATGTCAAGAGGTTTGGGTCCTCAAACGTTACATGACATTCGACCACTTCTCTCTAATTGTAATGGGCAGTTCGCCCTTCTCAATCAATTAATAAAGAATGTAGTTATTTACATCTCTCTTGCGCTCTCTCTCCCTCTCCTGCTCCTGTGTTAATCTCTTGAATTGTATCATGGTATCAGAGCCTACCTCTCAGCGATCAATCCTGCTCTTCTATATCTGAAGCAAAATAGAAAGAAGTCTCAAAAATCAGCCACGTGTGAAAGATTGAAGAATAAATGTCTGAAACCAGCCTTGGTCCTTTTGTTCTCTTCATGCCAAATCTACTGACAAACAAACAAGCAAACATGAAGAAGAGATAGCCGATTGTTATCTCTGATATAGAACAAGCTAGAAGTTTCTGAAACAAGCAACTAATGAATGAAACATTGATCAACGCTAGCTCTTTGAAGATGCTAGAAAGCTGAATTAAAGCAAAGTCCATGTGTAGGTGAATGAAGAGACTTTCTACCACAATCCACATGAAGATGCAGTTCAGAAGCATAGACCAACTAGCTACGCAATTTTGTCCTGATTCGAATTGAATAAAAATTTTAAAGGCAAGTGAATTGTATGCGATATTGATAATTCAATTATAGATGTTGCGTAGAAGCATGTTTGTTTAGATCCACCATTTTCCCGAATTTCAAACTATAGAGATTAACTGATGATTTTCCCAAAGTATAGTAGAGATTAATTTGATGATTGATAGAATATTGCCCTACAAAGGGCACTAAAGTCTACAAGCCACTGCTTCCATGTTTTACTTGAAAGGCAAGAAGTGTATAGATTCAAAATGGAACAAAGAGCCTTGTCATAATAGAAAGATCCCTAAACCATATTGTGTTTTGCCTTCAATGCAATATATAAACCTACAATAGTGCAAGGTCAGACATTCAACACAAAACCTACACCTTGATCAAAAGCCGAGTTTCATAAGTGAAATATCCCAACCTTTTAATATAAGATTTGAGAAACAATTAATTCCCACCATTCTTTGCAAAGAGGTTGAGTTGTATGCTTCACTAGATATAATATCAATTGGGAAAAAAAAAGAGAGCAACTAAATACAATAGCATATTCCATGTCTCTACTAAAAATGGAATTGTCATTGCCGAAAAGAGACATGTAATCAAGTATTTGGTAATTACAAGAATTAGATGTTCTTGTGTTCTTAAAATTTTCCATAACAATCAAGACATTCGAGGTGAGCAATAATTAAGAACGATGTCCAAACTGAAATAGTTGACAGTTGGTAATATATTTTAGCTAATTTCGATTGCTAATGACAAGGTTGTTTAAGTGAGTCTAAATATAGAATTCTTGTTGAGAAAATCATTCTTTTCATAAATATCGAATAAAAAATCTTCGTTTGAAAGAACACTGAATGAGCTTTGTAGAATATTTGAGATCTTTCCACAATGTTAGTGTTTGTTAAGAAATGTTAGTTGTTCAAGAGCCATTTTTTTGGTCAAATGTAAGATGGCAAAAGAAGAGGTGGCGATTCCCTCTCAAATTATAAACTAGGAGATTCGCCTTTCTCCCAAACGATAATGCAATATGGAAAATGAAATTCGAAGTTGCGATTTGCAAATTGCCATGAAGCATCTCAAATAGTGTACAAAACTCGTTCAATATTCTTTCAAACAATGGTTTTTTACTTTGAAAAACAACCATTAGTATAGAAGCATAGTAAATTGACAAATTTAGGTCATCTAGATACACAAATTTATGACAGGCTAGCTAAACAACCAACAGTAACATTTTGTAGTCTACGCCAAAAAACCGAAGAAAGTAAAACACAACATTGAAAATGAGAATGTTGCCAGAATATCTAAAGAGAAAGATGCAATGCCATTTAAAATATAGCAAGAGAATTCATACATGACTGAATAGAAAACTTGTGATTAAAAATTAAAAGTCCTTGAAAGACTTTTCATTTGTAGGAAAAGGCACTGAATATTGCTACATGCATGCTCTACATTGAAACAAACATTTGCACAGAAAGATGATTGGCAAATTAGCCTAAGATCTATTTTTTTTGCTTAAAAATGTAATTTTGAGCAATCAAATACTTATTACTTTTGTCAATAATTATTCAACTCTATCTGTTATAGTGATAGATCTTTCTCTTTCATTACATCGATACAAATTATCTCAACATATAGCCATCAAAATTTTTCAACACGTTTTTATTCGCAATTTGATCGACTTGAAGCTTGCTCCTACCATGGAAACTGGTAAATTGCCAATTCAAAATAAATTGGCCTTTCTATGGAAAATACTTGATAGATGCAAACATATCCCGTATGATCGAATCGATCACTTACATTGCATAGCCTACGTATACAAGCATTTGAACCTATTTTAGCAGATGATTGCACCATTCGTTTACATGCACTGGCTCATGCATTTTTTAATGTAGACTCTGATGGACATGAAATGACTACATCTATCTTTTATCTCTGAAAGCTGAAATTACAATTTTTTAACTCAGAGGCAACGATTCTGCTCTCATGCAAATACATAGGCATACGTTGCCTAATCATTCTAGACTGTACGTGTACATAGCCCGCAATAGTTTTTACTAACAATTGATATAACTACACGTTTTTTTGCAAATAGATATAATACATGTAAACTGATCACTGATCAGACAAATTTTTCAAAAAACAAATTTCAGTTCTAACATTAAAAAGCCATGCCAACATACCTTCGTTTGAACTTTTCAATTTAGAAACTATTATTACACTTCCAATAACAAGTTTTATTAAGACGTCGATTTATTTTGGAATCGAAGTCTTGAAAACGTTGTAAAAAGTCAAATTCTAAAAGGACCCTACACGAATTAAAAACTAGATGTAAGTGATTTGAGAGTGTTTGGTAGCATTGCAGCTTCCATTGAATAATGCCTTACTACTGCAGAATTATAGTAGATAGCATTCTTTCTATCCCTCGAAATAGCAAGTTTTTTTGGAGTTGATATATACTTCTACTTTGAAACAATTTTTTTTGATTTAGGTTTACAATTAAAAATCGATCCTTGCTAGTTATTGTTTTTAACATTTTGAATTTAGACTTCATACACATGTTCATTTGGTTCGACTAAATTATCCTATCCAAAAGTAGAGGGCATTGTAAAACAAATTTGAATTTTACTAAGAATTTAATAACATCATTATTGTTATTCGTCAAGAAAGAAATCATGCATCATATATTGTGTTTTATTTGCTGATTTTATTTTCCATTTGTTTATTCCAGTTTGCAAGACATATCATTCATTATTTTTATTTGAAAAAACATTGAGAGAGCTTTGTAGAACATTTGAAATATTCTCAGAATGTTAGCATTTGTTAGAAAAAGTTACTTGTTAGAAAGCCATATTTTTGATCAAGTGTAAGATGGCAAAAAAAGAGGTGGCAATTTTCCTCTCAATTTTATAAACTAGGAGATTCGTCTTTCTCCCAAATGCCAATGCAATATGAAAAATGAAATTTGAAATTGCAAACTGCAAATTGCCATGAAATATTTGAAATAGTCTACAAAGCTTGCACACTGTTTTTTCAAACAATAGTTTTTATTCTATATTTTTCAAATTTGAATCATGAAAATAGCACATATAATTTTATGTTCAATTAAAATTTCTCATGATTTGGTACATTTTTTCTTTCATATTCTTACAAATATAAAAAAACCAATATCTTTTGAAAATAATTTATAGCTTTATTTTTGTAAATTATATCAAAAAAAGAAAACCTATAAATTAAAATTATCAATTTGTTTTTTAAGAATGAATTGTTAAATTTACACAAGCTAGTTTGCACCATTATTACTTGTAAATAACTTTGAGACCATGTTGTGGGATGTCACACGTGCCAAAAGCATAGGATGTGAAAGATTTCAGATCCTTAAGATCCAATCTACTTGAATGATCTTTGGTTAGAAAGAGAAATACACTACCAATTTCACCAATGTAGAAAAATCAGCATCTACACACAATTTGAGATGCAAATACTAATAGAACTTGATCAAACTTGAATGAAATGATTATGTACTGTTGCTGTCCATACAAAACCAGCAAGCTACTGTATTTCACACGTGTGGATCCAAAAATAGCAAATATAGATCATTCTACACATAGAATTGCAAGCAATCACCAAGATAGTGCACCAATGGATAGTAGAACCCAAGAGAACCATGTATATGCATGAAATGAGATAGAGAAGAGAGAAGATGACTCTCTCCACAAGTTACATCCTTTTATAACAGGTCCAAACCCTATTTGGCCACTTGGCTTTCCCACCAAAATGCTAACCTTACCAATTTTGGGTCTAGATTCAATGTACCCAACTTATTCAAATTGAATCTACTCAAACTCGCATTCTATCTTTCCCACACTTTCAAAAAGTGTTTATTCAAATGAAATTTAGACTAATGAACTTTGAAAAGTCAACCTCTAAGTCTAAAACAAGTTTTGGCCTCAATATGCCAAATATGGAAGTATTGCAAAATGTGATGAAACTAGTTGAATCTTTCACATAGGATACGTTATTCTAAGTCAAATCATTAACCTAGCTTTGGAATGGTACCTTTGGGATATGTCCAAAGAGTGCATAGATAGGGTAGAGAGAAAGTAGGAGCTAAAAATAGCATTTTTTTCATTGTTTTTGGATCTCAAGGCATTGACCCTTAATAGGGTGGATCAAGTGGATCTTTGGGTTAGATGTTAGGGTTAGGTTATTATGAATGCATAGAAGCCCTAATATGCTCAGATCCGAGCTCTACATGTATAAATATGTGATGGGATTTCCATCCAATTATGAGCAAAATCCAGATTTTCCTTCATGACTACTTTGAGTCTATGATTTGATTGATGAATGCTATTGGCATAGGATTTTTTGTGATGATTGAATGAGTTTGGAGTATAGGTATAGTACACAGGTAGCAGCAGGCCGTACTTTCACACGTGTGACGATTTTTGGAGCTAATTCATAGAGTTCAAGCCAAGATAAGCTAGGAATCAATGCATTGATTAGTAATCTAGCTTCTAGATCTTGTTTGGATCTTAAGTAGGTGCTTTCTCCACCATTTCTAGGATAAAATGGGATTATTTTGCTGCATTTTTAACAATGTATCAAAGCCATTCCAAGAAATGAGCTTCACTTCATGCAAGAATCATAGATTTTGATGCAATTCAAGCATTGATTGCTATCTAGACATAATCTATGAGTAGTACATTCAATTCTTGATTAATTTGAGTGAAGAGAGATCTAATGTTTTTTTTGATTTACAGGCTTTTTAGCTTCAAAATCTGAGTTGTGGTCATCTCTTATCAATTGGATCAAAATAGCAAGTATTTTGCACTTTCATCATATTGATGCTACTCGATTTGTGGAGTCTATCGCAAGGAATAGTTTTCAATCAATCAAAAGGAAGATACGTCCTTATCTTTGGTACTGTAATAGGTCGTTCTTAGACTTATTGAGGTCTTAGAAATTCAATTTTGGGGTCAGCCCAAAGAATTTGACAAGTGCTCATCAAGGAATGCAAATCTAGTCAAGATTGTGTTCAATTTTTTGCTTGATTTGTGAGATAGTTTGGATTGATTATTGCATGATGATTCAACCTGATCTTGTAGGAATGATTTGAAGAGACATTTATGTGCATATGATTCCTTTTGGTTCAAGTTAGGTGAATTTTATATCCTTGTGAAGTTGAAATCAAGGAGGAGGCAATTCTAGATCCATTTTTACGCAAATTCAAGCTAGTTTCCATTCTTGTTGACATTCATAGATTTGATTTGGCTGAAGATCAGGTAGGATATTATTGAGAGGTCATGTTTTGAGCTTTGTCAAGTCCCTAGGTAGTGGGATAGCTAGTCTTTCAATCATTTCTATTTTTGCATCTATTCTTGTGATCAAGATCTTGTTTAAAGATAGATGGCTTCAATGAATGCATATCTTTTGGATTGACATGATAGATTGAATGCTTCTAATTATTCAATTTGGAACCTAAGAATGGAATCAATTCTTATTTTACAAGATCTAATGGATATAGTGAGTGGTGAAGAGGATGAGCCCATTCACCCTCAAGAAGCTACAAAATACAAAAGGAGGTGCAAGGTTGTTGTCCATTGTATAAAAATGAATTTAGCTAATGAGCTTCTTAAAGAGGTAGGTGCTTGCACCTCGGCTCAAGAAGCATGGGAAACTCTTCAAAATATATATGAATCCAAGAATACTTCAAGGTTGCTATCCTTGAAGAATCAAATCCTTCAATGTTTTCAAGCTAAAGGAGAGAGTGGACATTCATATGTGTTGAGAGTTAAAGACTTAAACAAGGAGCTTGCTTACATAGGAGATTTTATTAAGGAAAGTGAACTTGTTCAACTAATCTTGAATGGTTTGAGTGTGGATTTTTCTAACTAGTGCAAGGCTATGCAATTAAGGGCAAGTTGCCCTCACTTGAAGATCTCCAAGGAGTCCTCATGGCCGAGGAAAGTAGGAGAACTCACATCAAGTCAAGGATGGAGAAGCTCTACCTCAATGATGGAGATGACAAGGCTCTTTTCACCAAGAGCAAGAGCAAATCCAAAGGCAAGGGTGCTGCATTCAAGAAGAATCAAGTCAAAGGTGAAGATCAAGAAGGATCTTCAAGTCCAAGCTCGAGCAAGCCAAAGAAGGATAAGTCGAAGATCAAATGCTACTTTTGTGTCAAGATGGGGCACTATGTCTCGGAGTGCTTCAAGTAGAAGCAATCTCAAAGTCAGGCAAACCTAGGCCAAGAGGAAGAGGAGAGCTCTCATGAAGATTCACTTATGATGTCAAGTTTCTCATCTTCAAGCATAAGACCCTTGGTGGATAGATAGTGGGGCTAGCTCCCACATGACAAGTAAGAGGGAGCATTTCTCAAACTTATCTACCTATGATGGACCTATCAAGTCAATTTCTACAGCAAATGATTATGCTTGTAAAGTAGAAGGCATAGGATCCATACCTTTATGCTTGGGATCTTCAAGGAAGATCAAGATTGATGGAGTACTTTACATTCCTAGTATCACTAAGAACTTGCTTAGTGTAGGACAATTGCTTGACAATGGTTTAATTGTGGAGTTCACCACAAATGCATGTAACATCAAGAAGGATGGCAAGATTATTGCTAGAGGCATAATATTTGGAAGGTTATTCAAATTAGATGCCTATGTGGATGCTAATATTGTGATGCTAGCCGAGGAGACCAAACTATCCAACCATAGTCTTTGGCACAAAAGACTTGTCACATCAACTCAAAGTCCATGGAGGCCATGTGCAAGGAGAAGCTTGCCTTAGGACCTCCAAGATCTTTGGCAAAAGAAGAGAAAGTATGTGAAGCATGTGCTCTCTCAAAAGCATATAAGAAACCCTTCTCAAATTCAATCACAAAGACAACTCATCAACTTGAGTTGATCCACTCGAATGTACACTTTGAAAGTACAATGTCCAATGGAGGTGCCACCATGTTTGTTACATTCATAGATGATTACTCAAGGTTTTGTCGGGTATTCTTACTTTCATCTAAAGCACAAGTATTTGAAAGCTTTCTTAAGTTCAAAGCATTTGTTGAGAAGCATCTTGATCACAAGATCAAAACTTTTAGAAGTGATAATGGTGGAGAATATATCTCCAATGCTTTTAAAGATTTTCGTGATCAAGAAGGGATTAAGAAAGAATTATCTTGTCCCTACACCCCTCAACAAAATGGGGTAGCCAAGAGGACGACTAGGACATTGTGTGAATGTTCTAAAGCCTTAAGGATTGATGCATGTTTACCAAAAGCTTTTTGGGGAGAAGCTCTCACTTGTGCTAACCATTTGATGAATAGAGTTTCATGTAGCTCGATTGAAGGCAAAATACCCTTTGAAGTCTTATATGGGAGGAAGCCAAATCTCAAGGACTTAAAGGTGTTTGGATGCATTTTGTGAAGAATTGAAAAAGATTATCTAGGTTAGATATAGGGGTCTTATGTTTTTTATATCAAGCATCTAGGTGTAGGATGTTGATAGGAACAAATTTGGCACAGATGGCAAATTATGCATTTCCACTTGTAATGCCACTATTGAGCCAAAATAGAGTAAGAGGCTAAACTCGTGCCAATTAGAGTGTAGACAAGTGTACTGCTTTTTGTTTGATGAAATCTAAGAGGTCCAATAGGATTTAGAGGTGGAACCATGTGAGGTCCAATAGAAATTTGAGGTGTGCTTGAATATAGTCCAATAGAATTAAGAGGTGCATGGATCAATGGTCCAATAGGATTAAGAGGTGACAAAGTATGGTCCAATCATAGTTAAGCATAGTGGTAGCTCGTGGATCTACTAGTATCTAATTGATTTGGTGATTGTGTGGATTTTGAGTGTCATTGAATTTCTAGCTTTCTCTCTCTACCCGAGAGCTCATGATGGTTTTTCTCTCTCTACTTGAGGAGAGCAGCTTGTTTTTACTTGGAATAATTTTTGAATACTTCCCACACGTGTGATGGGGAGTTGGAAGTGATTGAATGCATGTAGTAGTGTGTTTTTGCCATAGAATCAAAGATAGATCTTGAATCTCAATCTAGTCTTGATCTTGGTGCATCTACACACCTTAGGAGATCACAAGTACATGTTGTGGACAATCCACACTTGTGAAATCAACACATTTGCTATGTGCATACACCTTTGGAGAAAAGGACCAAGGAAGAAAGATCATCAATCAAAGGTATTATGCTCGGGTATGGCAAAGCAAGCAAGAGATATAAGGTATACATTCCATCTTCCAACAAGTTTGTGGTTTCTAGAGATATCATTTTTGATGAGGATAATATGCATAAACTTGTTGATGGCTCAATCAAATCACCTATCAAGAGGGAGGTGGCCGAGGATCAAGATGACTTAGATCTTGAGGAGGAGCTAGAGCCAAGTGAACCAATCACTCCAAGAAGATCATCAAGGGTAAGAATGGAGCCATTGAGGCTCACATACCAAGACAAGGGGAAGCAAGCCGAGGGTAATCCATATTCATCCTTTGCACTCATTTCAAGTTTTGAAGAACCTTTTTGTGTAGAAGATGCATTGAGTTCAAAGGAATGGTTTCAGGCTATGAGAGATGAATATAATGCTTTGATGGAGAATGGCACATGGATCCTTGTTGATAGAGCTCTTAAGAATGTGATTGGATGTAAATGGGGTTTTTAAGCTAAAACTCAATATGGATGGAAGTGTAAGCAAATACAAGGCAAGGTTAGTTGCCAAAAGATATGCTCAAGAAAATGGCATAGATTTTGAAGAGACTTTTGCACCCGTGGCCAAGATGGTCACAATAAGGTTACTTCTTGCACTTGCTTCAAATTTTGGTTGGATGCTCTTTCAAATGGATGTTTTTAATGCATTCTTAAATGGTTATTTGGAAGAAGGCATCCTCATGGAGCAGCCCCAAGGCTTTATCAAGCTCGGGATGGAAGGTAAAGTATGTCATCTTCAAAGGAGCTTATATGGTTTGAAGCAAACATCAAGGTCTTGGAATTCAAGACTTCATGATTTTTTAGTTTCTACTGGATTCACTCAAAGTGAATATGATCCAACTTTGTACATAATGTATGATGTAAATAGCATTGTACTTTTATTGATTTATGTAGATGACATCATCCTTAGTGGTAATAACATTGATGGTATTGAGAAAACCAAGAAAAATCTATCACTAGAATTTAAGATGGTAGATCTTGGTCAACTTCAATTTATATTGGGCATAGAAGTACTTAGAGGTTCAAATTTCATCTTCATTAGTCAAACTAAGTATGCTCAATAGATTCAAAATGCAAGATTGCAAGCATGTAGAAACACCAATGGAGCAAGATGTAAAAGTGCTCAATAAAAGTGATGAAGCATCCTTTATGGACATCACTCTTTATAGGCAACTTATATGCTCCTTAATGTGGATCACCATAACTAGGCCTGATCTATGCTTTAGTGTGTGTATTCTAAGTTAATATATGCAAGATCCATTAGTGATACATTGGAAAATTGCTAAAAGGATCTTGAGATACATCTCGGGTACTCTAGATCATGGAATTCTCTATATAGGAGATGTCATTGATTTGCATGCCTTTAGTGACTCGGATTTTGCAAGTGACAAAAGGGATAGGAAGTCCACAAGTGCCTATGCAACATTCATTGGTGGAGGAGTAGTTTCTTGGATGTCAAAGAAACAAGAAACCATCTCACTTTCTTCAACCGAAGCCGAGCATAGAGCTCTCACCACTACAACAAAGGAGCTATTATGGATCAAGAGGCTACTTATGGAGCTGAAAGTCATGAGTTTAGATGATGTTCCAACTCTCTACAATGACAACATTTCAGATCAACACCTTGCAACCAATCCAGTCTTCCATGCAAGGTCAAAACACATTGAGATCTCTCATCATTTTGTGAGAGAGAAGGTGTAATCAAAGGAGATATCTTTGGAGAATGTGGCAAGTAGTGAATGTATTGCTGACATCCTCACTAAACCACTTCAAAGAGCTGCATTTGTGAAGTTAAGATTAGCCCTAGGGTTGATAAGCAAGTCTATGTTATCTACAAACTAGTTGTGAGGAGGAGTGTTAAAGTTACACAAGCTAGTTTGCACCATTACCACTTGTAAATAACTTTGAGGCCATGCTGTGGGATGTCACACGTGCCAAAAGCATAGGATACCTTATTCTAAGTCAAATCATTAACCTAGCTTTGGAATGGTACCTTTGAGATATGTCCAAAGAGTGCATAGATAGGGTAGAGAAAAAGTAGGAACTAAAAATAGCATTTTTTTCATTGTTTTTGGATCTCAACATTGATCCTAAATAGGGTGGATCAAGTGGATCTTTAGATTAGATGTTGAGGTTAGGTTATTATGAATGCATAGAAGCCCTAATATGCTCAGATCCGAGCTCTACATGTATAAATATGTGATGGGATTTCCATCCATTTATGAGCAAAATCGAGATTTTCCTTCATGACTAGTTTGAGTCTATAATTTGATTGATGAATACTATTGGCATAGGATTTTTTGTGATGATTGAATGAGTTTGGAGTTGCAGGTACAGTATACAGGTAGTAGAAGGCCGTACTTTCACACGTGTAAAGAGTTTTGGAGCTAATTCATGGAGTTCAAGCCAAGATAAGCTAGGAATCAATGCATTGATTAGTAATCTAGCTTCTAGATCTTGTTTGGATCTTAAGTAGGTGCTTTATCCATCATTTCTAGGATCAAATGGGATTATTTTGCTGCATTTTTAACAAGAATAATTATGTTTTTTTTTTACACATTGATTTTAATATTTCTGAGTTTTTTCGAAATATGAAAATTGAGATTTGAATTTACCATAGAATTAATGAACTGTCCATGGTTCACCACGGTTTTGAGAACTGTACAGTGAATTGCATGGTTCACAATTTTTTTTCCCTAGAACCATGGTGAACCGTATAGTTAATTAATTAATTGATTTTTTATTTTATTTTTTTAACCTAAAAAATGGCCAAAAATATGCCAAAAAAAATCTGTGACATCTGTGAAACAAATCAGCACAGAACAGACAAGAGAAAAACAATAGTTCATCCTATGTCGAGGAGTCTGAAAGATCGCAAATGGGTGAAGAGAGATCGAAAAGAAACTGTTCGACCACCTACATTTGTGAGGACACATGTGCAGCGTCAACATCTGACTGGTGATCCTAGATTCAGGAGCCACCTCACACTCGTGAGATCAAGACGAATCATGTCTGATTTCAGAAGTGCGGATACATCAAGATTCGTAGTTCTTGGAGATGGATCCAAACATCAAGTGAACGTTATTGGTTCATTGTGGCAAAACACCAATGGTAGAGATAGACGACTCGAAGACATTTTGTTCATACCTACACTACAACAAGACTTGCTTTCTATGGCAAGAATAGCAGATGCAGGAATGCGTGTGATGTTTTCTGACGAAGCATGCCTCACACGACACCACACGAGTTATGGTGGGGTAGAAAGCCCAACTTGTCTCACATCAGAATCTTTGGATGTGTAGCTTATGCACATATTCCTGATAGGCTTCGAAAGAAGCTTGATGAGAAAGCTGAGCAGGGATTTCTGGTAGGTTATGACAACAACTCGTCATACTATAGAGTCTACATGCCAGACACGAACACTATGAAAACAGTGAGAGATGTCAGATTTAATGAGAGCAGGACAATGACCAGGACGATCCTGTCAGCTATGAAGTTCTGGAGAGATAGTAGTATGACCTACCATTAATGACACAACGAGCAGAAGACAAACACGAAAACGAAGATTTTTGAGTTGCTTCAGATTTGAGTGAAGAATCAGAAGACGAAAGATTCGAGAGACAGCCTTTTGCTATAGTACCTGTAAACCAAGATGGTTATGGACCTAGTAGAGCAGACAAAGACAAAGGCATTGCTATCCCAGGAGGATCTCCTAGAAGGTCGACAAGACCACAAAGAGCGCCAACAAGATATGTGCTAGCAGCTCTGCTTTTACATCAGAAGAGTTTTGTGGATTCAGTGGCGAACCATAGACTTTCAATGAAGCAATTGAATGTCCAGAGAAGGACAAATGGATCCAAGCCATGAACGAAGAGATGGAATCCATGAGGGAGAACCAGCAGCCATTACCACATAAGCGCAAGACTGTCAAATGCAAATGGATTTTCAATCTCAAGTATGGACCGGAGCAAAGGGATTTTCTCAGAGATATGGTATTGACTACTCTGAAACCTTCTCTCCTATCATCAAACATTCGTCTCTATGATTGTTATTTGCATATGCAGTTGCTTATGACCTCAGAATCCACAATGTGGATGAGAAGACAACCTTCTTGCATGGTGAGTTAGATGAGGAGGTCTATATGGATCAACCTTATGTCTCGAATTCACTTCCTGATTATGCATGCAGAATGCATAGAAGTATCTACAGTAAAAAATAGTCAGCTCGACAATGATACAAAAAGAAGGATCAAGCCGTAAAATCATTAGGATTCAAGCCACTGTTGGCTGATTCCAATGTGTATGTCAGAGTTACAGATGGGCAGATCATCATTGTGGCTGTATATGTGGACGACACTTTGATATTTTGCAAGACTGAGAAGCTGATTACTGAAGTGAAGGAAGACATCTCGAAACATTTTGAGATCGTGGATCTGGGATAAGCTAGGTGCTACCTTGGCTTGCAAATTGAAAGGGACTATGAGAGAGGTAAGCTATACCTTAACCAATCCAGATACACCCGAAAAATCCTAGAGGATTTTGGGATGCTAAATTGCAAAGGAACGAATACTCTAATGCTCGCAGGAACGGTGCTGACAAACGATGATTGTCCAAGGACTGAAGAAGAGAGAGAACAAATGCAGCTCTCACCTTACTGGAAGCTGATAGGTTCGCTGATGTACCTTGCAGACAACACACGTCCTGACATTGCTTATGCAGTGTTCAGAATGAGCCAATTCTGCACGAATCCAGACTCGACACATTGGAAGATTGCATAACAAATTTTGCAATATCTTCAATTAACGAGGGATTATGGCTTGTGTTATTGTCATAATGCAGGGTTCAAGATGCTTTCCTACAGTGATGCTAGTTGGACATCTCTCAAGGACGATTGTAAAAGCGTCTCAGAAGGATGCACCATCACATCAGGAGCGATAGTTCTCTGGGTCAGCAAGAAACAGACCATTGTGGCTCAGTCATCCTACGAAGTAGAGTAGCAAAGATGGCCAATGAGATAATCTGGCTCAGGTAGTTCCTGGACGAATTGGGTGAAACAAGGAACGAGCCTCTGGACTTGCAGATGGATAACACATCTGCAATACATCTGACGAAAGATCCTGTGTTCCACTCAAGAACGAAACACATCGCGATCGAGTACTACTTGATCAGGGATCTGATTGAGAAGAAGATGCTACAAACCACCTTCATTAGAACGAAAGAAATGGTTGATGACATCTTCACCAAAGCCCTAGACAAAGAACTTTTTGAGAGACAGAGGAGTAGTCTTGGAGTCGTAAAGCTAACATGCTTTGAGATGGAGCTGAAGAAACAAAATGTTTCTGTTATCAAAGCTTTGCTAGCTTTCAGCCCTTTGTCTGAAGAAAATGTTCGCAAACGCGAAAGTCAAAAGACACAAAGCGAAAATGTTCGCGAACACCCTTACGAGAAGACACAAATGCAAAAGATTCACGAAAGAGCACGGTACAATAGGAGAAAGTCAGACGATGTGAAAGTCAAACGACGCGACTTGAAAATAGTCACGACACCTTTTCTGCCCTCATGCTCCAAAAAGGACCAACAAGATCATGCAAGTACACAGAAGTACAGATATATGATCTGATAGCATGACGTCAGCAGATACACTCTAGGTCATGGCTAATCTGCCACTCTTGTAATTTGTGATTAGCTATAGATGTTTAATCACTCTAATCTAGAAGTTACATGATGCGACTATATAATTTCTGGATGATACTTGACATATACACGTGGAGTATACTAATGCTAGTAAGCAAGACACACAGACAGAATACGAGTCCGCCTACGTGCGAGACAATTCTGCATAGGATCTGAAAATCCACAAGTCTGCTAGTAAGCGAGACATTATTCATGGAAAAACTGTATTTCTCTCACGCCAATGCACTGCGTGGATTGCATGAAGTGCTTGAAGAATCAGAGAAGAATCAATAGATGATCTTGTAGCCGTTTGCGCACATATCACTCTTATCATATCTGATCTTGAATGCAAATTAGTCTGTTATTATTCGTGTGTCTGATTCACTTGTTCATTTAATTTCGCACCTTGGTTTAATCTTGTTGAATGCTACATTAATCTGTTAATGTAGTACAATAGTGTTTGTCTACATTCTGGAGGACTGTAGAAATGATACAGTTGGTAGTGACCAGCAATCAGATCCGAACTCCATCCATCTCACGATCTCATCAGTTATGCTCTAGACTCTCTTAGAAATTTGACTTTCAAGTCAATTATAAGCAAAATTCTCAATTTTGATGTTTCAAAAAATTTGAATTCGTGCTATCTGCTTAGAGAGCATAGCTATGTGGCATGTTCTGCAGCATTGATAGTATTCTAATCAATGATTACAATTTCATGTGTAAAATAGGAACTTCACGTAGAAAGACATATAGGAAAGCAGTGGTGTTGCAATGTCGTAGGAAAATAGCGGAGCTTTGCAATAGATGAGTTTTTTTTTTTTTTTGATGTAGAAAAACAATGGAGCATGCATGTAGAAGAGCAACCGAAATGCAAATGCAATAGGATAGGGGTTTGTATGTTGTACATTTATGGAGTCTTAGAAATTTGACTTTCAAGCTAGTTTTGAACTCAATTCTCAATTCTCATGTTTCGAAAAATCTCAAAAATTTTAAAATCAATGTGTAAAAGAAAAAACATAGTGAATTCCATAGAACCCACAGTTCTCAAAACTGTGGGCCCTGGGAACCCATGAACCGTGGTACAGTGCCTGTAGTTAATTAATTAACTATTTATTTATTTAAGCTTTTCTCAATTTTCTCCCAAAACCCCTCCCAGGGCATTTTTGGTCCTCATTTCGTAATTTTCACAGATTTCACAGATGGTCCTCTAATTTCACAAATGATTTCACAAATTTTATTGGATCTGATTTCACAAATGATTTCACAGATTGAACCAGATTTCACCAATTTTGCAAATGGTCCTCTGATTTCACAAATGATTTCAAAGATCAAACCAGATTTCACAGATTAGCACTTAACCTCATGGCTTTGGCACTTTCACATAAAGTCCTATTCTTCCTCTCAGCCACTCCATTTTGTTGTGGGTCCTTGGTATTGTATACTCCCTCTTGATCCCATGCTCATCACAAAAGGCCTTGAACTTGGTAGATATGTATTTTTCACCATTGTCACTCCTTAAGAACTTGACCTTTGTGGGAAATTGGTTCTCCCTTGCATTCTTGAACTTCTAGAGTCTAAGTGACATTTGTCACATCTCATGCATGTATCTCTACCTACTTTTACCAAGTGTCCTATTTCTAACTAGAATTGTACAAATCATCGTGCATGCGTCCATTTCACTTTGTGCCTTGCATGTCACTATGGATCCCTTAAAATAAATGCATGTTGACAAAATTTCCAGAATTCACACGTGTGGGGAAGATCTGCAAGTATGATAGATCTAATTAAGCTTTATGATTAGCACAATAACCTTATTCTAGATTGAATAGCAAGATCTAGTATAGAAGTTATGGCTTCACCACAATCTAGTATGCTAAGCATCAGAGAATGATAGTAATGAATCATAAATGACCAAAAGTACAAGAAATTAGTGTATTAACATTAGCCTCAACACGAGTTAGAGAGATAAAGATAGAGAGATATCAAGCAAAAATGGTGTGGATCCAAAATGGCAAGAGATGGCTACAAAGCTTTGGTTCTTCATAAAAAATAATGAGAATGGCTACACATATTTATGGAGTTTGAGGTAGCTCGAGGTAGAACCACATCCATCCACATTTTGATGACATCTAAAGTGAAAACTAGAGTCATGTGACATTTGTCACATCTCATGTATGAATCTCTACCTACTTTTACCAAGTGTCCTAGTTCTAACTAGAAATGTACAAATCATTTTTCATGTGTCCATTTCACTTTGTGCATGCCTTGCATGTCACTATGGATCACTTACAATTAATGCATGTGAGATTTCACGAGTTTCTACATGCATAATTTTGCTAATTCTAAGTCTACAATCTATATGCAAGTTGTAATCATCAAACTAGATATGACATATCCATATAGCTCGAGTTCTATCTAGGCCAAACTTGGCATTTGCATTTATGAACAACATACTTGCATGGTACAATGTTTGTAGCAAGCCTAAAATCAAAATGGATTATTTTTTCATTTCAACACTCCTCTGAAAAACAATCTATATTGACTTGAACATGGATCTTGGTATTATTCCAAGATTGCTCTATGCTTGATGAAGGAACTCTTGCTCAAGGTTTGGTGAGCATATCAACAATATAGGATGATGTGTCGATGTGCTCCAAGTAAATTTTCGTTCCAATGAGCTTCTCTCTCATGAAGTGATGTGCAACTTCAATTTGCTTGCTCCTTGCATGAAATATTGGGTTGTTGGCAAGGGCTTGGGCTGAAATGTTGTCACACATGATCATAGGTAGATCATCTTCCATGATTATCTTTAGCTCCACTAGCAACCTCTTGATCCAAAGCACTTCCTTTGTTGTTGTAGTGAGTGCCTTATACTCAGCTTCACAATGAACATCCGAGTTTATAAGCTCCAAAGGATGAGTATTCTTGATAAAAGACTTTCGGATATGGCTATCTATGTGATTTTGCAATAGCACAAGCCTCACAACAGAACATATTTTGGTGCACTCTCCTCACTTCTTTGGAAACTTTGAAAAATCTGATTCCTAAGAGTGAGTATTCTAGAAGTATTCTTTGCTTCATACATGGACTTAAGTGCATCCCAAGCATCTTTGGTTGTAGTGCAAGATCCTATTTCTCTCAAAATTTCACTAGATACATTCATCTCAATGAAATGTAGAGCCAATTTAGCTCTCTTCCTATACTTAGGGATTCCAGCCTGTGCTTGAGGCTCCTCCTCAACACCAAGCACAATGTCCATAACATCTTGGAGTATCAAAATAGACTCCATTCTGAACTTCCAAATTGAGTGATTAGAAGTATTTAGTCTTTCATTTGCTTCTAGAAGATGTCCTCCTAGAGGTGCCATTATGTGAAGACTTCTTAGTTATTGGACTGCAATATGTTTGAGCTTGTTCCAATCACACTTAATGTTGCTGCTCTCTTTCACTATAGGTATTTTCAAGGATGAACTACCTTCCTATGTGAAAAAATTGCAACTGTATTTGAGATGGATCTCAAATATTCCATAAAACAAGATTATCTAGATCAGACACACAAAGTGGATTGAGACACTTTGGCAAGTTTGAATCCTACTTTAGGCATGTGTGAAATGCTTCAAAAGAAAACACTTAAAATACAAGGATTAGTCAACTATGGTTTACGACTACTGACGTCAAATCAACATCGAGTGTACAAATATGGATAGCAAAAGAGTATTCGAGTAGTAACGATGGTCCAATCACAATCGTTTGTTCTGCACAGTTTTTTCTGAAAATCACAAAAATTTGGCCGAGAAATGCAAAAACATTTTTTGTCCATCAACCACTGTTACAATTTGTCACAGATGGACACCATTGATTGGGACACATAAGCGTTGAAAGCATGCAAAGTAAAAACAAAAAAAAAAAACATCTTAACAAAGGGGCCAGTTTGAGTTCAAATATCCCCTAATGTGATCAAGATGGCAAAAAGTTGTTTGGAGAAGACTACATGGAGCAAATCAAAAGGCAATTTCTTCAAGGCAAGGGAGATCTCATTGGTGAGCTTATTGAGGTTTTTTATGGACTCAAGAGGACTGGCTTTATTAGGTTTGATACTCATCTTCACCTACTCTACTTCATGTTGGATAGAAAGTTTGGAATCTATCTTTTGATTTATGATGGTGGCATTGTTTTCACTAATCTTTGTGAAATATCGAGATCAATAATTGATGAGATCTTGTTGGATCTAGATCTTATGTTTGAGAGGGAGTATTTTCAGAGGTTCAGGTCTTTAGATATTCATATATTTGATGTTCAAGAGAAAGGTAAGCAAGTGGAAGTGACACACTTTGCTTTACTCACATGTTTTGGAGAATCTTCTTGTGTAGATGATGCTATGCAAGTGGATATTGGTTCTCATGCTAGAAAACCAACTAATGGATCTGGAAAAGAGGTCTTAGTAAATGGCTTTGTTGGTCAAGTGGAAGAGCAAGAGGTTGATCTCAAAGGACTTCAACAACACAAAAGAGAAAGTGGGAATTTGGAGCTAGTCAAGAGCATCAAAGGAGGGCCATTTGGCAAAGATGTTTTGGATATATTTTTGCAAGTGTATGAAGACTCAAGTAAGGTCAAAAGAATAGCAAGGAAGTGTTGTACATGTTTTCTTTAGTTCTTCTTTATCATGTTTGATCTATGTCATGTGAATGTGTGCAGATTGTCAAGACTAGCTACATTGTCTTGCAATATCTTATTGTTGGAGTTGTACTAGCATTCTTGGCTGGTTTAGCTAATGGAAATGAAGCTTTTGAAAGTTTATTATGTCACTCATTCATGGCCAATTCATCAATTGTTGATGATATCTTGTGGCAAAATGGCAATGGAGGCTCATTCATGGAATGTTTTGCTGGAGACATATCAAGAAAGGACAAAGTTGGAGGAGACAAGCAAGAAAATGGTCATTATTCACATTTATTGTTTGGTTGTTGTAATTTTCTAGAAAGTTCAAAGTTTGAACCATGGAGGAATCATTTCATTTACATTCTTTTTGGTTCTTCATGTTCTAGTCACATCTTGATGTGTAAAATTGATGTAAGAAATAGTGAAACATCCAAAGTGGACACCATTCTCCATATCAATTATGGAAACTATTTTAGATAATTAGAAAGGAGGTCTATACTTAGGATGGAGATCATTCTAAAGTTGGATCAAAGTTCTATGGTTAAAACTATGCCAAAACTAGTTGAAGAGGGAGTGTGAGAAATATCAACTACTTTCGTCATATTTTGGTTAATTGGCAATATTAGGCAAATATGCATTTTAGACTTAGAGATAAACTTTATGAAAGTTATTTTAGCCTAAGTTCATTTGACTTACCACTTTTGGGAAGTGTGGGAAAGTTAGGAGGTTGAGTTTGGAAGGTTCAAATTTGAACACTTGGTTCATTGAATCTAGTCCACATTAATAGTAAGATTTTTGATATGGAGGAAAACCAAGATCATTAATGAGACATGGACTTGTTATAAATAGATGAAAACTCATGGGAAGAGAAATACTCTCTCTCTCTCTCTCTTTCTCTCTCTCTCTCTCTCTCTCTCTATCTCTCTCTCTCTCTCTCTCTCTCATTTCATGCTTATACATGAGTTCTGAGTTCTCTTGGGTTCATCTATCCATTGGTGCACTATCTTGATGATATCTTGCAATCTTGTGTGTATAATGCTCATATTTTTCTATTTTTGGATCCACATGTTGGAAATACAGTAGGGTACTGTTTTAATCCATTGTTTTGAGTATCCAACACAAGAAACTGAAGATCAAGACAAATTTGATGTTATTGAACACTTTTGAGCCTTCTTTGAATCATTAGTGTTTTCTTTTGTAGCATCTAACACGTGCCAAAAGTAGAATTCAAACTTGTCTCTGTTTCTCAATCCATTTTGAGAGACTGATCTAGATTATCTTGTTTTGTGGAATATTTGACATCTATCTCAAATACAGTTGCAAGTTTTTCACATAGGAATGGTAGCACACCCTTGAAAATACCTATAGTGAAAGAGAGTAGCAACATCAAGTCTGATTGGAACAAGCTCAAATATATAATTGTCCAATAACAAGAAGTCTTCACAATATGGCACTTGTAGGAGGATATCTCTTAGAACCCAGTGAAAGACTTAGTACCTCCAATTACTCAATATGGAAGGTTAGGATGGAGTCAGTTCTAATACTCCAGGATGTTATGGACATAGTACTTGGTATTGAGGAGGAGTCTCAAGCATAGCTTAAAATACCAAAGTATAGGTCTACACTTCATTAAAGTGAATGTCTCTAATGAGATTCTAAGAGAAATAGGATCTTGCATCACTGATAGATGCACTTAAGTCCATCTACAAGGCTATTATCTTGACAGGAAGTTGTATCAAGTTAGTTGAAGAAACCAAAATTGCACTTGGAAAAGAATTCAAGATGAGATCTTGGAAAAATTCATTACATATTAGGATTAGAGATTGACTTCCATAATGCAAAAGCTTTTGTATGTCAATCCAAGTATGCTCTTTTAATGTTTAAAAAGTTCAATATGGTAGATTGTAAGAGTATTGATACTCCTATGGAGCAAATTGTAAAAGACCCTAACAAAGGTGATGAAAGATCCTTCGTGGACATCACTCTTTTTAGGAGTCTTATAGGCTCCTTAATTTGGCTCACTATAACTAGGCCTGATATAAGTTTTAGTGTTCATAAGTTGAGCCAACCATGCAAAATTCTACTATTCATCATTGGAAAATGGCCAAAAGGGTACGTAGATGCATACCTTCAACATATGATTATGGTTTGTTATATAAAAGTGAAGATCTTTCCATAGTTGGCTATTCTGACTCGAATTTTGCAAGTGATAAAGTAGATCGAAAATCTACAAGTGCATATGTCATATATCTTGGAGGAAATTTTTTATCTTGGCTTTCCAAAAAGCAAGATATCATATCACTCTCATCTTGTGAAGCTAAATATAAGGCACTTACTACTACAACAAAATAAGTGCTTTGGATCAAAAGGTTGCTAATGGAGCTAAAGATAATCAAGGAAGATGTTCTACCTATGATCATGTGTGACAATATTTTAGCACAAGCCCTTGCCAACAATCCAATATTTCATGCAAGGAGCAAACACATCGAGGTTGCACATCACTTCGTGAGAGAGAAGCTCATTGGAGGGGAAATCTACTTGGAGCACATCAACACATCATCTTATATTGCAGATTTGCTCACCAAACCTTTGAGCAAAAATTGCTTCATCAAGCATAGAGCCAATCTTGGAATAATACCAAGATCCATGTTCAAGTCAACATAGATTATTTTTAGGAGGAGAGTTAAAAATGAAAAATCATCTATCCTAACTTTAGACTTGTGACAAAGTTTTTTTCTATGTGAGTTTGTTGTTTCATAATGTAAGTGCCAGATTTGGCCTAGAAGGACTCGAGCTACATGGGTTCTTCAAGTCTAGTTGGTAGTATACAACTTGCATATAGATTGTAGACTTAGAAATGTCAATAATATGCTTGTAGAAACTCGTGGCATATCACATGTAATGGTTGTAAGTGATCCATAGTGACATGCAAGGCATGCACAAAGTGAATTGGACACATGCATGATGATTTGTACAATTCTAGCTGGAAAAATGACACTTGGTAAAAGTAGGTAGAAATGCATGCATGAGAAGTGACAAATGTCAGTAATACTCTAGCTTTCACTTATAGATGTGGATGGAAGTTGGATGGATGTGGTTCTACCTTGAGCTACCTCAAACTCCATAAATATGTGTAGACATTCTCATAATCTTTGATAAAGAACCAAGCTTTGAAGCTATTCCCTGCCATTTTGGATCTACACTATCATTTGCTTGAATATTGCTCTCTCTTTCTCTCTCTAACTCGAGTTGAGGCTTATGCTCATACATTAAATTCTTGTACTTTTTCTCTCTTGTTAATCAAAGCTATCATTCTTTGATTCTTAGCATGCTAGATTGTGATTAAGCCATTAAATTATGTACTAGATCTTGGCATTCAATCTAGAATCAGTTTATGTGCTAATCATAAAGCTCAATAAGATCATTCACACTTGAGGATCATTCCCCACACATGTGAACTTGCTAGAAATTTTGTCACTAGTGTGAAAAATGCAAAAATAAGCTTGGTAGAGGCCAAAAATCTTGTATATAGGATGATTACACATATGTGGAGCCTGTTCCCACGTGTAAAAATAGTGTACTTGTCATGTACCATAATCATATAGGTTGTACATATGATTTAATTCAAGTTCTAGTGGCTAAAAAAGCCAAAAACTAGTTTTCTAGACATATGACACATGGCATCAATCTATTGATTGCATGAGCCACATCCTTTAGTTAGGTGTCACATCCCATGTGTAGAGGACAGCTCACATGTGTGGAATAAGCTCAAGTAGACGAATTTTGACTTCTAGAAGATTTTCAAGTAGATCTCCATATAGAAGAAAAATGGACCAAAAGTGCTCAAAATAGAAGGTTTTGTCCAAGTGTCAGTTTTGCATGATGAATCATCATATAACAAAGCACCTTCACACATGTGGGATCAAAGGGATGATCAGTATCATGAGCTCCCACTTATTGTATATATAGAGCCACATTTGGCCATAATCAATGTGAGACACCAATCTTGGTTTTGGAAGCAATTTTGAGTGATTCTCTCCATTTGTCTACATTTGTTTTGATTGTTTTGAGGTTCTATCAATGTGTACTTGATTTTCAGGTTGGAGTCCGTACCCTAATAGGGTTTCACACGTGTGAAACCAACAAGTACATTTACCTTCAATAAATGATTGTTCTTGTTTGGATTTTATGTCTAGAATTGATCTAGATTGATCTTAATCTTATGTAGATTGATAGATCAAGTAAATCTAACTTCCAATCCCTCTCGAGGATCAGATTAGGATCCACTCTTGATCCTTTTTGTACTTTTTCCACAACTAGAGCACTTTGGCTAAGCACCAACAACAGAGACAGAAGACTGAATGATGTTTTGAATGTGCCGACATTGTAGAAAGGTCTGCTATCAGTTGCTAGAATAGCAGATGCAGACATGCATGTGACATTCACAAACCAGACATGCAATGTGATTGATGCTAGCTCCAGTACACTCATCACACAAGGCAGACAAAGAGAAAACTTGTATCACTTGAAGATACGCCTACCGACAGAGCAGGCTCATCAAGTCCATGAGTCTACAGACTAGTAGACTTCATCAAGTCTATGGCACAGGAGACTGTGCCACATGAACCCACTGGCGCTATACAAAGCAAGCCAGCATAATGCATTCATAGGAGTGAGCATCAGAGATGCAAACCTGACATCTTGTGATGCATGCAACAAAGGGAAGATGTCACGTACACCTTTCATGAAGGATTCCTTTAGAGCAATGGAACTCCTGGAGCTGATACACTCAGACATCTACGAACTCTTTGACGTACTGTCTATCGGAGAATCAAGATACTATATCACCTTCATTGATGATTATAGTAAGTTTGCTGCTGTGTACTTCATCCACAACAAATCTGAAACTCTGGACAAGTTTACAGAATATGTGAACTGGGTTGAGAAGTGGACCAAAAAGAAAGTCAAACACATCAGGACTGACAGAGGAGGAGAGTACATCTCCAACCGTTTTATCAACTTTTATAACAATCAAGGCATTCTTCATAGGAAGACTGCAGCCTATACACCACAACATAACAGTGTAGCAGAGAGGAAGAACAAAACTCACAATGATGGCCTACTCGAAGGCATCAAGATCGCTATGGGCTGAGACAATAGCTATAGTCGCCTACCTGCAGAACAGGACATGCAAATCGAGCATTGCCCACACTACTTCATATGAGGTATGGTGGAGAAGCAAGTCAAATCTAGCTCATATTCGGATCTTCGGATGTGTAGCATATGCACACATACCCGATAAGAAGAGAAAGAAACTAGATGAAAAGGTGGAGCAAGGATTCTTGGTTGACTATGATATACACTCTGCATATTACAGAGTATACATGCCACAAACCAATAAAGTAAAGACTGTTAGATACGTCAGATTTGACGAGACAAGAACAATGGCTGAAGAAGATCCGATCAGCTACGAGGTTCTCAACATACAGTACTATGACCTACCCACATCGACAGAGGGAGAGGACCCTGATCATCCAGATGAAAATACTCAAATTCCAACTAAACTGAACGATAGTTTGGACGATGAGCAGACCGACATATCAGGAGTACCCATCACATCGATGAGACATTGAGGTCCCGCTATTAGCAGACAGGACAAAGGCAAAGCAGTTGTTGAGTTTGTATTATATCCAAGGAGATCTGCAAGACAAATAAGAGCGCTAGTGAATTACGTACCTGACAGCTCATCTTCTGCTCAGTAAGAAGAATTCTATGGATTCAATGGTGAACCACAAACTTACAAAGAAGACATCAACTGTCCAGACAAGGACAAATGGATCAAGGCCATGGAAGACAAAATGAGCTCCATGAAGTAGAACAAGGTGTGGACTCTCAAACCACTACCAACCGATAGGAAGATTGTCAAGTGTAAGTGGGTCTACAAGCATAAGCATGGACCAAATGACAATGTACTAAGGTAGAAAGCCAGGCTAGTTGCAAAAGGCTTCTCACATAGGTATGGCATTGATTATACAGAGACATTCTCTCATGTTGTGATGCACACGTCTCTACGCATATTATTTGCATATGCAGCTGCCTATGAGCTGAAGATTCACATTGTAAATGAGAAGACAACCTTTTTTGCGTGGGGAGCTGAAAGAGGTCTAGGTTTTACCTATGAGTCACTTGTTGATTATGCCTGCAGAATGCACCAAAGCATCTACGGATTGAAACAGTCCGCCATGCATTGGTACAAGAAGAAGGGTCACACACTTAGATCCATGGGCTTCCAGCCTTTAATAGCTGACTACAACATTTATGTGAAAGTCACAAACGGATAAATCATCATGATAGGTGTCTATGTAGATGACACTTTGATCTTGTCATGGAGCGACAACCTGATTGCACAGGTGAAGGCAGATATTTTGAAGCACTTCGAAATATCGGACCAGGGAGAAGCCAAATGCTACCTGGGCTTACAGATTGACATAGACCTTCAGGCTGGGAGATTGTATCTACACTAGTCAAGATACACTCATAAGATCATTGATGATTTTGACATGATGGACTTCAAGGGAGTAAACATTCCAATGGTTTCTAGCATAGTGCTGACAAATGAAGATAGTCCTAGAGATGAAGCAGAATGACAAACAATGGAACACAAGCCTTATAGAAGGCTTATCAGTTCTTTGATGTACTTGACAGACAATACGTGACCAGACATTGCTTATGCAGTATTCAGACTGAGCCAATACAATATCAATCCAGGTCTAATGCACTAGAAGATTGCCAAGAGAATCCTGCAATATCTACAGAACACGAAGAAATACGGCCTCTGCTATTATCAAGATGTAGGATTCAAGATTGAATCCTACAGTGATGCAAGCTTGACATCCTTGAAAGATGATAGTAAAAGTGTCTCAAGAGGATGCAGCATAGCAGCCGATGCAGCTATTATCTGGATCAGTAGAAAGCAGACAATAACTGCCCAATCATCCTGTGAGGTAGAATATATTGCTGCAGCCAAAATGGCCAACGAGCTGACATGGCTCAGACGGTTCCTAGGTGGATTAGGATTGAACATCAATGAACCGTTGATCTTGCACATGGACAACATCTCTGCTATTCATCTGACAAAAGACCCAGTGTTTCACTCCAAAACGAAGCACATCACCATCAAGTATCACTTGTTCAGGGATTTGGTTGCCATCTTCATATCGACAAAGTAGATGGTAGCTAATATTTTTTTCGAAGGCATTGGATAAAGCAATGTTTGAAAGACAGAAAGCCAACTTAGGAATTAGAAATATACATGGTTTAAGAGGGATTTGAAGAAACATTGAGTTTCTATTTTAAAGCCTTAGTATTTTTTCTTGTATTTTTAGATTGTTGTATATTTTAACTAGTTTTTGCATAGTCTGCATATTTGAACTGTTTTTCGCACAGTTTGTGTTTCTCACATTTTTTTAAAAAGACGACAATAGCTCTAAAATGACCCAGGACTTTGTTTCACCCAACCTTCTATCACATACTCAGAAAGCCGACACTTTGGATTAGGCCGACACTTCCAAGTATCCATATCCAAGCCATGGTGAGGACGAGCTATCGAGCATGGACGAACTATCAGACCTCAACTACTCGGACGTGAAGTTTTTCAAACTACCACGTTCCACCTCCACCATGCAACGTTAACACAAACGTACTTAAACAGATGTTTAACTTAAATTAGACTAATCAATCTTGTAATCTAAATCCAAACATGATATATGTATTGGATCAGAGACAGACAGAAAAGAGGAGTGTAGAGAATCCTGAGCGCAACACTCAACGAGGTGCATGTCAAGGAAGGAAGACAGTTCTAGCGTGAGAACAGAACATCTCTCTCATGTCGACATGCTGATATGGAAAACAGACAGCGCTCAAGAGAGAACTTCTATTGTATGCTCGATTATGATAATATAGATGAGTATATCTTTTTTGCTTATTGTGCAATCTATGAATGTTGTGATGCTTGTTCAATTTTGTCAGTAGATATATTTTTGCTATCATTAGACATTATCTACTATTCATAAATTCAATGTCAGATTAGCAGTAGCTATCTGCTGCTCGAAGGATGTTTGATCACGGCTTGAGGCAGTAGCCTTATCCGACATATCGGCTTCATCTGAGCTCCAACCAGATTCAAACAAGACCTGCTTTTTCAGAGCATCGTTGATCTCCACACTTATTTCAGCATGGAGTAGATACATTTACAAAAGCTTCTCTTCTACAAAGAGAGAGTCTCTTAAATATGCAAGAGAGCTCCTTAGGTGGCATCCTAGTGGCATTTCCACATTACATAAATTACAAGTGGAATTATGCTCTCCACTGGAGGTCACCATCAAAAGGTGGCTCACTCTACATTATTTAAGAGAGGTCTACTTGCATTTATTACTTTGTCTAGAAATACTAGTTCCTACATAGTCATTCCATCTTTCGGGATTCACCATGAGGCTTACACAGTTTCTACTTGACAGTATTAACTAGTATTCCTTAGCTCTCATACTCGGCTCTCAGTCTTCGTTCATCTCGTCTTCTTAGAGAGTGTAAAGACACTAAAGTCCTCCTTGTTGGATGAGTATCCAATCATGATCCATGAGCTTGGATCATCCTTCCTTTGGGTCTTGTCATTCATGACATGGATTAGAAAAAGACCTTGATACCTCATTTGTCAAGGTGTTGAAAAATTTGAATGAGACTATTTCTATTCAAAGTATTTTTTTATCTATCCTAATATTTAGAATGATCCAAATCTAACAATCACCTTGTCCAAAAGATAATATCTGAATTTGGTGTGAATCTTCTTGAGATTCTTTATTTGCAACCTGATAAGATTTTAAAAAAAGCAAAAGTATTATTCTTGTTGGTGGGCCACACCCACAATCAAATTGATCAATGTTTTAGCTATTTTTCAAGAAGACTTAGATGTAAAAAATGCATTTTTTTTACCAATGTTTCAAAGTATTGTTGAGAAATTATATGTGGCAAAATCAATCGTTTCGTTAATCTATCAAACAAGCTATTAGTCAACCATGAACCATAAAAAACTGAACTAAAATAATGCTACTCACTCCAAGCAACACACACAAACTATGTTGAATAACTGACGAGTAAGTACATATGATTGAAGAGCACTTGTACATATAATTCCTTGAACTCCCTCACTAATTGAGCACCAATTGAGCTAATTGATGCTCTCATGGCCATATTGACAAGTTTCTTATTTCATTGCAGAAGCCATGAAACTATAGACAATAATAACTAAGTTGCATATGAAGGTGGATTGTTACTTGAATGTAAAATTGAATAAAATAATAGCATAAAAAATGCCATTTAGTAAGTTAGAATTTTATTGCTTTGAATTCTCTTTTTTTGAGATAAAATTATATTTGTCTATTACTTAGTTTATGTTTTTTTAAGTTTTGCAGGTTTAAACCAAATGTGAGAAAGTCTAGTGGTGCTCGCCTTTGTAGCACAATTGAGCATTGACTATTGTTCAACTGTTGGAAAGAGGTTGATGCTCCATTACAACACTATCGAGTGTACAAATTTTTCCAAACACTTCGATTGTCCGACTGTGACAAAGAAATTGAAAAATTCAATGACTAGTTTAGTGGCTTGCCCATACCAAAAGCCACAACAACTTGTAGATAGATTAATTGGAATATTTTTACACCCAACAAACTTAGTTTTGGATCTATTTAGTGGTAGTTGCCCCACTAGTGCATGTGTTGTCCAAATGGACAGACATGTCATAGCTGTAGAATAAGACTCTATGTTAGTGAGTTTTATTAAAATGAAACTAAAATGTACTATTTCAGTTTGGTCGGATAAGTTCCAAGAGGTAGGCAAAGTTGGACCAAATGAGATTGGAGTTGTCCCACTTTGCAAAGAGTCTGAACCACTTGCCAACATAATTGTAGGTGATGAGAGTGACCTAGCAAAAGTTGTAGAAAACAATATCATTATAAAGGTTTTTACTCAAGAGGCTCCGATTGTCCCCTTAGAAAACTGTTCAAAAAACCGCTAAAGTCGATCCAAATGATTTTGAAGTGAAAAATGTTTGATATTAATCTAAATTTTTTTGATAAATGGATATTTTTTTGACTAGGATTTCAAAAATAAAATTTGTCTTTGTTGTTAGTTCATAATTTTTCTTTTAAAATGAATTTGAAATCAATTTTTGTATTACTTACATTGAATGATGTTGGACAGTACATGGGTTTGAGTTTTCTTGAATTTTAAATTTTATAATATCGTTTATAAAAATTTTGTAATTTTTTATGATTTTAGTACACAAATTTGAGAATACTCAGCTCAAATTTAAAACATTTGCAAAATGCAAGAAAAAATCAGTTAAATTAAAAATTTAAGATTCAAAATCAATGAGAATTTATAAAAAATCATGAAAGCTTTTTTTGAAAAATGAATCTTTCTGCCATTTCATGTTTTAAAAGATTTCGTATTATTTGACATTTTAGAAATGATCAGTTAATTAAAAAAATGAAGATTCAAAATTAACATATGAATTTTAAAAAAATCATAAAAGTTTTTTTTTAATAAAACAGGTCTCGCCTCCTGTTGTCAAGAAGTGAAAGGCTTTCCACCTTCTCCTCCTAAGTCGTATGTAGTAACGGGAAGCGGGCTCGTTCCAAGGAGCCGTGAAGATGCTTGTCTTTCATCAACTAGTTTAGATCCGAACATAAATCTACATAAAGAAAACTAAACATCACTCACACTCACATTACCATGAAGAGAGAAAAAGAGAGATTATGAGAGAGGAAAAAAAATAAAGCACCAAGAGAGAGAGAGAGAGAGAGAGAGAGAGAGAGAGAGAGAGAGAGAGAGAGAGAGAGAGAGAGAGAGAGAGAGAGAGAGAGAGAGAGAGAGAGAGAGAGAGAGAGAAGAGAGAGAGAGAGAGAGAGAGAGAGAGAGAGAGAGAGAGAGAGAGAGAGAGAGAGAGAGAGAGAGAGAGAGAGAGAGAGAGAGAGAGAGAGAGAGAGAGAGAGAGAGAGAGAGAATGAGCAGAGTTCTATTAATCTTTGAATGATGGAAATACAAGAAAAATGGTCCCTTTTTATAAGAATGAGAGGGGAATCTCCTCATCACCCATTGGCTATTGAAGTTCCATCAGGATCACAATTTTCACCGTTCAAATCACTTTGTGTTTCTTGGGTACAAGTTGTGTTTCCTAACTTAGGAACTTGCAAAAGCTAAGTTAAAAATATTTTATTTAAATATTAGTGCACATGGCACTTTCTAGCCTAAAGGCCCAATGTTGGTCTTATATGCGCAAAATGCCAACTGGTTCTCTGATCTTAATACTTCTGACTCTCTACCACATTCATGTAACATTTGGGTTTACTTTAGGAGACTTTTGCCGACTTTTAGAATATTCCATGTCATTCCCAAAATCGGACAACATTCTTCCACGACCAAACAGGTCCCAGTCCCATGGCACTGCTTGTGACGGATCTTCGGGATGGTAGCATTTGTTATTGATGAGTCCATGTCATTATCACAATTATAGAGAGCATAGATATATATTTTTGTTTTGCCCTGGAAAAGCGTAGATAAGTATTCGTTTACGTAAAACCTAATGCTTTATTGAAGGATGGTGTCGTAAGAACCCGGACTTGCCCGATTTTCAATAAAATTCTGGTGGCCATTCTTGATAAGCTTGTTCCTCGACAAATGGATAATTGTCGTCATTGAAAATCGGGTCCCAAAATAACACTTGTTGGCATGCATCTTCATAGAATGGTGCAACTGTTATCGGTGGTATTCTCGAAGGTTTGCTCAATTGGTACGGCAGATAGGATAGGGTTGATCGATTGCTTAATCGATCCATGTGTTCGTGATATGCCTGAACTTGAAGACTTTCTTCGGCAATCAAGAGTACCGCTTGAGTACAAGGTTTTGATACTTGAAGTGTTGGTGCTTGCTGGATGGGTGGCCGTGTCAGGCTTGGATTCCCTAGATTTGGCCCTTTGATTGTTGATGTACCCAGATTTGGCATTGTGGTGGTCGGCTTGCTACTGGAACATGTTGGCTTTATGGGTTGACTACTTGTTGTTGATCTCTGCAATGGGTTGTAATCAACTGCCTTGCCCTTGCCTCTGTCATTGTTTCCCGTAGGAGTCATCTTGAAAGCACATTTGACTTGTGAATCATAAGGCTTACAAGTTGTGAGTTCAGTTGGTATTACAACATCTAAGGATCGTTGTATCGCCTGTTGAATAATTTCTGGTAGTTTCTTCATAAGATCAGCTATCGCTTGTTGCTTGATTGTCTCCACCAATTTTTTCATGTCTGAAGGTACTTCAATTCTTTTGACGGATGTTTCAGTGCATTTGGCAACCTTTGCAATATCCCTCGATTCAGCAACCATTTCAAAGCCTGGTGGAATTATGATCTTGCGTTTGTAGCACTGGTGATTTGTCTTTAACAAATAATAAATTTTATACAATCACCTAGAAACACATCTAGAGATTATAAAGTTCTGCTAAATTTCAGCTGAATTCAGTGGTTATCCTTGACATTAGTTAGACTCTGTCAACCAATATATATATATGAGCTCACTGGGATATAGTCAATAAATTAGAATACTTCTCCTTCAAGAAATATTCTATATCAAGATCTTCTATATTCTATGCACAGTTTTGATAAATGAATTCAAATGACTCACAAATCATGTGACTTATAAGCAATATAGATCAAAATAAACAGTTCCTGGTGAATTCTCTTCATACTGCTTATTTGTCCAATTAACTTCTAATCAGGAGTAATCCAATTACTCAAGTTAATTGTAAATGATTCAAAAATCTTAAATGTCTAGGTGCAGATTTCAATTATACATGTATAACACCACATTTAGAACTTCTTCCAAACCATAAATAAGTTAATGAATTATCCTTTCCACAGAAAGAGACATTAACCTTCAAGTAACTGTTCCACACATTACTTGTTCATATGTCTATGTACTCTGACTAGTTTAAGTATATGATATAAACTCAGTACATAGAAAACACATAGTAGATCCACAAGATTAAGATGTACATAAGCAACTTATCCAACTATGTTCCTATACATAAACATAGGCTATAAACTGATAGATATCCACAATCTACATATGTTACTCACATAATTCACTGAGAATCTTGCAACTGAGCTACCAAAGAGCTCTATTTCTCATGAGTAAATAACATATCTGGGAAATCTTTGAAGTAAATAACTCCACATCACAAGTTTTCCAACCATCTAACTCTTATTAACAAAATTCCTTCTACCAATAAGCCTATAGTAGATCTTAGCGTACAAACCAAGATTAGGCTAACTCATACATACATCTTTGGACATAAAGTTAAGATCAAAGCTTTATTCCACTGATCTAATCCATATCAAAATGGTACTTGGTTACAATCAGTGAATTTTAGTTTAATCTTTATCAATACTTCCCATATTAATGAATATCTCACAGCTCAATAACCCCAAAACTCATCTAGTTCCAGATTACTCAAAATACTCACCTAGAGAGTTTGTTTATTTCAAACTGGATAGTTCTACCATTGCACACATACAAATTTTTTTTTTTCCAAAATCAATGCAGCTGACTGATTCCTCGAAAGACTTATTCCTATATTTTCTTCCCCCCTTTTGAAAAACAAATTTCATAATTTTGATTTAAAAGTTCCCAGGATACAACGTATAAGATATCAAAGATTCAAAAAAGTCAGTAATGAGTATCCAATACTATTACAAACATGACTTTTTCCTCAGAATCGTAGAATATCTTATCCCGAATGATAGAAATATTATCTCTCAATAATCAACTATCAAATAGAGACTAACGTTAAGGTTCAGGAAACCTAAGTTCCAAGCCATATTCAACAATCTTATATGGAAGTATAATTTCATATAATTATAAGAATCCTTCTAAACAGAGTTCTACACTGGAAGAAATTATATGAATCTCAATCCAATGGTCATGTATTAAGAAAGTTCTAAAGAGTAGAGGTCTAATAAAATAGAAAAATAGATGTAAGCGCTTCCATATTTTGTAATTAATGAGATACCATTTAGGGATTGATCTATATCTCATAATTCCCAAAATACCCTTAACAAAACCCAGTGGACTCTGTTAGTATTACCATTACGACAATCCCTAATCATCGGTCTACAGATCATTCTACCCAAGAAATTCCCTTTAGAATCACTGATGTCCCATACCACCAGCTTTTCCTCCAAGAATTCTCTGCATCCAGTTCTGTTTTGCCCAAAAAGTCAAAAAAGACGATTTGGCTATCCTATACCTAGATATAGGATCAAATTCACAACCAATTCCAGGAGATAATCCTAACAATTGGAATCTCTCATGCTTCTTTAGTGTCACTCAAAGAATACCATTTCATATTGTACCCAACATGGATAAACATAATGTATCATCCAATACAATAAAATGTATCCTAACCCAAAAGAACCATAGAATTCAACAAAAATCGAATATCATACTGTCCTAGATATCCAATATCTATTCGAAATCGATACAAAGAACTTAATTCTTTTAACAAGTTAGAACTCTCTTGGTTGTTACTGTCATTATAGAGAAATACTCTATAACTGAAAAGAATCCAAATTACTAGATTCTTGTATAGAACACCTTCTATCTGCATTACTTTGCAAGATCCAAATCCAATTGCAAAACAAAGATGGTTCCATAAATGGATTATCAGTCTTGCCATTGCTTTTCCATTAGAATCCTCGAATTCTCGAAATTCTAATTCACACTGGGGAAAAGGAATTCAAATTCCCAGAGGCAGTCTTCTTAAATAATTCCCAATTGTATTCTCACTTGCAATTAGTTGTACTTCAGGAATTGAATGTAAATTAAATAATTGGATCACTAAGACCAGCAATCATCTACATATCAGACTTCCACTCTTTTTCCCCCTTCCAAAAATGGTTCAGGTTAACAAAACCCCAAATTTGTACTAGGAAAAAGTTCAATTTGGTATCACTAACTTTAGCACTATCACCCTAACAATTTTGATTTGTTCATTAAGTGCCGCACTTAATCCCTAGCAAATCCCCCTATAGATCAGCATAGAACTATTCTACTGGATTTACATTATTCTTGGTCCTTATTGATCCCTAGAACAAGAAATGCTCCTCAATTGATAGATTCACAAAATCTTCAACTAAAAGTGAAGGGTACAGTGATCTTAACAATCAACTGATTTCAACTCAGTTAGATCATTCACTTTATAAGTCATTTCTGTTTGATCAATAACCAAAGAATGGGAACAAATCGAAAACGTCCATGGTTTCTTCAAATTTTACGTATATTGGGATTTTCATGTTCCATTCAATATGGACCTAAACTTTGAAAATCGACCAAACATCGACTTGACAGTTTCACAGTTACCATCTCATTTTGGAAGGATTCTAAAACATCCAGCATGCATCCTACATGACATGCAGTGAATTTAGTTAGAATTAAAGTAGAATCACTATGCTACCGTACTGTGGGTCCTATCAGTTGATAAGGATCAGTTGGCTCGCCACGAGGCAAGTCGACGGGACACGCGTCCCGTCAACGGCAACCCGAGTTATGCATGGTTTGCCTGAGTGAACAACTATATGTACAGTGTAATTTCATTTTGAGAAATACAATTGCTATGTGAGCTTGCTGTGGAGAGTGTTTTATGTCTGTGTTATTGTGTAGCATGATCTATGTTCCTGTTTGAAGTAAATTCTAAGTTGGTATAAGAGCCGTACAGGGATTGTACACAGTACAACATCGCCGTTGAAGAGAGCTTCGGGAGAACTGTCTTTTGAGAGTTCGGGGTTTACGGCGGGTTGAAGACGGAAGGAGAACCACTGATGCAGAGAGTTTGGCACACATAAGCTTGGTGAGCTTGAGACTATGTGAGGATTCAGAGACAAGGGTTGTCGGCTGAATCAGAACCTCAGCAAACAGAATTTTGAAATTCCGAAACAGGCTATTTGGTGTTTGCAGTCAGTGTGCATTCAATCGGACACCGTTTGACAAACGAATTGAAGCATCAGAGTTCTAGCAATAGGGCGACCTCAGAGCAAGAGGATTGGCCTGTCAGAACACTGTGAATTGGAAACCAAAAAGAGATTTGTGTGAAAAACCTTGGTCTGGGGTTTGGGAGCACAAAATCAGAGATTTCTCTCTATTTTGAACTATTTGCAAGCTGTAAAAACCTAGAGGAGGGCGCCCTAGCAATGTGAATCAGGTCTGAAGTGGCCGTGGACAACCGCGCTTCAGTTGTGAAGCAATCAATAAAACCTTGAGGGCAACCATAGCTGGTAAGAGTGAGAGAAGGAGGCCGCGAGGAGGGAGGTCACGGACAACTCACGTGCGACTAACGGGGCCAGCATCGTAGTGTAAGGAACAACATAGCGGCTGCTTGAGGTAGCTTCAGCACGCAGAAGGAGAGAAAATCGTCCGTTCATAAAGATCGAGGATCAACGGCCGTGATTGATTTCTCAGGGAGTGACCTAGACCGTGGATGTGAAGTGACCGTTGGATGACAGCTTAAAGAGCCCATAAAAGGTTGAAGGGTCTGAACTGTATTTTGGCCTTCAACTTCATTAAAAATTTTCAAAGTGAAAGTTGAGTTGGGTCCCTTCACAAGTGAAGAGTGAAGTTTCTTCAAGGTGAAGAAACAACTCAAAAACAAGAAAAATCTCTATTTTTGGGTCCTTTGCCCATTTTGACCCAAACGAAAGGCTATAACCTCCAAACGAAGGACACCCAGACTGTATTTGCAAGTACGGTACATTAAAACAGAGTGATTGCCGTGGAGAAAGTGTTTCGAGTGTGCCAAAAGTGATTTTACCATTTTACTGGGCGCATTGTTGGGAGTTGACGACTGAGTGCATTTCGAAAGGCGATGCCGATTTGGCTTTCAAAATGGTGGAAAAGCGACGAGTGGCCTGGTAAGGGAAAAAGTGCAGGTCATTATTTTCAACTTTTGACATCATTGTTGGCCTTGACATACTATTTTTAGCCTACGACAGAAGTTTCAAGCAGTTTTGCGATGGCAAACATGGGAGAATCCATTTTGAGTGAAAATAGCAAATTGGACGGGATTTTCAACTATGCAGTGTGGAAATTCAAAATGAAAAACATATTGATGGAGAAAGACATGTGAGAAGTCGTCACAGGTGATGAGAGAAGGCCGCCAAATGAAGCGGATATCAAAGTGTTCGACAAAAGGATGAGGAAAGCTTTGACCTTCACTAAGTTGTCAGTGAAGGATCACATCATTACCCACATTTGTGATGCTGTTACACAGACAAGCATGGGATGTGCTAAAGGAGTAGTTTGAGACGTCAAGTCCATCAAGAATCATGTTTATGAAGTCAAAGCTGAATAGTGCCCGAATGGAGCAAGGAGAGCACATTCAGACGTACATGACCAAAATCAAGACAATGAGGGATGAACTGCATTCTATTGGTGAGCACATACGTGATGTGGAGCTGGTGCACAATGCATTGTGCGGCATTGCAGAACCCTATCAGATGTTTGTGAGTGGAATAGCATCAAGGGAAAGATTGCCAACCTTTGACGAGCTCACATGAATTTTGATGCAGGAAGAGCAACGACGAGAAATGGTGAAAGCTAGACGTCAAAATACTGACGATCAGGCACTTGCGACACGCCAAAAACAAGGCAAGGGCAAGAAGAAGTCTAAGCAGCAATTTGAATCCAGTGTTCCATGCGAGAACTAAACACATAGAGATTCAATATCACTTTATATGTGAGAGGTTGTTGAGTTGTGAAATTCATGTTGTTCATTGTAGCACAAAAGAACAACTAGCTGATATTTTCACTAAGCCACTTGTTGGAGAAAAGTTTGATAAGTTCAGATCAAAGCTTTCTGTACTTAAAGTTTGTTGACTTTAAAACTATGTATATGATTGTATAAAAAGTAGACTCTACTTTAAGGGGGAGAGTTAGAATTAAAGTAGAATCATTATGCTACTATACTGTGGGTCCTATAAGTTGATAAGGATCAGTTGGCCTCGCCACAAGGCAAGTCGACGGGACACGCGTCCCATCAATGGCAACCTGGGTCATGCATGGGTTGCCTGAGTGAACAACTATATGTACAATGTAACTTCATTTTGAGAAATACAGTTGCTATGTGAGCTTGCTGTGGAGAGTGTTTTCTGTATGTGTTACTATGTAGCATGATCTGTGTTCCTGTTCGAAGCAAATTCTAAGTATTAAAAAATCAATTTTTACGTAAATTGCCAAGAAACTGGAAAATTAGCACTGGGATTCAAAAAATCAGTTCCAAATGGACCAATTGTGAAAATCGATTAAAATGATCGATTTATCAAATTCACAGGCACCGTCACATATCAAATTCGACATGCACTGATTTTTTCAAAAAACGAAAAAAATCCCGTAATTAGTTTAGCCACAAGGAAATCTGCTTTTTGAACTAGAATTGCCAAAAAAAGCTTCATGCAAGAAATCTTCTGATTACGCATGCAACATGCATCCATGCATGCATACAGGTCTATCCATACATTTTCATCAACATACAAGCACTACACTGAGTTACAAGCATGCATGCATCAGAACATTTCATAATTTTTGCAAATTTTAGTTCAAAAAGTGCCAAACTTACGACAACCATAACTTTCTCTACAGGACACCAAATTGGTCACTGTAAAGCATAGTACGGAGGGAGAGTGGGTCTACAAGGCAGTTGCCACATCACTCTGCACCCCTGGATTCACACGTACGAGCAATAAATGCATGAGAAACAGGTAGGAGGGCGCACTTTTGTGGAGAGGAATCATCGAAAAACACATCCCAGCCCAAAAAGCCTTGAATCAGAGGTTACAAGCACTCTACTAAGGTTCATTAGAGAGGCATAGAAGTTCTAACAGGTCCAGCAAGCAATCATAAGCTCATATCATGCAAAGAATGCATTTTTGGCCTCCTTCAACAAGCAAAACTTCAACATGATGGTGTCTAATGCTCACCTATCCAAATTGGATGCATGATGGCTCAAAAAAGACGCAATCCATCATATCTTTAGGCTTGTAACAAGAACCAACAGGTTCAGGACCTCAATTGCGAGGTATTCATGCTCAAAAATCATCAAAAATACACTAATTTTTGGTGTTTTGAGCCCCCTAATGGTTTCTAATCCCATCCAAACTTCATGAAAGCTCAGGGACAGCATCATTACATCTCTGAAAACGTTCATACAAAGTCTTGGCTGAGAATTTTGAGATCTACCCCAAAATTAGTGCAAAAAACATCAAAAAACCTTGGTTTTTGACCAATTTTGACCAATTTTGACCAAAATTTGTGGGAAAAATCCACAAATTCGTGCAATCAGATCCAAATCCCTATAAATACATTGCATGCAAGCACCAAAATTTCTGATTCTAGTCATACATGGTTTCTATAGCCCATTTATGGTCCAAAAACTCCAATTTTTGGTCCAAAATCACTATCTAATCAAACGTTTGACTATTCCAACATCATGCAATCATTAGATCCAATCAATAATGACTGTAAAACAGCAAGTACAATCTGGAAAACGTACTACACCAGTACCTATGATCAATTTCAAGCAAAAAACTTCAATTCTAGGTGAAAAATCCACTAAAATCAGAAAAAATTCATAGATTTCCTCCAAAAACTATGGAGAAACCCCATAATTATGATCTTTAGGCTGAAAGTACACCAAATTCAGAGAAGCCACCTACTTGGAGATCAATTCCACCACCTAGAAGTAACATGCAAGGAGAAATCCACAAAGACTGAGAAAATACAAGAAGTAGTTCCAACTTCTGATTAATGCAAATCCATAGCTCTGATACCACTGTAAGGATCACCCAATGAAGATATGACTAGATCCTGTTGCAAAATAACCAAAAGGACACCTGTGGAGCAAAAACACCCATCCAAACCTAGATCCCTATTGGAGTTTCCTCCTGAACCTAGCCCCCAAGCCATAGTGAAGAACCTGAGAGAGAGGAGGAGAGACATGCTCAAGAAACTGAATTTCCAATAGGAGGATGGGCGAGTTTCCAATGGACATATTCTCCTCATGAGAAAGAGAATATTCTCCCTAGGATTCCCATGCAACCTATATTGAGCTATTGACCTCCTATTCTTGCATTAAAGCAGTCATTCACTATGCATGTGTCCTCCAAGAATTCTCTGCATCTAGATCTGTTTTGCCCAAAACGTCAAAAAAGACGATTTGACTATCCTATACCTAGATATAGGATCAAATTCACAACCAATTCCAAGAGATAATCCTAACAATTGAAATCTCTCATGCTTCTTTAGTGTCACTCAAAGAATACCATTTCATATTGTACCCAACATGGATAAACATAGTGTATCATCCAATACAATAAAATGTATCCTAACCCAAAAAAACCATAGATTTCAACAAAAACCGAATATCATATTGTGCATGTGCTCCTATGTCCAATTATAGGTCTGGGCCCTCATATGATTATTAATTACTTTACAGGCCAAGCCCGGAATGACGAGGCATAACTAATAACCATATACACCTGGAGTGACCGACTATCCACATCAGGAATTATTCCGATTCCTTTATACAGGACATGGACGTAACAATTTAGGCCTCCAAACATCAGTTGGGGGTTCAAGACCCTGCTTGGCAGTTTGTGTCAAGTTGCCAAAGTCATATTTGGGGAGGTAGATTCATGATGGGTTAAAAATTAGTTTGAAGCCTGTTTTTTGCATTATTTTGTGGGGAAATGATAGTAACCACTAAAACCTAGTGACCAGTCCCTACAACAAAGCAAGTAGAAAAAAAATGGAAAACAACAAAAGTTAGCAAGCATTTGGCTCCCCGACAACGGTGCCAATGTTGTCAAGAAGTGAAAGGCTTTCCACCTCCTCCTAAGTCGTATGTAGTAACGGAAGCGGGCTCGTTCCAAGGAGTCGTGAAGATGATTGCCTTTCATCAACTAAATAAAATTTGAATATAAATCTACATAAAGAAAACTAAACATCACTCACACTCACATTACCATGAAGAGAAGAGAAGAGAGATTATGAGAGAGGAAAAGAAAGAAAGCACCAAAAGAGAGAGAGAGAGAGAGAGAGAGAGAGAGAGAGAGAGAGAGAGAGAGAGAGAGAGAGAGAGAGAGAGAGAGAGAGAGAGAGAGAGAGAGAGAGAGAGAGAGAGAGAGAGAGAGAGAGTGGGTAGAGTTCTATTAACCTTCGAATGATGGAAATACTAAGGAAAATGGTCTCTTTTTATAAGAGTGAGAGTGAAACCTCCTCATCACCCATTGGCTATTGAAGTTCCATCAGGATCACAATCTTGACCATTCGAATCACTTTGTGTTTCTTGGGTATAAGTTGTGTTTCCTAACTTAGGAACTTGCAAAGGTGAAGTTAAACATATTTTATTTGAATATTAGTGCACATGGCACTTTCTAGCCTAAAGGCCCAATGTTGGTCTTATATGTGCAGAATGCCAACTGGTTGCCTGATCTTAATACTTCTGACTCTTTATCACATTCATGTAGCATTTGGGTTTACTGTAGAAGTCTTTTGTCGACTTTTAGAATATTCCATGTCATTCCCAAAATTGGGCAACACCTCCATTTTCCATTTCAAAAGATTTTGCATTTCACAGACAATGTTATAGTATGCTTAAAGATTGAAGAATTGTGACATTCATATAATGCACACAACTATGAGGTGGATGGATATCCCAAAATCACGCTTGGATAAAGTGAATGAATGACATGGATTTACCAAGAAAACAAATAAATAATAGTTACTATGCTAACAACGCTATTGAGAATGGGTGTAGGTTGAGAGGAGATGGATTGATGAGTGTATTGAGAATGGGTGCAGATTGAGAGGAGATGGATTGACGAGGGTCATATTTCCTTGAACTCTCTCACTAATTGAGCACCAATTGAGGTTGATGCTCTCATGGCCATATTGACAAGTTTCTTATTTCATTGCAGAAGCCATATAAACAATAATGTCTTATGAAGGTGGATTGTTACTTGAATGTAAAATTGAACAATTAGTAGATTTACTTTTTCTTGGCATGTGAGCATATTTAACAGCATCTAGAAATTTTATTGCACATTAGGAAATTTGTCACGAAATGTTGTAGTTAATTCTTTTGAAATGTTAGGCCAAGTTTTTGAGTAGGAGAAAAAGAACACATATAGAGGGCTAATTACAATAAAAGAAGTAAGCCACCTAGCACATTAGCATGTGAAAATGTGACACTAAAGTAGAGAAGGACAAGGATTTCACAATAAGATGTTTCATTCTTTAGGTTAATAAGAGTTAAATAAGAAACGCTCTCAATATGCTCTACAATGTGTACGTGACAAATGTTGACATATGCATGACTGTTAAACAAATTGTAAGTACATATATTTGAATTTTAACTTCTTATAAGATATTTCCATGAGACGTTAACACTAAAGCTAGCTAGAAGTAGAAGAAGTCAACAATTAACACTCCCTTAGTGTTAAATATTAGAGAGTATAGAGAATATAACAATAAGGCAATTAAATATTAACACTTTGTAGAGGTAAGAAACATGGATGGAGGGTCCACCTTGACAGATTGTGTGAGAGAGGGAGAAATGGTCCATTGGAAGGAGATCATAGATGAAATGGTCCATTCAAAGGAGATCATAGATGAAATGGTCCATTGGAAGGAGATAGATAGATGTACACAACATTAGGAACTAATTACATGGATGGATGCAAGTTACTCAACAACTATAGTAGTAAATTAATTATAGTGAGGAAAAGGGACCAAGTCCAAGTCGCCTTTCTTTCCTTCGTTCACTAAATCTCCGTAGAAGAAGCTTGGACCAAGCTCATTCATACGTGGTAACGACTCGGAGTATAAAGAGGGCAGAAGTAACTCCTGCTTTCTCAAAGAAATCTGCATCCAGGACAGCATTTGGGCAATCTGTAGCAGTTAGCTTCGATTCTAGCTCTGTGCAGCGTCCCTGAGTTCAATATACTATCAATTTTTTCTATCTGCTGCATCCAGCATTGGAATCGCTGCAAGCAACCGTTACGACTAACCTTGAATACAAGCTCATCTGTGCCTGTTGCAGTTCGTACGTACGTACTGGCCTGAGATTGCAGGCTCTAGTGATTTCTTCCATTCAGCTGTCATCGTCTCTTCTTGTGTAGACTATATATCATTTCATTTCAATATTCAGAAGGAAAGCGATTCGGCCGACCCAGCGAAACACCAGAAATGAGGAGCATCAAAGCTGGCATGGTAGCGCTGTTGATAATGGTGGCAATGTCGAGCAACATGGGTGTGGCGACGGCGCAGGCATCTTGCCTGAGCGTAAACGGAGCGTCTGTATCTGTTGCCGATGCCAACGCGGCAATTCAAGCCCTCCGGAATACCCCTGGCCAATGCTGCCAAAACAACTGCGGTGGTTTCTTCACCTTAATGCTGACCTCGGGCAACGCTGCGCTCACCATCGGCGGGAGCTGCGGGTTTTGCCTAAGCTGCACCGATGCGGGATCGGACCTCAACATCGCCCTATCTCAGTGTATCGACGGAAACAACCAAGTGCAGGCCGCTTATGGGGTGGATGGGTCACAAAAAATCCTCTATGTCACTTCTGTCAGTGCTCGCCCAATCGGCTAAACAACCAGCTGCAATGATACACTTCTTTGCTGATGTCAAGCTTCACGTTTGTTATGGTCTGAACCCATTGATTGTAATGTTGATGATCATGAGCTTTATTATGATATATAGATGATGCAGATAGAGGACGGGTACTTGCTACTTATCCTGCTTTCACTGATAAAAGATGAGGCCTCCAAATGTATACTTTGGTTTTAGTTAATCCGATTACATTTGATGTTGCTTTGTGGCATTTCTAGTCTGCATTTTCTCTGATATATAGCCTTTTACACTCGAGTAGGTGAATCAGACGGTTTTCAATTCTAATACATGCCTTTAAGCTTGAATATTGCTCTCATAAGCACATTTGTATGTGGAGCTTATCTATTTACTCACAATTATTCGGGATCCTTATGTAGCAAGTTCATATTAAAACCGGTCGCTATTTCTTTTTGGCATAGTAACCATTTTCACCTAATACACAGGTTTTACATTTCTTAGCTAGTTCTGCCTATGACCGACTAAATATAAATTTCCACCTCAATTTTGATGCATCTAGGCATGAGCTAAGCAAACCATGAGAACTCTACAACTCTGCTCATTCATCATCTTCATTAATTTCCTTAAAGTATAGCTTCCAAGTATTCACTTATTATTTCATTTATTTCCTATGCGTTGTAATAAAGAAGATATATAAGAGTGTATCTTATTGGAGTTCTTGAATCACATGATTGTGAGTTGTTCTTAAACTTAAGTGGTAACACTCAACATCCTAACATTGCTCGGCATGTCCATCATTTTGCCAAATCTAACATTGTCGCATGGATTACTTTTGAATAGAGTTTGAATTTTTATAAATTGGTTTACAAAGTTTTAATTGTGTCTTGGACAAGATTAAAAGATAGTAGAACTTATACATTCCTATTATGTCAAGGTATACCCAACTTTTATAAGCTACATCTAACCTATTATTTTGAACCTCCTTAGGTTAAATAAATTGACACTTTGATGGCATTTTGTTGCATTCTCAAGCTAATGGAAGGCAATAATCTCGAATCTCAATTGCCTCCCATAATCATCTACAAAATTATTCCTAGAATGTTGCTTAGTCTTCAAAAAAGTGATTTACAACTGTTCACTTTACCAAAGAAGGGTATATTATCATGCTTGGAATAGTTCTTTTTTGAGGTTTTCTAGGAGACTTATACCTTCTCATTCAATGTAGCATTTTAATTTTACTTTGATGTTTTATTTGGCCAATGCCACACCTTCCAAATCATTTGAGTGATGATAGTTTTCTATTTGAATCATTTGTACTAGCCTTGAGGATGCCAAACTCATAATGAAGAATTGTGATTACTTGGAACCAATATGCAAAGGAATTGAAAACTTACGTACTATGGCACTAAAAAATTAATGTTTACATTCATCCCCTTTAACAATGGCCTATTGATTGGGGCAAATGACCATCACCTGAACCGAGTGTGTGGGTTTGGATCTTGTGATGGACAAGCTAGTGATTCCCGTTATGGTACACCAAATCAAAATCGGATCATTCATCCACAAACTTATGAACCCATGGTCTTTCAAGTCCTTAAGGGAGGGTCAATTTATTGGACAAGATGATAAAGAGTAGAAGCACTCAACACATGTCAAGAGGCAATTGAGGATGGTAACGAATTGTAGGTAGTGGTTGTGGCTGCCACCAAGTACAAGTCACACTCCAACTAAGGCTCGCATGCCCAACATGATGGGAAATGAAGAACTCATGGTTGTAGACAACCTAAGGTATCATTCTAAACAAAGTAAATGAAATTAGAGATGGTTGAGATGAACCTTTGATGGAAGTTTTGAAGCACCATGATCAATATTCAAAGGATTGATATGGGAAGTAAACTAAGCTTTATCCATTGGAATCTTTTGATATGGCTGAATCCTTTCCACTGCTACTTGACGTAGCACTAGATTATCTATAGATAGCCTTCTACCATATCATAATCTTATTCACTATGCAGATTTGATACGAAGTGAAGGCTTATGAAAATAGTGGATCTAAGTGGAGCTTAATCGACGGATGATGATCAATAATTGATGATAGTAAGGGATGAGATATATGCAAACAACTGAAAATTTTACTGGACAAGAGTTGAATGAATGCCGAGAGGGAGGGATGGATGGATGTTGCACAAATTTAGATGGAGATGTGAGAAATTGCAAAAAAAATTCAAATTGATCAAAGTCATGTAAATTGTGCATAGGTGGATCTCGCACATGTGAGTCCATGTTGCCACATCTGTAGGCTACCCTAGATAGTTTAGATCTCATTCATAGAATTAGTTAGGCCTTTTTGGTCATAATTCCTAAATTATACGGCCAAATTCTTTGAATCATGGAGGTGGATAACCAACCTAGCCACCAACTTGGCAATACTCTAGGGTTAGGTAACATTGAAAAATTAGGGCAAAATGGTCAATCATATTCCTTATTACATGTTGGATTTTCACCTAACTTGAGAGGAGAAGATCTCTAGTGGTGAGGAGATAGAATATTTGGAGCACATTGGCAATCTTGAGGTTTCTACATATTTGTCTTGAGTTTTTTGAAGGCTTTGGTATCTAAACTTGATTACACTCAATCTTTGATAATAGGTTGTACTAGAGCCCGTACCACACATGTGAGGGATTGGAATTCTATGTTTGATCAATGCTTTTGATTGCTCTTGATTGTGGGATCCAATACTGCTTTTCTGCATAAACATTTTGTGACTTGTTTTGCAATAGATAGGTGTATCAATCAATCAATCACTCTTAAAGCCTTATGTAGGTTCATTTATGGTCATGTATTGTACTTTCAATAGGAGATAATCACAAAAGCATGTATGATGTAATGACGTAGATGGTAACAATAGCGACTGATAGATTGCAACGATGGTATCAATGTGGGTGGGGTCTGGGGCCTCAGCATCCCCGATGATACCCGAGCACAAGGGTTTGGAGGATTGTGCTGGCCTCTAGCACTGAACGATATAACTAGTATAGGATCAAACAGGTATTTCGCGGGTCAAGTCACTAGTAGTTGTAAAAAAAAATTTGAATTTTTTTAGATTTTCTTAACAAGAACCTTCACCTAACTGATATGTGATTTATCATAGTATATTATCACATTAGAAAGCTTGGTGAAGGTTCAAGTTGGTGAAAGATAGTCTGACGAGAGTTCAAAAGGTAGTTTAAATTTTGGAAACTTTTGCTTAGGTACTTAGCTTGTAATACTTCCTCTTCCTACTCTAACCACACCTAGATTAACCCCACAAGCAACAAGGAAGAGGTGGTGGAGGCAACTTGCACCCGTCCCTCTCTCACCTCTCTAAAGATCACAAGAAAAAGCAATGCAAATGAAATAGCAAATTGGCAAAAGCATCAAATACAAAACAAGTGAGAGAGTGAGAGAGCGAGAGAGTAGAGTGCATAGATGTTCTAATCTGATTTTGATAGAATCTCATCCTCATGTTGAACATGGAAAATGGGTACAAGAGGTGTCTTTTTATTTTTGGGGATGGCCCTACCCGTGATTGGCTACAACTTTACTTAGGGCTTATAATGTCATTTTATAGTTTTAAGCCCCTAGTCACTTATTCCTAGTTCTGCAAGTTATACAAAACTAATTTGCGTGCTCATTGGATTGGGCTTATACGCGTAGGCTGCCAGTGCCCTCGCACTTATTACTCTACATGTATAGTGCACTATTGCGGGGCGCACTTGAAAAGCTTAGCCAATAGTGCTTTAGTGGTGGGACCCACTAAGTGCCCAACAAGGATCGTGGAAGGGTAGGTGATGTTGATTGTAGTAGGATTTGGCACATACCTATGAACTAAAGATTGTAAAGTCGGTGATTCATTAGATAAACTAGTTTAAAATTATTAAAAGTGTCAATTTTTTCTTGGCATGACTAGGTCCGCTAGCATTTGTGAAAAACGAGATGCTTTTCAAACTTTTATAAAATATTTTGAATAGTCTATTGGACAAATTGCTATTTTGGCGAATCAGTTTTGGAAAAGAACTTGACAGGCCTCTTCAATATTGGGAAACAAGTTACCAAAAATTTCTATGAAGGTTCTGGAAAAACCTGAAAGCTCTATGAGGGTTTTGTACATGATGTAATTGTTCAACCTTCACCAAATGACAACCCTTGCATAGGTACTGCATCAAATGACATTTTTCATGGTTTCAAACCTCGCCCACGTCAATTTTGATGTTCTGAGTCCATCTTCAGGTCAAAAAAGATTCATAATGACATTATGATGCCCTATGAAGATTCCCAAATTTTCATAAAGTTGAACCCTTGCAAATCACCATTTTCAGTACTTCTTGTGCAAATTACAGTTACTTTGCAGACTTCATGGCAAGTAATGTTGGGAGAATGCGAAGAAATCCTATAGCCTTGTATAGATGAAGGGTCCCCATTAGGTATGCACTCCAAGTGTTGGAAGTAAATCTACTCCGTTAAATGGCTAGATCTAATGAGAGGTTTCGTGCGTAGTATACTGGTAGACCGGTCGTCAACCTTCTAAGTTCTACAAAGCTTAACAACTGTGAAATGAAAACATAAATGGAAAGGAGCACCAAGGCTTTCCAACTGGTGCTCGGAATGAAAACTAATTAAGGTGTGGCTAAAGCGGTACCCAACAAGCCATGATCAATAATAAACTAGGTTTGCTAAGGCTTCCCAACTAGCAACCGTAAATCTAATACTAACTCCCAAAGGGAAATGAAAAATATGAATTGCGGCTAACTAAGCATTAAGCAATACAAAGCATGCCACAATTAAAAGCAGATGAAAAGGAGACAAGAGGAGGCTTGAGCACCTTCCCTCGAGCTATTCACCTTCTCAAAGGGAACACAATGAAATCACAAGATACTATCAAACAGCAATTTGCATTAATCTCAAAGTGTTTTATACATGAGAAATACCTCTCCTCTTATAGCAAGAAGGGCCTTCCATAAGCATCCACTAGCTTATGGGATTAGTTCTAAACTAGCCATTCTAAGGCTTCTAAAAACTTCTAGCTTAGAACTTAGAACTTTAGGAGTTAAGATAACTTAAGATAACTTTGGGACTTAAGATAACTTAGAATCTTTCTAAGCGTAAGTTTCTTAATTCTAAGTTTAAGTTATTTTATTATTTTTAAGCTTCTACTCATGGACTTACAAAACACATGCCACAGTAGAAGTTTATTGGCAAATACTCATACGTGGGCTTACAATACACATGCCACAAAGTTTTATTTCTTTTTTTAATATTTTTCACTATGTTTGCACAGTTGCTAACATTATCCCCCTCCTTATTGGATTGGTGGTGCCACACCAATCGAAGCTTTTTCTTCTTGGATCTTCCTGGAGGCCAGAGTGTGTTGTCGGAAGTGGTAAATCTTGGTGCCGATGCCCTCCATCATTTGCCAACATAGTTTGTTAAGGAAGGGCATGAGTTTGTAGTAGTGAAGCATACCCTGGAGAAAGTTATGGGGCTTCCACAACTCTAACATATCAATGTGTAGTGCCAAAGTGAGGGCTGCCCGATAATAAAGTCGCACTATGTTGATATGGTCGTCTTGCATTTGTAGAGGTTTATTGATATCAATGGCTATTGGTGGTAGCCCTTGATCCCAATAACCTTTGAGCTCTGCCAAAAATGCCATCAGGCCACAATTATCCACAAAGTATCGTACGTCGTGATCAAAGTTTCCATGGGTTTTTTGGTAAAATACACAACAATTGGTGACCGTGTCATCCACTGGGTTGCCGGTATCCAATCCTGTGAGCTTGGGCCAAAAGATCTTGTTCTGTTCCTGGTGGCAGGAAACGATTCGCGCCACGCTACCGGATAATAGTATGGATTGGTGCGCATGTAGGCAGGTCCTTCGAGATACCTTGCCATGGAGGTTTTGCTCTATAGAAATGACTAATGGTGCCAAAGTGGTTGTGGATCCAGGAGCTTGACCACTTCCTTATGGATTTTGCAGTGGTCAAAGTCTGGCAAAATGTAGTCGCCTCGCTCATTTGCAGTTGAGATGTTAGCAAATCCTTGGTAGGTTTAGTATTCATGATCCTTTTCCTTATTGTCTGTGCTTCAGCTGCCAAGGCACGTTCTGTTTGTGGATCATGTTGAGGCAAGAGAGGTGGTGAAGGGTTAGAATCAACAATGCGTTGAGATTCTAGAGAAAATTGGTGTTGGATGAAGGGAAAGTTAGTGGTGTTGATGGGGTTAGAAACAGAAGAGTAGAAGAGATGGTATTGTGAGGAAGTACCACCAATGCCCTATGATTTAGTTGGTGGAGGAGCTCCTGAGACTTGGTGTGGTCCTTAAAATGTTGATCTCTGATTGATTGATGGAGCCCCTTGGAAACCAGTCCCATCTCCGCCATCAGATCCATCATAATGATGCCCAGAATCATGAAACTAGGCGTGCTCTGCATGGATGTAAGGTGTCAATTTCGTGGCCGCCTTTAGCTTTTCCTCCAGGGTGGTGATATGTTGGTTGAGGGCCTCGACGGAAGTAGTGTAGAACTGTTGCATTTTGGTATGTTGTTTCATCGTGGCCTTCAACTTCTATGCCAACTTCCGATATGCCATCATTGGGACTTGAGTTCCTTCGAGAATAGTTGGAGGAGCAAAATCTTGGAAATCAATCTGTTCCAGTTGTTCCTTCATAGTAGAACGTGCTTCTTTTGCATCTACTAAGGCCTCGTCCCGTTCCGTAGTAAGATTTGCCATGGCAGTTTGTAGGTTGGACATCTTTAGGTGGAGTTGGTTCTGTAGGTGGCTGAGCATTTGCTGCTGCTGTTGGATGTGTGCATTTTGGGCTTGTATTTGCTGTTGTTATTGCTTGGATTCTTCCTCCAACTTTGTCTTTTCTTTCTGAAGATCTGTCAGGGCTCCATAATCGAACTGCCTCATAGTGTATTGACCTCCTAAGGTGCCAAAGAGGTTGAACTGGAGCTCATTCATCAACCAAACTGCTTTTTGGGCTACTAGGGGTAATTGCTCCCAAGGGCCAATGTCAGGGAGTGTGCATGTATAATTGGGATATGGCATGGGATTGAATGGAAAAAAATCTAGAATTGGGGGAGATGTTGGAGTGTGAGAAAATGCAAGGGGAGGTGATTGATGGATGATAGGAGGTGATTGTGGTATGAGGGGTGGTAAATGTGGTGGTTACTGAATGAATGTTAGAGACGTGTGGAGTAGATTAGTTGTTATGGTGGTGGATGTGGTCTGTGTTAATAACTGTAATGCAAAATTGTCTACATTGACTATAGAGTCAAGTAGGGTGGAAGAATGTACAGGTGAGCGCTTTTATGGGATTATGGAATCAAAGCCCGTGTTAAGTGTGAATGAAAGAGTGGATGTGGTAGTAGATGGTGGGGGTAGTGGTGTAAGGAGAGTTGTGTTAGTAGGTAATGATACCAGAATGGTTGAAGTTACCTGAGTGGACATGACCATGCCTAATAAAAAATTAAACATCTACAACTAATCACGGATTACAAGAGTGGCAGATTAGCTAGAGTACTTCTGCTGATGTCATGATATTTGATCAAATACTTGTACCCCATGGTACTTGGCTGATATTCTTGGTCCTTTGAGGAGCATGACTAATTTCTTGTCGTGTCGTGTTATCTTTTGTCAAAAGTTCAAGATTGAAAGCTAGTAAAGCTTTGGCAATAGAAACATTTTGTTTTTTCAACTCCTTCTCAAAGCATGATAGCTTGACAAATCCAAGACTGCTCCTCTGTTTCTCGAATAAACTTTTGTCTAAGACCTTTGTGAAAATGTCAACAACCATGTCTTTCGTTCCAATGAAAATAGTCTGCAACATTTTCTTCCCAATCAGATCCCTTATAAATTGGTACTTGATTGCAATGTGTTTTGTCCTTGAGTGAAACACTTGGTCTTTTGTCAGATGTATTGCAGATGTGTTGTCCATCTGTAAAACCAGAGCTTCATTCCTCGTTTCGTCTAGTTCGTCAAGGAACTGTTTGAGCCAAATTATTTCATTGGCCATCTTTGCTGCTGCAACATACTCTGCTTCGCAGGATGACTAAGCCACGATGGTCTGTTTCTTGTTGACCTAGAGAATTGCTGCTCCTGTCGCAATGGTGCACCCTCCTGAGACACTTTTGCAGTCGTCCTTGAGTGATGCCCAGTTAGCATCACTGTAGGAAAGCATCTGGAACCCTGCATCACGAGAATAACAAAAATTGAATTCTTTTGTTAATTGAAGATATTGCAAATTTATTTTACAGTCTTCTAGTGAGTCGAGCCTAGATTTATACAGAATTGGCTCATCCTGAACACGACATAAGCAATGTCAGGACATGTGTTATCTACAAAGTACATCAACGATCCTATCAGTTTTCTATATGGTGTAAGCTGCATCAATTCTCTTTCTTCTTCAGTCCTCAAACAATGTTCATTCTTCAAGACTGTTTCTGCAAGCATTGGAGTATTTGCTCCTTTGCAATTTAGCATTTTGAAATCTTCTAGGATTTTCTGGGTATATCTAGACTAATGAAGGTACAATTTACCTCTTTCATAGTCCTTGTCAATTTGTAAGCCAATGTAACACTTGGCTTCTCCCAGATTTGCAATCTTGAAATGTTTCGAGATATCATTCTTCACTTCAACAATAAGCTTCTCACTCTTGAAAAGTATCAGAGTGTTGTCCACATACACAGCTACAATGATGATCTTCCCATCTGTAATTATTACATACACATTGGAATCAACCATTAGTGCTTGAATCCTAAGGATTTTAGGGCTTGATCTTTCTTCTTGTACCATTGTCGCGCTGAATCTGAATGCTTCAGACCGTAGATACTCCTATGCATTCTGCATGCATAAGTAGAAAGTGAATTCTAGATATAGCCTAGGGGCTGATCCATGTAGACCTTTTCATCTAACTCACCATGCAAGCAGGTTGTCTTCTCATCCATGATGTGAATCCTGAGATCATAAGCAGCTGCATATGCAAATAGTAAACGTAGGGACAAATGTTTCACGACAGGAGAGAATGTCTCAGAATAGTCAATACCATATCTCTGAGAAAATTCCTTCGCTACAAGTCTTGTCTTATACTTTGAGACATCTCCATCCGGTCCATACTTCAGCTTGTATATCCATTTGTATTTTACAGTCTTTCACATATCTGGTAATGGCTGTAATGTCCAAACCTAGTTCTTCCTCATGGATTCCATCTCCTCATTCATGGCTTGGATCAATCTTTCCTTCTCTGGACATTTAACTGCTTCCTCGAATGTCCATGGTTCACCATTGCATCCATAGAATTCTTTTGATGTAGAAGCTGAGCTGTCTGGCACATATCTTGCTGGCATTTTTCGTTGTCTTGTCGACCTTCTAGGTGATCCTTCTGGAACTACAATGCCTTTGTCTTTAACTGCTCTACTAGGTCTGAAACCATTTCAATATACAAATACTGTAATAGTAGGCTGTTTCTCAAAACTTTCTTTGTTTGATTCATCACTCGAATGCGAAGCGACTCGAAAATCTTCGTCTGAGTGTTCATCCTCTACTCTTATCACAGTTGGCAGATCATAGTACTGTCTTTCAATAACCTCATAACTGACATGATTACCGTTAGCCATTGTTCTACTTTCATCAAATTTGACATCTTTGATTATCTTTACAGTGTTTGTCTCTGGCATATAGACTCTATAGTATGATGAATTATTGTCATATCCTACAAAATATCCCTATTCAGCTTTCTCATCAAGATTCTTTCAAAGCTTATCAAGAACATGTGCATAAGCTACACAGCCAAAGATACGGATGTGAGTTAGATTGGGTTTTCTACCCCACCATAATTCGTGTGGTGTCGTGTGAGGAACACCAGAATTTCCTATCATGTTCTGAATGTAAGCAGCTATAGCTATTGCTTCAACCCACATTACTCTTAGAGCTTTCGAGTAGGCCATCATGCATTTGGCAACTTCCATTAGAGTCCTACTCTTTCTTTTTGCAACATCGTTGTGCTACGGTGTGTAAGATGTAATCCTTCTATGAATGATACCACAATCATCGCAGAAGTCAATGAAGCGATTCGAGATGTATTCTCCACCTCGATTTATTCTGATTTGTTTCACTTTATTACCAGTGCATCTTTCTGTCTAGTTCGCATACTCTGTGAATTTGTCAAATGCTTCTGATTTATTGAGAATAAAACAGACTCTGAAAAATTTACTGTAATCATCAATAAAGGTAATGTAATATTTCAAGCCTCCTACTGAGATCACATTGAAAGACCATAGATGTCAGAATGCACTAACTCCAGAATCTTTGTCGTTCTACAGGAGTCCTTGACAAATGGAGTGCGTGACATCTTACCCTTCAGACATGTATCACAGGTCGTCAAACTGATTGCATTCGAGATGCACACCCCTGTGATTGCTCCATGATGGCTTGCTTGATATAGTGCCATTGAATTCATATGGCATAGTCTCCTGTGCCATAGAGTATCTGCCGAATCATCATGAGTCTGATGCACTTGATCTGCAGGCAGACATACCTTCAAGTGATACATATTGCCTTTTTTTCTACCTTGAGTAATCAGAGTACTGGTACTTGCATCAGGAACATTGCATGCTTCATCTAAGAACGTTACATGCATCCCTGCATCAGCTATTCTTGCCACTGATAGAAAGTCTTGCTACAGTGTAGACATGAATAGAACATCTTTGAGTCGTCTGTCTCTGCCATTTGTGTTGAGCCATAGTGAACCAATACCATTCAATTGATGTTTTGATCCATCTCCAAGAATGATAAATCTTGATGGTTTCTTGGCCCATTTTTGAGCTCTCTAGCTCCTCGACATAGGACGAACTATTATTGTTCTCCTATCTGCTTTGAGCTAACAAAATGAAAAAGATTAAGGCTTCAATTACTAATAGCATTATGGATGAAGTTGGAAAAATATTAGACACTACATTGCTTCAAGGGGCCTGTGACTTTTCTAGCATCAGTAGGGAAGCATATGCAACAATGTTTAAGATGATAAAGGAGACATTTGCACAGGTAAATATTAAAGAGTTTCCAATCCCATGACCATTTCATCTTAAAAAAAAGAGAGACATGTTGAACCAAGGTATGCAGACAATAGCATAATAAACAAGGATAATCATTTGAATATGGATTTCATATCTAAAATCTTCTCTGTGTTAATATATGAGGCTAATCACATTTTTGTATTCTCTTATAGGTGCTGAAAGAAGACCATAACATTCTCTCATGGATATTTAGTAGAACATCATATCCTGCCACCATAAAAGACATGGAGGGAGTTCCACTCAATATTCCTGGAATGTGAAGCGTATGTGGCAGGGGTGATGTGGCAAGCGCTTTGTAGACCCACTCTCCCTCCTTTTGGTTTGCATAGAATTCGGAGCCAGAGGCCTCTATGAAGGAAGCTATTTTTAGATTAGAGGATGTGTTGTCCAAAGCAGGCTTACATAAAGGCCACGTTAAAATAAAAAAAGATGACAAGCTATTAGGTAAAACAGGAAATATTCCATGCAAGCCGAGCATTGGAGGATCTAAAGCTCAAAGATTTTTATCAAACTATTCTGGCAAACAATCTAAGGTTCAATACACGGTTTGGAAAGAAATTATTGCAGCAACTCAAGATTTCGAAGAAGAAAGTTCTACTCGTATACACAAAGTAAAAGTTTGGAAAAAGTTAGACAACATGGTGAAATACTTGAGAAAAGATAAATTTTCAAATATTGATGTTCAAATTATACAGGAAACAACCAATGAATTTGTGGATGCAGTTCAAAGTGCATGGGGTGTTGATCATATAACACATTATATAGTAAGATTTTGATTTTACACTATGATAGACAAATATGTGCAATTAAATTAAATACTTTTGATACTGATTTAGATTATGTTTTTATGACATGCATCACATATTACGATATCATTCGACATTCTTTGCAAGAAATAGTGGAAGTCTTAGCATATAGTCATCGCAAGGAATGGAAGAATCTCATTGGCAAGCAAGAGCGACATTTCATAAAAGTACACAACATGGCAGAACTAGCACAAAAAATAGCTATATATTGCAACTTTTCCAATGGTTTTACAGAAGAATTCAAATTTGTCATAATACGAAATCGACGGATTATAAAAAATTTCAAAAAGCATGCCAATTTATACAAGCCAGTAGGCTATAGACACACAATAAAATTTTGTATATTAAATAAAAATATTTACAAAGTAGAATTCAGCAGTATCTAATTTGCGTCCAATATTTTTTGCAATGAAAGTTGCAACTTAGAATCATGCAACAATTTTCTTCTTTCGTATGGATCCAGTAGCTCATAGTTTTCATGCTTGCTCAAATCAACGTAAACAGCATACACTGCAAAATGAGATGATCTGAGCATGGAATTCACTGGTCCATATCCTAAAATTTTAACAACAATAGTTTTCTTTACAAATATTATTTTATGCACCTTATTGAAATTATGTCCTCCAAGAAAATGATAAAGTGCCTTGATTGCCATAATCATAGTTTCACCATGTTGATGAAACTTTGAATGAGCAACACTTATTTCATTATTCTTGAAGGACTTCAGATAGTGCCCCAGTGCATGATCTGTTGAAAATTCTCAAGCAGAAGATCTTTGCCCTCCTCGACAAATTGCGAAATCATCAAGGAAAGTTGTTTCCCAAAATGATAAAAAACAAGGTAAGCTCCAGTATATAATTTGACATAACAAATCTACTAGTACTTGATAAGAGACAAAAACTTACACATTCGGCATTGTCTTCTCTGATTATTGTCTCTCCATCAATATTATGTCTGTCTTTCGATGTCAATATTGTTGGTGAATAGACAGTTGGCTGTGGAAAACAAAGTTGACTTTGAAATCTAAGAAACTCCTCCTCAGAAGATTGATCATCTTCTTTGTTGCACATTTCCATTTTCAGACAATCTTTTCCTGAATAAAACTTATCATTATGTACATTGTCAACACCAGGCAGAAGATCAGCAGCATCAAAATCAATTATATCCAAAAATTCATCAAGCTCTTTGTTCAAAATGCAAAGAGTCTCAGCTTCAGTGAAGTCAAAAAGATCTGATATCCAATATTGTCAAAAAGAAATTATTATCTATATTGTAAGTAGGCAAAGTGATCAAAGATTTATCAGAAGGAGAAAGGGTAGTGGGTGTTCTAGGGCCTATAAAAGTAGTCCTATTTCAAATAAGATCAAAATCAGAACAATCATCTAAATTAACACTCGTATCGATAAAAAAAAGTATCTATATCTACAATCTTAGACTTTTCAGACTTTGTACCACTAGAAGAAGTTGTTTTAGAAGTGGAGGGCACAGCCTCCGAATCGTCAGAAATATTTAACAAAAAGAAAAAAACAAAAGCAGACTGAAAATCAACAAATCTTCATTTTTTATTATGAATTGGGCACTCATCTACAGACTTGAAGTCATTATGTAACTTGGTAAACATTCTGTCAAGCTTAGCTTTATAGATATGCTTGTCGAGTGCCACCAGGTCCTGATAGTGAATCATGTACTTATTCTGAGATCTGAATAGAGGAGTACTGAGCAGGGACTTAAATCTGAGATATATCTCTAGAAAATGCCTCCACAGCAGGGCCCTCAGTTATCAGTAGTTTGAATTGATCGTGCTGGAATCACAATCTTATAGTACCTTCACCTTCAATAATGTGAGTGCTATTGTCACCAAGAGGAAATACCTCTTTTTGCTGTAAGGCATATAGGAGTTGAAGATCTCACATTGATTGGTAATGTGTTGAGTAGCTCTAGAATCCAAAAACCAAGAATCATCCAAAACTGCACTTTGGTCTTTGACCATAAATGCGCCTTCGTCCACTTCGACCTGGGAAGATGATGTAACTGTATTTGCTTGTTGACCTGCATTCTTCGCTTTGAGAATTCGGCAATCTTGGATCTTCTGGTTATTGCGCTTGCAATACCTACAAAACATCTTCTTCTTCAATTGTGGATTTGATGAATTTTCTTGACTTTGAGTCAGCTTCTGATTCGTTGCAGCCTTCTTGGAGCTTTTCTGCTTCTGTCGCTTTGAGCCTTTGTTGACATATAGAGCCTGAGATGAGGAAGTAGACAAAGTGTCTTGACTTCTTCGATTATCTTCTTGCAGCAACATAGTGATAACTCTGGCAAGAATTAAATCTGAGTGTGTCGTGATGATCACTTTTGTAAATGCTCAAAAATGTCAAAATGGTTTGACACTTGGATTTTGCAATACCTTCAATCGAATCCCATGTGTTTTATTTGACTTTATGAGTGTCTCTACAAACTATGTATGTTTACATGTACTTTTGCAATCTATAATGAGAACATGGTAATTTATACAACTATTGACGTTTGCATAAATAAGTTCATAATTTTTTTTGTTGAATTAGACATGGACTAAGATTAAAATACAATAGAAGAAGACAAAGTTGAGTAAAACATTACTCTAGAATATTCAAATTTTGACTCGGATTGTGAAATACAAGAAAATTGAAATAATTGATGCAACATGTAATTGAAGAGCAGATCACACGTTGGTCATGAATACAAATAAAAGTTTTTTTTTTTTTTTTTTGTATTTAAAATGCTACATTTTTTTATGTAGTTATATGATAATGTCTTATTTAAACTTTAGAGGAGCAAAAGGTCAACAAATAGATTCAGACTACAACTACATTAGCAACCAAGTTAATCTAATAAGTGCTTGAAATCCACACTTTTGTGTGCATTTTGTGACAACTCAAGAAAACATTTTCTTGATTATCTTGATAAAACTGTGCATGAAAGAGTTTATTTTCCTATGTAAAGAACATAATTACCAACCACATGTTACCAAATATGTGTGTGTGACGTGTGTCTCGACTCTACTCATTATGTACCATCTGTTGGATTATTCTACTATCAGAGTGATTCATTCGAATAATCGATCTTTAGTCTTTACCCACTTCATTATCCACTTTTGCAATTTATTTGTTTTTCTACACAATCTGCAGAAATACTCGAAAGTCTCTGAACAGGTGGCTCCGACATATCGAACAACATCTGACTTATCGACGATGCTGACGAAAGTCGAAGAAGTCGACTATGTCAAAGAACAACAATTATTGTTTCACTTCATATGAAGCTTTGGCATTATATGTTCGGACACTTGAATCATACATCTATGTTGAACATGTCCTGACAATCCCTAGAACTTGATCTCAACTATACAACCAGCAAAGTCGACCTCCCTGTCTATCATAGTTGCATCCTTTGAAAGAAGAACATGATTTCTTTTAGATCGAGTCATAGGCATGCAACAAAATATGTTATAGACATTGTTCATTCAAATATATGTGGTCCAATGCAAACTCCATCATTTGTTGATGCAAAGTATTTCGATACCTTCGTTGACGAATATTCTAGTAGAATAGCTACTTAGTTCATTAAGTAGAAATGAAAGGCTTTCAAAATCTTTCGACATTTCAAAGAGCGTGGAGAAATTGAAACTGATAAAAGAATTAAAGCACTGAGGTCCGACAACAGAGGAGAATATATCTCTACCAAATTCAAGGAGTATTGCCTTAACAACGTCACTGAGCAATGTGAAAAATACAGATCCTAAGTGGATCTTAACTCCAAGATCATTGGCTTGAATGCTTGCACTCCAAACTACATAAGCTAGGAATTGGCAACACATTCTATGCTACCTAGAATGCAAAGAACTTGATCAAAAAGCATTTATCACAAATGGAAACTTCCATAAACATCAAGTGCGGCCCAAAATAGCATTATACAGTCCATAATACATCAGCCTACCACTTTTGGAAAGCACCTAAGATCATACACAATAGCTTGAAGACAATACACACAACAATGCTCTCAATGGAGGAAGAAACAATGACAATGATCTATTGATCTCAATGAAGCATACAAAAGGTTTCTCCAACCTGTTCTCCACGAATTTCAGCCTAATATAGGTGAGAGAGATGACTCTCTCTCCTCTCTCTAGAACTTAGGACCCAATTTTAGGACACCAGTAACCTAAAATAGCCAATTTTGGCCTATATGTCCAAATAACATGATTTTAGTGTCATTTAGAAGGTCCCGAAGTTTGAGACTTCTTCAACATGAAATATATACTAGAATAAAAGTATCTAGGTCTCTTTCACACGTGTGAAAGGTTAGATCCAAAACTATGTACAAAAATTGCCAATTTAGGCCTCAAACTAGCTAGGAAATGTTGACAATTTTCACACTCCCTCTTCAACTTAACTTGCTAGTTTTACAACACTACTTTGCTCCAACCTAAGAATGATCTCCATCATGATGATAGATCTCTTTTCAAGTGTTCTAATATGTACAATATGAAGTACAACATAATTGATATAGATAATAGTGCCCATATAGGATGCTTCACTATTTCTTACATCAATTTTACATAGAATGGTGAACAAGATACATGTAAAAGAACATAGAATAACAATGAAAGGATTCCTCCATGTATCCACCTTTGAGTTCTCTGTAAAACAGCAGCAAACAAGTTGTAAGTGAAAGTAACCAACAGGTGTTTGCATGCCTCGTCCACATTCCACTATGCCCATAGTGAATGCACCATGTATCTCCATGAATGAACCTCCATCACCACCTTGCCTTTGTAGATCTCCAATCCACGAAAGCCCTTGAGTGAATGAATGCCAAAATGATGTGTTCTCTGTTCCATTTGAATGAGCAAAACCTGAACTTGAAATACTTGAAGTATCTCCACAAGATTTGCATATAACGGTGAAAGATCCCCTTTTTTGGGTGAACATATTGTAAGCTCCATTGTGAAGAGCATATTGTAAAGATTGTCATCAATTTTGGCATAAATTTTGGTGTACTTTGTTGAGCATGTAAGTAACTCTCCTTATGTAATTTGATTGGAGCATTTGCTGGAAGGTGTTAACCATTATGCAAGTGTGTTTTCAGGTTCTTAACAGGTTGAGGAACATTCTCATGTGAAGTGATCTTAGATCTACATCTAAACACCAATATTTGACAAGATAGTGAAGCTAGTCTTGTGATTCACTAAGTGTGCTCATTCATTCACCTCTAAATCTTGTATTTATCACTTGCTGGAGTTTATAAACTTTTAGAAGTGTGGTTTACATGTGGTTTTACAGGTTGAATCAAATCTTAGTGTGTTGATCATATGTTGATCAAGTTTGTTCATTACTAGGTAATCTTGGCATCCTAGTTGGGTATTTTCTAAGAATGCAAGTAACTCTTCACACCATAACTTGATTTGGTCACTTGCTAGAAAGTTTGAGAGCTTAAGCAAGAGTGTGTTCAGGTTGGTTTGATTTTGTAATCCATTCTTAGTGTGTGCAAAGTGTTGCATGTGTTTCAATCTTCCTTTCTATGCTTGGAAACCATCTAGGTTCAAGATAGAAGTGTTTTAGGGTCCTAAATCTTCATAGATCTCTTTATCTATCATTTGTTGAGAGAAAAGTGAGTGCTAAGTGCTTTAGGACAGAACCTAAAAGTTGAAGAAACATTAGAATCATGGCTTCCAATGGTGGGATCATGCTAGAGTCTAGTGAAAGGTTGAGTTCATCAAACTACTCTACTTGGAAAGTGAGGATGGAGTCCTTACTTGAGTTGAATGAACTCATGGACATAGTTGCAGAAATTGAAGAGAGACCTCTCACACTTCAAGAGCAACAAAGGTTTGATAAGAAGGCCAAAAGGGCTCTTCATATCATTAAAATGAATGTTACAAATGAACTTCTCAAGGAAGTTGGAAAGTGTCAAAGTGCAAGTGAGGCATGGAATGCCTTAAAGAAGCTCTTTGAATCAAAGTCCACATCTAGGGTATTGACCCTAAGGAGACAAATATTTTCTAGTAGGCAAAGAGAGGGTGAAAGTGCTCATGCATTTATCTTGAGAGTTAAGTCCCTAAGTGATGATTTAGCATGCATTGATGAGAACATAAAAGATGGTGAAATAGTCCAAGTTATGTTGAATGGTTTGCTAAATGAACATGCTAACCTTGTGCAAAGTTTTGCCATTCAAAGAGTCTTGCCAAGTGTGGTTGACTTGCAAGAAATCTTATTGGCTGAAGAACATAGGTTGCAATCAAAGCTTGATGGTGCATCCTTGCAAGGTGGAGGTGAATAGGCTTTCTTCACAAAAGGCAAATTCAAGGGCAAAGGTAAAGGCAAAGGGAAATGGTCCAAAGGTGGAACTTTGATCATGATGATCACTCTTCCTCTTCCTCTTCTACTAAGAACAATAAGTCAAAGTTCAAATGCTTTTATTGTGGGATAAAAGGTCATTTTGCAAATGAATGTTATAAGAAGAAAAGAGAGCAAGGAGAGAGGCAAGGAAATCTTACAATAGATGAGGAAGAACATAACACATGTGAATCACTTGTTATGACTTCAAGTTTGTTAGCCAACATAGATGATAATGATCCTTGGTGGATTGATAGTGGAGCCTCATCTCACATGACAAGACATAAGGAATACTTTACATCCTTATTGTCTTATGAGGGAGAAGGTAACATCATCTACACTGCAAATGATGGTCAATGTGACATCAAAGGCATAGGCACTATTCCTATTTCCCTTTCAACAAATAGGAAAGCAAATCTTGAAAATGTTTTGTACATTCCTTCAATCACTAAGAATTTGCTTAGTGTAAGTCAAATGATTGACAAAGGACTTGATGTGGAGTTCATTGGAGATGCATGTTTGATAAGTAAATGTGGATCCTTGATTGCTCAAGGTAGGAGGCATGGTAAACTTTTCAAGCTTGATGCATGTGTGATCTCTAATCATGAAGGATGTATGGCTAGGGAGCAACTGACAAACCAAGAAGTTTGGCACAAGAGGTTGGGCCATCCCAACTTCAAATCTTTGGAGGTAATGGCAAAGAAAGAGCTTGTTCTTGGTCTCCCTAAAAGTCTTGTTGCAAACAATAGTGTTTGTGAACATTGTGCCTTGTCCAAATCTCATAGACTTGCTTATTCTAGATCTACTTCTAGATCTAAAGAAGCTTTTCAACTTGTGCATTCTGATATTCATTCTTCTAGTACAACTAGCAATGGTGGGGCAAAGATGTATGCAACTTTCATTGATGACTTTAGTAGGTATACTTGGATCTATCTTCTTAAAAGTAAGGATGAAGTGTTTGCTGCATTTGTCAAGTTCAAGAATGAAATGGAAAACCAATTCAATACAAAGATCAAATGCTTAAGATCTGATAATGGAGGGGAATACACCTCAAATAGGTTCAAAGACTTTTGTATAGCACATGGGATTAAGAGGGAGATGTCTAGTCCTAGGACTCCACAACAGAATGGAGTGGCCGAGAGGAAGAATAGAACCCTTTGTGAATGTGCCAAGGCAATGAGACTACATGCTAATCTTGCTAAGTCTTTTTGGGGGGAAGCTTTAGCATGTGCTAACTATCTATGTAATAGATGGACAAGTGCTTCCTTGGATGGTAAAACTCCTCATGAGGTTCTTTATGGTAGAAGGCCAAGTGTCAAGCATTGTAGGATCTTTGGATGTACATGTTTTGTCAATATCACACTTGATGATAGAACTAAAGAAGATCCTTCATCAAAGAAGGGTGTGTTTGTTGGCTATAGTGAAGTAAGCAAGGCTTACAAAGTGTACATTCCTTCTACAAAGAAAGTTGTCATAAGTAGGGATGTCATCTTTCATGAAGAGAATGTTTCCAATGTTGTTGATGTTGATGTTGATGTGCCTACTAATCATCATGATGTGCAAGATGTCTTGGATGAAGATGGAGATGCCACTCCAAAGCAAACTTCAAGGAAGACTCAAAGGCAAAGGGCTAAGCCATCAAGGCTAACCTATGATGAAAAAGGAAAGCAAGTGGTGGACAACTCTAACTTTGCTTTTCTTACCTCTTTTGATGAACCAACTTGTGTAGGTGAAGCAATTCAAAAGAAGGAATGGATCCAAGCCATGGATCATGAGCATCAAGCACTCATCAAAAGCAACACATGGAGGTTGGTAAAGCTTCCAAAGGACAAGAAGGCAATTGGTTGTAAGTGGATCTTCAAGATCAAGACAAATCAAGATGGATCAATCAACAAGTACAAGGCAAGGTTGGTGGCAAAGGGGTATGCTCAAGAATATGGTATTGACTATGATGAGACCTTTGCACCCGTGGCAAAGATGGTAACTATTCGAATCCTAATCTCTCTTGCAACTCTTTATGATTGGGATATGTGGCAAATGGATGTTACTAATGCCTTCTTGAATGGTGATCTTGAAGAAGATATTTACATGGAGCAACTCAAGTGGCAATTTCTTCAAGGCAAGGAAGATCTCGTTGAGGTTTGGTTTGAGCTCAAATGGGCTGGTTTTATTAGGTTTGATACTCAACTTCATCTACTCTACTTCATGTTGGATAGAAGTGTAGAAATCTATCTTTTGGTTTATGATGGTGACATTGTTTTCACTAACTATAGTGAAAGGTTGAAATCAAGCAATGATGAGATCTTGTGGGATGTTAATCATGTGTTTGAGAGGGAGTATCTTCAGAGGTTCAGATCTGAAGATGTTTATAAATGCAAAGTCCTTGATGTTTTATTGGAAGATCAAGATGTTGATCTTGAATTGCTTCATCAACACCAAGAGGCAAGTAGCAATTGGAAGCTAGTCAAAAGCATGAAAGGGGAGCCACATGGGCAAAGCATCTTGGATCTGTTTTTACAGGTCCTTGAAGGTTCAAGTAAGGTTCTTGGAGCAGCAAGGAAGTGTCCTTTTACTCTACCTTACTTGTTTAATCTCATGTATGAACATTGTCATGTCAATGTGTTGGAATTGTCAAAATTCAATGAAACTAGTTCCACAGTTTTGCATCTTTTGGATCTTGGAGATGGAATAGTTATCATTGCTGGTTTTTATGATCAAGTACATGCATTCATTCAAATCTCAAAAGATATGGAAGTGGTCAATATGTTTACTTTTGAGCAAAGTTCAAGATCTAGCATCCTAGTGTTGGCAAATTGGCAAATTGTTGACAATGGAGCTTTGCTCAGCCTTTAGGAGAATTACAACTCACTCAAAAGAGCATTTGTCATCCACTTAAGGAGAAGTTTCATCCACTTAAGGAGAGTGTTCATCCAAGAATGGAGATTGTCAACAATAGGATTGAAAAGAACATTGTTAGTATTGAATATGCACAAGCCTCACAATCACAAATGATTAGGTGTTATGATCTGATCCAAAATAGTTTCTTTTCAGCCTCTGATCTTCAATAGACCTGAAATATGCTTTTGATCCACAAGTTCAACTCACAAAACAAAGGTTAGTAAGATTTGATCAACAAAACAATGCAAAATCATGCTAGAACTTGATCAAACATCCAAATATTACCAAAAATGGAATACTTACTATGAATAGAAGCCAACCAGCTCTGATACCATGTGAAAAATACAGATCCTAAGTGGATCTTAACTCCAAGATCATTGGCTTGAATGCTTGCACTCCAAACTACATAAGCTAGGAATTGGCAACACATTCTATGCTACCTAGAATGCAAAGAACTTGATCAAAAAGCATTTATCACAAATGGAAACTTCCATAAACATCAAGTGCGGCCCAAAATAGCATTATACAGTCCATAATACATCAGCCTACCACTTTTGGAAAGCACCTAAGATCATACACAATAGCTTGAAGACAATACACACAACAATGCTCTCAATGGAGGAAGAAACAATGACAATGATCTATTGATCTCAATGAAGCATACAAAAGGTTTCTCCAACCTGTTCTCCACGAATTTCAGCCTAATATAGGTGAGAGAGATGACTCTCTCTCCTCTCTCTAGAACTTAGGACCCAATTTTAGGACACCAGTAACCTAAAATAGCCAATTTTGGCCTATATGTCCAAATAGCATGATTTTAGTGTCATTTAGAAGGTCCCGAAGTTTGAGACTTCTTCAACATGAAATATATACTAGAATAAAAGTATCTAGGTCTCTTTCACACGTGTGAAAGGTTAGATCCAAAACTATGTACAAAAATTGCCAATTTAGGCCTCAAACTAGCTAGGAAATGTTGACAATTTTCACAAGCAACAATACATTATCTCCTATTCGCCTCAATCGAATGGACTTGTTGATAGAAAGAACATAACCTTAGTCGAATCGGCCAAGTGTATGCTTGCTCATGCCACGCTATCGAAGTCCTTTCGGACTGAAGTTGTTTCCACTAAGCTTATATCCAAAATGGATGTCTGACTAAAGGTCTCTTAAACAAAACACCATATGATGTTTAGACAGGGTTCAAACCATCATTATCGAACTTACAAGTTTCTGGATGCATTGCTTATGCGCAATTTTGCAAGTCAGTAGGAAGAAGTACGACTTCTAGAGTATCAAATATATTTTCATCAGGTACACTACTTTAGATAAAGCTTATAAGTTGTATAATGTAGTTGAGTCGAAGATATTCACCAGCTGACTATGTGCTTAATTATCCTCATAGTTTCTTAAGGGTTTCTAGGATTCCCAAAATAAGCTTTAAAAACTCTCTATTGGAAGGACCACAATAGCCACCGCAGGCATGCTCCATCGAAATGAAGGATTGATAGAAATGGTGTGTATATCGCTCCCCAACCCCATCCGTGAGTGGATGGGGCTGGGGAGCGAGCCACACAGCTTTTTTGTTGTCTTTTCTTTTAAGAGGTTACTCGTAATATATCTGCATCAACATACAACTCGGATATTCATTAGAGAAAATATGGGCCCAAATAGGGCCCTATAAGAAATGCCATGTAGGAGAGAGAAAAATAACTATAAACTAATTATAATATCATTTCTAATTTCTTTACACATCTGCTTGCACTACTTTCCATGTAAATGAATGCACCTTAGTTTAGTCACATCAAACTTCACTGGTGAAAAGGTAAAATAAAAAGAAAAGAAGAAAAAAGAGATTTAAAATAGTCCAACCTATCAGTAATACCAAATTCATTAAAAAAAAAACAAACTAGATTCAGAATTAGATATTTTAAACAAAAATAATAGAACTAAAGTTCCAAATATCGCTCTCAGGTGCAAATCGCAAGTCAGACAAGCACGTCAAGGCAACGTGCGCTCGAGAGAGATATTTGAAGTTGGAGTATCAGATCCGAGTGTAAGAACACCGAGCAGAAAAGAAAAGAGATGTGAAGCGCGCTTGAATGCGATACCAGACGATGCAGTATCGGATCCAAGCGCATACTAGTCAACGAAAGGTAATGAGAGCAAGCGGCGCGCTTGAAATTGATATCAAGAAAAGCAATCATAAATTTGCGTGAAAATTCGAGTCGAAAAAGACCTATTTATAAAAAAAATTTGAATTTGAGATGCAAACACTAATAGAACTTGATCAAACTTGAATGAAATGATTATGTACTGTTGCTGTCCATACAAAACCACCAAGCTACTATATTTCACACATGTGGATCGAAAAATAGCAAATATAGATCATTCTACACATAGAATTGCAAGCAATCACCAAGATAGTGCACCAATGAATAGTAGAACCCAAGAGAACCATGTATAAGCATGAAATGAGATAGAGAAGAGAGAAGATGACTCCCTCCATGAGTTACATCCTTTTATAATAGGTCCAGACCCTATTTGGCCACTTGGCTTACCAATTTTGGGTCTAGATTCAATGTACCCAACTTATTCAAATTGAATCTACTCAAACTCGCATTCTATCTTTCCCACACTTTCAAAATGTGTTTATTCAAATGAAATTATGAACTTTGAAAAGTCAACCTCTAAGTCTAAAACAAGTTTTGGCCTCAATATGCCAAATATGAAAATACTGCAAAATGTGATGAAACTAGTTGAATCTTTCACACTCCCTCTTCAACTAGTTTTAGCATAGACTTTGATAATACTCCAAGTGAAGTCCTATGCTTCATGAACAAGTCTTTTCCCAATGCTTTGGTGAAGATATTTGCTTCACATTCCCTTGAAGACACATGTTGAAGCTCCACCTCCTTTGCAATGACTCGCTCCCTCACAAAATGATATTGTATCTCAATATGCTTGCTCCTAGCATGAAAGATAGGATTGGATGCCATTCTTTGGGCTGATTGATTGTCACAAAAGATGATTGGGCTCTCTGAAAAATCCAGCAAGTGAAGATCCTTGATCATCCTTTTGATCCATACCATCTCCTTTGTGCAATGTGTAAGAGCTTTGTACTTGGCCTCACTAGATGACAATGAGATAGTGGCTTGTTTCTTTGACATCCATGATATAGCTCCATCACCTATGAAAATACAATAAGAACTAATGGATTTCCTATCCATTATATCTCCAGCATAGTCCGAATCTGAAAATCCAAAAAGATTAGATGATGATCCCTCATACAATATGCCAAAATCTCGAGTTCCAATGATGTACCTCAAAACTCGCATTCCTAGCTTCCAATGCTCCTAGCATAGTTTTTGCCAATAGAAGTTTGATCCATCATAAGAATGATCTTCTTCCTAAGAATAGATCTCCTTTCAATGATCATGTAATGCTCAAAATAGAAACTACCATAATTGATATAGAGAATAGTGTCCACTTGGGATGCTTCACTATTTCTTACATCAATTTTACATGTAAAAATGTGACTAGAACATGAAGAATCAAATAGAATGTAAATGAAATGATTCCACCATGCTTCCAACTCTGAACTCTCTGGAAAAATACAGCAAACAAACAATAAATGTGAGTGATCAACTTTTGCTTGCATGTCTCCTCCTCCTTTGCCCTTTGTTGCCTTGTATCCACCATGATACTCCATGAATGAGCCTCCATCTTCATCTTGCCACAAGAAACCATCAAACCTTGGAAATCCATGAGTAGGTGAGTACATTAATGATGCAAATCCAGCACCACATGGCTCCATAAACCAAGTAGTTTGCACTAGTCCATCTTCAAGATCTACTTGACACAAGAAAATGACCATGAATTCACCAAAAATTGACAATCTCCAAGTATTGGCACCAAGTAGCTCAACACTTAAGAACTTAGCCATGAATGAGTGACATAATGAACCTCCAATAGCTTCATTTCCATCAGCAAAATCAGCCAAGAATGCTAGTACAAATCCAACATCAAAACAATGCCCAACGATGTAGCTAGTTTTACCATATCTTGACAATTTGCCCACATCCACATGAAATTGCTCAAACATGAGATAGAACAAGTAAAGTAAACTTGAACAACACTTCCTTGCTACTTCTTTGACCTTACTTGAGTATTCAATATGCTGTAAAAACATATCCATAACACATTTGCCAATTACCTCTCCTTTGATGCTCTTGACTAGCTCCAAATTGCCAACTTCCCTTTTGACTAGTTGAAGCGCTTTGAGATCAACCTCTTGATCTTCAACTTGACCATCAAAGTCATTGAACAAACTTTGTTATCCAGATCCATTACTTTATTTTACAGCAAGATAACATCCATCCACTTGCATAGCTCCATGTACACAAGAAGATCCTCCAAAAGATGTTCCATTCTTCAAAAGAGATCGATACTCAAGATCCATTGGTTTGATCCACTCCTCTTCTTTCCTTGCTTGATCTACACTTGTAGGATCATCCAAAGAGGTTAGGAAAGCAACATAATTTCCAGAAACTACTTTCTTACCCTTTTGATCATATGTGAGCCTTGAAGGTACTTGTCTTTCTCTTGATGTTCTCCTTGGCTTTTGACTTGATGAAGGTCCATCATCACCACCATCCAAAGTAGGATCCTTCTCATCAACATCAAGAATGTTAGATCCATCTACTTTACCATCAATCATGCTTGAAGACACCTTCGGAATGTTTCCCTCATAAAAAATGACATATCTACCAGCAATCACTTTGTTAGTAGAAGGAATGTAAACCTTGTAGGCTTTACTCACCTCACTATATCCAACTAAAAAACCTCTTCTTGAAGATGGATCCTCCTTGGTCCATCATAATGTTGACATAGTCTTCCATATCAACATCAATAATGTTAGATCCATTATTTCCTAAGTATGATGTCTTCTTAGAAAGTTGACACTCGGCCTCCTCTTAAATAGCATCTCAAAAGGTGTCCTTCCATCCAAAATAGCACTCGGCCACCTATTGCACAAGAAATTGGCACACAACAAAGCTTGATCCCAAAATGGTTTGTCAAGATTAGCACTTAACCTCATAGCTTTAGCACTTTCACATAAAGTTCTATTCTTCCTTTCAGCCACTCCATTTTGTTGTGGGGTCCTTGATGTTGTATACTCCCTCTTGATCCCATGCTCATCACAAAAGGCCTTGAACTTGTTAGATATGTACTCACCACCATTGTCACCTCTCAAGCACTTGATCTTTGTGGAGAATTGGTTCTCCCTTGCATTCTTGAACTTGACAAAGACATCATACACTTCATCCTTGCTCTTTAGTAGATAGATCCAACAAAATCTATTAAAATCATCAATGAATGTTACATACATCTTAGCTCCACTATTGCTAATTGTAGTAAATCCATGAATATCCGAATGTACAAGTTGAAAAGGCTTTGTAGTTCTAGAAATAGATCTAGTATAAGGTAGTCTATGTGACTTAGACAAAGCACAAGACTCACAAACATGCTTGTCATTACTTAAGGAACTTGGAAGACCAATCACAACCTTCTTCCTTGCCATTACCTCCAATGACTTGAAGTTGAGGTGTCCCATCCTTTTGTGCCAAACCTCTTGAATAGAAATTTGCTCCCTTGCAACACATCCAACTTGGTTAGCAATAACACAAGCATCAAGTTTGAACAACTTCCCTTGCCTTTTACCTTTTCCAATCAAGACATCCTTCCTTTTGATCAAACAAGCATCTCCATTAAACTCCACCTTGAGGCCCTTACATAGCATTTGACTCACACTAAGCAAATTCTTGGTAATAGATGAAATAAACAAGACATCCTCCAAATGAACATTCCTATTTCTAGAGAGAGAAATAGGAATTGTGCCAATCCCTTTGATTGCACACTCACCATCATTGGCCATGTAGATCACCCTCTTGTCATCTCCATATGCCAACAAAGAAGTGAAATACTCTTTGTGAAAGGTCATGTGTGAACTTGCTCCACTATCAATCCACCAAGGATCTAGATCTCCATCATTAACAAGCATACATGAAGACATCACAAAAGCATCATCATTTGCATCTTGCACATCCAAACCATCCTCATCAAGAGTAAGATTACCTTGCTTGTCTCCTTGATCTCTCTTCTTCTTGTAGCACTCACTTGCAAAGTGTCCTTTGATGCCACAATAGAAGCACTTGAGCTTTGATCTATCCTTCTTTTTGCCACTTGAAGAAGCATCCACTTGATCTTGCCCTTTAGACCACTTGCTTTTGACTTTGCCCTTGAATTTGCCCTTTGTGAACGTAGCATCCTCTTGAAGTGTCGATGTAGATCCACCTCTTGCTTGAAGCCTATATTCTTCATTGATCAAGATCTCTTGAAGATACATCAAACTTGGCAAAGTCTTTTGAATAGCAATACTTTGAACAATGTTAGCATGAGCATCCAACAAGCCATTAAGAATCACTTGAATAAGCTCTCCTTCCTTAATGCTTTCATCTATGCAAGCTAACTCATCATTCAATGCTTTCATTCTCAGAACAAAAGTGCTTGGACTTTCTTCATTCTTTTGCAAACAAGAAAAGATTTTCCTTCTTAGAGTCAACACTCTAGAAGTAGACTTGGATTCATAAAGCTTCTTCATTGAATTCCAAGCTTCCAAAGATGATGTGCACTTACCAACTTCCTTGAGAAGTTCATTGGTAACATTCACCTTTATCATGTGTAGAGCCTTCTTGGCCCTCTTGTCATACCTCAATTGATCTTGTTGTGTTTTTGGTCTCTCCTCCAAACCTACAACAATATCCAAAACATCATTTATCTCAAGAAGTGACTCCATCCTCACTTTCCATAATGAATAGTTACTTGAGGTAAGCCTATCATTGGCTTCCAACATGACTCCAATTGAGGTTGCCATGTAGCAATGACCTGATCTTCTCTTTCAACCTGTTTCAATGCACAAAGCACTCCTTTGAACAACAACAAATGCTTTCAAAAGAAATCACCAAGATTTGAAATTATCTCACAAATTCTCTTCTAGCACTTATCCAAGCAAATCAACACATAACATCATGGAATCTTGATCAACCTATGATCTATCCTCAATCTAATGACTTTTGCCACTTCCTAAGATTGAAATACACTCAAATGAAGTCTAGCAACCTCACTATCTAGAGATCCAATCAAAATTAGGGTTTTGACAAAATCACAAAAAATTGACTATTCTAAATCTACATGCAAATGCTGAAAATTTGATATGCAATCTATAAGCCACCACTTAGGCTGAACCAATGATCCAAAAATTGGCCAAATCCAGCATGTGAATTCAAATAATGGAATTGAACAAGTATATTGACCTATTTAGTGTTTTGATCTACAAAAGATCTAATCTACAAAAGCAAAAAATCCGATTTTGGTGTAGAATCATCTCTAGCATGCTCTAGACTTGATATCTTCACCAAATCATTGATAGATCTGATTTCCTCCTTCATAACCTGAAACACAAGCTCTGATACCATGTGAAAGATTTCAGATCCTTAAGATCCAATCTACTTGAATGATCTTTGGTTAGAAAGAGAAATACACTACCAATTTCACCAATGTAGAAAAATCAGCATCTACACACAATTTGAGATGCAAACACTAATAGAACTTGATCAAACTTGAATGAAATGATTATGTACTATTTTTTTCCATACAAAACCAGCAAGCTACTATATTTCACACATCTGAATCTAAAAATAACAAATATAGATCATTCTACACATAGAATTGCAAGCAATCACCAAGATAGTGCACCAATGGATAGTAGAACCCAAGAGAACCATGTATAAGCATGAAATGAGATAGAGAAGAGAGAAGATGACTCCCTCCACGAGTTACATCCTTTTATAACAGGTCCAAACCCTATTTGGCCACTTGGCTTTCCGACCAAAATGCTAAGCCTACCAATTTTGGGTCTAGATTCAATGTACCCAACTTATTCAAATTGAATCTACTCAAACTCGCATTCTATCTTTCCCACACTTTCAAAAAGTGTTTATTCAAATGAAATTTAGACTAATGAACTTTGAAAAGTCAACCTCTAAGTCTAAAGCAAGTTTTGTCCTCAATATGCCAAATATGAAAATATTGCAAAATGTGATGAAACTAGTTGAATCTTTCACATGCTTGAATATAGTCCAAAAGAATTAAGAGGTGCATGGATCAATGGTCCAATAGGATTAAGAGGTGACAAAGTGTGGTCCAATTATAGTTAAGCATAGTGGTAGCTCGTGGATCTACTAGTATCATTGTACTCCTCATTTTGGATCTAATTGATTTGGTGATTGTGTGAATTTTGAGTGTCATTGAATTTCTAGCTTTCTCTCTCTACCCGAGAGCTCATGATGGTTTTTCTCGCTCTACCCGAGGAGAGCAGCTTGTTTTTACTTATAATAATTTTTGAATACTTCCCACACATGTGAGTGAGAGTTGGAAGTGATTGAATGCATGTAGTAGTGTGTTTTTTCCATAGGATCAAAGATAGATCTTTAATCTCAATCTAGTCTTGATCTTGGTGCATCTACACACCTTAGGAGATCACAAGTACATGTTGTGGACAATCCACACATTTGAAAATCAACACATTCTTGCTAGTAGAAGGAAGATATACTTTGTATGCTTTTTTAGTGGATGCATATCTTACAAAAATTCCTTTAACTGCACTAGGATCTTCCTTCTTCCTAGTTTCTAGAGGCACATGCACAAAGCATACACAGCCAGAAATCCTAAGATAATCTACCTTAGGCTTTTTCTTATACAACATCTCAAATGGTGTTTTTCCTCCTATTGCAAGATTTGGAAGCCTATTACAAAGGTAGTTTGCATATGCAACTGCCTCTCTCCAAAATTCTTTAGGCATAGAAGCTTCTAGCCTAATGGCTTTTGCACATTCACACAAAGTTCTGTTTTTCTCTCAACAACTCCATTTTGTTGAGGAGTATATTAACAAGCATTAGAGAAACTTAGAGCCCGACGAGGGCCTTTGAAAAAATTGCTTTTTTATTTTTATTTTTATTTTCGTTGCCATGTGGACCAATTGAAATCTTAGCTTCAGGGTTCTAAGTAACGTAGAATTTTCCAAATATAAATAAAATAAAAACTTTTTAAATATATTGTTGTTTCGTCGAGCAGCATGTGGAAATGCTATTAGTTGATGAGGCCTGCCCTTCCAGCTCATCACTGCCCAAAGAGACCCAAAAATATTAAAAATGAATATGACAGATGGTTGAGATGAGAAAATTGATGTACCATTAATGTATATGCATTGTCAAATCATGGTTAACAAAGTTAACCAAAGTTAATTTGTGGAGCCAAATAGATTAGTGTTTCAAATTTTTGCCAACACTTTTTCTCAGATTCATGGCTTTTTGTGTACGCAAATTTTCAGATTCATAGTTCATTGTTTCAGATTTTTGCATGCAAATTACGAATGGCGCCATCAAGGAAGCTGTGCTCCTCAATCGACTTTGTGTTTCTATTCAACGAAACAAATAATAATGGATTATGGATGCCAAGAAAATATTCAAAAAGCTCTTGGGTTTTGATGCATCCATTATGAAGAGGAGCATTTTGAAAAAGAAAAAGGTCAAAACTATCACTTCAATCTTATTGGGAGGCCAGAATTGTGGATTTCAGAACATCATCAGGAGGAAAATCTATTTTTGAAATTCTAGTCCAACATGTATATATGCATTCAGAGATAAATGTGCAAGGATTCAACCGTCAGGATCACAAAAAAATCAACTGTGAGTATTGATATTTCTAATACTTTGATTTTTGTCATTCATAAATATCTAATAGTAAACTTGCCAATCTGATCATTTTTCTCTTGCAGATTTATATCCATCCAACATAAATGAATGAGAGGATCTTTAGCAGGTGTGTTAGATATTATTCACATTGATATTGGACAACTGCAATATCGACTGCAAAAGATCTAGCTGATAGTGGAATCTTTTTTTATGAATCAATGTACATTCCTGATACAAAAGAAAATTTTGGACAAATAGTACCAATTCCATTACCTAGTTTTAAAAGTGATTTATGGATTGCACCAGATGCTACAGTTTCAGAATCATTTCATTGCAAGATATATAATGATGTAAAAAATTTATTAAAAATGAGCACGGGATAAAAAACAGTCAGATTGAGTTGGTTTCTTTTCTTGAATATATTTGTGGATTTCTTTTCAAGTGTCAATGTACACAAAACCCCAACGATGTTTGTATGCAAAAATTAATCAGATAGTTTATTATCTGAACTTATGGATGAAGGCTGGGACAAAAGATTAGATGCAGAAATATAATGCAGAATTAAAATGTCTTCCATGTGCTTCCGTTATCAAAATGAAAAACAAATGTTGAGCTTATGTTTCCATTATCAAAGATGAAAAAAAATAAAGGTAAATGGGTGCCACTCGATCAAGATTTGGAAGCAAGTGGACATTCAAAATGAAAAAATATTAAAATTATATACAATGATGCCATTTTGACATGTGTTGAGGTGGAAGAAGATTGGAGTCTAAACTACATCCGGTGGAAACTATTGCTCCTACAAGATGATGTACTTTCAGACTTTAGATTTATTTTCAATGGTGAACTCGTAAGTAACTGTAAACACTCAATCTTTTATGAATACTTTCAATCAAAACTTTCTAATACAAACTATGTACCAATTCTAGCTAACTTTGTATTAGTTTTATGCAGGTACGTAAAAGACATGAGCTCGAGATCAAATACAGATATATTGGCGAAACAATGCAACTTATGGAAGAACATTGAGAATCACTATCAGCAAATACATGCCAATCATCATATCTTTTTATCATTATAGAAAATTTGCATTCTAGTATTAGACTATGGACACAAGCTAATTGTAAGAATCTATTGTAATATCAATAAAAAAAATCTATAAACGAGTTGTTTACAAGTGAAATGATTGGCTTATGCTTCCATTATCAAAGATGGAAAAAAAATAAAGGTAAATGGGTGTCACTCGATCGAGATTTGGAAGCAAGTGGACATTCAAAACGAACAAATATTTAAATTATATACAATGATGCCATTTTGACATGTGTTGAGGTGGAAGAAGATTGGAGTCTAAACTACATCCGGCGGGAACTATTGCTCCTACAAGATGATGTACTTTCAGACTTCAGATTCATTTTCAATGGTTAACTCGTAAGTAACTGTATACACTCAATCTTTTATGAATACTTTCAATCAAAACTTTCTAATACAAACTATGTACCAATTCTAGCTAGCTTTGTATTAGTTTTATGCAGGTATGTAAAAGACATGAGCTCGAGATCAAATACAGATATATTGGCGAAACAATCCAACTTATGGAAGAACATTGAGATTCACTATCAGCAAATACATGCCAATCATCATATCTTTTTATCATTATAGAAAATTTGCATTCTAGTATTAGACTATGGACACAAGCTAATTGTAAGAATCTATTGTAATATCAATAAAAAAAATCTGTAAACGAGTTGTTTACAAGTAAAATGGTTGTATTTTTTTTTTATGTCTATCTATTTACAAATAGATCTCTATTCAATCAATTTTTCTATATTTTCTATATCAGTATTAGGAACTGATAAGGCAACAACTCCTTCTATTTGGTGTAAGCACGGTCTATGCCTTGTGGGGTGCGGGGCGACATATTCAAACTGTACGGGGTAACCATTGATACAGAGATGCTGCTCGAATTCGGGTGTAAACATTCCTTTTTTATCATATAAAATAAGATTTGCATCCTGAACAACCTAAAAGGCTGTTAAGACAGGAGCAGTTTCTTTTTGAGGGCCCTCGATTGCAGGTGCAATGCTTACACCGTACTGGGCATAGGTTCTAATCAACTCTTGCCAAAATCTATATACATAATTAGGAGTATACGACTCAAGAGTGAACTGTCATCACAAAACACGAGAATCAGCAAATTATAGACAATAATAGTAATAAAATATGAATCAGAATGAAATGAACTACAAATGAATAGAATATGGCCTTTTCAGTATCTACATTCGTTTGTAAATTATACCATTCAAAAAATAGCTTCGTATTGTACAAGACGAATATGCATTGCTAAAAACATCTTGTTGCTGTACACACTGTTATGCTATGACGATACATTTGAATTAAAAAAAAAAAATACATGCATATCAGAGATAAATTGAATATACCTTGAGAGATTTAATGGTAATTTTTCCAATTGAAGTTGCCGTTGTCGGTATTTCTCGAACGGCATCATGAAGTAGAGAATCAAATTTTCTATGTGTATTTGCAGCTAAGTTTAATTTTACACAGAGAAAATTTGATACTCCCTCCTTATTTATCTTTACAAAAAGAATATTCAGGCTCCAATGCCGACTGTAAGAACCAAAATACAAATATCAATAAATTCATATTTATGAAAAAAATTTGTTCTTATTAAAGCAATGAAGCATGCAACAATCTAGATTAAAGTAACAAAAACAAAAGAACAATCCTTATTTTTTTTCATATGAAATCGAATAGAATTTTTCCATAGGACTGCACTCGATGAAATAGACATCCTTCTCAAAATTGGCTTCTTTCGCCTTTACCTCTCCCATGAAAAATGGACTAACTGCCAAAATTGTACCATGGGAATCGAAACTAATACTATTCTGCAAAAAAGAAACTCTGGCCTCTACTATTGCATCTAAAATTTCTGAGGTCTTATTTTTTAGTTTGGCACAAAATTTGGGACCTAATCTAAAACTTCTACGTGTACGTGGAAGAAAAAAAATCAAAAACGTTGCCGAGAAGATCAATTTTGTTAGCTAGGTAGGCCTCGTATTGATTATAATGGTCAGAATAAAAAAAAACTAGGATCAATCGTATGGAATTTTCACAAAAAGATTATGTACAGGAGCAGAAACATAAGTGAAAACAATATTTACAAAATTCTCTGTTATTTTGTCTAGCTCCTCTTGGGTAATCAACACTTTTGGTGATGAAACCTGCTGAGGAGCTAGACGATTAACAAGAGGAGAAAGAAGTGAAGATTCTCGATCTGAATCAGATTCTCCAGCATCTGACTCAAAGATCAGGAAGACACGGGGTCTCTTGGCTGGGATACGTCTAGGAGGAAAGGAAGCAGTTGGCATTTGAGATCCAGCCTTCTTGGAGACAGGCTGCTTTCTCTTCCTCCTAGAGGTAGTATGCACGTTGGTTCTATCCAAAGGCAGGTCTATGGAGGTGCTGGCATTATCAACATGCAGACCAGAATATCTGTCCCGAAGCCTTTTGATAATGACGAAATCATTTGGCATGATGGTGACATGCTTACCATACACTGCCAAAAGACAAGTATCCTCAAAAAACTAGGACAAAAAATCTTTTGCAGCACCTTGTATGACATGCATGGCTGTCACGGCAAAACAAACATTAAGCCCAAGTGACAGAGTGACATTTCGAACAGATCAGCCAAAAGGAGCTCTAGGGATCAACAATTCAGTTGATCTCTGGAGTTTTCTAATCTCCCTCAGCCAGACCTACTTCTTGCCATGTCTACGGGCAGTACTAGGGAGAACACGGGAATGGGATGGTTGTATAGTGGTGATGGCACGGGCAGTGGATTTGGTCTTGGCCATCATTCTCAGAAGAAGAAAATTAACAAAAATCAGTTTGAACAAAACAAAAGTGGATGAAAACAAAAAAATTTATGATGAAAGGGCGCTTGAGATCGATACCAGAACTGAATATCGATTTTGAGCGCAAAATCTAGATAGATTATTTAAAGAAAAGAGATGCGCGCTTGAAAGCGATATTGAATAACCAGCGGTATCAGACTCAAGCGCACTGTGAGAGGGCGGAAGCTTGAACGGTGAAAAAGCGTGCTTGAGAGCGATATCGGGAGCTAAAAGCGAAAATTTTGCCAAAAAAAAATGAAAATTCTGAGGACTTATATATACGAAATTTTTGCACGTGTGAAAAGACACCGAAGCCATTCATCGTTAGATTATTAGGCCACGTAGAATGTCCCTACTGACAATGATAACCCAATTATGAGGCCACGTGGGCTGAGACACGAAAATATCGACCCATGTCATTCTTGCACGTGACAGATGTCAAGTTGATTCTTCTTCTTGAAGCAATTGGTGGCATAATGGCCTTTCTTGCCACAATAAAAGCACTTGATCTTCTTCTTCTTGAGCTTGGATGATGAAGCATTAGAGGAATCATCTTCCTCCTCATCTTTGTCTTTGAATTTGACTTTGTCCTTGCTTGAGGATTGTTGATATTGGTTCTTGCTCCTCCCTTTGTGCTTATCCTTGGCAAAGAGAGCTTTGCCATCATTATGAGTGAGAGAGAGCTTGTCCATCCTCAAGAGCTTGTACTCTTGTCTTGATTCTTCTGAAATTAGCACACTTTGGAGAGCCTCCAAACTTGGTAGCTCCTCCTTAATGGCATAGGATTGGACAAGGTTATCAAATTCACTTTTCAAGCCATTGAGAATGACCAATACAAGCAAGTTGATAGAATCACCAATACAAGCAAGTTCTCTATGAATATCTTTTAATCTCAAAACATAACTAGATGCACTCTCATCACTCTTTTGGCTACTTTGAAAGATTTGATTCCTAAGAGTGAGAAGCCTAGAGGTATTCTTAGCCTCATAGATAGTCTTGAGACAATCCCAAGCTTCTTTGGTTGTTGTACAAGTACCTATCTCCCTCAATATCTCATTAGAGACATTCATCTTAATGTAGTGGAGAGCCATCCTAGCTCTCTTTTTGTATTTTTGAACCTCTTGAAGAACTTGTGGTTCTGCTTCAAGGCCAAGAACTATGTCCATCACGTCTTGAATGATCAAGATGGACTCCATCCTCATTTTCTAAATTGAATAGCTTGAAGTGGACAATCTTGCACTTGGTTCCAACAAGGATGAACCCATTGAAGACATTTGAAGTGAAGAAAACTCAAATGATGAACAATAAATGTTTCTACACACTCTCAATAGGATCCAATAATAGAGTACTGTTCTCCTCCTATGAAAGATCTTGCAACTATTTGTGAATTGAATCTCACTAGCTACACAAATCTCTAAACAAGATCTATTTCAAGTCAAATGATGGAGTATGGGCAAAGTTAGGATCAAACACTCTTAGCACGTGTGAAGTACACTAAGAAACCAAATTTGACTCAAATACAATGATATTGCATGAAACAAATTTGACTCAAATACAATGATATTGCATGACTCAAAATAGTGCCTAGATCAAATATAGATGAGATTGGTAAGCATACAACTGTGATTTTGGATCAACCAAGCAATCTCTTGACCAAACCAAATGTGTCCACCCAAGTCTAGGTGCCCTACCTAACCCTCTTCAAAAGCTTATAGCTTTTGATTGGCTCAACCAAATGGAATGAAACTGATTGCATCATAAACTAGACAAAAATAGCTTCACAACAAGCTATCGAGCAAGATTAATAGATCAAGCATGAGAGAGAACTTCCAAACTAAAATTGGATGTTCCTCACACGTGTCTGAGCACCTGATTCAGTAGAGTACCAGATCAGACCCAATCAATGTCGTTTTGATCTCTTTTGATCCAAAAATGAACAAGATAGCTAGGAAAATGGACCTTGACAATTTCTACCTCAAGATTGATGAATAGTTTTCACTTGAATGGATCAAAATGCATGGTAACCTTAGGTAGGCTCTGATACCATGTTGATTTTTACACGTGTGGATTGTCCACAACATGTACTTGTGATCTCCTAAGGTGTGTAGATGCACCAAGATCAAGACTAGATTGAGATTCAAGATCTATCTTTGATCCTTCTTCTAGATTTACATTATTCTTGGTCCTTATTGATCCCCATAACAAGAAATGCTCCTCAATCGACAGATTCACAAAATCTTCAACTAAAAGTGAAGGGTACAGTGATCTTAACAATCGACTGATTTCAACTCAGTAAGATCATTCACTTTATAAGTCATTTCTGTTTGATCAATAATCAAAGAATGGGAACAAATCGAAAACGTCCATGGTTTCTTCAAATTTTACGTAAACTGGGATTTTCATGTTCCATTCAATATGGACCTAAACTGTGAAAATCGACCAAACATCGAGTTGACAATTTCACAGTTACCATCTCATATTGGAAGGATTTTAAAACATCCAGCATGCATCCTACGTGACATGCAGTGATTTAATTAAAGTAGAATCATTTACTGTGAGTCCTATTAGTTGATAATGATCAATTGGCCTCACCACGAGGCAAGTCGACGGGACACGCATCCCGTCAACGACAACCTGGGTTATGCATGGGTTGCTTGAGTGAACAACTATATGTATAGTGTAATTTCATTTTGAGAAATACAATTGCTATGTGAGCTTGTTGTGGAGAGTGTTTTCTGTCTGTGTTACTGTGTAGCATGATTTGTGTTCTTGTTCAAAGCAAACTCTAAGTTGGTATTAGAGCCGTACAAGGAGTGTACATAGTACAACATCGCCGTTGAAGAGAGCCTTGGGAGAACTGTCTTCTGAGAGTTCGGGGTTTACGGCGGGTTGAAGATGGAAGGAGAACCACTGGTGCAGAGAGTTTGGCACACATAAGCTTGGTGATCTCTGTGTGAGGATTGAGAGACAAGGGTTGTCGGCTGAATCATAACCTCAACAAACGGAATTTTGAAATTTTGAAATAGGCTATTTGGTGTTTGCAGTCAGTGTGCATTCAATCGGACGCCGTTTGACAAACGGATTGAAGCATCAAAGTTCTAACAGTAGGACGACCTCAGAGCAAGAGGATTGGCTTGTTAGAACACTATGAATTGGAAACCAAGAAGAGATTTGTGTGAGAAACCCTGGTCTGGGGTTTGGGAGCACAAAATCAATGCAAGTTGTAAAAACCCAGAGGAGGGCGCCCTAGCAGTGGGAATCAGGTCTAAAGTGGCCGTGGATAGTCACGCGTCAGTTGTGAAGCAATCAAGAAACCTTGAGGGCAGCCACAACTGGTAAGAGTGAGAGAAGGAGGCCACGAGGAGGGAGGTTGCGGACAGCTCGTGCACGACTAACAGGACTAGCAGCGTAGTGTAAGGAACAACATAGTGGCTGCTTGAGGTAGCTTCAGCACGCAGAAGGAGGGAAAACTGTCAGTTGATAAAGATCGAGGATCAACGGCCATGATTGATTTCTCAGGGAGTGATCTAGATCGTGGATGTGAAGTGACCGTTGGATGACAACTTAAAGAGCCCATGAAAGGTTGAAGGGTCTTGAAGTGTATTTTGGTCTTCAACTTCATTAAAAATTTTCAAAGTGAAAGTTGAGTTGCGTCCCTTCACAAGTGAAGAGTGAAGTTTTTTCAAGGTGAAGAAACAACTCAAAAACAAGGAAAATCCCTATTTTTGGGTCCTTTGCCCGTTTTGACCCAAATGAAATGCTATAACCTCCAAACAAAGGTCACCAACACTGTACCTGCAAGTACGATACAATAAAATAGAGTGATTGCAGCGGAGAAAGTGTTCGAAGTGCGCCAAAACTGATTTTACCATTCCATTGGGCACGTTGTTGGGAGTTGACGACTGAGTGCATTTCGGAAGGCGATGTCGATTTGGCTTTCAAAATGGTGAAAAAGTGGCGAGTGGCCTAGTAAGGGAAAAATTGTAGGTCATTATTTTCAACTTCTGACATCACTGTTAGCCTCGGCATACTGTTTTTTGCCTACGGTAGAAGTTTCACATGCAAAAAATGCATTTTTGGCCTCCTTCAACAAGCAAAACTTCAATATGATGGTCACCTATCTAAATTGGATGCATGATGGGGAGAGACAGACTCAAGAAACTGAATTTCCAATAGGAGGATGGGCGAGTTTCCAATAGACATATTCTCCTCATGAGAGAGAGAATATTCTCCCTAGGATCCCCATCCAACCTATATTGAGCTATTGACGTCCTATTCTTGCATTAAAGCAGTCATTCACTATGCATGTGCTCCTATGTCCAATTATAGGTCTGGGCCCTCATATGATTATTAATTACTTTACAGGCCAAGCTCGGAATGACGAGGCATAACTAATAACCATATACACCTAGAGTGACCAGCTACCCACGTTTGAAGCCTATTTTTGAAGCCTATTTTTTGCACTATTTTGTGGGGAAATGATAGTAACCACTAAAACCTAGTGACCAGTCCCTACAACAAAGCAAGTAGAAAAAAAATGGAAAACAACAAAAGTTAGCAAGCATTTGGCTCCCCGACAACGGTGCCAATGTTGTCAAGAAGTGAAAGGCTTTCCACCTCCTCCTAAGCCGTATGTAGTAATGGAAGCGAGCTCGTTTCAAGGAGTCGTGAAGATGATTGCCTTTCATCAACTAGCTAAAATTTGAATATAAAGCTACATAAAGAAAACTAAACATCACTCACACTCACATTACCATGAAGAGAAGAGAAGAGAGATTATGAGAGAGGAAAAGAAAGAAAGCACCAAGAGAGAGAGAGAGAGAGAGAGAGAGAGAGAGAGAGAGAGAGAGAGAGAGAGAGAGAGAGAGAGAGAGAGAGAGAGAGAGAGAGAGAGACAGAGAGAATGGGTAGAGTTCTATTAACCTTCGAATGATGGAAATACAAGGAAAATGGTCTCTTTTTATAAGAGTGAGAGTGGAACCTCCTCATCACCCATTGGCTTATTGAAGTTACATCAGGATCACAATCTTGACCATTCGAATCACTTTGTGTTTCTTGGGTACAAGTTGTGTTTCCTAACTTAGGAACTTGCAAAGGCTAAGTTAAACATATTTTATTTAAATATTAATGCACACGGCACTTTCTAGCCTAAAGGCCCAATGTTAGTCTTATATGCGCAGAATGCCAACTGGTTGCCTGATCTTAATACTTCTGACTCTCTACCACATTCATGTAGCATTTGGGTTTATTGTAGAAGTCTTTTGTCAACTTTTAGAATATTCCATGTCATTCCCAAAATTGGGCAACACCTCCATTTTCCATTTCAAAAGATTTTGCATTTCACAGACAATGTTATAGTATGCTTAAAGATTGAAGAATTGTGACATTCATATAATGCACACAACTATGAGATGGATGGATATCCCAAAATCACGCTTGGATAAAGTGAATGAATGACATGGATTTAGCAAGAAAACAAATAAATAATAGTTACTATGCTAACAACGCTATTGAGAATGGGTGTAGGTTGAGAGGAGATGGATTGATGAGTGTATTGAGAATGGGTGCAGATTGAGAGGAGATGGATTGACGAGGGTCATATTTCCTTGAACTCTCTCACTAATTGAGCACCAATTGAGGTTGATGCTCTCATGGCCATATTGACAAGTTTCTTATTTCATTGCAGAAGCCATATAAACAATAATGTCTTATGAAGGTGGATTGTTACTTGAATGTAAAATTGAACAATTAGTAGATTTACTTTTTCTTGGCATGTGAGCATATTTAACAGCATCTAGAAATTTTATTGCACATTAGGAAATTTGTCACGAAATGTTGTAGTTAATTCTTTTGAAATGTTAGGCCAAGTTTTTGAGTAGGAGAAAAAGAACACATATAGAGGGCTAATTACAATAAAAGAAGTAAGCCACCTAGCACATTAGCATGTGAAAATGTGACACTAAAGTAGAGAAGGACAAGGATTTCACAATAAGATGTTTCATTCTTTAGGTTAATAAGAGTTAAATAAGAAACGCTCTCAATATGCTCTACAATGTGTACGTGACAAATGTTGACATATGCATGACTGTTAAACAAATTGTAAGTACATATATTTGAATTTTAACTTCTTATAAGATATTTCCATGAGACGTTAACACTAAAGCTAGCTAGAAGTAGAAGAAGTCAACAATTAACACTCCCTTAGTGTTAAATATTAGAGAGTATAGAGAATATAACAATAAGGCAATTAAATATTAACACTTTGTAGAGGTAAGAAACATGGATGGAGGGTCCACCTTGACAGATTGTGTGAGAGAGGGAGAAATGGTCCATTGGAAGGAGATCATAGATGAAATGGTCCATTCAAAGGAGATCATAGATGAAATGGTCCATTGGAAGGAGATAGATAGATGTACACAACATTAGGAACTAATTACATGGATGGATGCAAGTTACTCAACAACTATAGTAGTAAATTAATTATAGTGAGGAAAAGGGACCAAGTCCAAGTCGCCTTTCTTTCCTTCGTTCACTAAATCTCCGTAGAAGAAGCTTGGACCAAGCCACGAGTGTTACAAGTCAACATCTGTGCCCCACGATCCTTCTTTACCTACGGATCTGATGTGCCTCGTGCCCATCTCACATTGCTCTGCGTCCCCTTTCTTGCTATACCTTCCTTACCTACGGTTCTCTACCTTCCTCACCTGTGGATTTGCTAATGCCAATTTCCTTACTTGTGGCCATCCTTTTGATTCCCTACCCACCACCCTGCCTGCAGTCTCTTCCTTGCCTGTCTGCGCCCAGCCTCTGCCTGCGGCCCACCTCTATTCCTACCTACCTACTCCTTACCAAACCTGCCTATGGCAGCCCTTTACCTGATAACTGCGGCTCACCACATGCTCTGTGTGTGTCAATGATAAAACCTATTTGTGCTCTAATTCTACCTTACCTAGGATTTGCTATCCATTGTTGATTAGGAAGGCAAATTATGGGCATTTAGATTGTTGTAAGACATGGCATTCTAGCACCTAGTCTTGAACTTGTTCATTTCCTTTTTGATAGTATGAAAATGAAAGAATAGCTAGATCCACCTACCTTAATCACCTCTATGTCTATCTATACACCACACCAACATAATAATTCAAGATTTTGGAACTAACCGTTTGTCGTTTGGTATTTGTTTAAGCCAGCCTATTTGTTTGGTGAGTTGAACGCCTCACATAAGCTAGCCTAATTGCATTGAGAAAAATATTGAACTTACATATCATTTGTTAATTGTTTCGCCAGTCAACGCTTTAGGATTTTGTCTATGAACACACACAGTAAGTTGTTTGAGGTCTATAAAAATTATATTGTTGTCTAGTCGCAGAACTTTGTAAATGCCCACTTTAGCTATTAAGAATCTCTAATGAACGAGGTAAAGCCTATTGATTGAGGGAAATCCTAATAGTCCTTTTAGCTTTCCGAAAGTCATGGCATTCTATAGTGAAATGGTTCTTCTCCATTTCAAAGTTAAGGCTATCTGAAAATTGTCGTTAGGCCATTAGAAATTGGCCTTGCCAATTGCCATTGAAAGTGCCTGTGATCATGAATGGCTTCATTTCGACTCCATGCCCGATGGTGTTTGAGCTGTAATTGTGGTATAGACTGACTTCCATTAGAATTCCCTTAGGTTGGTAGCCTGTTTGGGGGTCGTTTTATATTCCTTCATTGGTGCGTTTGCCGGGAGCATGAGCTCCTTTTGAATTCTTGTTTATTGTTTGAAAGTGTTTTCAAATGGTTCTGTTGAATTGACCATTAACTTGCACAGCCAAAGCTCGTTTGATCCAAATTGTCCATGAAGGTTTGAATGCCTTGTGGCAATCGGAGCCTCTTTTGTATCAATTTTATGAGTGACTCTCGAGGTCTTTTTGGATAAGGCTTGAGCATCGAGAATTGTGAGGTTTGTTTGGAGTAGTGGTTTCTCCAAGTAAGGTCATTGGGCGTTGTACTGAGAACTAGACCAATACTGGACGTGTTGGTGGTTCCTTTAAAAAAGAAAAATCAATAGATTGAAAAAATTATAGTCATGATTTCCACATGCCTAGTGCGATGAGAATTTTTATTCTATGATGAGAATGATTCTCAAGCCATAGAAAATATGTATAGAAATTTATTTCTTGGAGAATCACCCATAAGTGAAGTTCCCAATGACTGTATAAAACTTAATGATTAAATTGATGAATCAGACTTATTAGTAGAATCCACAAAAAAATCTACCGTTTCTTCATAAAGAAGAATGGGATTTAGTGGTGTGCAACTTTCTTGAAAATTTGAGTGAGGAATCTTTTGAAAGGACACCCTTTTGCACCGACCTTGAAAGAGATGATTCAAATGAATCGATATGATTGGTTTAGAGCACGAGGGAGACTTCACTTATGATGTTAAAGAGAATGGAACATTATAAATCAATTATTTTGTGACTATTAAGCATAGTCAAATTGTGATTCAAAATTCAACTTTTGAAGTTGATGAAATCCTAGCAAGATTTGGTATTGTATCCATTAGAGGAGTTTTGAGCTCCAAAAAGGCCCTTTAAGAATTCGTGCAAGATGTCGTTTATATTATTAAAATATTATAACACTAATACTTTTGACTTGCCATAACTTTTTAATCGCAACCAAAAGTATGTCATGTAACATATAATTGGAAAGCCCTTGTTGAGCGCTTTCCAATGCACCAAACTCTGCTAAATTTGGACTTACCACTAAAAAGTTATGCCATTTTTAGTGTGGAATCAAAACGTGGATTCAAAAAGTTACGTTACATAGATTTCAAATTTGAGTGTTTTGATTGGTCCATGTGTAAGAAAAAATTGAGAAAAAATATAAAAAGAATCTTTACAAAGGGTCTTTTTGGGATTTAGAACTCCTCTAATGAAACGACAATCATGAACGATCATTACCAAGGATGTAAGTGTGAATACACTGATTGAAATGGTGAACAAGTCCACTCAAAGTCCTAAAATGGATGATCAAAAGCTTGTCAAAGACATCAGAATCATGCCATGAATCCCTTAACGAATTTCTTGATCAAGTTGAAAGTGTTCCCAACTTTGATGAGTTAGATTACGATGTTGAAAAATCAGGAGCTAAATCTGATTATAATATTGTGCAACCTATGTTGGTTGTTGGCGACTGCCCCTATGTTAGACCTTAAAATCTCGTTTACCTATTAAAGATTGATCATTATGATGGAGAGAGAGGTGACAAAGCTGATATCTTTATACAAAAATTTGTGAATTTCTCTTTCCTAGATGGTTTTTCACAACCCAATGATTGGAAGCCCTTGTTTCCATTATACTTGACTGGTCGTGCTAGAAATTGGTACGACAATATTGAAAATTTTGAAAATCATTATTTGGACTCGTGGGATAACATAGCAAAGGCGTTATTGGACGAATTTTCACCCACGATGAATGTAACTATTGCTTGTTACCAATAAGTGACCATGAGACAATATGACAATGAGTATATGAGTAGGTATGCTCATACATATAGTTGGTTTGTGCAGAAGCACATAACCCCGTATAGAATGCTGATTGAACTAATAATGGATGCTTTCATAAATGGATTATTGCTTCACATACAAATTCCTATAAGGCAAACTCGTTCGGTCGATGTGAACGATGCAATTTTAATGGCAGAGCACTATGAGAAAGCCGTAATGGACACTTGTCTATCTACACATCATTTTAGTCGCATATTACCTCCATTACCATTTGTGTCAAGTCTGGACGAGAGAGGGGATATGATGGTTGATGACTCTTCGCATACTGTGTGTCAAGCCCATTGTGTGAACCTTGAAGACCCTAGGATTGAGGACACTAATAACCTAGTGGTAGATACTTGGGAATGAAAGCCAAGAGAGAAAGAAGTTCATCCCGTCTCTAAGGGTTGGAAGAAATTGTCCAACCCTAAACGCTACCAGTAGTATAATTTACTACTATACCAAGACAGTAATTCCACAACGTGAGGTAACCAATATTCGAGTTGGTTTTGCAAATTTAGTACTTGACACTTTTGAACACCTTAGGATATGTGAAAATTTGAAACCTTGAAAGAATTGTGCCCTATCATTTGTGATCGGACTCCATAGCCCAATGGATAAGGCACTGGAAACTTTAAGTGATGATTGGAAAAGAATTAAGTTGCTAATTGTGATATGATAGTTTTATTAAAATAAAATTAACATGTACTATTTCAATTTTGTCGGATGAGTTTCAAGAGGTAGGCAAAGTGGGACTGGATGAGAATAGAGGTGTCCCACTTCTGAAGAGTTTGAACCACTTTTCAACAGAATTGTAGGTGATGAGAGTGACCTAGCGAAGGCTGTAGAGCAAGAGTACAACATCATTACAGAGGTTTTTACTCAAGAGGCTTCGATTGTCCCCTTAGCAATTGTTCAAAAAACCGTTAAAGTTGATCCAAATGACTTTAGTAGTGAAAAACTTTTGATATTAACCTAAACAATTTTGATAAATGGATTTACATTTATATTTTTGACTATTTTAAAAATGAAACTTGTCTTTATTGCTAGTTGTAATGATTTTTCTTTCAAAATGAATTTGAAATCAATTTTTGTACTACCTAAATTGAATGATGTTGGTCAATACATGAGTTTGAGTTTTTTTTAATTTTAAATTTTATAATATTGTTTATAAATTTTTGTGATTTTTCATGATTTTAGTATACAAATTTGAGTATACTCAGCTCAAATTTAAAACATTTGCAAACTTGAATGTAAAATTGAATAATTAGTAGAATTTCTTTTTCTTGGCTTGTGAGCATATTTAACAGTATCTAGAAAATTTATTGCACATTAGGAAATTTGTCACAAATTCCTAGTAAGCGAGAGTCATCAGCTCGCGTTGACTACATCCCTGCCCTTTGTACACACTGCCCGTCGCTCCTACCGATTGAATGGTCCAGTGAAGTTTTTTGATTGCGGCGACGTGTCGATGGCGGTCCACCACCGGTGACATTGTGAGAATTTCATTAAACCTTATCATGTAGAAGAAAGAGAAGTCGTAACAAGGTTTCCGTAGGTGAACGTATGAAGGATCATTGACACACCCATGAGGAGCCGCATCCGGAGGTGCGGTTGTCGGAGCCGGCTCCGCTAGAGGCACCGCGTCAGATGTGTTGCGGCAGAGCACGTTCATCCAGTCTAGGGACGCCCGGCCGCCTAGGCCGCCACCCACAACGCACCCCTCCTCTGGCTTGCATAGGTCGGGGCCCGAGCGTTCCTCCCTCCCTCTCGCCCGCCCGTGGGAGTGAGATGTGACACATGAACACTGAAAATGGGAGAAGTCCAACGACTGAGTCTATGCTCCTTTGTGTTCGGGAGGGGCACCGACCCCCTGGCGCACGACCACTTCAAGCCACGGGCTTGGGTGGGCGTGTGGGCCCTCGACAATTCCCTTATATGTCACTAACATCAAAAAAATTTAAAAAACTTAAAACATGTCAAACTATTCTTTGTTCTTTTATAATTTCTAAGAGAATCTTTTAAATTACTTAAATTTAATGTCTTATTATTTTAATAGTTGTCCTCTAAAAAAAAGAAATTAAATGTCTTGTCTCACTTTCAGTTGTCCTTAAAAGAATGAGACAAGACATTTAATTTTTTTAATTTTGTAAATTAATTCTCACCCTTTCTTTTAATCACTAAATTAATGATTTTTTTTTTGCACATAATTACATTTCGATAATTTTTTGCCATGCGTGGCTAAAATTGTCGTGGCACAGCCACACGTACTTGAATCCTAAAAATGCTATAAATTAAGTGTTTTTAAATGCATTTCTTCACTAGTTTTTTGCATACTATTTCTTTGTTCTTGCTATCATTGTGTTAGTGATTAAGCTCTCTCTCTCTCTCTCTCTCTCTCTCTCTCTCTCTCTCTCTCTCTCTCTCTCTCTCTCTCTCTCTCTCTCTCTCTCTCTCTCTCTCTCTCTCTCTCTCTCTCTCTCTCTCTCTCTCTCTCTCTCTCTCTCTCTCTCTCTCTCTCTCTCTCTCTCTCATGCACGCACGCACGCACACACACACACACAATTTGAAGTTTCTGAAGCTCTCTCTTTTTCTCAAGCTCTCTTTGTTTCTTTCCATTTGTTAAGCTTTCATCTCACTCTCTCTCTACACACACAATGTCTTCTAGTGGTAGTGGTTCTAGGAGAAGACCAAGATCATCTTCTAGTGGAAGAGGAGGATCCGTCGGGTTCCGATCGGATTGTGGACTTTATAGTTCGCTATCTCCCGAAGAGAGACAAATATTGAAACATCTTTGTCTTTCCAAGGAAGAGCCTAATTCCAATAGATGTAATCCTTCGATGGATATCCCATCAGAGGAATCATGCAATTTGTTTTATAATTTAGAAGACGATGGCTGCATCATCAAAGATACCAAGGGCAACATTTTCATCAATAGAATGCACGACCTTGCTCTCAAATATTTTGGCCACAACTGATTCGCTCCTTGGAAGCAACAAGACCAAGATGACAAGAATAAGTTACTTGCGATTTTGAATAGTGAGTTTCCTCAAACAAATAGATTTGGGGAGGTGTGGGCATTGACGAATATGTGTATGCATATTCGTCATAAGTGTCAATCCTTACGAAGATATGTAGAAAAATGGCAAAAAAAAGGTCGGGGTGGGCTTCAAACAAAGGTTGGACAAAGGTGATACACGAGTCCAAGCATCTCAATCCTGCGCTTCAAACAACAAAGGGATGCGACCAAATCAAGAATCAATCTCTTGGGCCAATCTCACCTTGGCTCGGGTGGAAAATCCAATTTTCAAGCCCAATTTGTGAGTTTTGCTTTTTAATTTGATTTTATTATAATTATTTTAGTTATGTTATTTATTACTAATCATGCTTTGTATCTAAATGATTGCATTTATGTTTGTATAGTAAGAAAATGGTGTTGATGTCACTTGATGAACAAAATTCAAATGATGCTTTTGTTATGTCATCTTGTTTGTTGGCTAATCAAGGAGATATTGATCCTTGGTGGATTGATAGTGGAGCTACATCACATATGACATATCATAATGAGTATTATTCATCATTGATGGCATTTGAAGGTGACAAGAAGGTGATCTACACAGCCAATGATGGTGAATGCGCAATCAAAGAGATTGGCACAATTCCTATTTCCCTCTCTACTAATAGGAATATGAATTTGAAAGATGTTTTATTCATTCCATCTCTCTTAAAGAATCTTCTGAGTGTGAGTCAAATGTTTACAAGGGTTTCAAAGTGGAGTTTGATGGTGATGCTTGTTTGATCAAGAATGAGGATGAATTTATTGCAAAAGGGAAGAGGTAAGGTAAGTTGTTTAAACTTGATACTTGTGTTGTTGCCAACCAAATTGGACGTATGGCACAAGAGATTGGGGCATCTCAACTACAAGTCATTGGAGATGATTGCAAAAAGACAAGTTGTGTATTGAATCATGCTTGTGAGCAATGTGCTTTATCAAAGTCACATAGGTTACAAAACTTCAAGATGAGTGAGTATGATCATTCCCTTTACAATACATTTGTTACCATCTTCTAATCTATGTGGATGATATCATTTTGATTGGAGAAAACAATCAAGATATTGATCATATCAAGATTGCACTCAACTACGAGTTTTATGTGCATGATCTTGGTTTTTTGTATTATATCTTGGGAATAGAGGTATTTACACAGTTTGTTGCAAGATCTTGCAGAGGAGATGGTAGCACACCATTATTGGATCCTATAGTGAGAGAGAAGCAACATTTTTTGTTCATCACTTTTATTTATCTCCACTGTACATGACTTCAATGAGTTCATACTTGTTGCAACCAAGTGAGAGATTGTCTACTTCCAATTATTCAATATGAAAGTTGAGGATGGAGTCCATCTTGATACTCCAAGATGTGATGGACATTGTACTTGGGATTGAGGAGGAGCCTCAAGTCCTTCAAGAAGTACAAAAATACAAGAAGAGAGCTAGGATGGCTCTCCACTACATTGAGATGAATGTCTCTAATGAGATATTGAGGGAGATTGGTGATTGTTCTACATCCAAGGAAGCTTGGGATTGTCTCAAGTCCATCTATGAGGCTAAGAACACCTCTAGGCTCCTCCTTATGATGGAGTCAAGAAGACCATATACATTGCAAGCAAGCATGAGTGCAATATTGAAGGAGTAGGGATTATTCCCTTGAAGCTTGCATCTTCTAAAGGTCTCTTTCTCAGCAATGTTCTTCCTGTCCCAAAGCTTACAAAGAACATCTTAAGTGTTGGCCAACTTCTTGATAGTGGCTTTGATGTCAATTTCAATATTGACAATTGTGTGATTAAGAAGGATGGTGAGATCCTTGCATATGGATCAAGATTTGAAGGCAGCTACAAATTGGATCCAAGTGAGAGTGCAAACTCTCTTGATGTTTCTTGTATGTCCAATATTTCAAAGAAGGATGATCACACAAGATGCACATATCTTCTCTCTTCAAGTATTATGGTGTATGATTATTCCTTATTATTCAAAGCATATGTTGAGAAGAAATTCTCATTGAAGATCAAAGCTTTGGGGAGTATTGGAGCTCTTGAAAGAATAGCACCATATGAAGTTTTATTCAAGATGAAGCCTAAGGTTGATCACCTTAGTGAGCTTGGTAGTGCTTGCTTTGCACATATTCCCTTGGAAACAAGAAGGAAGGATGATCCAAGCTCATGGATCATGATTGGATACTCATCCATCAAGGAGGCCTTTAGTGTCTTTACACTCTCTATTTCGAAAGTGATTGTGAATAGAGATGTCACATTGCATGAAGATTCAATCTTGGAAGTGGCTGAGATCAAGGCTTCTCAAGAAGCATCACAAGTTATCTTTTTTGAAGGTATTCAAGTTATGATGGGGCCAATGTGTGAGGAGGAGTTTCTTCTTCATATGATTTCAAGAAGATCTTCAAGACGCATGGCCAAGTCTTTATGGCTCACCTTACATGGCAAAGAGGGGCATCTTTCATGTTGTATCTACTGCAACACATTCATATATGCTTCTCTTCCTTTGCTTGAAATGCTATCTTGTTTCATTGAATTTTTTGGATCTCAAAGTTCAAGAAAAGCTATACTAGTTTTGTATGATGCTTATGGTATGGACATGTTTCTTGTCATTATTGACTTAGATGTGTTTCCAATACTTTTTGAAAGCAAGATATTGTATTGTCAAAAGTATGCTCTTGGTTCTAGTAAGAGATTGAGCTTGGTACTCACTTTGTTGAAAATCAGGTTTTCACATGTTTTGAGAAAAATTGTAAACTCCTCTTGAGATTAAGTGAAGCATCCAAAGTGGACACTTACATCCTTGAGAGAGTAACTAGCCTAAAAATGATCAAGATAGTCTTTGATATCAAGATTAGATCCATCATGGATATAGTTCATTGTATGTGGAGTAGTCAAGCTAGAAAGCATAATCTTGATAATCATCATTGTTTCACATCTTATGATCTTGATCTCCATGATCCTTATGAGGCTTGGAAGCCTCAGGTTTCTCTATTTATGGTGCATCCATCATGCAAGTGGAACTTTCAAAGCAAAGATCATCATCAAGCATGGAGGAAGCTCATGATCATAGTGGCACATTCGTGGAGCACTCTTCAAAGGCATTGGCAAGAGATCTCTACCAAAGAGATCTTATCATGGATATGGTGAGGGTGCTGCTATGATGGATCCCTTGGCTAATCCTCACTTCTTATGCATACCAAAGGATCCACTCAAAAAGATTTACAAACTTCTCAAGTGATCTAGTACATTTCCAAGCTATTTTTTGAGGAGTGTGAGAAATTGGCAAAAATCTAGCTTGGTATTTTCTATGATAGAAGTTTGTGAGTGAATCTCACATGTGTGGAGGATGTTCCCACGTGTGGATATTTGTAAAGTAAATCAAAATGTTTGATATAGGGGTCTCATAGAATTTCATAGCCAAGCATTTAGGTGTAGAATGTTGATAGGGTCAAATTTGGCATAGATGGCAAATTATCCATTTCCACTTGTAATGCCACTATTGAGCCAAAATAGAGTAGGAGGCCAAAATCGTGCCAATTAGAGTGTAGACAAGTGTAATGCTTTTGTTTGATGAAGTTTAAGAGGTCCAATAGGATTTAGAGGTGGAACCATGAGTGGTCCAATAGAATTTGAGGTTTGCTTGAATATAGTCCAATAGAATTTAGAGGTGCATGGATCAATGGTCCAATAGGATTAAGAGGTGGAAAAGTGTGGTCCAATCATAGATAAGCATAGTGGTACCTTGTGGATCTACTAGTATCATTGTACTCCTCATTTGGATCTAATTGATTTTGAGATTGAGTGGATTTTGAGTGTAAGTGATTTTCTAGTTTTCTCTCTCTACCCGAGAGCTATTGATGATTTTCTCTCTCTACCCGAGAAGAGCAGCTTATTTTTACTTAGACTACTTTTGGAACACTTCCCACACGTGTGAGTGTGAGTTTGAAGTGATTGAATGCATGTAGTAGTGTGTTTTTGCCATAGATTCAAAGATAGATCTTGAATCTCAATCTAGTCTTGATCTTGGTGCATCTACACACCTTAGACAGTCCACACATGTGAAATTCAACAACTTAGACATCAAACTAACTCTCGCAAGCTTCTTTGTGTCTTGGTCTCACTGAGATGGAACTTTAGAGGGCTCTGCGAGAGTTCTCATGAAGATTTGAATTTTTTTGGATTTTTTCTAGGATTTTTTGAAATTTTTATGATTTTTCTCTGATTTCTACAATCTGCTTGGAACTAACTCTCGCAGGCTTCTATGCAGGTTTGGGACAATACCCTGGAGCTGTTGCCAGTCATGCAAGGGTTAATTCACAGTGGTTCTAGCGATATAACAATCTGATAAGATTTTAGGCCCTTTTTTCTTCCAAAAATACAGATTGGTGTGTTTTTGGGTTTTTTGGCTGGTTGGTTTGGGTTCCAAGACCTTAGAGGATGTTCAGGGCCTCCTTTACCCTCTCACACCTTCTCCACTAGCTGTGAACAGTCCAAACACAAAAAAATACAGAAAAATAACTTTAAACACCCAAAAATCTACCTCAACTACTCTAAAAAACAAGAAAGTAGCTAAAATGCAGCTAAACTAGTTAGTAAAAACTTTTCCCCAGCATCGGCGCCACTGTAGGGCCAAAGATCTTGCATAGTATAGCCCTTCTGCCTGTCAACAAGGGTTAGATCACTGGATAGGTACCTAACTATGCATAGATGCTATTTTTAGTTAGTTTCCTACTTTCTCCCTTAACTCTATTCAGTACTAACGCTACCCTCCTTTAACTCTACTCCTCTACACTATCATTCATCATGCTTTTGGGTGAAGAGAAAGGATAGACAAGAAGAGGAAGAGAGAAGAGAAGAAAGGAAGAGAGAGAGATGAGATGGAGGTTAGCTCAAATGCTCAATGTCATTGCTTATGGAGAAACCTTAACTAATCACAAACAAAAAGCATGGAAGAAATGGAAATAACAAGCAACACAACAATAGCATAAGCAAGATTGATTAGCAAATGAGAATGCTTGAGCTCTCAAAACAGTAGAGTCTCCTCCTCTCTATTAAGCATGCAAATAGTGTACAATTTATGTTGATGACATTATTCTTTGTGGAAGTTGTATCAAGCTAGTTGATGAAACTAAGCTAGTACTTGGATGTGAGTTTAAAATGCAAGATCTAGGAGAAATACATTACACCTAGGCCTAGAGATTGATTTTTATGGATCATGTTTTTATATGCCAATCTAGATATGCTTACTCTATGTTGAAAAAATTCCATTATGGAAAATTCTAAGAGCATAGATACTCCAATGGAGCAAATTGTAAAATATCCTAATAAAGGTGATGAAAGATCCTTCGAGGACATCACACTTTTTAGGAGTCTTGTAGGCTCCTTGATTTGGCTTACCATTACTAGGCCCGGTTTAAGTTTTTGTGTGCAGAAATTGAGTGAATCTATGCAAGATCCTAAGATTTGTCATTGGAAGATGGCCAAGAGGATTCTAGGATATGTATCTTCATCTTGTGATTATGGTCTACTTTATAAAAGTGAAGATCTATCCATTGTTAGCTACTCGGATTCAGATTTTGCAAGTGACAAGATGGATCAAAAGTCTATTAGTGCTTACACTATCTTTCTTGGAAGCAATCTAATATCTTGGCTTTCTAAAAAGCAAGATACTACATTCTCTCTTCATGTGAGGCCGAGTACAAAGCACTCACTACAACCACCAAAGAGGTGCTTTGGATCAAGAGATTATTATAGGAGCTAAAGTGCATCAAGGAATATGATCTACCAATGATCAAGTGCGATAATATAACGGCCCAAGCTCTTGCCAATAGTCCCATATTTCATGCAAGAAGCAAGCATATAGAAGTGGCACACCATTTTGTGAGAGAAAAGCTTATTGGAGGAGAAATCTATTTGGAGCATGTCAACTCGTCCTCTTGTATTGCCGTTCTACTCACCAAGCCTTTGAGCAAAAGTGCTTTCATCAAGCATAGATCTAATCTTGGAGTTATATCAAGATCAATGCTCAAATCTTCATAGATAATTTTTTAGGAGTAGTGTGAAGAATTGAAAAAGATTATCTATGTTAGATATAGGGGTCTTATGTTTTTATATCAAGCATCTAGGTGTAGGATGTTGATAGGACCAAATTTGGCATAGATGAAAAATTACCCATTTTCACTTGTAATGCCACTATTTAACCAAAATAGAGCAAGAGGCTAAACTTGTGCCAATTAGAGTGTAGACAAGTGTAATACCTTTGTTTGATGAAATTTAAGAGGTCCAATAGGATTTAGAGGTGGAACCTTGAGGGGTCCAATAGAAGTTGAGGTTTGCTTGAAAATGGTCCAATAGAATTTAGAGGTGAATGGATCAATGGTCCAATAGGATTAAGAGGTGGCAAAAGTGTGGTCCAATCATAGTTAAGCATAGTGGTAGCTCGTGGATCTACTAGTATCATTGTACTTCTCATTCGGATCTAATTGATTTTGAGATTGAGTGGATTTTGTGAGTAATTGGTTTTCTAGCTTTCTCTCTCTACCGAGAGCTCATGATGATTTGCTCTCTCTACTCAAGGAGAGTAGCTTGTTTTACTTGGATTATTTTTGGAACACTTTCCACAGTTGTGAGTGAGAGTTGGAAGTGATTGAATGCATGTAATAGTGCGTTTTTGCCATAGAATCAAAGATAGATCTTGAATCTCAATCTAGTCTTGATCTTGGTGCATCTACACACCTTAGGAGATCACAAGTACATGTTGTGAACAGTCCACACATGTGAAATCAACATACACCACTACCCCCACCATTTACTACCACATCCACTCTGTCTTTCACACTTAACACGGGCTTTGATTCCATAATCCCATGAAAGCGCTCACCTGTACATTCTTCCACCCTACTACTATGTAGTCAATGTAGACAATTCTGCATTATAGTTATTAACATAGATCACATCCACCGCTATAACAACTAATCCACTCCACACATCTCTAACATGCATTCAGTCACCACCACATTCACCGCCCCTCATACCACAATCACCTCCTATCATCCCTGTATCACCTCTCCCTGCATTTTCTCACACTCCAACATCTCCCCCAATTATAGATTTTTGTCCATTCAATCTCATGCCATATCCCAATTATAGATGCACACTCCCTAACATTGGCCCTTGGGAGCAATTACCCCTAGTAGCCCAAAAAGCAATTTGGTTGGTGAATGAGCTCTAGTTCAACTTCTTTGGCACCTTAGGAGGTCAATACACTATGAGACAGTTTGATAATGGAGCCCTGACAGATCATCTTGTTTCGCCCAATTCATCCAAGAACTTCCTTAGCCAGATTATCTCGTTAGCCATCTTTAATGCTACAATGTACTCTGCTTCACAGGATGATTAGGCTACAAAGGTCTGCTTCTTGCTAACCCAGAGAACTGTTGCTCCTGATGCGATGGTGCGTCCTTCTGAGCCGCTTTTACAATTGTTCTTGAGAGATGTCCAGCTAGCATCGCTGTAGGAAAGTATTTTGAAACTTGCATCACGACAATAACACAAGCCATAATCTCTCGTTTATTGAAGATATTGCAAAATTTGTTTTGCAATCTTCCAATGTGTCGAGCCTAGATTCGTGTAGAATTGGCTCATCCTGAATACTGCATAAGCAATTTCAAGACGTGTGTTGTTAGCAAGGTACATCAGTGATCCTATCAATTTTTTATAAGGTGTGAGCTGCATTTGTTTTCTCTCTCCCTCAGTCTGCGGACAGTCACCGTTCGTCAGCACCGTCCCTCATGGCTTGGATTCATCTATTCTTTTCTAGACTGTCAATCGCTTTCTTGAATGTCTGTAGTTTGTCACTGAATTCGCAGAACTCTTCTGATGTGGAAGCTGAGCTCTCTGGCACATACCTTGCTGGCACTCTTCGTGGTCTTGTCGACCTCCTAGGAGATCCTTCTAGAACAGCTATGTCTTTGTCTTTGTCTGCACTACTCGGTCCGAAACCATCTTGGTTTACAGGAGCTGCGGCAACATGTTGTCTCTCGAATCTTGCTTCGTCATATTCCTCATTCGAATGAGAGAAGACTTGAAAATCTTTGTTTTCGTGTTCGTCCTCTGATCCCTCTGTCATTGGCGGCATGTCATAGTACTGTCTCTCTAGAACTTCGTAGTTGACAAGATCATCGTTGGCCATTGTCCTGCTCTCATCGAATCTGACATCTCTCACCGTTTTCATAGTGTTCATGTCTAGCATATAGACTCTGTAGTATGACGAGTTGTTGTCATAACCTACCAGAAATCCTTGCTTGGCTTTCTTATCAAGCTTCTTTCAAAGCTTATCAGAAATATGCGCATGAGCTGCACAACCAAAGATTCTGACGTGAGATAGGTTGGGCTTTCTTCCCTACCATAGCTCATGTGGTGTCGTGTGAGGGACACCAGACTTGCCTGTTCTGTTCTAGATGTATGCAGCTATAGCTACTGCTTCAGCCCACAGTACCCTTGGAGCTTTCGAGTAGGCCATCATGCATCTGGCTGCTTCCACGAGGGTCCTGTTCTTTCGTTCAACAACACATTGTGTTGTGCTGTGTAGGCTACAGTTCTTCTATGAATGATGCCACGATCATTTGAAGTGAATGAAGCGATTCGAGATGTATTTGCCACCTCGATATGTTCTAATCTGCTTCACTTTACTGCTTGTACATCTTTCAGCCAAATTCACATATTCTATGAATTTATCAAGTGTTTCAGATTTATTCTGAATAAAATACACTCTGGCAAATTTGCTATAGTCATCAATGAAGGTTATATAATACTTTGAACCTCCTACTGAGATCACATTGAATGGTCCGCAAATGTTAGAATGCACTACCTCCAGAATCTTTGTCGTTCTGTAGGAGTCTTTAATGAATGGTGTGTGTGACATCTTGTCTTTCAAACATGCATCACAGGTGGTCGAACTGGTTGCATTCGAGATGCTGACCCCTGTTATCGCTCCATGATGGCTTGCTTGGTAAAGTGCCATTGAGTTCATGTGGCAGAGTCTTCTATGCCATAGAGTGTCTGGCTGGTCATCATGAGTCTGATGCACCTGATCTGCAAGTAGGTGTACCTTCAAATGATATAGGTTTCTTTTTCTTCTGCCTTGAGAGATCAAAGTACTGGTATTGGCATCAATCACGTTGCATGCTTCATCAGAAAACGTCACATGCATCCCTGCATTTGGTATTCTTGCTACATAGAACAAGTCTTGTTGCAAAGTAGACACGAACAGAACGTCTTCAAGTCGTCTATCTTTGCCATTGGTGTTGAGCCATAGTGAACCAATATTGTTTACTTGATGTCTAGATCCATCTCCAAGAACTATGAATCTTGAAGCATCTACACTTCTGAAATCAGACATTATTCGTCTTGATGTCATGAAGTGTGAGGTGGCTCCTAAATCTAGGATCACCTCATGTGTGTCAAATGTTGATGCTGCACATACATCTTCACAGATATAGGCGGGCTAACAGTTTCTGTTCGTTCTTTCTTTGCCTATTTTCAATTTCTCGGGCTCCTTGACATACGTTCAACTATTGTTGTTCTCCTATCTATTCTGTGTTGATTTATTTCTCAGGTTATGGCGGCAATCCACGGCTGCATGACCCTAATTGTGGCAATGGATACACTCAATCTTGGGATTGAGCCAACATGTATCAACTGTATGCCTGTCTCTTCTGCATCTCACATAGTTCTTTTTGTCTGCACCTTGCTGCTTTGACCTCCCTTTGGTCTTCCAGTTGCTTTTGCTAGTCCCCTTTGCTTGCTGGTCACGATCCTGCCTCTGATTCGACTCCCTCTTAGGCTTAAATTGTTTCTTGGATTTTTCTTTGTTGTGGCAGAGGGCCTGGTCAGAACCATCCTTGTGATCAAGGTGTTCTCTAGCCTCGACTTCCTCTCGAATCTCGACAATCGCCTTTTCGAGGTTCATGGTAGGATCTTTCGCGAGCAGGGTCCTCGTTGTCTGGAATGATCTGGGTAAGGCTTTCAATAGATATGTGAGTTGCTTCTCAGCTAACACAACGTTCTCTGCTCCAGAGTTATGTAGTGACAGAAACAGAGCCTTCATTTTTCTCACGAAAGAGGTGAGGTCTTTTCCATCCCACTGCAAATTCGTCAACTGATCTTCTAGCATCATGATTTGACTTCTTGATTTTGTCTGAAATCTTGTGGGCAATGCATCCCACATCTCCTTAGATCTAGTCAAGTGTGAGACTATCTTTGATGGAAGATAATAGCAAGGCTACTGCCTTGTCGTTTTTCTCCCTCCACTCGCGTAGCTCCTTGCATGTTGTCGTAGGCATTTCTTCTATGCCATCCACCCAGGGGAAGAGTCCTTTGCCCTTGAGTATCAAAGATGTCTTAAGTTTCCAAACTAGAAAGTTAGATCCTGAAGAATCAAGTATTGTGCAGATCTTGCTCTGCATGCTGCTGATTGAAGCCATTGCTTCTTGAAGTCTGTTCCCTTGTTGATGGTTGTTTGTCTGAATGCTTGGCCTCCTAGATCTGCTAGCTTTTTGGCTATGTTAGAATATGACAGGATAACCTGCTCTGATGCCACTGAAGAGTGTGATATGTTCTGATACCACTAATGAGAATCAAATAAGAGAAAATTGCAAAACAATCGTGACAACCACGATCCTCTTGCAATTCAGATGGAGTTCAGTTATAATCGCTATACACTGCCAGCTGAATCACTCCTACAATCCTCCAGAATGTAGTCAGGCATTGCTGATCTACGTTTATAAAATTAATACAACATTCAACAACCAAGGTCCGAAATTCAAATGAGCAAGAAAACTCAGACATATGAATAATAGTAGACGCATTTGCATTCGAGATAAGACACAACAAGAAAATCATCTGATTTCTCCTAATAGAAAAGCGAAGGTACCTTGTAAATCAAATCTTAAGACATTTGTTAGAGTGTCGTATTTTTCGCATCTTCCCAGACTGCTTTCCTCAACAGAACTATTGAAGAGGAGATCTACGTGTCACAGCTAGAGGGATACGAGCTCAAGAGTAAGAAGCACCTAGTATGAAAAATTAACAAGGCTCTCTATGGTTTGAAACAATCACCAAGGGCTTGGTTCCAGAAGATCAATGCATTCCTAATCTAGAATGGTTTTATTCCAAACTTGTTGTAACTCACTGAATTCAATTTGCTATATAATATGTAGTATTAAAGCCATGACGCCTTCATATAGATCCTATGAAGCAGTATGGACTGAGAACCATGAATTTTTGGTTTCTAGAAGTCAAAATTGCTACAAACTTGATGGAATTGAAACATAAACCTCTACCTATCAATTTCTAGGTCTTATAACTTGCTCGAAAGGTAAAAAGGAACACAAATCATGCTAAAAAAAATCCAGAATGATCTCCTTATGGATTTAAAGAAATCCATCCCCCAAAATTCAACAAAATTGGTCAATTTTTGACACTTTTTGACTTCATACAAATCCAATTGCTAAAATTCTTGGCTCTACCTTCTAGGACAGCTTCAAAAGACTATGATTCATCTTTTTCCAGCTTCAATTGATGTTCAACAACCTCCTACCATCCAATTCCATGAAAAAACAAGCAGAAATCATGAATTTTAGCCCTTTCTAGGTTTTTTCGCCACAATTGGATATTAATGGCAAGAACGTTTTCCAAATCCACATGCAATCCAAAATAAAGAGTTACAACCAATCAATTGATCTGATCTTGCTGGATTTTGAATTCTACCCTCAATTTTGTGCCAAAATCATAGAAAACAAGCCAAATTTGGCCACAAAAGAGCCTATAATCCAAATACATGGGAAGATCCAATATGCAAATTGAATTTCAACTACTTCAAATTGAACTAACTTGCTGGAAATTTTAGATCCTTCACTAGTTTTGAGCTACACATGCTAAAACTTCAAAAAAGACACCAAAATTGCTTTCTTAGCACAATTCGCCATAAACCACAATGAAAATGAGAGAGAAATGGAACATGCAAATTGAATTTGGGAAGATCCATTAACTTGCAACCTTGCTCCTCTCCTTGGATGAGAATACTAGTTGAATACCACCAAGCTCCAATGAAAAGCACCACCTCTCCAAGCTTGTAAGCCTTGCTCTAATACCACTATAAGAGAAGCTCCTTAGATCCTGGGACCTGTGGGTTATGGGCCCACAAGGATATTAGCTACTTTCGGGTCATGTCCAATATGATGTGGCATAATTAACAGCTTGTTTCACTGGAGTACCATTTATCCAAGACTAGGAGTATATTGTATCATATCTACTGGTCATGGACATAACAATTTGTCTGATAGTTGAGGGTGAGCTTTCCCGTGCTGAGCTATGGCACAAAAGGTTAGGCCATCCCAACTTCAAATGCATGGAGTCAATGTGTAAGGAGGAGAAAGTCCTTGATTTGGATCTATTTCAAACATCAAACCTCAACTTGTGTGTGTGTGTGTGTGTGTGTCAGAAGCAAGGGATAGAAGCCCAATATTATTGATTACTTCAAGACAAAAAGAGTAAATGTAAGCTATCGAATGATCTTCGAATCATCAAAGCTACCATAGAACCATAACTAATTTTGAGTATGTGGTTATCGTGACAATTGCTTTGTGCTTGTCATTTCAATTGACCTTGTACTTGCTACTTTTTGAATACAATTTGATTGTCTTATTGCATTTAGAATCACTCCCTCTCCTAGGCTATAGGATTTTTTCGCATTCTCCCAACATTACTTGCCATGGAGTCTGCACAGTAACTGTAATTTGCACAAGAAGTACTAAAAATGGTGATTTGCAAGGGTCCCTTTCACAAGTAAAGAGTAAAATTTCTTCAAAGTGAAGAAATAGTTCAAAAGCTAGAAAAGTCCCTATTTTTGGGTCCTTTGCCCGTTTTGACCCAAATGAAAGGCTATGACCTCCAAATGAAGGGCACTGTACCTACAAGTACGGTACAACAAAACAGAGTGATTGCAGCGGAGAAAGTGTTCGGAGTACGCCAGAAGTAGTTTCACCATTCCACTGGGCACGGTATTGGGAACTGACGACTGAGTGCATTTCAGAAGGCGACGCCGATTTGGCTTTCAAATTGGTGGAAAAACGACGAGTGGCCTAGTAAGAAAAAAGTGCAGGTCATTATTTTCAACTTCTGACATCATTGTTGGCCTCGACATACTGTTCTTGGCCTAAGGCATAAGCTTTAAGCAGTTTTGCAATGGCAAACATGGGAGAGTCCATATTGAGTGAAAGTAACAAATTGGACGGGATTTCCAACTATGCAGTGTGGAAATTCAAAATGAAAAACATACTGATGGAGAAAGATGTGTGGGAAGTCGTCACAGGTGATGAGAGAAGGCCGCCAAATGAAGCAGACATCAAAGTGTTCGACAAAAAGATGAGGAAATCTTTGACCTTCATTAACTTGTCAGTGAAGGATCACATCATTACCCACGTTTGTGATGCTATTACACCCAGATAGGCATGGGATGTGTAAAGGAGCAGTTTGAGATGTCAAATCCGTCAAGAATCATGTTTCTGAAGTCAAAGTTGAATAGTGCCCGCATGGAGCAAGGAGAGCACATTCAGACGTACATGACCAGAATCAAGACAATGAGAGATGAACTGCATTTTATTGGAGAGCACATACGTGATGTGGAGCTGGTGCATAATGCATTATGCGGCATTGTAGAACCCTATCAGATGTTTGTGAGCGGAATAGCATCAAGAGAAAGATTGTCAACCTTTGACGAGCTCACAGGAATCTTGATGCAGGAAGAGCAACGACGAGAAATGGTGAAAGCTAAATGTCAAAATACTGATGATTAGGCATTTGTAACACGCCAAAAACAAGGCAAGGGCAAGGGCAAGAAGAAGACTAAGCAGTAATTTGCCAAGTCTCAGGAGGATGAGGGATCTTCCAGTAAAACTAATAAGAAAGACAAGTGCTTCCATTGTGGTAAAAAAGGCCACTGGAAGAGTGAATGTCACAAATTTCTGGCAGAACAAGGCAAGGGAAAACCAAAACAAGCAGGTAACCTTGTCGATGAAGGTGAGATTGAAGACTCTAGCATCTTCATATCTGCATTGTCATCTAATCAAGATGATCAAGCATGGTATATTGACTCAGGAGCCACAAGACACATGACAGGTAACAAGAACTGGTTCAGTAGTTTGAAGGCATTGGATAATGGGACATCTGTTTCACAAACAAATGGTGAAGCGTGCATGATCAAGGGGATAGGCACAGTTTCAATCCAACTACCTGATGGCAAAAGCAGGATGATCAGGGAGGTACTTTACGTACCAGGTTTGAAGAAAAATCTACTTTCTGTTGGAGTCATTACTGATCAAAAATTGAAAGTAGAATTCGCCCATGATCGTTGCTTTGTGAAGGATGCGAACCAAAAGTTCAAAGTTATTGCGAATGGAGTAAGAGAGCCCAATACAAAATTGTATAGGTTGAATGCTACAATCAAGGGGCAACATGGACTTGTATCATCCGTTCCTTCGCAAACTGAGTTGTGGCACAAGAGGCTTGGTCACTTGAACTTGGGAAGCCTCGGTTTGATGAGAAAATTGGAGATGGTAACATGACTGCCTACCATAGAAGATCACTTGAAATCGATGTGCGAATCTTGTATATATGGGAAGTAGCATCGAGAGAAGTTCAATAAAGGGGGTGTTGCAAGAGCAAAGAATATCCTGGATTTAATCCACACAGATTTATGCGGGCCCATGAGGACCATGTCCTTAGGAAAAGCCTTCTATTTCATGACCTTTATTGATGATATCTCACGTAAGACGTGGATCTACTTCTTGAAGAAGAAATCAGATGCTTTTGATAACTTCAAGAACTTCAAAAACTTGGTCAAAAATCAGACAGGTAAGAAGATCAAAGTCCTAAGATCAGATAGTGGAGGTGAGTATAAGTCTAATGACTTCAATGATCTTTGTGATCAATGTGGGATTAAAAGACAATTTACACAAGCTCATACTCCTGCTCTCAATGGTGTAGTTGAGCGCAAAAATCATGCGATTGTGGAAAGTGCCAGATCTATGCTGGCTGAGATGAAATTACCAAAAAAAATCTGGTCAGAAGCATGTAGCACGGCAGTCTATCTTCGAAATAGAAGTCCTACCATTGCCATACCAAAAATAACATCCAAGGAAGCATTCACAAAGAAGAAGCCAAAGGTAAACCACTTGCAAATCTTTGGATGTAAGGCCTTTGTACATATTCCTAAGGAAGAAAGATGTAAACTTGATGTAAAGGCTATCAAGTGCATATTCCTAGGATATGATGATCGCGTGAAGGGCTATAGATATTTTGATCCAGTCGAAAACAAAATCCATAAAAGCCAAGATGTTATCTTTGATGAATCCAAGATGTATGAAGACGAAGATGCTGAGAAGATAGACACATCCAGTAGGAAAAATGGTATAGTGAGGATACCACCTGATGATGATCCATTCATTGACCTTCCGAGTGATGAACATGAGGATACATCTCAATATACTACTACTTAACCTCAAGAAATAGGTTGGAGAGGTAGGGACAAACCTTTTGGTGCAAGAAGGATTGAAATTGCAGGTGACAAACGCAAGGAGAAGGATGTACCGTGGGATACATTTTCACCAGGAAGCCGATCACCTGACAGAAAGCTCCCTAAGTGGTTTGAGAGATTGATGGAGAGCCGCGATATAGATGACTTTCCAGGATCATCTAACCAGAGAGAGCTACGAAGATCAACAAGAGAGAAGATACTATCTGAGAGGTATGAAGCAAATTATGCTTTGTTATCCAACATTATTCAAAGCAAAGAACCTTCGACTTATGGTGAAGCGAAGGATAATGACATTTGGATCAAGGCGATGGGAGAGGAGATGGAGTCAATTGCTAAGCATAGCACATGGGATTTAGTAGAACCACCAGTTGGCAAGAAACCCATTGGTTGCAAATGGGTATACAGAACTAAGCACATGAAGATGGAAGCATAGCAAAGCACAAAGCAAGATCAGTAATCAAAGGGTATGCACAAAATAAAGGCATTGACTATGAGGAGACCTTTGTGCCGGTGTGTAAGTGGAATACTCTACGTCTACTTATTGCTTTAGCTTCACATTTTGGTTGGCTTTGCATCAAATGGATGTGAAATCTGCTTTTCTAAATGGTGAGTTAGAAGAAGAAGTGTTCATGGATCAACCTGAAGGCTTTGTAACGAAAGAACAGGAAAATAAAGTATGTCGCTTCAAGAAAGCGGTTTATGGTCTTAAACAAGCACCACGTGCATGGTATAGCAGGATTGATGCCTACTTTCGTTCAAAGGGGATGGTGAGAACACATTCTGATCCAAATCTATATGTCTTATGCTTTGATGGTATGGTTGATTTGATTGCTCTTTATGTTGATGACTTGATTATTACGGGAAATAATCAAGAGATGATAGACATGATCAAGAAAGACCTCATGGAACAATTTGAGATGACAAATCTCAGCCTTATGCATTACTGCCTTGGAGTAGAAGTGTGGCAAAAAGGACATGAAGTGGGTTTAACACAGGTGAAGTATGTCAAAGAGTTGCTGCACAAGTTTAGGTTGCAGGATTGCAAACCAGTAAACACTCCTATTGGACCAGGTAAAAAGCTTTCTAAGCTTGATGAATCACAGTCATTTGATGCTACGCTATATAGACAGTTAGTAGGGAGCTTGATTTACCTTACCACAACTAGACCAGATATATGTTATGTTGTTGGCATTGTAAGTCAGTTTATGGCAGCACCTACAAAAACACATTGGAAAGTAGCTAAACGCATTTTGCGTTATGTGAAAGGCACTTCAGAGTATGGCTTGATTTACAGGAAGCATGATGGTTTACCTGAGTTGTGTGGCTATGTGGATGCGGACTAGGGAGGTGACTATGATGATCGTAGATCCACCACAGGATATATATTCCAGTTTTGTGGTAATTGCTTTTCCTGGTCTAGTAAGAAGCAAAGTACAATTGCTCTTTCCATCACAGAAGCAGAGTATAAGACAATGTGTAGTGCTGCACAAGAAGCTATATGGTTGAGACAAATCTTGGAAGAAATTGGCATAAAGCAGAAAAATCCCACAACTTTACATAGCGACAGTTAGAGTGGCATTCAGCTAGCAAAGAATCCAGTGTTCCATGCGAGAACTAAACACATTAAGATTCAATATCACTTCATACATGAGAGGTTGCTGAGTCGTGAAATTCATGCTGTTCATTGTAGCACAGAAGAAGAACTAGTTGATATTTTCACTAAGCCACTTAGTGGAGAAAAGTTTGATAAATTTAGATCAAAACTTTCTGTATTTAAAGTTTGTTGACTTTAAAGCTATGTATATGACTGTATAAAAAGTGACTCTACTTTAAGGGAGAGAGTTAGAATTAAAGTTAGAATCACTGTGTTACTGTACTGTGAGTCCTATCAGTGGATAAGGATCAGTTGGCCTCTCCACGAGGCAAGTCGACAGGACACGCGTCCCGCCAACGACAACCTGGGTCATGCATGGGTTGCCTAAGTGAACAACTATATGTACAATGTATTTTCATTTTGAGAAATACAATTGCTATGTGAGCTTGCTGAGGAGAGTGATTTTTAGTCTGTGTTACTATGTAGCATGATCTGTGTTCCTGTGCAAAGCAAATTCTAAGTATTTTATGGTGGAGACATATCAAGAAAGGACAAAGTTGGAGGAGACAAGCAAGCAAATGGTCATCAGTCACATTTAATTTTTGGTTGCTGTAATTTTCCAAAGAGTTCAAAGTTTAAAGCATGGAGGAATCATTTCATTCACATTCCATTTTGTTCTTCATGTTCTAGTTATATCTTGATGTGTAAAATTGATGTAAGAGATAGTGAAGCATCCAATTTGGACACTATTTTCTATATCAATCATGAAAGATATTTTAGAACCTTCGAAAGGAGATCTATACTTAGGATGGATATCATTCTAAAGTTGAATCAAAGTTCTATTGTCAAAACTATGCCAAAACTAGTTGAAGAGAGAGTGTGAGAGATTTCAACTAGTTTAGTCTAGTTTAGTCACATTTTGGTAAATTGTCAATAAGAGGCCAAAACTCATTTTAGACTTAGAGATAAACTTTTTGAAGTTATATTAGCTTAAAATACATTCAATAAACACTTTTTGAAAGTGTGGGAAAGTTGGTAGTCGAGTTTGAGAGAGATTCAAATTTGAACTTTGGGTACATTGAATCTAGACCCAAAAATAGTAGGGTTTACATTTTGGAGGGAAAGCCAAGTGGCCAAATAGGGTTTGGAAACTCTATAAAATGATGTAACTCATGGAGAGACACATCTTCTCTCTTCTATCTCTCATTTCATCATTGTACATGGTTCTCTTTGGGTTCTACTACTCATTGGTACACTATCTTGGTGTTATCTTGCAATTCTATGTGTAGAATGATCATTTATTGTTATTTTCGGTTCCACACGTGTTAAATACAGTAGGGTAATGTAATTGTATGGACAGCAAACATATTTTATGTTTTGGTTCATGTTTGATCAATATCTCTTAGAGTTTGCATCTCATTTTGTGTGTAGATGCTGATTTTTCTACATTGGTAGGATTGTTGGTTTGCTTCTTATTGTAACCAAAGATTTGGGACATGGATTGGATCTTGAATGATCTGAAATCCTTCACAGTGCACATGCTATTTTCATAGGTGATGGAGCTATCTCTTGGATGTCGAAAAAAAAAGCTACAATCTCACTGTCATCGAGTGAGGCCGAGTACAAAGCTCTTACATCTTGTACAAAGGAGATGCTATGGATCAAAAGGATGGTAATGGATTTTTACTTGCTAGATTTTTCAGAGAGTCCAATGATGTATTGTGATAACCTTTCAGCCCAAATATTGGCAAGCAATCCTATTTTTCATGCAAGGAGCAAGCATATTGAAGTGGATTATCATTTTGTGAGAGAAAATGTCATGGCAAAGGAGGTGGAGCTGTGAAAAATCAGAGATCAAAACACATTTGATCCATAAATGAGCTTTAGCCAATTTGGATTACACATCGAGATTCATCAACAGCATAGAAAACTCAACTTTATGCATGCTAGAATTTAGAAATGCATCAAGATCTGATCATAACCACTTGGATATGACTTAACACTGTCCCTATCCATACATCAGTAGTACAACATGGTACTCCACACATATGAAAGCTAGATCAACAATAAAATCAACATTCTACACATAGAAACTCTAGATATCATGAGAAAACCATAAGAGATGGACATAGAATCAACAAAGATGAATTCTCCACATCATAAGAGAAAACAATGATCTGTTCTCCATGCATGTACAACTATTTATAGCATCCAATATGTCATTTAGTCACTTTCCCTAAGTATGTCCGAAAATGGCAACTTCTAGGTACTTAACCAAAAACGTAGAAGTACTAGTCCAAATGCAATGTATCAAAATTAGCCAATTAGAATGGGTCCAAACATGACCTCATCCACTTATCTTCTTGCCAAAAATACTATTACCACTATTTAGGGCCTTATTGACAGATATGAAAATATCTCTACGTTGAGATTTTGAGCATCGAATTCCAACACTCTCCCTGAATGTGGATCCTAAAAATTTTATATTTTTTTATTCAACTTGTCATTGAATTTGAGGTGGTGCTCCTTTGACAAAGCCTTTGTGAAGTAATCTGCTACCATTGATTTTGTCCTACAGTAGGCTAAGGATGTCTCTTTGCTTTGCACTTTCTCTCTCAAACAATAATATCTAATTTTGATATGCTTGCTTTGAGAATGAAATCTCGGATTGAGAGAGAGAGAGAGAGAGAGAGAGAGAGAGAGAGAGAGAGAGAGAGAGAGAGAGAGAGAGAGAGAGAGAGAGAGAGAGAAGATGGTCGTTGGATGTGACTATGCAAGGTCAATTTCTGCTAGCAGGTGCCTAAGCCAAATTGCCTCTTTGTAGCATTCCTAGTATCAATGTATTCTGATTCAGTTGATGATAATGCTACTGAGGTATGCTTTCGGCTATTCCAAGAGATTGGGCCTTGATTGTATAAAAATACAAATCCAAAAGTCAATCTTCTGGTATCGATATCCCCTGCCTAATCTGCATTTGTGTATCCTTCAAGCATGTTGGTAGATTGGTTGCCTCCATAATAGATGCTAAGATGTTTGGTTGTCTGGATGTACTTCATGACCTTTGTGAGCACTTTAAGATGGGTTAGACCTAGATTCGATAGGAACCGGCTGAGTGAACTGATCGAATATGCAATGTCGGGTCGAGTGTAGATCATTGCATACATCAGTGAGCCGATGCTGGAGTGAAATAAATATTGCTTCATCTCCTTCTTTCCTATCTCAGTTTGAGGAGATTGTTCCTCTAACAACTTTAGTCCAAAGTCGAGTGTAAAGAGACTCAGTTTGTAGTTGGCCATTGCATACTTTTCCAGTACATTTGTGAGGTATCTTTGTTGGTTGATGAAAATCAGACGCCTAGATCGATTTCAAAAATTTTCGATTCTAAGTCAATAGTGGGCTGGACCCATATCAGTCATTTTCTACTCCTTGGCCAGCATGCATTTTGTTTCCATCATCAAATTTAGATCGTTACTAAATAATAGTGAATCATCCACATAGAGAGTAATGATGATGAAGAAATTTGATACAGACTTGAGGTAGACATTCGAGTCTGTTGAGTTTGGAATGAAACCATTCTCAATAAGGAATGTATTTTTTTTCTGGAACTAGACCCTAGGTGAATGTTTCAACTCATAGAGTGCCTTGTGAATTTTGCACACAAGGTGTTGCTTTTTGCTTAGCTCGTATCCTTCTGGTTGTGACATAAAAATTTCCTCTTCAATGGTCCCGTTGAGGAAAGCTCTCTGGACATCCATTTGATGCAGCTGCAAAGGAAAGTAGCAAACGGATCGAAGCATGCTTGACAACTGGGCTGAAGGTCTCAGAATAATTTAGATCTGGAATCTGAAAATAGCATTTGGCAACCAGCTTGGCCTTGTATTGATTCAGATTTTGTGAAAATTGTCAACATTTCCTTGACTAGTTTTAGGCCAAATTTGGTATTTTGGGTGCACAGTTTTGGATCTAACCTTTCACACGTGTGGAAAAGGCCTAGATACTTTTATTTTAGTATATATTTTATATTGAAGAAGTCTCAAACTTCAGGACCTTCAAAATGATACCAAAATCATCTTATTTGGACATATAGGCCAAAATTGGCTATTTTAGGCTACTGGTGTCCTAAAATTGGGTCCTAAGTTCTAGAGAGAGGACAGATAGTCATCTCTCTCACCTAGAAATTCATGGAGAACAGGTTGGAGAAACCTATTGTATGATTCATTGAGATCAATAGATCAATGTCATTGTTTCTTCCTCCATTGAGAGCATTGTCCTGTGTATTGTCTTCAAGCTTTTGTGTATGATCTTAAGAGGTTTCCAGAAGTGGTAGGCTACGGTTGGATGCCCTGTTCGCTGATATTTTTTATTGCCATCAGTACCTTTTATTAGTTTCTTTTGTCTTTTGAATGCTTTGTCAAGTTCATGTGTATTAAAAGTAGCATTAGGATGCTTTGCCATTTCTAGCTTTTGTAGCTTGTTGTGCAAACATCTTAGTCAAGTATTTTGGGAGTTTGGATCCATTCAAGATCCACTTTTTTCACATGGTATCAAGGCTAGTCTATTTCTATTTTTAATAAGGTTTCCATTCATGATGATATTTGGATGTTTGAGCAAGTTCCAACATGATTATGCATTGCTTTGTTGATCAAATCTTACTAACCTTTCTTTTGTGAGTTGAACTTGTGTATCGAAAGCATATTTTAGGTCTATTGAAGATCAGAGGCTGAGAAGAAGATATTTTGGATCAAAACATCACTTCTAATCATTTTTTGATTGTGAGGCTTGTGCATATTCAATACTAACAATGTTCTTTTCATTCTATTGTTGACAATCTCCATTTTTTGGATGAACACTCTCCTTAAGTGGATGGACCTTCTCCTTAAGTGGATGACAAATGCTCTTTTGAGTGAGTTTGTAATTCTCCTAAATGCTGAGCAAAGCTCCAATTTGGATGAAAGATCCTCTTTTGGTTGAACATATTGTAAGATCCATTGTGAAGGGCATATTGTAAAGATTGTCATCAATTTTGGCATAAATTTTGGTGTACTTTGTTGAGCATGTAAGTAACTCTTCTTATGTAATTTGATTGGAGCATTTGTTGGAAGGTTTTAACCATTATGCAGATGTGTTTTCAGATTCTTAATAGGTTGAGGAACATTCTCATGTGAAGTGATCTTAGATCTACATCTAAACATCAAGATTTGACAAGCTAGTGAAGTTAGTCTTGTGATTCACTAAGTGTGCTCTTTCATTCACCTCTAAAGCTTGTATATATCACTCGATGAAGTTTATAAACTTTTAGAAGTGTGGTTTACATGTGGTTTTACAGGTTGAATCAATATCTTAGTGTGTTGATCATATGTTGATCAAGTTTGTTCAGCACACCATAACTTGATTTGGTCACTTGCTGGAAAGTTTGAGAGCTTAAGCAAGAGTGTACTCAGGTTGGTTTGAGTTTGTAATCCATTTTAGTGTATGCAAAGTATTGCATGTGTCTCAATCTTCCTTTCTAAGCTTGGAAACTAGCCAGGTTCAAGATAGAAGTGTCCTAGATATTCTAAGATCTCCTTATCCATCATTTGTTGAGACAAAAGTGAGTGCTAGGTGCATTAGAATAGAACCTAAAAGTTGAAGTTTCATTATATTCATGGCTTCCAATGGTGGGATCATGTTAGAAACTAATGATAAGTTGAGTTCAAACTACTCTACCTAGAAAGCGAGGATGGAGTCCTTACTTGAGTTGAATGAACTCATGGACATAGTTGCAAGAACTGAAGAGAGACCACTCACAGCTCAAGAGCAACAAAGGTTTGATAAGAAGGCTAAAAGAGATTGGTCAACTTCTGGATGATTTTTGTGATCATTCAATCAATAAATGACATGTACTCACGATTTGCCACAGGTCTAGGTGCCCTACCTACGACTCTTCAAAAGCTTATAACTTTTGATTGGCTTATCCAACTGTCATGATTCAAATTGCATCAGATTCTACAATTTCTAGCTTTCTAGTGGGCTAATTTGCATGAAATTTTGATATGAGGTGAGAGAGAACCACCAAACTGAAAATGGGCAGATTTCACACGTGCCAGCACCTGAAATTCTGTACAGTACCTGATATGGACCATTCAAAGTGGTTTGAAACTCTAAATCACCAGAAAACTGCAAACTAGCTAGAAAGTAAAATCTATACAATTCCTAGCTTGAAATCTGATCAAATTTGCAAACTTTTTGATTAGATTTGCTTGTAAAACTTAGGTAGGCTCTGATACCATGTTGAATTCACACATGTGGGATGCCCTACACGTGTACTTTTGATCTCCTAAGCCCAATAATACCATAAAGATCAGACTAGCATTGATTGACAATAGGAAAGCTGATCATACAAGAAAAAATATTGTGGTACAAGCAAGATCTGTCAACAAAACATGAAACTAAGCATAATAAATGTCTCAACTCGGCTAGAGAGAGAAAATAAAAGTACAAAACTCGAGTAGAGAGAGAGGGCACAAAGAGCTTGTCTCCAAATTTGCATTACACACAAATTTCATCATTTTCTCAATGAGAGTACATCACATATATATAGATCCATGGACTCTCCTCCGAGTTATGAATCCATCTCTCAAGCTATCTAGACTTATTCAAGCCACCTCACTATGTCTAATTATGCCACCTAGACTTTTCATGCATTAAATGTGGCATGCAAAGTACAAATGGCAATTCCTATGGTAGCTCGAGTTTCTACTTCCACCTACTTTGAATATTTTATTCTAAGATGGGTCTTTACAAAGCCAAAAGAGCTTAATTCATCTTTGGCATTTTTAGGACCCCTACTCACAACATTAGATAGATTTTTCCAATATTTTGACACATGAAAAGAAGCAAACTCAAAACTTGAACGAGAAACGAACTCGAACGAAAAGTGTTCGTGCGCAGCGGAATGAGCTATATTACTCTTTCCCTAAACATGACTACGCCTATTAGAAACGAACAGAACATTAGTGATAGAAATCACGGTTGATTTGATTACATAGCCAAACGTTGACAAAACATTAGAAGAATAATTTGTCACGAACAACTAGACAAATTATTAATTGCGAATAATTCACGAAGAGCTAGAGTGAGCTCGACTGATAATCAGTCGCGAAAGGGCAAGACTAAATATTAGTCGTCAACAACTAGACTAATAATAATTCGCTAAGAACAGACTACCAAATTAAACAACAAGAGAGTCAGACAGAATGAAGAAAAGAATAGCAATATCAACACAAATCTGAACACAGAACAACAGAGCTGTTATTAGATTAAATATAGCAAAATATACATGTCAATAATGTTGTGGAGCACAAGACAATAGTGACGAAATCGCGTGCTCTACAAAGCTGATTCAATCTGTAAAAGAAATGAACCTATTACTGACAATACAAAAGAAAAATGCACAAGGCATCTACTTTGTCTATCTCTGATAAGCTTTTGATGCTATTATTTTACATACACACTAAATATGCAAGTGGTATTCAATATATATACACAATTTTGCAGGTGTGCAGATGAAGAAAGCACAAAGTGGATGTGTTGTCTGTAGGAGATCGTGGGTGGCTGCTGTTGTTGTCAAATCTGTTATCAGAGTTACACGGGATCAACGTGAAAAGACCGCGACGTCAGCCTTTGCTGAAATGAACGTTGGTGAAGATGCAAAAAATGGGTCACTCTGACGAAATGCCTTAGGACGAAATGTCTTTTTCACCTATCACAAATCACGTGTAAAAACACAAAGTCGCACTTTTCGCCTTTGTTTCGCTTGTGAGAATTTACTTGTATTTATGCAGACAGTCGTGTTTTATTCATCTGTCTTATTTTACATGTAAATATGCAAACTGTGCTACAACATGAGTAAAAATATAGCATGAATGGAGGCAGATTAAAATAGGATCTAGGAGAGTAGAGGAGATAAATTCAACACCCCCCCTGAATCTGGATCCGTGAATGCCTTGATCTTCAGACTAAGTAATGCACAAAATTTGTTTGTGCATTAACACTTAATGCCTTCGTGAAAATATCTGCAACCATGTCCTGCATTCTACAGTACGTTAAGCTCACCTCCTTGTTGAGAACCTTGCCCCTGATGTAGTGATATCTGATTTCAATATGCTTACTCCTAGAGTGAAATCTAGGGTTGGTCGATAAGGCAATATCCCTCTGATTATCATAGAATAAAATTATAGGGCTGTATTGATACAGATTACATCTGATAGTAAATTTCTCAACCAAAACGCTTTCTTAATAGATTGAGAAGCAGCAATGTATTTTGCTTTTGTAGAAGAAAAGACGATAGAGGTTTGCTTACGATTGTTCCATGAGATAGGACCATCGTTGAAGAAGAATATAAATCCAAATGTGGACTTACAATTTTCTACATCTCCTCCCCAGCTTGCATCAAAATATCCACTGAGTTGATGAAGATTGTCGTTGTTGACATCTCCATAGCAGATGCACTGGTCCATGGTAGCTCGAATATATCTCATGACTCTTATGAGAGCCTTCCAATGGGTAATGCCAAGATTAGTCATATATTGGCTGAGTGAGCTTACAACAAAAGAGGTATGTGGTCTTGTACAGACCATTGCGTACATGTTAGATCCAAGTATCGATCGATAAGGATACTCCCTCATCTGCTCATCTTCCTGTTTGTCTGGGGACATTGGTCCTTTGACAAATGTAGGCCTGGATCCATCGGTGAGTGAGCTAATTTACAATTCATTAGATTGTATCTGTTAAGAATATTGTGAAGATACTTTTTTTGAGTGATGTAAATCAGTCGTCTCGCTCTGTCTCTGTGGATCTGAATTCCTAGACAGAAGTGAGCTTCACCCATATGAGTCATGTCAAACTCTGAAAATAGCATCTGCTTAGAATCCTTGACCAAATTGATATTGTTGTTGAAGAGCAAAGTATTGTCCATATATAAGGTGATGATAATGAAGGATTGTTGCACTGACTTGGAATAGACATTGCAATCAGCAGTGCTTGGTTTGAATCTCTGTTTGATAAAGAATGTGTTGATCCTTTGAAACCAAGCTCTGGCAGACTGTTTCAAGCCGTAAAATGCTTTGTGGAGTTTACAGACATGATTCTTCATAGCTTCCAGGACGTATCTGGATCATGTAGATGTCTTCTTTGTTGATTTCACATGTGTGGATTGTCCACTACATGTACTTGTGATCTCCTAAGGTGTGTAGATGCACCAAGATCAAGACTAGATTGAGATTCAAGATCTATCTTTGATTCTATGGCAAAAACACACTACTACATGCATTCAATCACTTCCAACTCTCACTCACACGTGTGGGAAGTATTAAAAAATTATTCTAAGTAAAAACAAGCTGCTCTCCTCAAGTAGAGAGAGAAAACCATCACGAGCTCTCAGATAGAAAGAGAAAACTAGAAATCCAATGACACTCAAAATCCACACAATGACCAAATCAAATTAGATCCAAATGAGGAGTACAATGATACTAGTACATCCACGAGCTACCACTATGCTTAACTATGATTGGACCACACTTTGTCACCTCTTAATCCTATTGGACCATTGATCCATGCACCTCTAGATTCTATTGGATCATTTTCAAGCAAACCTCAAATTCTATTGGATCACTCATAATTCCACCTTTAAATCCTATTGGACATCTTAAACTTCATCAAGCAAAAGCATTACACTTGTCTACACTCTAATTGGCACGAGTTTTTCCTCCTACTCTATTTTTGCTCAATAGTGGCATTACAAGTGGAAATGGATAATTTGCCATCTATGCCAAATTTGACCCTATCAACATCCTACACCTAAATGCTTGACTATGAAATTCTATGCTTCTATCATAAAAAATACCAAGCTAGATTTTTGCCAATTTCTCACACTCCTCAAAAAGTAGCTTGGAAAGGTACTAGATCACTTGAGAAGTTTGTAAATCTTTTTGAGTGGATCCTTTGGTATGCATAAGAAGTGAAGATCAGCCAAGGGATCCATCCGAAGTGGCACTCTCACCATATCCAGGATAAGATTTATTTGGTAGAGATCTCTTGCCAATGCCTTTGAAGAGTGCTCCACCAATATGCCACTATGGTCGTGGGCTTCCTCCATGCTTGATGATGATATTTGCTTTGAAAGTTCCTCTTGCATGATGGATGCACCATAAATAGAAAAATTTGAGGCTTCCAAGCCTCATAAGGATCATGGAGATCAAGATCATAAGATGTGAAACAATGATGATTATCAAGATTATGCTTTCTAGCTTGACTAGTCCACATACAATGAACTATATCCATGATGGATCTAATCTTGATATCAAAGACTATCTTGATCTTTTTTAGGCTAGTTACTCTCTCAAAGATGTAAGTGTCCACTTTGGATGCTTCACTTTCCAACTCACACTCACACGTGTGGAAAGTATTCAAAAATTATTCTAAGTAAAAACAAGCTGCTCTCCTCGGATAGAGAGAGAAAAACCATCATGAGCTCTCGGGTAGAGAGAGAAAGCTAGAAATCTAATGACACTCAAAATCCACACAATCACCAAATCAAATTAGTTCCAAATGAGGAGTACAATGATACTAGTAGATCCACGAGCTACCACTATGGTTAACTATGATTGGATCACACTTTGCCACCTCTTAATCCTATTGGACCATTGATCCATGCACCTCTAGATTCTATTGGACCATTTTCAAGCAAACCTCAACTCTAATAGAAGCAACCAAATGCATGATGGCTTACTCGAAGGCTCCAAGGGCACTGTGGGCTGAAGTAGTAGCTGCAGCCGCATACATCCAGAACAGGACATGTAAATCCGGTGTTCCTCACACGACACCACATGAGCTATGGTGGGGTAGAAAGCCCAACCTGTCTCACGTCAAAAACTTTGGCTGTGTAGCATATGCACATATTTATGATAAGCTTCAAAAGAAGCTTGATGAGAAAGCCGAGCAGAGATTTTTGGTAGGTTGTGACAACAATTCATCATACTACAGAATCTACATGTCAGACGGGAACACTGTGAAAACAGTGAGAGGTGTCAGATTCGATGAGAGCAAAACAATGGCCAATGACGATCCTGTCAGCTACTTTTATAAAGTTTATCTCTAACTCTAAAGTGCATATTGGCCTAATATTGTCAATTAACCAAAATATAACTAAACTAGTTGATATTTCTCACACTCCCTCTTCAACTAGTTTTGGCATAGTTTTAACCATAGAACTTTGATCCAACTTACAACAGTTAATATTCAAATAGGTGCTATGTTTCCAAAGTCGAAGTTCTGGAGAGACAGTACTATGACCTGCCACCAGTGACAAAGGGAGCAGCAGACGAACACGAAAACGAAGAATTTTGAGTCGCCTCCCATTCAAGCGACGAATCTAACGAAGAAAGATTCGAGAGGCAACTTGCCGCCGTAGTTCCTGTAAACCAAGATGGTTACGGACCGAGCAGAGTAGACAAGGACAAAGGCATAGCTATTTCAGGAGAATCTCCCAGAAGGTCGACAAGACCACGAAGAGCGCCAGCAAGATATGTGCCAGGTAGCTCAGCTTCCACATCAGAAGAGTTATGCGGATTCAATGGAAAACCACAGACTTTCGAGGAGGCGATTGAAGGTCCAAAAAAGGACAGATGGATCCAAGCCATGAACGAAGAGATGGAGTCCATGAGGAAGAACCAAGTTTGGACGTTGGAGCCATTACCACATAAGTGCAAGACTATAAAAAATGCAAATGGATTTTCAAACTCAAATACGGACCAGATGGAAACATCACGAAATACAAGGCAAGACTGGTAGCGAAGGGTTTCTCTGAGAGATACGGTATTGAATACTTTGAAACCTTCTCTCTTGTCATCAAACATTCGTCTCTACGTTTGTTATTTGCATATGCAGTAGCTTATAAACTCAAGATCCACATTGTGGACGAAAAGACAGCCTTCCTGCATGGCGAATTAGACAAAGAGGTCTACATGGATCAACCCCCCGGATATGTCTCGAATTCACTTCTTGACTATGCATGCAGAATGCATAGAAGCATCTATGGTTTGAAACAATCAGTCCGACAATGGTACAAGAAGAAAGATCAAGCCCTGAAATCATTAGGATTCAAGCCTCTGTTGGCTGATTCCAATGTATATGTCAGAGTTATGGATGGGCAGATCATCATTGTGGCTGTGTATGTGGACAACACTCTGATACTTTGCAAAAGTGAGCAGCTAATAGCTAAAGTAAAGACAAACATCTCAAAACATTTTGAGATAGTGGATCTGGGAGAAGCCATGTGTTACCTAGGCTTGCAAATTGAAAGGGACTACGAGGGAGGTAAGTTATACCTTCACCAGTCCAGATACACCCAGAAGATCCTAGAGGACTTTGGGATGCTAAACTGCAAAGGAGTGAACACTCCAATGCTCACAAGGACGGTGCTGACGAATGATGACTGTCCAAAGACTGAGGAAGAGAGAGAACAGATGCAGCTCACACCTTATAGGAAGGTGATATGATCACTGATGTACCTTGCAGACAACACACATCTTGATATTGCTTATGCAGTATTTAGGGATGAGCCAATTCTGCACAAATCCAAGCTCAACACATTGGAAGATTGCAAAACAAATTTTGCAATATCTTCAATTAACGAGGGATTGCGCACTAAAAAATTAATGTTTACATTCATCCCCTTTAACAATGGCCTATTGATTGGGGCAAATGACCATCACCCGACCCGAGTGTGTGGGTTTGGATCCTGTGATGGACAAGCTAGTGATTCCCGTTATGGTACACCAAATCAAAATCGGATCATTCATCCACAAACTTATGAACCCATGGTCTTTCAAGTCCTTAAGGGAGGGTCAATTTATTGGACAAGATGATAAAGAGTAGAAGCACTCAACACATGTCAAGAGGCAGTTGAGGATGGTAATGAATTGTAGCTAATGGTTGTGGATGCCACCAAGAACAAGTCACACTCCAACTAAGGCTCGCATGCCCAACATGATGGGAAATGAAGAACTCATAGTTGTAGACAACCTAAGGTATCATTCTAAAAAAAGTAAATGAAATTAGAGATGGTTGAGATGAACCTTTGATGGAAGTTTTGAAGCACCATGATCAATATTCAAAGATTGATATGGGAAGTAAACTAAGCAATATACTTTTCATGAAAGTATGAATGTTATATCAAACTACCTTGTACAATCTCCTTAGAGTTATAGGATCGATGGATCCATCAAATTTGAGCAATTCCAATCTAGGAGATATTTAGATCACTTGTAGAGGTACCGTTGGCATAGAAATTTCTTTATCCATTGGAATTTTTTGATTTGGCTGAATCGTTTCCACTGCTGCTTGACGTAGCACTAGATTATCTATAGATAACCTTCTACCATATCATAATCTGATTCACTATACAGATTTGATACGAAGTGAAGGCTTATGGCAATAGTGGAGCTTGAGCGACGGATGATGATCAATAATTGATGATAGTAAGGGATGAGATATACGCAAACAACTGACAAATTTTACTGGACAACAATTGAATGAATGCCAAGAGGGGGGGATGGATGGATGTTGCACAAATTCAAATGGAGATGTGAGAAATTTCAAAAAAAATTCAAATTGATCAAAGTTCTCACACGTGTGAGTCCATGTTGCCACATATGTAGGCTACCCTAGATAGTTTAGATCTCATTCATAGAATTAGTTAGACCTTTTTGGTCATAATTCCTAAATAATACGGCCAAATTCCTTGAATCATGGAGGTGGATAACCAACCTAGCCACCAACTTGGCAATACTCTAGGGTTAGGTAACATTGAAAAATTAGGGCAAAATGGTCAATCATATTCCTTATTACATGCTGGATTTTCACCTAACTTGAGAGGAGAAGATCTCTAGTGGTGAGGAAATAGAATTTTTGGAGCACATTGGCAATCTTGAGGTTTCTACATATTTGTCTTGAGTTTTTTGAATGCTTTGGTATCTAAACTTGTTACACTTAATCTTTGAATAATAGGTTGTACTAGAGCCTGTACCACACATGTATGGGGTTGGAATTCTATGTTTGATCAATGCTTTTGATTGCTCTTGATTGGGGATTCAATATTGCTTTTCTAGATAAACATTTTGTGACTTGTTTTGCAATAGATAGGTGTATCAATAAAATAATCACTCTTAAAGCCTTATGTAGGTTCATTTATGGTCCTTAGTATTGTACTTTCAATAGGAGATAATTACAAAAACATGAATGATGCAATGATGTAGATTGTAACAATAGCGACTGATAGATGGCAACGATGGTATCAGTGTGGGTGGGGTCCGGGGTCTCAGCCTCCTCGATGATGCCCCAGCACAAGGGTCTGGAGGATTGCGCTGGCCCCTAGAACTGAACGGTATAACTAGATCAAACAGGTATTTTGCGGGTCAAGTCACTAGTAGTTGTAACACTTTTTTTTTGAATTTTTTCAGATTTTCTTAACAAGAACCTTCACCTAATTGATATGTGATTTATCATAGTATATTATCACATTAGGAAGCTTGGTGAAGGTTCTGGTTGGTGAAAGATAGTCTGACAAGGGTTCAAAAGGTAGTTTAATTTCTGGGAACCTTTGCCTAGGTACTTAGCTTGTAATACTTCCTCTTCCTACTCTAACCACACCTAGATTAACCCCACAAGCAACAAGGAAGAGATGGTGGAGGCAACTTGCACCCGTCCCTCTCTCACCTCTCTAAAGATCACAAGAAAAAGCAATGCAAATGGCAAATTGACACAAGCATCAAATACAAAAACGAGTGAGAGGGAGAGAGAGTGAGAGAGTAGAGTGCATAGATGTTCTAATCTGATTTTGATAGAATATCATCCTCATGTTGAACATGGAAAATGGGTACAAGAGGTGTCTTTTTATTTTTGGGGAAGGCCCTACCCGTGATTGGCTACAACTTTACTTAGGGCTTATAATGTTATAGTTTTAAGCCCCTAGTCATTTATTCCTAGTTCTGCAAGTTATACAAAACTAATTTGTGTGCTCATTGGATTGGGCTTATACGCGTAGGATGCCAGTGCCCTCACACTTTTTACTCTACCTGTACAGTGTACTATTGCGGGGCACACTTGAAAAGCTTAGCCAATAGTGCTTTATGTGAAAAATGCAAAAATAAGCTTGGTAGAGGCCAGAAATCTTGTATATAGATAAACACACATATGTGAGCCTATTCCCACGTGTGAAAATAGTGTACTTGTCATGTACCATAATCATATAGGTTGTACATATGATTTAATTCAAGTTCTAGTGGCTAAAAAAGCCAAAAACTAGTTTTCTAGACATATGACACATGACATCAATCTATTGATTGCATGAGCCACATCCTTTGGTTAGGTGTCATGTCACATGTGTAGAGGACAGCTCACATGTGTGGAATAAGCTGAAGTAGGCAAATTTTGACTTCTAGAAGATTTCCAAGTAGATCTCCATATAGAAGGAAAATGGACCAAAAGTGTTCAAAATAGAAGGTTTTGTCCAAGTGTCAGTTTTGCATGATGAATCATCATATGACAAAGCACCTTCACACATGTGGGATCAGTACCACGAGCTCTCACTTATTGTATATATAGAGTCACATTTGGCCATAATAAATGTGAGACACCAATCTTGATTTTGAAAGCAATTTTGAGTGATTCTCTCCATTTGTCTACATTTGTTTTGATTGTTTTGAGGTTCTATCAATGTGTACTTGATTTTCAGGTTGGAGTTCGTACTCAGACAGTGAAATCATAAAGTACACTTACCTTCAATTAATGATTGTTCTTGTTAGGATTTTGTGTCTAGAATTGATCTAGATTGATCTTAATTTGAAGTAGATTGATAGATCAAGTAATCTGACAACCAATCCCTCTTGAGGATCAGATTAGGATCCACTCTTGGTCCTTTTTGTACTTTTTGCACACTTTAGTGGTGGGACCCACTAAGTGCCCAACAAGGATCATGGAAGGGTAGGTAATGTTGATTGTAGTAGGATTTGGCACATACCTATGAACTAAAGATTGTAAAGTGGGTGATTCATTAGATAAACTAGTTTGAAAATTATTAAAAGTGTCAATTTTTTCTTGGCATGACTAGGTTCGCTAACATTTGTGAAAAACGAGTTGCTTTTCAAACTTATATAAAATATTTTGAATAGCCTATTGGAGAAATTGCTATTTTGGCGAATCAATTTTGGAAAAGAACTTGACAGGCCTCTTCAATATTGGAAAACAAGCTACCAAAAATTTCTACGAAGGTTTTGGAAAAACCTAAAAGCTCTATGAGGGTTTCGTACGTGATGTAATTGTTCAACCTTCACCAAATGATAGCCCTTGCATAGGTTCTACATCAAATCACATTTTTCATGGTTTCAAACCTCACCCAAGTCAATTTTGATGTTCATGGTTTCAAACCTCACCCAAGTCAATTTTGATGTTCTGAGTCCATCTTCAGGTCAAAGAAGATTCATAATGACATTATGATGCCCTATGAAGATTCATCACAGATTCTGGACCGTTGATTCATTTGACACCTCATCTAAAGATTCAAAGTACATATGGGCATCGAACCAAACTCCTGCAGACGCTAAGATCTTCGGTACACTGAGTTCTTCATCGTGTTGGACGCGAGAACTGCCCACGACTTCCCTGCCTGTGGCCCGCCTCCCTTCTCTGGAAAACATCAGATCAAGCTCTCCCGTAGATCGTTTTGAGCACGATCTGAGTCCTGGAGCAGGGTTGCCCTACTGAATCCATGACTATAGAGTGTTCAGTCAGGAAATTCCGTGGAGAAACGGTGATTTTAGCTCAACTTGACAAAGTGGCTTTTTCACCTTTTTACCGCAAATCTGTTAGGTTAACTGTCTAGAGACAAATCTCTGACATAAACCTCAGAATCTCTCCATGGCTGATTGACAGTGTGATTAGCTTCCTTCCTGTCCTTACGGCATCCAAAACGGTGCACAAACAGCGAAGAAATCACCAGTTATGTATAAAAACCGTAACCCCAAGTCCAGTTTCAATTTTCAGCTGGCTTTGAAATTGTCAAATTTTCACCAAATTTTTCCTTGTCTAATGCTATGCACAGGCTAATAATCCCTCTGCTGAGCTTAACAAGCCTCTATAAATTAAAAACCATGCACCAATGCTTCTCTTTCCGTCTTCAACCCGCCGTAAAACCCCGAACTCTCAGAAGACAGTTCTCCCGAAGCTCTCTTCAACGACGACATTGTACTGTGTACACTCCCTGTACGGCTCTGATACCAACTTAGAATTTGCTTTGCACAGGAACACAGATCATGCTACACAGTAACTCAGACAGAAAATCACTCTCCTCAGCAAGCTCACATAACAATTGTATTTCTCAAAATGAAATTACATTGTACATATAGTTGTTCACTAAGGCAACCCATGTATGACCTAAATTGCCGTTGGCAGGACGCGTGTCCCGTCGACTTGCCTCATGGCGAGGCCAACTGATCCTTATCCACTGATAGGACCCACAATACAGTAACACAATAATTCTAACTTTAATTCTAACTAAAACTCCACGAATGAGCCTCCATCTCCATCTTGCCACAAGATATCATCAAACCTTGATGACTTGGCCATGAATGAGTGACATAATGAACCTGCATTAGCTTCATTTCCATCAGCAAAACCATCCAAGAATGCTAGTACAACTCCAACAATAAGATATTGCAAGACAATGTAGCTAGTTTGTCCATATCTTGACAATTTGCACACATCCACATGAAATAGCTCAAACATGAGATAGAACAAGTAAATTAAACTTGAACAACACTTCCTTGCTGCTCCTTTGACCTTACTTGAGTATTCAATAAGCTGCAAAAATATATCCATAACATCTTTGCCAATTGACCCTCCTTTGATGCTCTTGACTTGCTCCAAATTGCCACCTATTCTTTTGTGTTGTTGAAGCCCTTTGAGACCAACCTCTTGATCTTCCTCTTGACCATCAAAGTCATTGAAAAAACTTTGTTTTCCAGATAAATTACTTGTTTTTCCAGTATGAAAACCATGAGAACCAATATCCACTTGCATAGTATCATCTACACAAGAAAATTCTCCAAAACATGTGAGTAAAGCAAAGTGAGTCGCTTCCACTTGCTTACCTTTCTCTTGATCATCAAAGATATCAAAGATATGAATATCTTCAGACCTGAACCTCTGGAAATACTCCCTCTCAAACATATGATCTAGATTCAACAAGATCTCATCAATGCTTGATCTCGATCTTCCATAAAGGTTAGTGAAAACAATGTCACCATCATAAATCAAAAGATAGATTCCAAACTTTCCATCCAACATGAAGTAGAGTAGGTGAAGATGAGTATCAAACCTAATAAATCCAGCCCTCTTGAGTCCATAACAAACTCAATAAGCTCACCAATGAGATCTCCCTTGTCTTGAAGAAATTGCCTCTCGATTTTCTCCATGTAGTCTTCTCTAACCAACCTTTTGCCATCTTGATCATGAGTGATCAATTCACAATCATAGAATCTTTTGAGTTGATGAAGAGATGTGAGATCCATGCCTTGGATCTTCCCAATAATCAATCTTCCATTTCTCTTTCCTTCATAAGACTCCCTCTAAATGATTGCATCATAAGAAGTAGAAATCTCAAAGACATTAGAAGCCATGAAAAAAATGATTAGTACCTTCAACATAAGGATGATTGAAGTACTCTCTTTCTTCAAACAAGGACTTCTACTCAATGTTTTAGGTAATGAATCATATGATAATGATTCTTCCTCACTATCATTCACAATGACATCATTCAAAGTACATCCTACTTTGAACTCTTCACATACTTCTCTTCTTCTTGACTTGTGACTATCTTTCTCACCAAGTCTCTTGATAGAACGATTTGATCTACTCTCTTTATGAAGACATGTGACTCCACTTGCTGGAAAAATGACTTTCTTGGAATCATAACAAAAGAATGTAGAAGAACCACCTCCTTCATGCATGCACCTAGCAACATCCTTTTCCATATGATCAAAGAAATCATTAACAAAAATCTTTTCCAAGGAAGAACCTTCACCTCTATTGATGAAGTTAGCTCTTTCCTTACCTTTTGCATGCTTGCACTTGCCATGAAGAACCATTGAAACACCATCATTATCCTCAAGACTAGCCAAGTTAGCACAAAGATGAACATCTCCAAGAAGCATATTAGATCTCAACCTAGATCTAGCATAAGGAAGCTTTTTAGACTTTGCATAAGATCCACCAATCTTATTGATGTAGGTAACTTTGGAAAGTTGAGACCAATCTCCTTTTCCATTCCATCCTTTTTGTTAGCCATAACAAAGGCATCAAGCTTGAAAAGTCTACCTTGTCTATTGCCCCTAGCAACCAAGATTTCTTCCTTTGTAATGAAACAAGCATCACCACCAAACTTTACCACATATCCTTTCTTTATCATTTGACCAACACTTAGCAAATTCTTTGAAAGTGAGGGAATGTAAAGAACACCATCAAGTCTTGCTTTCCTATTAGTAGAGAGACAAATAGGAATCGAACCAATACCTTCAATCACACACTCACCACTATTGGCCATGTGAATTGCTTTCTTGGCTCCATCATAAGTGACCAAAGAAGTATAGAACTCCTTGTGACTAGTCATGTGTGAGCTAGCTCCACTATCAGTCCACCATGAATCTTTGTCACCTTCACTTGATATTGGACTTGATGAACACATCAAAAGAGAATCACCACCACCTAGATCCTCATCATTAGTAGTGAAGTTGATTTGCTTGCTACCTTCATCTCTTTGCTTCTTCAAACATTCATTTGCAAAATGCCCTTTGATTCCACAATAAAAGCATTTCAACTTAGACTTATCTTTCTTTTTGCCAAAAGAAGAAGTCTCACCTCGATCTTGCCCTTTAGACCACTTGCCTTTGTCTTTGCCCTTGAACTTGCCTTTGATGAACATAACATCCTCTTCATAATGAGATGTCAATGTAGATCCATCTCCTCTTGATTGAAGCCTATACTCCTCATTCACCAAGATCTCTTGAAAATCCACAATACTTTGCAAAGTCTTTTGAATAGCAAAACTTTGAACAAGATTAGCATGATCATCCAACAAGCCATTAAGTATAACTTGAACAAGTTCTACCTCCTTAATGCTTTCATCAATACATGCTAACTCATCATTGAATGCTTTAACCCTCAAAAAAAAAGCATGAGTACTCTCTTTCTTCTTTTGAAAACTTTGAAATATTTGCCTCCTAAGATTAAGCACTCTTGATGTAGACTTGGATTCATAAAGCTTCTTCAAAGCTTCCCAAGCCTCAAAAGATGATGTGCACTTACCAACTTCCTTGAGAAGTTCATTGGTAACATTCATCTTGATAATGTGTAGAGCTTTCTTTGATCTCTTGTCATACCTCACTTGATCTTTTTGAGTTTCTGGTCTCTCCTCCAAACCTACAACAATCTCCTCAACTCATTCATCTCCAATAAGGACTCCATCCTCACCTTCCAAGTAGAATAGTTGATTGAGGTAAGCCTATCATTGCTCTCCAACATAAATCCACCACTTGTAGCCATGTTGAAGTGACCTGATCTTTTCTTTCAACCTGTTCCAATGCACAAAGCACTCTCTTGAATGTCAAAAAATGAACTCAAAAAGAAATCACAAAGATATGGAACCTCTCAAATCTCTTCTAGCACTTCTAACTAGAAAATCAACACATAGAATAGTGAAATCTTGATCAATCTATGATCTATCCTCAATCTAATGATTCTTGCCGCTTCCTAAGATTGAAACACACTCAAATGAAGTTCAGTAACCTCACAAACTAGAGATCCAATCAAAATTAGGATTTTGACAAAATAACAAAAAATTGAATATCTCAAATTTTACATGCAATTTCTAGAAACTTGATCTATCTTCTTGTAGACTCCAATGAGACATACCTAACGCACCAAAAATCATCTAAATCCAGTAAACCAAGTGTGAAATCGGAATTGATCAAGTATCTAACCCTATATTGAGTTTTGACCTACAAAAGATCAATTCTACACATGCAAAAATGCTGATTTTTGAGTAGAGATCAATCTAGCATGCTCTAGCATTGGTAACTCCTCCAAATCCTTGCTAAAGATGGATGATCCTCTCATAACCTGAAACACAAGAGCTCTGATACCATGTGAAGGATTTCAGATCATTCAAGATCCAATCCATGTCCCAAATCTTTGGTTACAATAAGGAGCAAACCAACAATCCTGCCAATGTAGAAAAATCAGCATCTACACACAAAATGAGATGTAAACTCTAAGAGATATTGATCAAACATGAACAAAAACATAAAATATGTTTTTTGTCCGTACAATCATAGTACCCTACTGTATTTCACATGTGTGGAACCGAAAATAACAATAAATGATCATTCTACACATAGAATTGCAAGATAACACCAAGATAGTGTACCAATGAGTAGTAGAACCCAAAGAGAACCATGTATAATGATGAAATGAGAGATAGAAGAGAGAAGATGTGTCTCGCCACGAGTTACATCCTTTTATAGAGTTTCCAAACCCTATTTGGCTACTTGGCTTTCCCTCCAAAATGTGAACCCTACTATTTTTGGGTCTAGATTCAATGTACCCAAAGTTCAAATTTGAATCTCTCTCAAACTCGACTACCAACTTTCCCACACTTTCAAAAAGTGTTTATTGAATGTATTTTAAACTAATATAACTTCAAAAAGTTTATCTCTAAGTCTATTTTGAGTTTTGGCCTCTTATCGACAATTTACCAAAATGTGACTAAACTAGACTAAACTAGTTGAAATCTCTCACATGCACTTCCATACAAGTTAGGTGATGATCATCCATAAACAATTCTGAAATCTCTAGTTCCCAAGATGTATCTCAATACTCTCTTGACTAGTTTCTAATGCTCCACACTAGGATCATGGATAAATTGGCTTAATCTACCAACACAATAGCTAAGATCGGGTCTTGTGATGGTTAGATATATGAGTTAAACAATTAGCTTCCTATAGAGAGTAATGTCCTCGAAGGATATTTTATTACCTCCTATAGTGAGCATTACATTAGACTCCATTGGTGTATCACAAGATTTTGCATCTACCATATGAAACCTTTTTAGAATAGAATTAGCATACTTCTCTTGACAAATGAAAATAAATTGAGAAGTTCTAAATACCTCTATTCCCAAGATATAATACAAAACCAAGATCATGCACATCAAACTCCTATTTAAGTGCAATCTTGATATGATCAATATCTTGATTGTTTTCTCCACTCAAAATGATATCATCCACATAGATTAGAAGAATGGTAACACCACTTACAACAAATGTATTGTAAAGGGAATGATCATACTCACTCATCTTGAAGTTTTGTAACCTATGTGACTTTGATAAAGCACATTGCTCACAAACATGATTCAATACACAACTTGCCTTTTTGCCATCACCTCCAATGACTTGTAGTTGAGATGCCCCAATCTCTTGTGCCATACGTCCAATTTGGTTGGCAACAACACAAGCATCAAGTACAACTTACCTTGCCTCTTCCCTTTTGCAATCAATTTATCCTCATTCTTGATCAAACAAGCATCACCATCAAACTCCACTTTGAAACCCTTGTAAAGATTTGACTCATACTCAGAAGATTCTTAATGCTAGATGGAATGAACAAAACATCTTTCAAATTCATATTCCTATTAGTAGAGAGGGAAATAGGAATTGTGCCAATCTCTTTGATTGCACATTCACCATCATTGGCTGTGTAGATCACCTTCTTGTCACCTTCAAATGCCATCAATGATGAATAATACTCATTATGATATGTCATATGTGATGTAGCTCCACTACCAATCCACCAAGGATCAATATCTCCTTGATTAGCCAACAAACAAGATGACATAACAAAAGCATCATTTGAATTTTGTTCATCAAGTGACATCAACACCATTTTCTTACTATACAAACATAAATGCAATCATTTAGATACAAAGCGTGATTAGTAATAAATAACATAACTAAAATAATTATAATAAAATCAAATTAAAAAGCAAAACTCACAAATTGGGCTGGTAAATTGGATTTTCCACCCGAGCCAAGGTGAGATTGGCCCAAGAGATTGATTCTTGATTTGGTCGCTTCCCTTTGTTGTTTGAAGCGCAGGATTGGGATGCTTGGACTCGTGTATCACCTTTGTCCAATCTTTGTTTGAAACCCACCCCGACCTTTTTTTTGCCATTTTTTTACATATCTTCGTAAGGATTGACGCTTATGACGAATATGCATACACATATTCGTCAATGCCCACACCTCCCCAAATCTATTTGTTTGAGGAAACTCACTATTCAAAATCGCAAGTAACTTATTCTTATCATCTTGGTCTTGTTGCTTCCAAGGAGTGAATAAGTTGTGGCCAAAATATTTGAGAGCAAGGTCGTGCATCCTATTGATGAAGATGTTGCCCTTGGTATCTTTGATGATGCAGCCATCGTCTTCTAAATTATAAAACAAATTGCATGATTCCTCTCATGGGATATCCATTGAAGGATTACATCTATTGGAATCAGGCTCTTCCTTGGAAAGACAAAGATGTTTCAATATTTGTCTCTCTTCGGGAGATAGCGAACTATAAAGTCCACAATCCGATCGGAACCCAACGGATCCTCCTCTTCCACTAGAAGAGGATCTTGGTCTTCTCCTAGAACCGCTACCACTAGAAGACATTGTGTGTGTAGAGAGAGAGTGAGATGAAAGCTTAACAAATGGAAAGAAACAAAGAGAGCTTGAGAAAAAGAGAGAGCTTCAGAAACTTCAAATTGTGTGTGTGTGTGTGTGTGTGTGCGCACGCGTGCGTGCATGCGTGCGAGAGAGAGAGAGAGAGAGAGAGAGAGAGAGAGAGAGAGAGAGAGAGAGAGAGAGAGAGAGAGAGAGAGAGAGAGAGAGAGAGAGAGAGAGAGAGAGAGAGAGAGAGAGAGAGAGAGAGAGATAGATAGAGAGAGAGAGAGAGAGAGAGAGAGAGAGAGAGAGAGAGAGAGAGAGAGAGAGAGAGAGAGAGAAGCAATGGCCATGGTCTACGTTGTACACTTAATTTATAGCATTTTTAGGATTCAAGTACGCGTGGCTGTGCCACGACAATACTAGCCACGCATGGCAAAAAATTATCGAAATGTAATTATGTGCAAAAAAAAACCATTAATTTAGTGATAAAAAAAAAGGGTGAGAATTAATTTACAGAACTAAAAAAATTAAATGTCTTGTCTCATTCTTTTAAGGACAACTGAAAGTGAGACAAGACATTTAATTTCTTTTTTTTAGAGGACAACTATTAAAATAATAAGACATTAAATTTAAGTAATTTAAAAGGTTCTCTTAGAAATTATAAAAGAATAAAGAATAGTTTGACATGTTTTAAGTTTTTTATAATTTTTTTGATGTTACTGACATATAAGGGAATTGTCGAGGACCCACGCGCCCACCCAAGCCCGTGGCTTGAAGTGGTCGCGCGCCAGGGGGTGGGCGCCCCTCCCGAACACGAAGGGGCATAGACTCGGTCGTTGGACTTCTCCCATTTTTGGTGTTCATGTGTCACATCTCACTCCCATGGGCGGGCGAGAGGGAGGGAGGAACGCTCGGGCCTCGACCTATGCAAGCCAGAGGAGGGGTGCGTTGTGGGTGGCGGCCTAGGCGGTCGGGCATCCCCAGACTGGATGAACGTGCTCCGCCGCAACACATCTGATGCGATGCCCCTAGCGGAGCTGGCTCCGATAGCCGCACCTCCGGATGCGGCTCCTCATGGGTGTGTCAATGATCCTTCATACGTTCACCTACGGAAACCTTGTTACAACTTCTCCTTCTTCTATATGATAAGGTTTAATGAAATTCTCACAATGTCACCGGTGGTGGACCGCCATCGATACGTCGCCACAATCAGAAAACTTCATTGGACCATTCAATCGGTAGGAGTGACGGGCAATGTGTACAAAGGGCAGGGATGTAGTCAACGCGAGCTAATGACTCTCGCTTACTAGGAATTGCTTGTTGAAGATCAATAATTGCAATGATCTATCCCCATCACGATGAAATTTCAAAAGATTAACTAGGCCTATCGACCAAGGTCATAAACTCGTCGAATTCATTTGTATAGCACGTGTGCGGCCTAGAACATCTAAGGGCATCACAGAGTTGCTATTGCCTCAAACTTTTGTCCGCACTAGATGCAAATAGTCCCTCCCGAAGTTGGCCACCAAGAAGATTCTTCATGTAACTAGTTAGCATGATGAGGTCTCATTTGTTAATGGAATTAACTAGACAAATCACTCACCAACTAAGAACGGCCATGCACCACCACCCATAGAATCAAGAAAGAGCTCTCAATCTATCAATCCTTACTATGTCTAGACCTAGTAAGTTTTCCCATGTTGAGTCAAATTAAGCCGCAGGCTCTACTCTTGGTGGTGCCCTTCCGTCAATTCCTTTAAGTTTCAGCCTTGCGACCATACTCCTCCCGGAATCCAAAAACTTTGATTTCTCATAAGCTGCCGACGGGGTCATTGAATCAACACTCGTCGAGATCCCTAGTCGGCATCGTTTATGGTTGAGACTAGGACAGTATCCGATCATCTTCGAGCCCCCAACTTTCGTTCTTGATTAATGAAAACATCCTTGGCAATGCTTTCGTAGTAGTTCGTCTTTCATAAATCCAAGAATTTCACCTCTGACAATAAAATAAGAATGCCCCCAACTGTCCATATTAATCATTACTCCTAACCGAAGACCAATACAATAGGACCAGAGTCCTATCACGTTATTCCATGCTAATGTATTCAGAGCATAGGCCTGCTTTGAGCACTCTAATTTTTTCAAAGTAACATCGTCGACTCCACATCCCAGCCACTAAGTCCAGGAGCGTGTCCCCGACCAAAAGAATGGAGTGACCAGTGCGCACCGAAGGAGGCATACTGTTCACTCCATCCCAAGGTCCAGCTACGAGAATTTTAACTACAACAAATCAGATATACGCTATTGGAGATAGAATTACCATGGCTGTTGGCACCAGACTTGCCCTCCAATGGATCCTCGTTAAGGGGTTTAGATTGTACTCATTCCAATTACTAGACTTGTAAAGCCCAATATTGTTATTTATTTTCACTACCTCCCCGTGTCGGAATTGGGTGATTTGCATGCCTACTATCTTCCTTGTCTGTGGTAGTCGTTGCTTAGGCTCCCTCTCCGGAATCAAACCCTAATTCTCTGTCACCCCATCACCACCATGGTAGGCCACTATCCTACCATTGAACGTTGATAGCACAAAAATTTGAATGAAATATCGCCGTCGCTGAGGCCATGTGATTCGTCGAGTTATCATGATTCACCACAATACCGGACAAGCCTGCATCGGCCTTTTATCTAATAAATACGTCCCTTTATTTACAGTCAGGATTTGGTGCACATATTAGCTCTAGAATTACTACGAGTATCTAAGTAGCAAGGTACCATCAAAGAAACTATAACTGATTTAACCAACCATTCATACTTTCACAATACAAGATAGTTTATACTTACACATACATGGCTTGATCTTTGAGACAAGCATATGACAACTAGCAAGATCAACCAGATAGCTATCTTGAGTCAGCCAGAGCATGCGTGCACCAGGGGGAGCGGGGTTGGGAGCAAGAGCGCATGCGATAGGCAATGCGGCAGGAGTGAGTGTCAACCCATAAAACTGCCTAGACATGTGTAGATCACTGAAACTACTTTGCATATTGCATGCACTGATTGCATGTGGCTTGCATGCATACAGTATGACTTTGCATGTTATCTAAACTACTGCATGTCATTTAAATAGAACCTATGTAACTCAAATCCGAGCTACACTAGAAGGATATGTGCTCAATTCACACTCCTTTTATGTACAACATGAAATTTAGTGGAAATCACCATGGACATGGCCCCAAACTCGAGATAGGAAGATAATATTTTAATAATCTTCACACTCCTTAAAATTTATATTCCTATCAACATAGATTTCGAAATTAGGCCAAGGTTTGACCTCATCTTCATAAAGACATTCTTGAGTAGAGGTTTGGTGAGAAGATCTGCAACACAATCTAAAGATGAAACATGTTCCAATGAGATCTCTCTCCCAATGACTTTTTCTCTTACAAAATAATTTCGAAGATATGACATAATCATAATATTCTTAGACTAGTAGCAGTGGTTGAGCATATTATTTCAAATTTCTATTTTACTTCTAGCTATTTAAATTTTCTAGTGACTTGCTAGGCCAAAGTTACAAAATGACATTTTCAAAATTGGTAACCAAACAATGTCACAAGACTGACCTCAATAGAATTTTTGAAGCTTTATGCAAGGATTTCTATCAATTATTGGTCAAAGATAAAAGAGCAATCGGGAAGTGCAATGGTGGATGGAGCTCCATCCACAAGAATGCCCATGCCAATCCTCCTGGTTTCATATATGGAAGCCAATAGGACACATGCATCAATGGTAAATTCACATTACATGGTTGAGTTAAGATCTATTTCTAACCATGGACAATCCTAGATCCTAGATCCTAGATCTCCATCATTATTAACAAATAAATGTATTGTGTTGAATGCACAAGTGCTAGGAGGTCACTCAACTCAAGATTCGAGTCGAAGAAATAGTGGATGATGTTGTTTATTAAAAGTAAGTGAACATCAATCTAGTTCATGATTTTATTGTTGAGGTCACTAGTGACTACACACCGAGTAATGTGGAGGTTATGCATATTCCTATGTCTCATATATCTACTCACTCCACTAGACTTGACATTGGTCCTACTTGCATGGATTATGATCATCCCAGAGTGTCATCACACGTAGATTGTTTCAATCCACTATCAAAAGTCTATCCATCTTATCACGTCACCACATATAGATATTGTGCATCCCATCACACTCAATGTAAATCTTATAGATTCTTCTATCTTAGCTACTCCATTAAAAAAAAAACACGACTTGGACACATTTTGACAAGATTTGAAAATGAACAAAGTATTTTACGTACTATCGACTTGTCCAAAAATGTTTTAAATTCGTTGACTGAGTCCCCCCTTCCTCTTCATCTCCATGCATTAGTTAAGTCGATTGATAGAAATAAATAGTCATGTTGGCCTGATACGGTACCACCACTCCTATATGGGACATCATTTTCATATTGGGGCCATAGGTATATAATTAAACCTAGTGAGTGATTTCCTAAATTGGTATGATGTTTTATGTTAAGCTTTTACAAATAATGCTCACTTTTCAATGTCTTGTTTCAGTTTCAATTTAAATATAATGTTCGATTAAGATATCTTAATTAAGTTTCAAATTGGATATGATATTTGGTGTTTAAGTTTTAGAAATAATGTTCAATTTTCATGCCTTGTTTGAGTTTTGATTTGAATATGATGTTTGATTTTGATGTCATGATGATGCTCGATGTTTAGGTTTTAACACAAAATATTACATTGAAACTATATACAAGGGTTTTAACCTAATTAGTTAGACATTTATGATATTCAATAGTTGAATTATAAAATGATATCTTTTATTTGAGAACGTGAATAATCTTAATAGTTGTATTTGTGTTTTCTGAAAATAATGTTCAATTTTCATATCTTATTTAAGTTCCAATTTGTATATATTGTTGTTCGATTTTGATGTCTTATTTTCTTTCCCATGTTTGAAGGAATATGAATCGTCATCTAGTTCTAGTGATGATGATCACAAACATTCTGTATCCACCACAAGATTGAGATACAATGGGCCACATACTATCTCGTCACGAGCCATGATGAGAAGAGATGAACAACAATGTTGCAAGACAAATCTTTTTCTTCCTCAAAATCAAGTTCAAGTGATGAACATGATTGTTCTAAGCAAGATGAAGTTGAAATTATGAACAACTTGATAAATGATGTTTATGAGCATTGTAACAATATAAAAGAATCCGAAGAACGGTGGCTAGCATGCCAATTCATGAGTTCTGCAATCATGGAATTATTGGACAATGTCGCAACACCTTGCATGGGATAGCGGTCCCTTGCAAATCATCTCGATATCGGGGAGTCTCACCTGTAGGACAACTTTTTAGTCCTTGATACTCACCACGATACAAGATCCAATCCTTTGGACAAGCATGATGTTGTGTATAGTCCATTCCCGTTGCATTCAATATCTTGCATGCTTTAGGTACCATGTAAGGAATGTCGGCTTTCCCGAACACTGACTTTTGATGTGAAATTGAGAGCCAATTGATCCATAGAGATAATGACCCAACAATGCACATCATTTTTAAAAATCATCAAGAAAAGCAATTATCCAAGTCATGAAGTTGACGAGAATAGACTTTCTAGGATAATATTTTATGGACCCTATATCAAGATTGGTTGAAGCAAAAAAATAAGACTCTATTGATGTGAAATTGAGAGCCGATTGATCCGAAACATAGAGATAATGGCCCAACAATGCACACCATTTGTAAATATCATTAAGAAAAGCAACTACCCAAGTCATGAAAGTGACAAGAATAGACTTTCCAAAATAATATTTTCTAAACTTTAAACACTTTTTAAATATGGCCAAACAAGAGTGACTTTAGTTTTAAGCACTCTTTCACTAGCTCTAAGCTTGTTTATCTTTATAATAAACAACGAAACAAGGTATTTATAGGATTTAGAGAGAGAAACAGTCGGGCAGGCTCCAGAAGCAAGCCCGCCAGACCCGCCAGACTCCCGTATGGAGATCGTTGGGCCTCATCTGGCCCCACTGGACTCCTTAAGGAAGCCCGCTGGGCAACCTCTTTGGCTGGTTTTCCCCGGTGGAATGCCAATACAACTGTTATTAACGTTCCAGGAGACCACAAATAACTGTCAAATTTTTCAAATTTCACTTTTTGTAATTATGTAATTACGTCATTTTATTAACTTGTAACTAATCAATTATCTATGTCATCATCGGGTTGGCCTCTCACTTATTAACTAGGGTTAGGGTTGTCTCAATATCCGCAAACCCTCCAACAACATCCCCCACCAAAACTGGTGGCGGTCCCACGACACCTCGCGAGATTTATTTATTTGGGACTCTGGTTGGCCTCTCTTCGGACCTTGATCAGGTGGTACTGAACTTTCTCCTTGAATTCCAAGCGCTCTATATTGAAATCAGACTTGTGCAGAAGAAAGCACTTATTTTTGCTGCCAATCCAGATCAATTTCATCCATGCTGTAAATCTTGACTCCCACGATCCACCAGCGTCGTAGCTCGCTAGTACAATCTAGCTATAGGCAACTGACTTTGCACCTTGTCAGCCATGGGAACATTTGGGTCGAATGCCAACTCCGGTAAGCAATCATCCCATCTTGTGAAAATGGATGACAACTTGGTCAAGTCGCTTGCAAAAATAGCTGACTTCCTAATCGTCGGATCTGGTGATGTCTTGTAGTCACATCCATAAGTTTGAAGTGCTCTGTTGAAATCCACCGCAATTGACCAAATGTGTGTTTGGTGGATTATGGGTAAATTTGTATGGATGCTGATTTGATCCATTAATACACCCAAATATTTTCATTTATTGTGTCGTAGCATTGGAACATAATACGGATCTACTCTAAGCTAGCGAGGGCTTGCAACATAACTCCTTTTTGAATTCGAAGTTTTCTCCAAAACTATCTTATGCAAATGTGGTTTCTCACCCAACGCGGTAGCTTATCCAATTCTTTTTCTGCTTCAATCTTTAAAGTTCGAAACTTTATTACCCAACCACCCCTTGAGGACTCATGTGGATGTTGTTATGAAGTTTTTTGAATTTGCTCCTCGATAGTGACCGGTTTCTGAAATAAGGGCCTTGTTGTTGATGTAGATGGCACCACTTTGGTAGCTTGAGATTCCGTGACTTCTTCAACATATGCCCCATGATCCATGCCAGTTTTCGCTTGACCTTGATCTTGATGGGATGGCGAGAATTGAGGCATCACTGATACTTGAATCTGGGGGTTTCCATCTAGGACTTGAGTGGCTATTTTTTCATAATCTTTGATTAACGTCTTTTTGCCTTTGCCAACTCAGTCGATGTTGTGCATTTGAGTCTATCAAATCAGCCCTAGAATTCGGCCAAGGAGGTACTATAAGTCTCAACATTCTTGAACAAGTAGTTGATCTCCTCTAGTGAGACATGAAGATCTGGCACTTGCGTTTGGAGATATGTATCTCTCTCCAATGTGGTGGCATCCAACTCTCTTGGATCCTTTTATGATGAAGAGCTGCCATGTCCAATTGCCCTTGAAGCAGCAATACTTGTTGTTTAAGTTAGAATTAAAATAGAACTATTGTGTTACTGTACTGTGGGTCCTATTAGTGCACAAGGATCAGTTGGCCTTGCCACGAGTCGAGTCGATGGGACATGCGTCCCATCAACGACAACCTGGGCCATGCATGGGTTGCCATAGTGAAGAACTATATGTACAATGTGTTTTGGTTTTAGAAATATAATTGCTATGTGTGCTTGGTGTGGAGAGTGGTTTTTGTTTGTGTTACTATGTAACATAATCTGTAATCCTGTTTGAAGAAAATTCTAAGTTGGTATCAGAGCCGTATAGGGAGTGTGCACAATATAGTGTCGTCGTTGAAGAGAGCTTCATGAGAAGAGAAGTCTTCTGAGAGTTTGGAGTTTACAACGGGTTGAAGGCAGAAAGTAAGGCACTGGTGCACAACTTCTAGCATACAGAGGCTTGCTAAGCTTGAAAATGTGAGAGGATTCAGAGACAAAAAAATGCTTTTATTGCGGCAAAAAGGGCCATTGGAAAAGCGAATGTCGAAAATTCTTGGCAGAATCAGACAAGGGGAAACCAAAGCAAGCAGGTAATCTTGTCGACGAAGGTGATATTGAAGACTCTAGCATATTCATATTAGCATTGTCATCTAATCAAGCATGGTACATTGACTTAGGAGCCACAAGACACATGACAAGTAACAAAGATTGGTCTAGCAGCTTGAGAGAGTTGGATAATGGAATGTCTATTTCACAAGCAAATGGTGATGTGTGCAAGATCAAGGGGATAGGCATCTTGAACTTGACATCAAACACCTCATCTTTGCTCTTTAGTAGATATACCCAACAAAATCTACTAAAATCATCAATAAAAGTCACATACATCTTAGCACAAAAGCAGGGCAATCAAGGAGGTACTTTATGTACCAATTTTGAAGAAAAATCTACTTTCTTTTGGTGTCATTATCGATCCGACGCTGAAAGTAGAATTTTTCCATGATCATTGCTTTGTGAAGGATGTGAACCAAAAGTTCAAAGTTATTGCGGATGGTATCAGGGATCCCAACATTGAATTTTACAAGTTGAATGCTACAATTAAGGGGCAACATGGACTTATCTCATCCATTCCATTGCAAACTGAACTGTGGCATAAAAGGCTTGGTCATTTGAACCTAGGAAGCCTTAGCTTGATGAGAAAACTGGAAATGGTGAAAGGATTGCCTATGATGGAAGACCACTTGAACACCCTTTCACTACAGTATCCCAACAATTTTCAGCATGAGATCTTCTCAAAAATAGTAGCTAGATTAGTGACGAAGCAAGAGTTTCTTTATGCTCAAGAGTAGCACTCAGATGCTACACTAAAAAGGCAATGATGACTCATAGAGCTCTACGCTGGTGGAGCAATAGCTTAGATACTTGATACAATTCAAATAGTTAGGATTAACACGTGGAAATCAGAGTTCAAGTCTCTCATGAGAGCTGATAGTAGTGGTAGAAGATGTAGAGAATGCTTTCTCATAAAATAAGTATTGGAACAACGATCAAGCTATAAACTCATATGTTGATTTCTCAAGGATTTAACTGATATTTAGTGCACATGCGTTTGTTGTGGGCCAGCACTCAGTTTGTAGGTGGATCAGTTAGCGCTTAGATGACACTCAGATCAGGTGGGTCATGAAGTAGGAGCGCATCATGTGCACTTGAAACAGCTGCAACTTGGGAGTTGTCAAGACCCTTGTTGAAAGGGCTAAATGATATTGGCTTTTGTGAAAATGTAGGACGTTTGCTCCCAAACAACACCAAAACCAAATCTATTGTAGGACCCTGTAGTACACCCTGGTTGAGCTCAATCGCGGTGCCCTTCAGTTGATGACATATCACCTCATTTGCAGCCTTTCCCAATCGAAGAGGTGAATTAAACCCATTCTTAGATATATCATCCAAAACAACTATAGATTGATAGACAACTCCATGTCCCAATGTAATCTACAAAAGAAAAGCCTTCCCTCACTATAGCTATGGAGATCTTGTAGAGGGTTTGCAGATCCCAAGGCAACCCTTACCCTAGTTAATAAGTGAGAGGGATTTGGCACCCTACGTGTGTAAGTCCAACCCGATGATCACATAGAGATTTGATTAATTAGAAAGTCAATAAAAGGACTCTAGGCCTTTTTGCGGGACTTTTAATGTCGCATGGCCTAAATGTCAAGTTAGTGAATAAAATAGGGGTTCCCATCAAATTTCAATTTCAAATTGGTTTCCTCCAATTATGAATGGGTTCCCACTCCTTTTTAATTTGAATAGTTAGGGAGGTAGAAATGGACCAATAGGATTTTGAGGCCAAGGTCCTCCTCTCTACTATAACTAGTGCCAAACTCGAGTTTGTAAAACATTTTCTCTCTTTATTTCAAACACAAGCGATTGAGCCTCTTATGGAATGGATTATGAATGTCCTTGCTCTCTATCCTTTTCCCTTTATCTCTCATGCTTTCTTTGTATTTGCTAATTGTTGGATCTGAATATTATTGGGATTGTATGTTCTTATGCTTTTTGTGAGAGAGAAAGGGAGAGAGAGAGAATTCAAGTATCTATCTTATTGTGGATCGTAGTGTTAATTGATTTAGGATTAATGGATGTAGTGTTAATGTGTAGTGTTAATCTTTGTGTTAATGGATGCTAGTGTTAATTGTGGATCATCTATGCATGCTGGATTTGATTTATGCTATGATCGCTCTCATGGGATCAAACCTCCGTGTGACGACTAACTTCATCTACTTGATGCTTGGGTGCTTGGATCTTGGGTTGAGGATATGATAGGAAATAAAGCCACTACAGACCTTCTCACCAAAATATAATAGGCCGAACCTTCACAATATGATATAGCTGAATCTTCACAATATGATAGGCTAGAGCAATCTGATAGGATAGAGCAATCTTGGACCAAAACTGACTGTCTCTGAAAAGCACATAGATTTTTCCATTAGTAATAATATTTTTTAGTACATCAAGATAATGCTCGACATTGCCGACACTTTTACTTTCGGGCCAATTATGAGGCCTTAAAACTTTCGACTGGCCATATTCAGGCCGCCTGAGACCTATAAACCGACATTTTCTTGCTCGATCTACAAAATTCGTCACTTGTCAAATATTTTCCAACAGTGTCTGAAACGTACATAAAGACCTATTCTCTAACTATCAAAATTTTCTTCTAGCTACTTCAAGGGTGGGCTAGGACCCCTAACTTATCGGTATTCTATGCCAATTCTATGTAATTTTGCTGGTACACAAATATGCATTTACAAGTTTTGTGAAAATTCTTCCCCGTATTAGTCCAATTTTTGGTGACAAAAATTTGGCTAACAAGAGATGATGTAGCACATACTCGAGTTACACTGCTAGTTAACTAAAATTTCATATTTAGCTACTTAACTAAATTATAATAGTTAACTAAGTAACTACTAACTATGCTTAGATAGCTATTATACTACTACATTAGTTAGTTAATACTACTTATAATTAGTTAGTTAGTTGACTATTTTGATAGTCAGTTAGTTAGTTTATAATAAATAAGCAACTAATAATAGCTAATTAATATCGAAAGTTTAGCATATTTGATATTTAGTATTTTTTATATTAAGATTTAGTATTTATATTAGTATTTAACATTTAGTATATTATAGTATTTGGTATAGTATTATAGTATACTAAATATATAATCATATTAATACATTTTTTATATAATATATTTAAGTGTCTTTAGTATATTTTGTATATTATAATCATACTATAACATAGTCCTTGTCCTTCTCTACTTTAGTGTCACATTTTCACATTCTAATGTGCTAGGTGGCTTACTTCTTTTATTGTAATTTGCCCTCTATATGTGTTCTTTTTCTCCTACTCAAAAACTTGGCCTAACATTTCAAAAGAATTAACTACAACATTTTGTGACAAATTTCCTAATGTGCAATAAGATTTCTAGATACTGTTAAATATGCTCATAAGCCAAGAAAAAGTAAATCTACTAATTATTCAATTTTACATTCAAGTTTGCAAATGTTTTAAATTTGAGCTGATTATACTCAAATTTGTGTACTAAAATCATGAAAAATCACAAAAATTTATAAACGATATTATAAAATTTAAAATTAAAAAAAACTCAAACTCATGTATTGTCCAACATCATTCAATTTAGGTAGTACAAAAATTGACTTCAAATTCATTTTGAAAGAAAAATCATTACAACTAACAATAAAGACATATTTCATTTTTAAAATAGTCAAAAATATAAATGTAAATCCATTTATCAAAATTGTTTAGGTTAATATCAAAAGTTTTTCACTACTAAAGTCATTTGAATCAACTTTAACGGTTTTTTGAACAATTGCTAAGGGGACAATCGAAGCCGCTTGAGTAAAAACCTCTATAATGATGTTGTACTCTTGCTCTACAGCCTTCGCTAGGTCACTCTCATCACCTACAATTTTGTTGAAAAGTGGTTCAAACTCTTCGGAAGTGGGACACCTCTATTCTCATCCAGTCCCACTTTGCCTACCTCTTGAAACTCATCCGACAAAATTGAAATAGTACATGTTAATTTTATTTTAATAAAACTATCATATCACAATTAACAACTTAATTCTTTTCCAATCATCACTTAAAGTTTCCAGTGCCTTATCCATTGGGCTATGGAGTCCGGTCACAAATTATAGGGCACAATTCTTTCAAGGTTTCATATTTTCACATATCCTAAGGTGTTCAAAAGTGTCAGGTACTAAATTTGCAAAACCAACTCGAATATTGGTTACCTCACGTTGTGGAATTACTATCTTGGTATAGTAGTAAATTATACTACTGGTAGCGTTTAGGGTTGGACAATTTCTTCCAACCCTTAGAGACGGGATGAACTTCTTTCTCTCTTGGCTTCCATTCCCAAGTATCTACCACTAGGTTATTAGTGTCCTCAATCCTAGGGTCTTCAAGGTTCACACAATGGGCTTGACACACAGTATGCGAAGAGTCATCAACCATCATATCCCCTCTCTCGTCCAGACTTGACACAAATGGTAATGGAGGTAATATGCGACTAAAATGATGTGTAGAAAGACAAGTGTCCATTACGACTGTCTCATAGTGCTCTGCCATTAAAATTGCATCGTTCACATCGACCAAACGAGTTTGCCTTATAGGAATTTGTATGTGAAGCAATAATCCATTTATGAAAGCATCCATTATTAGTTCAATCAGCATTCTATACGAGGTTATGTGCTTCTGCACAAACCAACTATATGTATGAGCATACCTACTCAGATACTCATTGTCATATTGCCTCATGGTCACTTATTGGTAACAAGCGATAGTTACATTCATCGTGGGTGAAAATCCGTCCAATAATGCCTTTGCTATGTTATCCCACGAGTCCAAATAATGATTTTCAAAATTTTCAATATTGTCGTACCAATTTCTAGCACGACCAGTCAAGTATAATGGAAACAAGGGCTTCCAATCATTGGGTTGTGAAAAACCATCTAGGAAAGAGAAATTTACAAATTTTTGTATAAAGATATCAGCTTTATCACCTCTCTCTCCATCATAATGATCAATCTTTAATAGGTAAACGAGCTTTCAAGGTCTAACATAGGGGAAGTTGCCAACAACCAACATAGGTTGCACAATATTATAATCAGGTTTAGCTCCTGATTTTTCAACATCGTAATCCAACTCATCAAAGTTGGGAACACTTTCAGCTTGATCAAGAAATTCGTTAAGGGATTCATGGCATGATTATGATGTCTTCGACAAGCTTTTGATCATCCATTTTAGGACTTTCAGTGGACTTGTTCACCATTTCAATCAGTGTATTCACACTTATGTCCTTGGTAATGATCGTTCATGATTGTTGTTTCATTAGAGGAGTTCTAAATCCCAAAAAGACCCTTTGTAAAGATTCTTTTTATATTTTTTCTCAATTTTTTCTTATACATGGACCAATCAAAACACTCAAATTTGAAATCTATGTAACGTAACTTTTTGAATCCACGTTTTGATTCCACACTAAAAATGGCATAACTTTTTAGTGGTAAGTCCAAATTTAGCAAAGTTTGGTGCATTGGAAAGCGCTCAACAAGGGCTTTCCGATTATATGTTACATGACATACTTTTGGCTGCGATGATAAAGTTATGGCAAGTCAAATGTATTAGTGTTATAATATTTTAATAATATAAACGACATCTTGCACGAATTTTTAAAGGGCCTTTCTAGAGCTCAAAACTCCTCTAATGGATACAATACCAAATCTTGCTAGGATTTCATCAACTTCAAAAGTTGAATTTTGAATCACAATTGGACTATGGTTAATAGTCACAAAATAATTGATTTATAATGCTGCATTCCCTTTAACATCATAAGTGAAGTCTCCCTCGTGCTCTAAACCAATCATATCGATTCATTTGAATCATCTCTTTCAAGGTCGGTGCAAAAGGGTGTCCATTCAAAAGATTCCTCGCTCAAATTTTCAAGAAAATTGCACACCACTAAATCCCATTCTTCTTTATGAAGAAATGGTAGATTTTTTTGTGGATTCTACTAATAACTCTGATTCATCAATTGAATCGTTAAGTTTTATACAGTCATTGGGAACTTCACTTATGGGTGATTCTCCAAGAAATAAATTTCTATACAGATTTTCTAGGGCTTGAGAATCATTCTCATCATAGAATAAAAATTCTCATCGCACTAGGCATGTGGAAATCATGACCATAATTTTTTCAATCTATTGATTTTTCTTTTTTAAAGGAACCACCAACACGTCCAGTATTGGTCTAGTTCTCAGTACAATGCCCAATGACCCTAGTTGGAGAAACCACTACTCCAAACAAACCTCACAATTCTCGGTGCTCAAGCCTTATCCAAAAAGACCTCGAGAGTCACTCATAAAATTGATACAAAAGAGGCTCTGATTGCCATAAGGCACTCAAACCTTCACGGACAATTTGGATCAAACGAGCTTTGGCTGTGCAAGTTAATGGTCAATTCAACAAAACCATTTGAAAACACTTTTAAACAATAAACAAGAATTTGAAAGGAGCTCATGCTCCTCCCGACAAATGCACCAATGAAGGAATATAAAATGACCCCCAAATAGACTACCAACCTAAGGGAATTCTAATGGAAGTCAGTCTATACCACAATTACAGCTCAAACACCACTGGGCATGGAGTCGAAATGAAGCCATTCATGATCACAGACACTTTCAATGGCAATTGGCAAGGCCAATTTCTTATGGCCTAACAGCAATTTTCAGATAGCCTAAACTTTGAAATGGAGAAGAACCATTTCACTATAGAATGCCATGACTTTCGAAAAGCTAAAAGGACTATTAGGATTTCCCTCAATCAATAGGCTTTACCTCATTCATTATAGATTCTTAATAACTGAAGTGGCCATTAACAAAGTTCTGCGATTAGACAATAGTATAGTTTTTATAGACCTCAAACAACTTACTGTGTGTGTTCATAAACAAAATCCTAAAGCGTTGACTGGTGAAACAATTAACAAATGAGATGTAAGTTCAGTGTTTTTCTCAATGCAATTAGGCTAGCTTATGTCAGGCGTTCAACTCACCAAACAAATAGGCTGGCTTAAACAAATACCAAATGACAAACGGTTAGTTCCCAAATCTTGAATTATTACATTGGTGTGGTTTGTAGGAAGAAATAGCAAAGTTTTAGAATTGGCCATAAGTCAGGTAAGAAGCAAATTCATAGGCAAGGTAATGTCCTATTAGAAAGGGCCTCAAAAAGGAAATGAACAGGTTGAAGATAGGTGCTAGAATGCCATGTCTTACAACAATCTAAATGCCCATAATTTGCCTTTCTAATCAACAATGGATAGCAAATCCTAGGTTAGGTAGAATTAGAGCACAAATAGGTTTTATCATTGACACACACAGAGCATGTGGTGAGCCACAGGTATCAGATAAAGGGCTGCCATAGGCAGGTTTGGTAAGGAGTAGGTAGATAGGAATAGAGGTGGGCCGCAGGCAGAGGCTGGGCGCAGACCGGCAAGGAAGAGACTGCAGGCAGGGTGGTGGGTAGGGAATCAAAAGGATGGCCACAATTAAGGAAATTGGCATTAGCAAGTCCATAGGTGAGGAAGGTAGAGAACCGTAGGTAAGGAAGGTATAGCAAGAAAGGGGACGCAGAGCAATGTGAGATGGGCACGAGCCACATCAGATCCGTAGGTAAAGAAGTATCGTGGGGCACAGATGTTGACTTGTAACACTCATGGTAAATAAAAAAAAAGATATCGGTGAAAAAATAGAAGGTGAACAAGAATGCATTAAGTACGAACACAGGCAGTCAAAAAGCGTAGAAAATAGTGAAATAAAAAGCTCAAAAAAGTTAACAAAAAATATATACAAGAGTAAGAGTGCTCAAAGATACTATCAGATCAGGTATACAAATAGTCTTTCTCTGAGAAAATCACAAGGATTTAGATAGGGTCAACAAAAAAACAACTCTTCGTAGTACCGCCGTAGGATGACCGCCATTGACGACAGTGTCGAAGAGTACTCTGTCAAGTGTTTCTAACTAGACTGCTCCATTTGGGAAGATTTTATTGATGACATATGATCATTCGCTTCTAAATTTTAATTTTCTAGGGTGTTTCTTGTGTAGAGATTCATCTGATCACCTAAGCGTAAATCTTTATTGCGGTGATGATCATGCCAGGTTTTTTGTCGACATTTGTTAACTAATTGTGCATGATACAATATGAGTCTACTCCCCGTCTAAGAAGCTGAAAGCTTCAACTCCTGCCATTTCCTCGAGTATTTGTGTTGTTAAGGGCAATGAGAAGTGGTCTTTTTTAGTAACTGCGTTAAGGTTTTTGAGATCAATGCAGATACGAAGCTTGTCATTTTTCTTGGGAACTACCACGATGGGTGATACCCAATGCATGTGCTAGACTTTGTAAATGAAACCAACATCTAGGAGCTTCTTAATATCCTCGTCAATCTGTTCACGATAAACTGGGTTACGAGGGTAAGGCTTAGTCTGAATAGACTTAGCATTATCCTCTAATGGAATAGTATGGACTGCTACTTCAGGTGGGATCCCCTTCATTTCGGTGTAATTCTAGGCAAATACATCTCTGTTGGATTTATCTCCTCTACTCTCCTAAATCTCATTTTAATCTGCCTCCATTCATGCTGTATTTTTACTCACGTTGTCGCACAGTCTGCATATTTACATGTAAAATAAGACAGACGAATAAAATGCGATTGTTTGCATAGAACAAGTAAATTCTCACAGGCAAAGAACAGGTGAAAAAGGCGACACTGTGTTTTTACACATGTTTAGTAATAGGCGAAAAAGTCCACATTGCCTTACAAAATGCCAAAAATCAAGGCATTTCGTCAGAGTGATGCATTTTTCGCATCTTCACCAACGTTCACTTCAGCAAAGACTGACGTCGCGGCCTTTTCACGCTCATCCTATACAACTTTGCTAACGGATTTGACAATGACAGCAGCCACCCACGATCTCCTACAAATAACACATCCACTTTGTTCTTTTTTCATCTGCACACCTGTAACATTGTGTATATATATTGAATACCATTTGCGTATTCAGGTGATCAAGAACAAGTGTGTCTGTGAAATAATAGCATCAGAAGCTTATCAGAGATAGACGAAGTAAATGTCTTGCGCATTGATTATTTATTGTCAGTAATAGATTCATTTTCTTTTCAGATTGAATTAGCTTTGTAGAGCACGCGGTTTCATTCGCTATTGTCTTGTGCTCTACCGCATTATTGACATGTATATTTTGCTATACTTAATCTGATAACAACTCTGTTGTTCTGCATGCATATTTGTGTCAATATTGCTATGTTTTTTCTTCATTCTGTCTAACTTTCTTGTTGCTCAATCTGGTAATTTCTTCTTAGCAAGTTATTATTAGTCTAGCTGTTGACGACTAATATTTAGTCTTGCCTTTCGCGAATCATTCACGACTGATTATCAGTCGAGCTTAGTCTAGGTTTTTGTGAATCATTCACGACAAATAATTTGTCTAGTTGTTCGTGTCAAATTATTCTTCTGATGTTTTGTTAATGTTTGGCTAGGTGATCAGAGCGACCGTGATTTTTATCACTAACGTCTGTTCGTTTCTGATAGGCATAGTCATGCTTAGGGAAAGAGTGATATAGCTCATTCTGCTGCGCACGAACACTTTCTATTCGAGCTTCGAGTTCGCTTCTTTGTCGTGTTCATTTTCTTTTTGAGCTATTTTCGTTTCTCATGCACGACACACCGTCTTTCTCCAACTTGGTATCAGAGCTATTTTCATAGCCTGATAAGCTTCCACAGTACAAGACTCTACTAGCCGATAGAGTAATTGTCTTTTTGTTCTGTAACTCAGTACCAGATTTTCATACTTACATCACTGATAGATTTTCCTATCACTTAGACTAATTCTTCCACATGGATTTCCAAGAGAAAGCCAGTCCTATCATGGACAAGCTTGATGGAGCCAATTACCATATGTGGAAATCTAAGATGAAAACTATACTAATGGCTAAAGAATTGTATGACGTTGTTACAGGTGCAGAAGGGAAACCCGACGCAGACAACGCAACAATCGCCAGATGGAGGCTGAAGGATGGAAAAGCTTTTGCGCTGATTATCCTCAACATTATGGATACTCAGATCAGCCATGTATCCGAGGCTCAGACATCGAAAGAAGTCTGGGACATCTTGAACACACTATACGAAGTGCGAGATATAGCTTCCAAGCTGCATCTCAAAAAGAAATACTCCCTCAAGATGGCGAATGGTGATTCCTTGCATAATCATATTAATCAATTCAAGAACTTGCTAAGACAAATGGCCGCTGTCGGATCTATCATAGATGATCAAGACACAATGATGCAACTGATTACAAGCTTGCCAAGCTCATAGGATGATCATCACGACACATCCAGAATTGACTCTTTCGAGAGTCATTACTATGTTGTTGCGGGAAGACACGCGGAGGAACGAAACCTCAAGTTTCTCAGCTGATTCTCACACTTTATACACCAACAAGAGCACGACTAAGCAGAAGAAGAAGAAAGGCCCAAAGCAATCAAAGCTAGACTAGAAACCAGCACAGCATAAAGAACAGTCGAATTCGCAGACGAAGAAGAAGTTGTTCTATAGATACTCCAAGCAAAACAACCACAAAACTCAAAACTTCCAGATACTGCAAGCAAAGAACAACAACAAGGGGTAGTCGAATCAAGTGACAAATGCAGTTGCAAAAGCTCCACAGCCTATTCAAGAAACGGATCATGATGCCTTCATGACCAGCCATCAAGGAGCATCCGGTGATAGTTCTTAGCTCCTGGATTCCGGAGCCACTCAACACATGACTAGCCTCATTGGCTGTTTCGAGTCCTATACACCTTACAGTACCAAGAAATATGTTCACCTTGGCGACAATAGCACACAAGCTATTAAAGGTGAAGGTACCGTAAGATTAAGCTTTGCAAATGATCAGCCTAAGCTACTTTCTAAAGTCATGTATGTACCAAATTTGTCTACGAATCTGCTATCTATAAGCAGAATCACAGATCTAGGACATAAAGTAAAATTTGAATGTGATCAGTGCAAAGTAGTTAATAGGACAGACAAGATTCTAGCACTCAGAAAGAGACATGGATACTTGTATAAATTAAGTCATTGCTTTTCTGCCTCTAGTCAGGCACTCAGTACTTCTATTCATGCAAATAAAAGTTTACTTTGGCATTATAGACTTGGTCACTTGAATCATGCTGTTGTACAACAAATGTCTAGACAATCTATTGTTCTTGATCTCGATTATCTTTGTGATAAACTCGAGTTACCTGTCTGTTAAGATGATGTGCAATCAACCTGATGTGCAAACAACCTATCTGAATGGAGTTATAGAAAAAGATATGTATATGATCCAGCCCGAAGGATATGTTCTGGAAGGTATGAATAATCATGTCTTTAAACTCCACAAAGCACTTTACGGCTTGAAACAATCTGCCAGAGCTTGGTCTCAGAGGATCAACACAATCATCATCGAACAAGGATTCAAACCAAGCATTGCTGATTGCAACGTCTATTCCAAGTCAGTGCAGCAATCCTTCATTATCATCACCTTACATGTGGATGATACGTTGCTCTTCAACAACAATACCAATCTGGTCAAGAATTCTAAGTAGATGCTGTTTTTAGAGTTTGACATGACTGATCTGGGTGAAGCTCACTTATGTCTGGGCATTCAGATTTACAGAGATAGAGAGAGACGACTGATTTACATCACTCAACAAAGGTATCTTCACACAGAAGCAGAATACATTGCTACTTCTCAATCTATTAAGGAAGCGTTTTGGTTGAGAAATTTACTATCAGACGTTAATCTGTATCAATACCACTGTACAATTTTATTCTGTGATAATCAGAGTGCTATTGCCTTATCGGCCAACCCTAGAGTTCACTCTAGGAGTAAGCACATTGAAATCAAACATCACTACATCAGGGGCATATGGTCTACCACAGATGTTAACTATTCTCTGTGAGAGAAAACTATGTTGATAGTAGTCCTTTTTGTTGGAAAGTAGGGTGTTAAACATAGTAATTGAAACATGTCACTTGAAATCTCTTTCCGAAGCCTTCCTTATTGTTGAGCTTATGTGTACCAGCAAGTTTTGATGCATGCTGAGTGATTGAAGAGTTGTGGAACTCTGTTTTGAATTTATGTAAACATAGACTGGACCTGCTGTTTTGAAACCCAAGCGTCCATTTGGGAAACTAGAAATAACGTTGACTCTGATGGTTGAGCGGATCTAGATCCTGCGGAGATAGAACACAGATCTGAATCAATTTTGGCCCTACAGATTATCCATTAATGTGTATCTATCATGGATTTAGGATCAAAGAAAGTCAGATTTCATGTGCTATGCTTGGATGCGGTTGATTACAGCCAGATTGGTGGTCGCAGGTGTTTCCCACTTTATTTGAATGCCTCTCCGATGGTATGTAGGTGAGGACGGAGCTTGATGGCAATCAATTTTGTGTCTCTTGTCTCTGCTTTGGTGTTTTGTGGTGTGATGGAGGAGGGTAACCGATGCGCGATCTAGCCTGTGCTCTCCCTATCTCTGCATGTATACGTTGCCCTCTCTACTCTCTACTCTCTCTCTCTCTCTCTCTCTCTCTCTCTCTCTCTCTCTCTCTCTCTCTCTCTCTCTCTCTCTCTCTCTCTCTCTCTCTCTCTCTCTCTCGTGATGCCCAAACTGCCTATGGAGATGTGAAGGGGGGCGCCGGCCCTGATTCCTCTCTCATTTGGAGTCAACGCGACCCCACTCTTCCAAATGCCCGTTCTCTCTTGATCTCGATGGGAGGCCAGTCATATAGCATGCATGGTGGCGGCTATTAGGGTTTTTGGAAAAGGGGGCAATGGGCATGGGGAGGAGAGGAGGGTTAATGACATAACATTGCGAGTTTTGTTGCATAAATTGCATTCTTCCTAAGGTTGGTGGTGCATAGTGAATGTTTGAAAGTGCATGGCTATCAGTTGTGGTAAGGAAGTAACATACCAATAGCCCATGATTGCAATGATTTTTGCACAGTGATTTCATGAATATTAGGAACTTGAGTCAAGCAACAGTCAGTTCGTAAGATAATTGTAGGTAATTACCTAAATTGACCTTGACAAAGATTTACGGATTTTTCTAAGGCTTAACCGGTGGGAACACTTGAGAATGAAGTTTTCCATAACTTGGTCGGAAAAATGGATTGAACGTGTAATTTTGTTTTCCTAACAATGAATCGGTGAACAAGGGTTTGCGGATTTAGGATTGATGACAAATTATTAAATTTTTTCCAAAACATTTTCCAGGTACCAAATGTTGATATTTTAACTCTAGAGTATCGATACTCCCAGTAAATGAAGTTAAATCATGTTTTTCCGGTATCTCAAGACGGTGGAACACCGATCAGCTGGTTTTGTGTTTTTGATGATTTGAGATACTTGCTAAAGTAATTATCGGAATAAAGAATAATATTTGGAGGTAATTCTTTATTCCACAATTTTTGTGTGAATACAGGAAAAGAAGTATCCGAATCCAAATTTTATAAATTTCCATTAATTACAAATAACTTCAACAAAGTAATTCTCAAGCCAGTAAGTGAAAAGGAAGAACAGGCTACTTTTTTTGAAAATTGTAATAATAGGAAGTACATAATTGATTTTATTTCCAGTAAAATCCTATGGTGAATTATATTCAAAAGATCATATTAGTATTGTTTCACATACTAGTAAATGATTTTTGATATATCAGTTATTCAACCCATGTATAGAATAGAAATGAAATTGTTTCAGATTTTTTCCTACAATGATTAATTTTAAACATTTACTAATGTTGTAACGTCTTCTTAGTACCTTAGCTGAAATAGATTTTCAGAAAACTGAAAATTCTAAGGATGGAAGAAGAGTGGACATCAGAGGTAGTAAGTGTGATCGGGAAATGTATTTCGCAATTAGGATTTTGATAATCTCAGTAAATAATTTCTTAATACCAGTTCTTAATTTCTTGGATAGAATTCATTTAGTTAAATTCATAGCTTATATCTTTGTAACCATCAAGTTATCCGTATTTTTGGATGTCAATTGTGATATTAGAAATAGAATTATCAATAACCTGTAAGGATCAGAATGTAGGGTTGAACCATGTTAATTCTTCTGTCTAAATCACAGAATCAGGTGTGGATTTGTGGTATCCATCTGATAGACATGTCAGCCATTTAAAATAGATGGATTTTCCACTATATGAAAATATGAGATAATATCCTATAGTGATTATAGGATATCAGTGGATCTCTAGAATACTAGATAAGGGGTTAAGTATTTTCTGGAAGGAAAAACTGATGGTATGGGACATCAGTAATTTTGGAGAAGGAATTATAGGACTGTAAACATTTGATGATCAATGGTGTGTTTTAGTACCTAGTCGCGATATGGGAAAAAATAAAAAACTGTCTGATCAAATGTAGGGTATTTTGGAAAATTTTGAGGTTTAATCTAGATCCCAATGTGGTATCTCATTATTTACAAAATCAAGGGCCCTCAAATCTATTTCTCGCTTTCTCAATTAATCCTTTACTTCTTAGTAATTTCTCGAATATAAGACATCAGACTGGTTTATATGATTCTTTCCAACGTGAAGTTGTTCTTCTGAAAGACTATTATGTCATACAACTACTACTTGTGTGAATAGACTTGGAATTTAAAAAATTCTAAGGTTAAAGTGTTTCGATTTCTTCAACCTAGAATATCTCTTTTTGCAAAAATGGATTTTGATAGAATGATAGGTTCTGTCACTCGAAATGAAAATATTTGAAGGAAAAGTCCTATTTGTAATTGAGTGAATTCTTTTGTGGAATGCACATAATATTGACTTTTTCATGTGTTTAAATATTTTCATATATCATCTTTCCAGTTAACTTTTATTGAAATTGATAATTTCTTTTAAAGGAGGGGTGAAGTGATGGGATAGAATTCTATTTGGGAATCTGTGGATTGCATAGTTTTTGGAAGAGAACCAGCTATGGTATAGAAATGAGATTTGGTCTGAAAGTAATTTCGGATAGATTCAGAGTAAGATACCTAATTGGAACTTTTCGAATAAGAGAAATTCTCTAGGGATTGTGTGGACGAGAAATTCAAAGCAACCCAAATTGTCAACTTCTGATATGGTCCGATACAAGGAGGAAAAAACTAAACATGTAGATTTATGGTCATCAGGAACATTGTATCCTATTGATTCATTTTTCTTTGCAGCATCCTGATTTTCGTTCGGTGAGTTAGTTAATAATCTATATGTGTCATGGTAAAAATGGCCTTTTGGGTTACTATGAGAATTTGATGCTCTATGAGAATGCACATTGAATGCAAAGAAAATATTATTTGGGAGAGGAATCAAGGAAAATATCAAAGGAGCGCGAAGAAAAATTTACAAAGATGAAAACTTGTTTGGATGAAAATGAGATGCTCAAGGAGGAGATCCAAAGGTTGAAATCTTCTTTGCACCATTATACAACTAGTAATGATGAGATAAAAATTGCATTTCAATCCATGCGTATCTCATATTTGTCTCTTGTTAAAGATATGGATGTGCTCAACATAAAGGTCCGAAACAACAAGAGGAAAAGAATGGTAAACAAGAATATATGTGATCTATCATCCAGAGGAGGTCATAGAAAAAGACGAATCCGTGCATTCAAGTAGGTTATAGCTTATTTGGTGTTGAATATTGCTTGAACTTTTTGATTTATTCATAATCACTAATTTTGTTATTTGTTCATTTCAACTTTATGTTGATTTGGTTTTTGCTGTGAATACTATGTGTGTTCTAATTTCTACTGACATTTTCATGAACATTATGTTTGCAATGCAGATCAGCATTGGTTGTTGAAGACCATTTGCTGATGAAATTTCAATTGAAAACTCACTAGGCTCTATCTTGACTGCTAAATCTATGAAATTAATGTTAAATAATAACAAAATGAAAAAGATTAAGGCTTCAATTACTAATAGCATTATGGATGAAGTTGGAAAAATATTAGACACTACATTGCTTCAAGGGGCCTGTGACTTTTCTAGCATCAGTAGGGAAGCATATGCAACAATGTTTAAGATGATAAAGGAGGCATTTGCACAGGTAAATATTAAAAAGTTTCCAATCCCACAACCATTTCATCTTAAAAAAAAGAGAGACATGTTAAACCATGGTATGCAGACAATAGTTGGTAATCCATCTCATATCAATGAAGTGTATTGCTCGAAAGGAGAAAGTCTAGCATATAACAATTCCAACAATTTATTGACATTAATCAGTTATTAACATTTATCATAGATTTTTACGGTATTACAAATGAGAATGTCAATAACAAGCTGATAGTTGTTCTCAAGTATAAAAGGACAAAAAATGGAAATAGTCAGTCTCACAATCATGAATGGAGCACTTTCAAATTCAGAAGACTCAGAAGGCCTCAATTTCAGTGTTCAATCATAAAATGATATCTGGTGGTTGGCAGCATTTCACGTATGTCAGTTCCTTCGCATAATAAACAAGGATAATCATTTGAATATGGATTTCATATCTAAAATCTTCTCTGTGTTAATATTTTGAGGCTAATCACATTTTTGTATTCTCTTATAGGTGCTGAAAGAAGACCATAACATTCTCTCATGGATATTTAGTAGAACATCGTATCCTGCCACCATAAAAGATCACATGGAGGGAGTTCCACTCAATATTCCTGGAATGTGAAGCCTAGGTGGCAGGGGTGATGTGGCAAGCGCCTTGTAGACCCACTCTCCCTCCTTTTGGTTTGCATGGAATTCGGAGCCAGAGGCCTCTGTGAAGGAAGCTATTTTTAGATTAGAGGATGTGTTGTCCAAAGCAGGCTTACATAAAGGCCACATTAAAATAAAAAAAGATGACAAGCTATTAGGTAAAACAGGAAATATTCCATGCAAGCTGAGCATTGGAGGATCTAAAGCTTGAGGATTTTTATCAAATTATTCTGGCAAACAATGTAAGGTTCAATACACGGTTTGGAAAGAAATTATTGCAGCAACTCAAGATTTCGAAGAAGAAAGTTCTACTCGTATACACATAGTAGAAGTTTGGAAAAAGTTAGACAACATGGTGAAATACTTGAGAAAAAATAAATTTTCAAATATTGATGTTCAAATGATACAGAAAACAACCAATGAATTTGTGGATGCAGTTCAAAGTGCATGGGGTGTTGATCATATAACACATTATATAGTAAGATTTTGATTTTACACTATGATAGACAAATATGTGCAGTTAAATTAGATACTTTTGGTACTGATTTAGATTATGTTTTTATGACATGCAGCACATATTACGACATCATTTGACATTCTTTGCAAGAAATAGTGGAAGTCTTAGCATATAGTCATCGCAAGGAATGGAAAAATCTCATTGGCAAGCAAGAGCGACATTTCATAAAAGTACACAGCATGGCAGGACTAGCACAAAAAATAGCTATATATTGCAACTTTTCCAATAGTTTTACAGAAGAATTCAAATTTGTCATAATGCAAAATCGACGGATTATAAAAAATTTCAAAAAACATGCAAATTTATACAAGCCAGTAGGCTATAGACACACAATAAAATTTTGTATATTAAATAAAAATATTTACAAAGTAAAATTCAGCAGTATCTAATCTGCATCCGATATTTTTTCCAATGAAAGTTGCAACTTAGAATCATGCAACAATTTTTTTCTTTCGTATGGATCCAATAGCTCATAGTTTTCATGCTTGCTCAAATCAACGTAAGCAGCATACACTGCAAAATGAGATGATTTGAGCATGGAATTCACTTGTCCATATCCTAGAATTTTAACAACAATAGTTTTATTTACAAATACTATTTTATGCACCTTATTAAAATTATGTCCTCCAAGAAAATGAGACAGTGCCTTGATTGCCATAATCATAGTTTCACCATGTTGATGAAACTTTGAATGAGCAACACTTATATCATTATTATTGAAGGACTTCAGATAGTGCCCCAATGCATGATCTGTTAAAAATTCTTCAGCAGAAGATCTCTGCCCTCCTCGACGAATTGCGAAATCATCAAGGAAAGTTGTTTCCTAAAATGATAAAAAACAAGGTAAGCTCCAGTATATAATCTGATATAACAAATCTACTAGTACTTGATAAGAGACAAAAACGTACACATTCGGCATTGTCTTCTCTGATTATTGTCTCTCCATCAATATTATGTCTGTCTTTCGATGTCAATATTGTTGGTGAATAGACAGTTGGATGTGGAAAACAAAGTTGACTTTGAAATCTAAAAAACTCCTCCTCAGAAGGTAGATCATCTTCTTTGTTGCGCATTTCCTCCACAACCATTTTCAGGCAATCTTTTCCTGCATAAAACTTATCATTATGTACATTGTCAACACCAGGCAGAAGATCAGCAGCATCAAAATCAATTATATCCAAAAATTCATCAAGCTCTTTGTTCAAAATGCAAAGAGTCTCAGCTTCAGTGAAGTCAAAAAGATCTGCTATATCCGATATTGTCAAAAAGAAATTATTATCTATATTATAAGTAGGCAAAGTGATTAAAGATTTATTAGAAGGAGAAAGGGTAGTGGGTGTTCTAGGGCCTATAAAAGTAGCCCTATTTCAAACAAGATCAAAATCAGAACAATCATCTAAATTAACACTCGTATCGATAAAAAAAAGTATCTATATCTACAATCTTAGACTTTTCAGACTTTGTACCACTAGAAAAAGTTGTTTCAGAAGTGGAGGGCACAGTCTCCAAATCGTCAAAAATATTTAACAAAAGGAAAAAAACAAAAACAGACTGAAAATCAACAAATCTACATTTTTTATTATGAATTGGGCACTCATCTACAGACTTGAAGTCATTATGTAATTTGGTAAACATTCTATCAAGCTTATCTTTATATATATGCTTGTCGAGTGCCACCAGGTCCTGATAGTGAATCGTGTACTTATTCTAAGATCTGAATAGAGGAGTACTGAGCAGGGACCTAAATCTGAGATATATCTTTGGAAAATGCCTCCACACCAGGGCCCTCAGTTATAAAAAGTAGAATAAAAAGAAAAGAAGAAAAAAGAGATTTGAAATAGTCCAACCTATCAGTAATACCAAATTCATTAAAAAAAAAAACAAACTAGATTCAAAATTAGACGTTTTAAACAAAAATAACAGAACTAAAGTTTCAAATATCGCTCTCAGGCACAAACCGTAGGTCAGACAAGCACGTCAAGACAACGTGTGCTCGAGAGAGATATTTGAAGTTGGAGTATCAGATCCAAATGCAAAAACACCGAGTAGAAAAGAAAAGGGATGTGAAGCGTGCTTGAATGCGATACCAGACAATGCAGTATCGGATCCAGGCGCATAATAGTCAACGAAAGGTAATGAGAGCAAGCGGCGCGCTTGAAATTGATATCCAGGAAAGCAATCATAAATTTGCGTGAAAATTCGAGCCGAAAAAGACCTATTTATAAAAAAAATTTGCACGTGTGGACGAGTGTCAAAAGAACATATGTCGACATGTGATTGGTCAAAATAAATGCATCGTACCTAGAATGATTGATCTGACATCTGTGACGTCAAAAATGACACGGGTCGATATCCGCGTGTCTCAGCCCACATGGCCTCATAATTGGGTTATCATTGTCAGTAGGGACATTCTACGTGGCCTACTAATCTAACGACAAATGACTTCGGTGTCTTTTCACACGTGCAAAAATTTCGTATATATAAGTCCTCAGAATTTTCATTTTTTTTCGTAAAATTTTTGCTTTTAGCTCCCGATATTGCTCTCAAGCACGCTTTTTCAGCGTTCAAGCTTTCGCCCTCTCATAGTGCGCTTGAGTCTGATACCACTGGTTGTTCAATATCGCTTTCAAGCGCGCATCTCTTTTCTTCAAATAATCTATCTAGATTTTGCGTTCGAAATTGATATTCAGTTCTGGTATCGATCTCAAGTGTCGTTTCATCGTAAATTTTTTTGTTTTCATCCACTTTTGTTTTGTTCAAACTGTTTTTTGTTAATTTTCTTCTTCTGAGAATGATGGCCAAGACCAAATCCACCGCCCGTGCCATCACCACTGTACAGCCATTCCATTCCCGTGTTCTCCCCTAGTACTGCCCGTAGGCATGGCAAGAAGTAGGTCTGGCTGAGGGATATTGGAAAACTCCAGAGATCAACTGAACTGTTGATCCCTAGAGCTGCTTTCGGCTGATCTGTTCGAAATGTCACTCTGTCACTTGGGCTTAATGTTTGTTTTGCCGTGACAGCCATGCATGCCATACAAGGTGCTGCAAAAGATTTTCTGTCCTAGTTTTTTGAGGATACTTGTCTTTTGACAGTGCATGGTAAGCATGTCACCATCATGCCAAATGATTTTGTCATTATCAAAAGGCTTTAAGACAGATATTCTGGTCTGCATGTTGATAATGCCAGCACCTCCATATAACCTGCCTTTGGATAGAACCAATGTAGATACTACCTCTAGGAGGAAGAGAAGACAACCTGTCTCCAAGAAGGCGGGATCTCAAAGGCCAACTGCTTCCTTTCCTCCTAGACGTATCCCAGCCAAGAGACCCCATGTCTTCTTGATCTTTGAGTCAGATGCTGGAGAATCTGACCCAGATCGAGAATCTTCACCTCTTTCTCCTCTTGTTAATCGTCTAGCTCCTCAGCGGGTTTCATCACCAAAAGTGTTGATTACCCAGGAGGAGCTAGACAAAATAACAGAGAAATCTGTAAATATTGTTTTCACTTCTGTTTCTGCTCCTGTACATAATCTTTTTGTGAAAATTCCATACGATTGATCCTAGTTTTTTTTTTATTCTGACCATTATAATCAATACGAGGCCTACCTAGCTAACAAAACTGACCTTCTCGGCAACGTTTTTTATTTTTTTCTTCGAGATACACGTAGAAGTTTTAGATTAGGTCCCAAATTTTGTGCCGAACTAAAAAATAAGACCTCATAAATTTTAGATGCAATAGTAGAGGCCAGAGTTTCTTTTTTGCAGAATAGTATTAGTTTCGATTCCCATGGTACAATTTTTGCAGTTAGTCCATTTTTCATGGGAGAGGTAAAGGTGAAAGAAGCCAATTTTGAAAAGGATGTCTATTTCATCGAGTGCAGTTCTATGGCAAAATTCTATTTGATTCCATATGAAAAAAAATAAGGATTGCTCTTTTGTTTTTGTTACTTTAATTTGGATTGTTGCATGCTTCATTGTTTTAATAAGAACAAATTTTTTTCATAAATATGAATTTATCGATATTTTTATTTTGGTTCTTACAGTCGGCATTGGAGCCTGAATATTCTTTTTGTAAAGACAAATAAGGAGGGAGTATCAAATTTTCTCTGTGTAAAATTAAACTCAGCTGCAAATACACATAGAGAATTTGATTCTCTACTTCATGATGTCGTTCAGAAAATACCGACAACGGCAACTTCAATTGGAGAGATTACCATTAAATCTCTCAAGGTATATTCAATTTATCTCTGATATGCATGTATTTTTTTTTAATTCAAATGTATCGTCATAGCATAAATAAAATTTCTATCAAAATATTACTAATTTTTGTTCTATATATGCAGTGTGTACAGCAACAAGATATTTTTAGTTGTGCATATTCGTCTTGTACAATACGAAGCTATTTTTTGAATGGTATAATTTACAAACGGATGTAGATATTGAAAAGGCCGTATTCTATTCATTTGTAGTTCATTTCATTCTGATTCATATTTTATTACTATCATTGTCTATAATTTGCTGATTTTCGTGTTTTGTGATGACACTTGATTTCTTGACTCCATCATAAGGTGCAATAGAAAAGAAAGAGTCCTTGGAGCTACACATATGTGAAGAGGCTCCACTATCAATATACCATAGGCCGTCCTTCTTAATAGTGTCTTCCTTCTCATTGGTAATGTTGGCTTGCTTGAGTTGATTCTTCTTCTTGAAGCAATTGGTGGCATAATGGCCTTTCTTGCCTCAATAAAAGCACTTGATCTTCTTCTTCTTGAGCTTGGATGATAAAGCATTAGAGGAATCATCTTCCTCCTCATCTTTGTCTTTGAATTTGACTTTGTCCTTGCTTGAGGATTGTTGATATTAATTCTTGCTCCTCCCTTTGTGCTTATCCTTGGCAAAGAGAGCTTTGCCATCATTATGAGTGAGAGAGAGCTTGTCCATCCTCAAGAGCTTGTACTCTTGTCTTGATTCTTCTGAAATTAGCACACTTTGGAGAGCCTCCAAACTTGGTAGCTCCTCCTTAATGGCATAGGATTGGACAAGGTTATCAAATTCACTTCTCAAGCCATTGAGAATGACCAATACAAGCAAGTTGATAGAATCACCAATACAAGCAAGTTCTCTATGAATATCTTTTACTCTCAAAACATAACTAGATGCACTCTTATCACTCTTTTGGCTACTTTGAAAGATTTGATTCCTAAGAGTGAGAAGCCTAGAGGTATTCTTAGCCTCATAGATAGTCTTGAGACAATCCCAAGCTTCTTTGGTTGTTGTACAAGTACCTATCTCCCTCAATATCTCATTAGAGACATTCATCTTAATGTAGTGGAGAGCCATCCTAGCTCTCTTTTTGTATTTTTGAGCCTCTTGAATAACTTGTGGTTCTTCTTCAAGGCCAAGAACTATGTCCATCATGTCTTGAAGGATCAAGATGGACTCCATCCTCATTTTCCAAATTGAATAGCTTGAAGCGGACAATCTTGCACTTGGTTCCAACAAGGATGAACCCATTGAAGACATTTGAAGTGAAGAAAACTCAAATAATGAACAATAAATGTTTCTACACACTCTCAATAGGATCCAATAATAGAGTACTATCTCCTCCTATGAAAGATCTTGCAACTATTTGTGGATTGAATCTCACTAGCTACACAAATCTCTCTAAAACAAGATCTATTTCACGTCAAATGATGGAGTATGGGCAAAGTTAGGATCAAACACTCTTAGCACATGTGAAGTACACTAAGAAATCAAATTTGACTGAAATACAATGATATTGCATGAAACAAAATGGCTAAGATCTCAAAAGAGCGCCTAGATCACATATAGATGAGATTGGTAAGCATACAACTGTGATTTTGGATCAACCAAGCAATCTCTTGACCAAACCAAATGTGTCCACCCAAGTCTAGGTGCCCTACCTAACCCTCTTCAAAAGCTTATAACTTTTGATTGGCTCAACTAAATGGAATGAAACTGATTGCATCAGAAACTAGACAAAAATAGCTTCATAACAAGCTATCTAGCAAGATAAATAGATCAAGCATGAGAGAGAACTTCCAAACTAAAATTGGATGTTCCTCACACGTGTCTGAGCACCTGATTCTGTAGAGTACCAAGTCAGACCCAATCAATGTCCTTTTGATCTCTTTTGATCCAAAAATGAACAAGATAGCTAGGAAAATGGACCTTGACAATTTATACCTCAAGATTGATGAATAGTTTTCACTTGAATGGATCAAAATGCATGGTAACCTTAGGTAGGCTCTGATACCATGTTGATTTTCACACGTGTGGATTGTCCACAACATGTACTTGTGATCTCCTAAGGTGTGTAGATGCACCAAGATCAAGACTAGATTGAGATTCAAGATCTATTTTGATCCTTCTTCAAGATTTACATTATTCTTGGTCCTTACTGATCCCCATAACAAGAAATGCTCCTCAATCGACAGATTCACAAAATCTTCAACTAAAAGTGAAGGGTACAGTGATCTTAACAATCGACTGATTTCAACTCAGTAAGATCATTCACTTTATAAGTCATTTCTGTTTGATCAATAATCAAAGAATGGGAACAAATCGAAAACGTCCATGGTTTCTTCAAATTTTACGTAAACTGAGATTTTCATGTTCCATTCAATATGGACCTAAACTGTGAAAATCGACCAAACATCGAGTTGACAATTTCACAGTTACCATCTCATATTGGAAGGATTCTAAAACATCCAGCATGCATCCTACGTGACATGCAGTGATTTAATTAAAGTAGAATCATTGTGCTACTATACTGTGAGTCCTATCAGTTGATAAGGATCAATTGGCCTCACCACGAGGCAAGTCGACGGGACACGTGTCCCATCAACGACAACCTGGGTTATGCATGGGTTGTTTGAGTGAACAACTATATGTACAGTGTAATTTCATTTTGAGAAATACAATTGCTATGTGAGCTTGTTGTGGAGAGTGTTTTTTCTCTGTGTTACTATGTAGCATGATCTGTGTTCTTGTTCAAAGCAAACTCTAAGTTGGTATCAGAGCCGTACAAGGAGTGTACACAGTACAACATCGCCGTTGAAGAGAGCTTTGGGAGAACTGTCTTCTGAGAGTTCAGGGTTTACAGTGGGTTGAAGATGGAAGGAGAACCACTGGTGCAGAGAGTTTGGCACACATAAGCTTGGTGATCTTTGTGTGAGGATTGAGAGACAAGGGTTGTCGGCTGAATCATAACCTCAGCAAGCGGAATTTTGAAATTTTGAAATAGACTATTTGGTGTTTGCAGTCAGTGTGCATTCAATTGGACATCGTTTGACAAATGGATTGAAACATCAGAGTTCTAGCAGTAGGACGACCTCAGAACAAGAGGATTGGCTTGTCTGAACACTATGAATTGGAAACCAAGAAGAGATTTGTGTGAGAAACCCTGCTCTGGGGCTTGGGAGCACAAAATCAGAGATTTCTCTCTATTCTAAACCGTTTTGCAAGCTGTAAAAATCCAGAGGAGGGCGCCCTAGCAGTGCGAATCAGGTGTGAAGTGGCCGTGGATAGTCACGCTTCAGTTGTCAAGCAATCAAGAAACCTTAAGGGCAACCATAGCTGGTAAGAGTGAGGGAAGGAGGCCGCGAGGAGGGAGGTTGCGGACAGCTCATGCATGACTAATGGGGCTAGCAACGTAGTGTAAGGAACAACATAGTGGCTGCTTGAGATAGCTTCAGCGCGTAGAAGGAGGGAAAACCGTCAGTTCATAAAGATCAAGGATCAACGGCCGTGATTGATTTCTCAAGGAGTGATCTAGATCGTGGATGTGAAGTTACCGTTGGATGACAACTTAAAGAGCCCATGAAAGGTTGAAGGGTCTTGAGGTGTATTTTGGTCTTCAACTTCATTAAAAATTTTCAAAGTGAAAGTTGAGTTGGGTCCCTTCACAAGTGAAGAGTGAAGTTTCTTCAAGGTGAAGAAATAATTCAAAAACAAGGAAAATCCCTATTTTTGGGTCCTTTGCTCGTTTTGACCCAAACGAAAGGCTATAACTTCCAAACAAAGGGCACCAACACTGTACCTGCAAGTACGATACAATAAAATAGAGTGATTGCAGTGGAGAAAGTGTTCGGAGTGCGCCAAAAGTGATTTCACCATTCCACTGGACACGTTGTTGGGAGTTGACGACTGAGTGCATTTCGGAAGGCGATGCCCATTTGGCTTTCAAAATGGTGGAAAAGCGGCGAGTGGCCTGGTAAGGAAAAAACTGTAGGTCATTATTTTCAACTTCTGACATCACTGTTGGCCTCGGCATACTGTTTTCAGCCTACGGTAGAAGTTTCAAGCAATTTTATGATGACAAACATGGGAGAATTCATTCTGAGTGAAATTAGCAAATTGGACGGGATTTTCAACTATGCAGTGTGGAAATTCAAAATGAAAAACATACTGATGGAGAAAGACGTGTGGGAAGTCATCACAAGTGATGAGAGAAGGTCGCCAAATGAAGGATATCAAACTGTTCGACAAAAAGATGAGGAAAGCTTTGACCTTCATTAACTTGTCAATGAAGGATCACATGTCGAGAAATGGTGAAAGCTAGACGTCAAAATACTGACGATCAGGCACTTGCGACATGCCAAAAATAACTAGAATTGTCAAAAATGGCTTCATGCAAGAAATCTTCTGATTAAACTACTGATTATGCATCCATGCATGCATACAGGTCTATCCATACATTCTCATCAACAGACAAGCACTACACTGAGTTACAAGCATGCATGCATCAGAACATTTCGAAAATTTTGCAAATTTAAGTAAAAAACTGCCAAACTTCTGACGGCCATAAATTTCTCTATAGGACACCAAATTGGTTGCTGTAAAGCACAGTACGGAGGGAGATGGTCTACAAGGCACTTGCCATGTCACCCTAAACCCCTGGCTTCACACGTGTGAGCAATAAATGCATGGAAAATAGGTAGGAGGGCACACTTTTGTGGAGAGGAATCATCAAAAAACACATCCTAGCCCAAAAAGCCTTGAATCAGAGGTTACAAGCACTCTACTAAGGTTCATTAGAGAGGCATAGAAGCTTCTAACAGGTCCAGCAAGCATTCATAAGCTCAGATCATGCAAAAAATGCATTTTTGGCCTCCTTCAACAAGCAAAACTTCAATATGATGGTCACCTATCCAAATTGGATGCATGATGGGGAGAGACAGGCTCAAGAAATTGAATTTCCAATGGGAGGATGGGCGAGTTTCCAATGGACATATTCTCCTCATGAGAGAGAGAATATTCTCCCTAGGATCCCCATGCAACCTATATTCAGCTATTGACATCCTATTCTTGCATTAAAGCAGTCATTCACTATGCATGTGCTCCTATGTCCAATTATAGGTCTGGGCCCTCATATGATTATTAATTACTTTACAGGCCAAGCTCGGAATGACGAGGCATAACTAATAACCATATACAACTGGAGTGACCAGCTATCCACGTCAGAAATTATTCTGATTCCTTTATACAGGACATGGACGTAACAAGCTAGGCCTCCAAACATCAGTTGGGGGTCCAAGACCCTGCGCAATTTGTGTCAAGTTGCCACAGTCAGATATGGGGAGGTAGATTCATGATGGGTTAAAAATTAGTTTGAAGCCTGTTTTTTGCACTATTTTGTGGGGGAATGATAGTAACCACTAAAACATAGTGACCAGTCCCTACAACAAAGCAAGTAGAAAAAAAATGGAAAACAACAAAAGTTAGCAAGCATTTGGCTCCCCGACAACGACGCCAATGTTGTCAAGAAGTGAAAGGCTTTCCACCTCCTCCTAAGTCGTATATAGTAACGGAAGCGGGCTCGTTTCAAGGAGTCGGGAAGATGATTGCCTTTCATCAACCAGCTAAGATTTGAACATAAATCTACATAAAGAAAACTAAACATCACTCACACTCACATTACCATGAAGAGAAGAGACGAGAGATTATGAGGGAGGAAAAGAAATAAAGCACCAAAAGAGAGAGAGAGAGAGAGAGAGAGAGAGAGAGAGAGAGAGAGAGAGAGAGAGAGAGAGAGAGAGAGAGATAATGGGTAGAGTTCTATTAACCTCCGAATGATGGAAATACAAGGAAAATGGTCTCTTTTTATAAGAGTGAGAGTGAAACCTCCTCATCACCCATTGGCAATTGAAGTTCCATCAGGATCACAATCTTGACCATTCGAATCACTTTGTGTTTCGTGGGTACAAGTTGTGTTTCCTAACTTAGGAACTTGCAAAGGCTAAGTTAAACATATTTTATTTAAATATTAATGCACATGGCACTTTCTAGCCTAAAGGCCCAATGTTGGTCTTATATGCGCAGAATGTCAACTGGTTGCCTGATCTTAATACTTCTGACTCTCTACCACATTCATGTGGCATTTGGGTTTATTGTAGAAGTCTTTTGTCGACTTTTAGAATATTCCATGTCATTCCCAAAATTGGGAAACACCTCCATTTTCCATTTCAAAAGATTTTGCATTTCACAGACAATGTTATAGTATGCTTAAAGATTGAAGAATTGTGAGATTCATATAATGCACACAACTATGAGGTGGATGGATATCCCAAAATCACGCTTGGATAAAGTGAATGAATGACATGGATTTAGCAAGAAAACAAATACATAATAGTTACTATGCTAACAACGCTATTGAGAATGGGTGTAGGTTGAGAGGAGATGGATTGATGAGTGTATTGAGAATGGGTGCAGATTGAGAGGAGATGGATTGACGAGGGTCATATTTCCCTGAACTCTCTCACTAATTGAGCACCAATTGAGGTTGATGCTCTCATGGCCATATTGACAAATTTCTTATTTCACTGCAGAAGCCATATAAACAATAATATCTTATGAAGGTGGATTGTTACTTGAATGTAAAATTGAATAATTAGTAGATTTACTTTTTCTTGGCATGTGAGCATATTGAACAGCATCTAGAAATTTTATTGCACATTAGGAAATTTGTCACGAAATGTTGTAGTTAAATCTTTTGAAATGTTAGGCCAAGTTTTTGAGTAGGAGAAAAAGATAACACATAGAGGGCTAATTACAATAAAAGAAGTAAGCCACCTAGCACATTAGCATGTGAAAATGTGACACTAAAGTAGAGAAGGACAAGGATTTCACAATAAGATGTTTCATTCTTTAGGTTAATAAGAGTTAAATAAGAAACGCTCTCAATATGCTCTACAATGTGTACGTGACAAATGTTGACATATGCTTGACTGTTAAACAAATTGTAAGTACATATATTTGAATTTTAACTTCTTATAAGATATTTCCATGAGACGTTAACACTAAAGCTAGCTAGGAGTAGAAAAAGTCAACAATTAACACTCCCTTAGTGTTAAATATTAGAGAGTATAGAGAATATAAGAATAAGGCAATTAAATATTAACACTTTGTAGAGGTAAGAAACATGGATGGAGGGTCCACCTTGACAGATTGTGTGAGAGAGGGAGAAATGGTCCATTGGAAGGAGATCATAGATGAAATGGTCCATTCAAAGGAGATCATAGATGAAATGGTCCATTGGAAGGAGATAGATAGATGTACACAACATTAGGAACTAATTACATGGATGGATGCAAGTTACTCAACAACTATAGTAGTAAATTAATTATAGTGAGGAAAAGGGACCAAGTCCAAGTCGCCTTTCTTTCCTTCGTTCACTAAATCTCCGTAGAAGAAGCTTGACCCAAGCTCATTCATACGTGGTAACGACTCGGAATATAAAGAGGGCAGAAGGAACTCCTGCTTTCTCAAAGAAATCTGCATCCAGGACAGCATTTGGGCAATCTGTAGCAGTTAGCTTCGATTCTAGCTCTGTGCAGCGTCCCTGAGTTCAATATACTATCAATTTTTTCTATCTGCTGCATCCAGCATTGGAATCGCTGCAAGCAACCGTTACGACTAACCTTGAATACAAGCTCATCTGTGCCTGTTGCAGTTCGTATCCATTCTCTTCGTTTGGATCTGTAGTAGCAAAGTTGCGAAACAGCAGACTAGTACGTACGTACTGGCCTGAGATTGCAGGCTCTAGCGATTTCTTTCATTCAGCTGTCATCGTCTCTTCTTGTGTAGACTATATATCATTTCATTTCAATATTCAGAAGGAAAGCGATTCGGCCGACCCAGCGAAACACCAGAAATGAGGAGCATCAAAGCTGGCATGGTAGCGCTGTTGATAATGGTGGCAATGTCGAGCAACATGGGTGTGGCGACGGCGCAGGCATCTTGCCTGAGCGTAAACGGAGCGTCTGTATCTGTTGCCGATGCCAACGCGGCAATTCAAGCCCTCCGGAATACCCCTGGCCAATGCTGCCAAAACAACTGCGGTGGTTTCTTCACCTTAATGCTGACCTCGGGCAACGCTGCGCTCACCATCGGCGGGAGCTGCGGGTTTTGCCTAAGCTGCACCGATGCGGGATCGGACCTCAACATCGCCCTATCTCAGTGTATCGACGGAAACAACCAAGTGCAGGCCGCTTATGGGGTGGATGGGTCACAAAAAATCCTCTATGTCACTTCTGTCAGTGCTCGCCCAATCGGCTAAACAACCAGCTGCAACGATACACTTCTTTACTGATGTCAAGCTTCACGTTTGTTATGGTCTGAACCCATTGATTGTAATGTTGATGATCATGAGCTTTATTATGATATATAGATGATGCAGATAGAGGAGGGGTACTTGCTACTTATCCTGCTTTCACTGATAAAAGATGAGGCCTCCAAATGTATGCTTTGGTTTTAGTTAATCCGATTACACGTGATGTTGCTTTGTGGCATTTCTAGTCTGCATTTTCTCTGATATATAGCCTTTTACACTCGAGTAGGTGAATCAGATGGTTTTCAATTCTAATACATGCCTTTAAGCTTGAATATTGCTCTCATAAGCACATTTCTATGTGGAGCTTATCTATTTACTCTCACAATTATTCAGGATCCTTATGTAGCAAGTTCATATTAAAACCGTTCGCTATTTCTTTTTGGCATAGTAACCATTTTCACCTAATACACAGGTTTTACATTTCTTAGCTAGTTCTGCCTATGACCGACTAAATATAAATTTCTCCATCAATTTTGATGCATCTACGCATGAGCTAACCAAACCATGAGAACTCTATAACTCTGCTCATTCATCATCTTCATTAATTTAACACAATGAGTGTATCTTATTGGAGTTCTTGAATCACATGATTGTGAGTTGTTCTTAAACTTAAATGGTAACACTCAACATCCTAACATTGCTCGGCATGTCCATCATTTTGCCAAATCTAACATTGTCAGATGGATTACTTCGATGAATAGAGTTTGAATTTTTATAAATTGGTTTACAAGCGAATCTCAATTGCCTCCCATAATCATCTAAAAAATTATTCCTAAACTGTTGCTTAGTCTTCAAAAAAATGATTTACATCTGTTCACTTTACCAAAGAAGGGTATATTCTCATGCTTGGAATAGTTCTTTTTTGAGGTTTTCTAGGAGACTTATACCTTCTCATTCAATGTAGCGTTTTAAGTTTACTTTGATGTTTTAACCTATTGTATGGACATATTTCTTGTCATTGATGGCTTAGATATGTTTCCAAATCATTTTGAAAGCAAGTGGTTGTGTCATCAAATGTATGTTGTTGGATCTAGTAAGACCAAGAATGAGATAATCTCTCATAGTTTGAAAATCATGTTTTTCCATTTTGTGAGGCAATTTGTAAACTTCTCTTGAGAATAAGTGAATCATCCACAAAGGACACTTACATCCTTGAGCAAGTATGTAGCCTCAATAAGATCAATATGGTGTTTGATTTCAAGATTAGATTCATCATGGAAAAAGTTCATAGTATGTAGACTAGTCAAGCTAGAATTATTGAAAATCTTGATAATCATCACATTTGCTCATCTTATGATCTTGATCTTTATGATCTTTATGAGGCATGGAAGCCTCGGATTCCACTCTTTATGGTGCAACTATCATGCAAGTGGAGCTTTCAAGTCAAAGATCATCATCAAGCATGGAGGAAACACAAGGATATGGTGGCAAATTAGTGGAATGCTCTTCAAAGTAGTTGGCAAGTGATTTCTACCAAAGAAATCTTATCATGTGGATATGGTGAATTTGATGCTATGGAATGTCCTTCATTTCACATGCATACCAAAGGATCCACTCAACAAGTTTCACAAGCTCCTTGGTTGATCTAGTACCTCACCAAGCTATTTTTTGAGGAGTGTGAAAAATTGGAAAAATCTAGCTTTGTTATTATACAATTCTTGATTGTGAGAAATCCCACACATGTGGTGCATGTTCCCAGGTGTGGAAAATAAACAAAAATATTTTAGTCATGCTGAGTTAGGTGTACTTAAAGTTCTATAGACACCTATTTATGTGTAAGTACTAGGTGATAGGGCCATTTTTGGCATTAGAGGTAAAATAGACAAGTACACATGTCAAGTTATGACATTAGAGGAGTTGCAAGGCCCAAAAGGGCTGTCTAAGAAATGCCACGTAAGAGAGAGAAAACCGTTGGATTCTAAAACTCCGACCGAGTTTTTGGTCTGCTCGCACAACTTCGATGACTTGACCTCATTAGTAACGTGTGTAATTAACTGGAAGTTGGGTAGCCACAACACATGGGGTCCATAATTTAGGATTCTATTTTCTACCATGAACTAACATGACTTCTTGCAAAATATTATATTAAGCCTTAAACAAGAAAATGACAATATGAAACTAATTGTACAAACATTGCATAAATCATATTGTCAAATAAATGTAGAAGTAAATACATTACGGAAGAAAATACTGAACAGTAAGCGAAAAAGAGTTATTTAAAAGGTATTGACGAGATTTCATGAAGCGGGGGTCAACGGAAAAAAAGAATATATGCTTTCAAGTAAGATTTTGTTTTAAACTATTCATGTGTTTTGTTTCATCTAGCACATCAATGATTGTGAATTGTTTTTTTTTCAAATCTTATTTGTATTTTGCATATCAGCTTTAGTCACCAATCAAAATCTCAAAGACAAGGACATGATTGGAAAGTCTTTGAGTACAATACTTATAGCCAAGTCAACGACGAGTCTACTAGGAAACCAATGATATTCTCGAATCAAGTCCAAGATTGCAGAGGCTCTTATGGGCGAAGTCGACAAGATTATTGACCGAAAATTGATACTTAGGAGCATGTGATTATTCTGGTATTAGCAGGGATGCATATGGCACAATGTTTAAAATTATCAAAGAGGCATTTGGACAAGTACATATAAAATAATTTCCTATTCCCTGACCATTTCAAATCAAATTAGAGAGGGATGTGTTAAACAGGGATTTGCAAAACATCATTGGCATTCCTAACCATATCAATGAAATTTTTAACTCAAAACATGGCACTTTGTCATATGATTACACCAACAATATGTTTGTAGATTTGAATCATTTACTGAGATTTATTGTAAAGTTTTATGGAATCATGAACTAAAGTGTTGAAAACTTTATATTGGTTCTCAAGTTAGAAGAATCAGAAGTAATAAAGGGACAAAAGCTTGAAAGGGTTAGTGTTACACTTATAAATGGAGCATTAAGCAATACGATAAACTTGGAGAGTCTTAATTTTAGTGTGAAGTCTAAAAATAACATATGGTGTGGTTAGCAGCTTTCCAGGTTTAAATCTATTTTATTGAGTACTAGCAACTAATTCATTTCGAGAATTTATGATTTTGTATTTTAAGCTAATATTGTTTTGTTATTATAGGTCTACATTTCAAATATACTTGATCGAGTAATATTGTTCAATTCTCTTAACATAGTCCATGAGTTTGTGATTCAAATAGGTTTTAAAAGAAGATCATGACATTCTATTTTAGATTTTTAGTAAAACAGATTATCTAGAGATAATTAAGAATCATATGAGCGACACACCACTCAACGTTCCTGGAATAGGTGATTTTAAGGTGGAATGGCATTTGGTTGGAGTCATTGAAGTGCATGTTCAACATCTCACATGGAGCAAATTCAAAACATTCATGTCTCTATTGCATGAAAACTACACATGACATGTCGAAGAGCACAAGAGTTTCAAGGGATATAGAAGATCTTACTTGGAAACCAGCACTATCGATTCCACTTAAAAATGTCCACATTTGTAAACTACATAGAGAGGTTAGAATTATCGAGAAATTGATATACCTTCATATTTGGTTTGCCTAGAATACTAAGCTAGACTCATTAGCCAAAAAAGCAATAGCTCGATTGGAGGAAGTTTTATCAAAAGCGGGTCTTCATAAAGGACACGCTAAATTACAAAAGGATGAGAAGCTTTTGAGAAAAACGGGAAACATCCCATGCAAACCATGCATAGGAGGATCCAAAGCTCGTCATTTCTCATCAAATCATTCCGGAAAACCGACTAAACTCCAGTACTCAATTTGGATAGATGTACTCAATGCCACAAAGGATTTTGAAGAAAAAGGAAGAACAAGGATTAAAAAAGTTGAAAAGCTTGAAAACATGGTTAAATTGCTTGGAAAAGATAAATTGTTTGATACTGATGTCCTACTAATTGAGAAATCAACAATTGAGTTTGTGGATGCAATTTAAGACGAGTGAAGATCATACTACGTATTATATGGTAAATCTCTTGTTAATGTAACTAATTCTTACAATTATAATTTCATTGCACATATACTAAATTTAGAATGATTAATATGAAAATGTTTGTATCTCTGATATTGCAGCACATTTTATGACATCATTCATCATTTTTTGCAAAAGCTTACGGCACTCTAAGTATTTGGTCATCACAAGGAATGGAAAAATCACATTGGCAGGCCAGAGCAACATTTCATCGAAATACACAACACGGTGGAACATCTCAAAAAAATAGTTACATCATCCAGCTATTTCAATGGTTCTACAGACGTGTTCAAATTCAATACAAAACTAGATCAACAAATTATAAAAAATTCAAAAAGGCATGTAGATTTATATACGAAAATAATATTGATGCAAGACTCAACTCATAGTAATTTTCATAATATCACACAAAAAGAGTATATGTATTATATGGCATCATTTCAAGTACAATGCACGACAAAATCATTGTTTCTCTTTATCTTTAATGATCAGCTTTGTGGTGTGATCATGAAAAGAAAAAATTTCTATCATATGGATCTAGAAAATCAATACATCTTCTTTTGCTCAAGTCTATGTATCCGGAGAAAACAACTAAGGAGGATGACCTTTTAGGAACTTCCTCAGCTACATAGCCAAATACTCTTATGACAATGTCTCTCTTCGCAAAAATAATTCTATATGTATTCTGAGGGTATTTATGCTGGTTCGAAAAATATGATAACGCTTTAATTGCCATTATTATTGTCACAGTATCTTAAGAAAATTTGCTATGATGAATGCAAATCTCTTTATTTATAAAGCTCTTCAAATAATGGAATAGGGATGAATCCCTTTGTCGTGATCCATGGCTTTCCCTCACATATCTCTGCCTTGTTGCAAAGGCATCTACCTCCACAGTAGCCTATAATATACAAGCAAAGGTCACATATCTTGATAACTATATTTGAATAGAAATCTCTTTCAAATAAAACCAAATTTACTTACTAGATCACGCACATCAAGTTGAATAATTGCAGCAATATGTAGATCATGACCAACAACTATGGTCGTCGAAGTAGTGGATGGATTAGTTTCCGAGGACTGTGAGACATATCTGCTCTGGATTCTCCGGAATTCCTCCTCACTGGGCAATTTTGCCTGGTATGCCCTGCTTTCAGACATGATTGACTGCAGGGCTTTAGTCCCATCGAGCCACTCATCTCCATCTTTGTAATCATAGAAGCACATAGATCATCACCCTCGAGATCTATGAAGTCCGAGAATAAGTTTATGAAATTAGACATAATTTATAATATTTCATCCTCCCTCAGATCAAGAACATAAGAGATGTATGCGACACTATTCATGTAATACACCGGCAAATCGATAATAGTCTTGCTTTTGTCATATGGATTTACGTCAGATAAGGATGAAATGGACAATGCACAAGGCTGGGCTGGGTCATCCTGCAACTATGTCCATGAGTTCATTCAACTCAAGTAAGGACTCCATCCTCACTTTCTAGGTAGACTAGTTTGATGAACTCAACCTATCATTAGTTTCTAACATGATCCCACCATTGGAAGCCATGAATATAATGTTGGAAATTAATCCCACGGTTGCATCCTTGGTGAATGACTAATTTCTATTTCATGATTCTTCCTGCATGTTTATTGATCATTGATCTAGGGTCATGTAAAACCAACTTTGGTTCTACGTTTTCTCATTTGATACCTACATGAATCACAAACTTAGACAACCAATTTATTTGAAGAACGTCTACAATGGGCTTCTGGCTGATCTCCAGCAAAGGGTAACCAATCTTGTCATAATTTCAAAGTTCAAATGTCAAGTTTAATAACTTGAAGTCATTGAAGACTTGGCCATCTTCAAGGACTTCCACAAAACTTGCATTTAGAACAAGTCTGCAGAAATACATTACTTTTTCAACAGTCTGCAAAAATACACTATGTTTTCAACAGCTTCGACTTTTTTTGCATTTCCTCGAAATGCAAAAACTTGTATACTTCAAAAGTTGAACTGTTTTAACACACCTTCGGCTCTTTGCAAAACATGCGAAGAGAGAGAAAATCCTAAAGGTCATCTATTTTCATGTGTTTAACTACTTTAAAGACCATCTTTTTTAGAGCACCTTCGGCTTCTTGCAAAAATATGAAGAGAAAAAAAAATCCTGAAGGTCGTCTAAAATAAACGAGGAACGTTCCAATGACGTCCTCGTCCGCGTCAATGATGTTGAATTATTAACTGTATATACTGTGTATACTTGTCACAAAAGCCATATACTTCCAAATACCACGGTTTTCCTAATTAGGTGACAAGCACTCAATGTAATTAATACACGGATAAAATCTATAAATAGATCATCCAAGCACAGATTAGTGGTGGCTCTGTCCATGAGACACATTATTTGAGTCTCCCAATTACGTCGTCAATTTTTGGTTGTATTGCTATTTGTATTGTGCTTCAATGTAATATAGCAGCAACTTGCTTTTATCTGTGTACAACGTAGATGAATGCATGTTGTGATTGAATGCACTTTCATTGATGTTTGATCGCGCTTGTCTACTCACTCTGATCAGAACATGGACTAAGACTTCTTAGTTTTTGATCAGACGATGGCCGTCTTTGAGGCTTGAGGAACTCGAGATATCATACTGCTCTTCCATTTCATTCAGAACTATACTTCACATTGAATCTGATTTCAGTAGTACCACACACAAACCATCTCTAATCTCTTCGGTGGACTGTACTCTTGTTTTAGAGTATGAATTAATTTTAAGATTTTTATGGGCAATTAGAACATCTAAAGCAATGATTACATTTAGCATCAGTTGTCTATTAGACTATTTTTTTTTCCTAGCAGCCGATTAGAACAGGAGAGCTGTTTCGCAATATTCTTGCTCTTTTTTCTGTTCGCGTTCTTCTATCTCCCTTGCCCCATCAGATTGGTATCAGAGCGTAGCTCAAATAAACCGAGAGATTAAGTTTGTTCTATTTGTATACTTTTATCATGTCTCATATAGGTAGCTCTTCATCTTCATTAGTAAGTGAAGCTAAGTGTTACAAGTTAAACTATCACTCTCAGATATAGGTGAGTTTGAGAATTATAATAATCATTTTATTGTTTATAATTTTTAAGATCTAATCTTTTTTTTTGATTTATTAATGAGGACTTGGTCGTCAGTCATCACGTCATCATTCATCGAAAAAATACCGTCTTCCGAAACGTGGGCTACAGATATACTAGGTTCTCTTGGGCACCAAGCTATAGGAATTGAGTCTATTATCATTAATTGAATGATGGATATCTCTATGTTCGTTGAAGACGGGAGGACATATGTGTCTTCTGCGGCGGTTTCTATTTGGCATCTATTGGAGTCAGCACAGTCCACGGTGGCCAATGCTTGTCGCCAATTGGTTATATCAGTTGATCTTGTATAGTGTCCTTTCGACATGATTGGAACATTATCAGAGGCATAATATGTGGTGGATGACCAATCATCATAAACCTTGGTGGCCTTAATGTGTCCTATAGAGTCAACAGTGACTCTTTTTTCATTGTTGTTGAAGGTTATTTTACTGCACTTCCAATCGTGGACGACGCCTGCCATTTGTAGTTAGGGTGTGTCAAGGAGGAGTTTATATGTTTGTGTATCATTGGATAGATCTAGGATGACACAATCGATGGTAAACTTGACTCCTGCAATACGGACTAGTATATTCAATACATGACCTGCAAGGTCGATGACTCGTTGATCCGCCATACGTAGTTTGTATCACGGTAGATTGAGGTTGTTGAAGCCCCATGACTTTGTTAGTGACAAAGCCATGATATTTATGCCTCATCCACTATCGAGGATAGCAGAAACTACTGGATAATCTTTGTAATGCATAGGTAAGGTGATGCTAGTCCCCTTAGCAACATCGATATTCATCAGATTCATGGAAATCTGAGGAATTTCTGGAATCTCAATAGGTTTTCGTTGTTCATCTTGGATATTGGGCAGCTGAAAAGTTCTATGGATATAGCTTTGAAGTCCGGTGAAAGATTTCATGGCACTATGGAACGGCGCTGTGATCTGAGATTGCAGAAGTTCAGAGAAAACTTCGAATCCCTGTAGGAGTTACTCTTTTGTGAGGATTGGAGCAAATAGCGGACGTTCCGTGTTCTGTTCCTCCTGCAAAAACTCATCTAGGAGTTTGGTTTATCGTTGTTGTTCGAGATAGTCTCGTGGTAATGTGGAAGCTATTAAAACGCTACCCGTATGGTCAGGAGGTTTTTCTAGATTTTTCTGCTGCTGTAGAGTTTGGCACTGAGCTTGAGTGAGGACCTTAAAAGGTTCTGAAGAGAGATGTCGTGCAGGTAGGATTCTGTTTGGTTGCTTGGGTCAATTTTTGAAGTTGTGTTTTTGAATACACTCTAGACATTCGGCATGGTATTGGCTTTTTACTTTACAACGGACCATGAAATGTTCCATTTTGCCATAGATGAAGCATATGTTGCTCATGGGCCATTGGGCAATTGCATAGCCATCTTGGATGGCGAGCATTCCTGGAGTTTATGGATTAGTGAGATACTCATCTTGATTGTAGGATCATGAGGGATCCTCATGATAGTGTGTGGAACTGCCAGAAGTAGATGTAATATCTGCATGGTATGATGGATCATAGGAGTGATCAACAAAATGGGTTTGAGCGGATTCTTTATGGGTCGATGTTTTTGTGCTCCTACGTCAGGGTGGCCCCTTGGAGGTGGACCTAAGAGTGCTAGTTGCGGCTGAATTTCTTGTTTTTGTTGCCTAGGCAGCTCTCGGATTTGAAATTATGGATTCTTTCATGGAGGATGTGAAAAATACAGATCCTAAGTGGATCTAAACTCCAAGATCATTGGCTTGAATGCTTGCACTCCAAACTACATAAGCTAGGAATTGGCAACACATTCTATGCTACCTAGAATGCAAAGAACTTGATCAAAAAGCATTTATCACAAATGGAAACTTCCATAAACATCAAGTGCGGCCCAAAATAGCATTATACAGTCCATAATACATCAGCCTACCACTTTTGGAAAGCACCTAAGATCATACACACAAAGCTTGAACTCAATCACTACACAATGCCAACAATGGAAGGAGAACCCAATAGAAAAATCTCTCATTAAGCAAATGAATACAATGGATCTGCTCCAACCTGTTTCTCCAAGGCCTACCTGCTATATATAGCTGAGAGAGATGACTCTCTCTCCTCTCTCTAGACCCTCCTTACCTAAAATATGCCCTATATAGGTAAAATTGGCATATATGTCCAAAATACATGAAAATGGACTCATTTCGAAGGTCTTGAAGTTTGACACTTCTTCATACTGAAAAAATACACTTACTAAAAATATCTAGACCTGTTTCACACGTGTGAAAAGTCAGATCCTAAACTATGTGCCATTTTTAGCAATTTTGGCCTAAAACTAGACAAGGAAATGTTGACAATTTTCACAGAGGATATTGATGTTGTGGGTTCCGTGAAACAAATTGATTTCTAGGAGACTGGTATTCTCCTCCTGGTTGGTCTTGATGCTAGTTTCGTGGATTGTAGTAGCAGTAAAAAGAGGAATGGCCCATGAAATCACATATTTCACATTTAATCAAAGAGGTGTCTGGTACTGGTTGATAAGATGCGCATTCATTGCTAGTGTGTGCACCTCTGCAATGAGAGCACCAAGTATTGTCACGTCTATGACGTACTTGGCCAGTGGGTCACTGACCTTGTTGGAAGTATTTCTAGTGAGTGCGGTGGCTAGATCTACTTACGGGAGTAGTATAGGGATGTAGAGATTCGTCCACTTTCTAAGTTTCTACAAAAGCTTCAACATAAATATGAAGGAATGAGAGCACTAAGGCTTACCCAACTAGTGCCCGAAACGGAAATAAACTAATTAGTAACAATAATGAAAATCCTTGCTAAGACTTACCCAACTAGCAAGGTGACTAGACTAATCCTAGATTAACACCCGAAGGGTAATAAAATGAGATTTCGACTAATACTAAACAAATAGCAATATGACATGCCAATAGACGATGAAGGAGCAAGAGGAGGCTCGAGCACATTCCCTCAAGCTATGCACCTTTCCAAGGAGAACACAAATGAAATAGAATGATAATTCTCCAAAATAGAGAGCAGGATAGCTTAATCTCAAAAGTGTTATTTACAATGCAAATACCTCTCCTTTTATGGCAAGGAGGGTCTTCCATAAGTGTCTACTAATTTATGGGACTAATCTATTTCTAGCCTTTCTAGAACTTCTAGCTTAGGACTTAGAACTTCAATTTTAATAACTTAAGATAAAATATTTCTAATCTTACGTTTCCTAAGTCTAAGTTCTAAATCTAAGTTTAAGCTATTTTATTATTATTTAAGCTTCTACTCATGGACTTACAAAACACATGCCATGACTTGAAGTTTATTGACATATACGCATACGTGGTCTTATAAAACACATGCCATGGAGTTTTATTATTTTTTTATTTTCTCTGTGTTAGCACAGTTGCTAACATTATCCCCCTTTTTATTGGATTGTTGGTCCCACACCAGTCGACGCCTTTTCGTCCTGGATTTTTTGTGCTTCTTGGAGGCGAGACTGTTGTTGTCGGGAGTGGTAGATGGTCGTCCTGATGCCCTCCATCATTTGCCACCATAATTTGTTCACGAAGGGCATGGGTTTGTAATAATGGAGCATACCTTGGAGAAAATTATGGGTTTTCCATAGCTCCACCATATCAACGTGCAAGGCGAAAGTAAGTGCATCGCGATAATAGAGCCTTGCAACGTTGATATGGTCATCTTGCGTGCACAAGGGTTTATTGATGTCAAGGGCAATTGGGGGTAACCCTTGATCCCAAAAACCTCTGAGTTCTGCCATAAATGCCACCAGGCCGCAATTATCCACAAAATATTTGACATCGCGATCAGGATTGCCATGATGCTTCTGGTAGAAGACTCGGCAGTTGGTGACCATGTCTTTGGCCAAGTTGCCGGTATCGACTCCTGTGAGCTTAGGCCAAAAGATTCTATTCTTGACCTTGGTGGCATGAATAGTAATAAGGATTGGTACACATGTAGGAGAGGGCTTCGAGATACCATGCCATCGAGGTCTTACTTTGCAGGAAGAGCTGATGGCGCCAGAGAGGTTGTGGATCTAGGAGTTTGACTGCTGCTTTATGTGTTTGACACGGGTCCAAATATGGCAATATGTAGCCACCTTGCTCTTTCGTTGTTGGGTACTTCTTTGCTCCTGAGAGACGCGCAACTCCTTGCTTGGTTCTGTGGGCGTGATTTTGTGCCGGATGGTGGGGGCTTCAAAGGCAATCTCGTGTGCGGTTTGTGGATCGGGATCAGGAGATAGAGGAGGCGAGAGGTTAGCAATGCGTTGTGATTCAGGTGAAAAGCGTCGTGATGAAATTGGGCGTGCTCTGCATGAACCGACGGTGTCGACTGGGCAGCAGCCTTTAAGCGTTCTTCCAATGTGGCTATGTGCTGGTTTAGGGCCTCGACGGAAGCAATGTATGATTGTTGTAATTTTGCGTGCTGTTCCATCATGGCTTTCATCTTTTGGGCCAACGTTTAATAGGCCACCACTGGAATGGCAGTTCCCTCAGGGATACCTGGTGGTGCGAAGTCATTGAAGTCCACCATTTCCAACTGTTCCTTCATAGCGGAACGTGCTGCTTGTGAATCTGCTACAGCCTCATCCTTCTCGGCTTTGAGGGTATCGATGGTTTGCTGCATGTTGAATACCTTCAGTTGGAGCTAGTTCTGAAGATGGATTAGCATCTACTGCTGTTGTTGATTGTAATTTGTGAGGTTTTGGATCTACAACTGTTGTCGTTTGGTTTCCTCCTCCAGCCTTGCTTTTTCTTTCTGAAGGCCCACCATATGACCATTGTCAAATTGTCGCATAGTGTGTTGTCCCCCTAGGGTGCCGAATATATTGTATTGAAGTTCATTCACCAACCATACCACTTTTTGGGCTATAAGGGGTAGCTGCTCCCAAGAACCAATGTCAGGTAGGTTTCGTGTGTAGTTAGGATACGACATGGGGTTAAATGGTAGAAAACCGGGAGCAGGGCTAGACGGAGGTGTAGAAAAGACAGGGAGGGGTGATTGTGGATTGAGGGGTGGGGAGAGACTACGTGGCAGAGATTGTGAGATTGGGTTAGTGGTGACAGTGGTTGATGGGAGTGCAGTTAGTAATTGTAAGGCAAAATCATCTACGTTGACTGTGGAGTCAAGTAGGGTGGAGATTTGTATAGTCGAGGGCTTTTGTGAAAGTGGGGATGGGAAGCCCGTGTTGAGAGTTAGTGAGGGTGTGGAGGTGATAGTAAATGGTGGGGCTGGTGGTGGGATTGTGAGAGCAAGTGATGGAGAGAAGATTGCCTGTGTGGACGCAATCCCGCCCATAGGATCAGAGCCAGAAGTGCTTGCCATTGCCTGCTGCTGCTGCTACTGCTTTTTGGCGTTGTTGGGCCCGGTGAAGTAAGGTCGTCTGCTGCTCTAGAACCTCTTTTGGGACCTGAGATGGTTTAAGGCTCCCTCCGGATTCAGCATATTCTACCCCAATGTCGCTGGAGAGAATGTCTTGTGGGACATCTACTTCGGTACTGACTGCCTTCCCTTTCTGCTTCTTAGTAGGTGGGGCTGGTGAGACTGGCTCTGTTGTTGGTTGGAGAGTGGCTCGCTATTTTGTGCTTGGATAAGCAGCATCCAGCTCCTTGATGGCAACAGCCGCCTTAGACCCCAATTGCTTGGTGACCAACATGTGGAGGAGATACCCACATTTGGTAGTCGATTTGCGAGCTTTCAGGGCTCTGCACAGCTTCTCCGCTACCTTCTCATCCCACTTAGAATTTTGAGTGGGGTCATCCATGGTGAGGGTGAGAGAGAAGAGATCGCTCGGTGGGATGCGATCCATCTTGGTGGTATGTACTGCAGCCATGGTGACGATGATCTCTGAGGCGACCCGTAGATGGGGATCCGTGATGAGTCAGATACCGTCCCGTCGTTGGTTTGGGCAATGGTTATGCCGTCGTCTGTCAGAAACTTGGTGAAGTACTTGGCATCATAACTGGTGCCCTTGCCATGAATTGTCTCTCCGAGATTAGGAAAGCCGACACTCTGAAGATCCGCCGGAGAGACGTTGATAATAGAATTATTGCCAGTCTTGGTTGTAAGCCGGAAAGTTTGGAACTCATCCAAATAGGTCAAGTAAGCTGCTCAGATGAGGCTCTCTCGCTGTTGGTCCTGGAAAAGTGTTAGATCAAAACCAAGGTTGGTGAGGATATCCTTGGCCAGTGTGAGCTGCTCGGTGTAATTCTTAAGAGCGATCATGATTATATCCCTTGAATAAGGACGAGGTGGTTTACAGCATTGCAAGCTCAGTGAGGAATCACGGGAAGCCAGTGACAGCATTGATTTTATATTGCTCTGAGAATTTTGAAAATTTTGAAAAAACTTTGGCATGAACTCAAGAGCAGCAATCTAAAATGAACTCGTGGAGACCTATATATACTTTTTGGGCAGGGATTCACAACTTCACCCAGAATTTGTCCTCAGTGTCCACGATTTGGTAATGATGTTTGCGAATTTTGAGGCAGCATTCTGAGGGCCCATGAATTCCTGTAAGTGATTTGTGCTGGCCAAAAGAGAGAAAATGTCTGATAGTGCAAAAATGTATCTGATAAGAATTTGCGGAGGTAATAGAGAAATCATGAGGATCAATTTGAGCTCCCGCAAATCGTCTGCAAATTCTGAACATGGGCATCTGATGAAGAAAACTCCATTTTTTGGATTTTTTGACATTTTTCTTCAGAGACAGAATTTGCAGAGGCCAAAAATGAATCGTTCTATGTAAAAAAGAGGTCAGGCAAATTCTATCTGAGATGATGTGAAAACATTTTGTCTGAAACTAATGACTTTTGTGGTTTTCTCAGAGAAGACTGATCTGATAGTATCTTGATGGGTGGAACAACAAATCACAGCAAAAATGGTGTCAAAATGGCATACAAATAATAAAAAGGGAGAAGAAGAAGAAAAAAATAAACAGTAGAGAAAAAATAGGTAATATATATCAAGATAAAAGCAGGGTTTGTTGTACTTTCTCAGTCGACTCCCATTGACCACATTGTCGAGGACATCGCCTTGAAGGGTTTGGAGTTGAACATATCCAGAGGCAAAGATTTATTTTATGACGTAAGGTCCTTGGCCTGAAAATTTCAGTTTGCCTTTGAAGGCTTTGGCCTGGTATAGCAGGACCTTATCACCCACCTGGAAATCTCTAAGTTTCAATGATCGATCATGCCATGCTTTTTGTCGTCGTTTGTGGACTTGTTGAGCATGGATGCTGATCCGTCATGTTTCACAGAGTTGCTCCAGATAGAATAACCTATTTGCTAGATTCTGAGGAGTATCGAGCTCAAGGCTGTAGGCTACTCGAAGGGAGGGAATATGGAATTTTACAAGCATAACGGCTTCTTGACCATGTGTGAGCTGGAAGGGGTTTAAGCCTGTAGCTTGTTTCGGGGTAGTGCGATAAGCCCAAAGAGCAACATGGAGTTTGAGTTTCCAATCAGATCGGCTGGATTCGACGATTTTGGTGAGAATGCCACATAGGATTTTATTGGTGGATTATGCCTGGCCATTGCAGCGTGGATATTATGGGGAACTTTTATGATGTACCACAAAAAATTTGGAGAAAAGATCTGCTATGACAGAGTTAAGAAAATGTGTTCCCCTATCACTAATAAGCTCTAGAGGACATCCGAACTGAACTATAACTTGTTCATAGAGAAATTTGGCGGTGGAATGAGCGTCAGCATTGCGAACAACTCTTGCTTCAGCCCATTTGGTGCAATAGTCCATAACTACTATGATGTAATGAGATTGTGTGTGTCGAGCAGCAGGACTGATAGGTCCGACATAATCAATTTCCCATTTCTGGAAAGCTTGATCAGTGGTTACAGGGTGTAAAGGCATGTAGTCTATTTTTTGAAAGCGTTTTGTGCGTTGGCAAACATCACAAGCCTTAGTGTGATTGTGCGTATCCTTGAAGAGTGTTGGCCACCGAGGATTTTCTTAGCAGTTGTTTCAGAAGAAAAATGGCCGACACCAATACCTTCATGAGTGAGGAAAATTACAGAGGGGATTTCTCCTTCAGTAAGACATCGTTGGATAATTCCATCTAACCCTTGCTTGTAGAGTTGTCCTGCAATTAACGTATAAGGTTTAGTTTTGAGGACCAACGCTCGTTGTTCTACCCTGAAGTTAAATATTCGGTAATTTCCTTAGCCCATACAAGTGTAGAGTCAACTTGGAAAAAGATTGCATTTGGTAAATCATCGTTGACGCCTTGATCAGGGGTAGGAAGGGTAGGGATTCGGGATAGATGATCTGCTAAAAAATGTTGAACTCCCTTACGAACCACGATCCTAAACTCAAATTCTCTCAATACTAGGATCTATCTAGTAATACGACCTGTGGTGCAGGCCTTGTTGATGAGACACAATAGTGCTTGATGATCAGTGAAGAACGCAAAGATTTTTTCTAGAAGATAATGACGAAACTTCCGAACCGCGTATACCATTGCCAAGGTTTCGCGTTCGGTGGTGGTATAATTGACCTCAGCAGGTAGCAATTGTCGACTAAGAAAACGAATTGGGCAATCCTCTTTGAATTCTCCCGGTTGGGTGAGCACTGCTCCAATGGCATACTTGGATGCATTGATATGCACATGGAATTCTTTAGAATAATCAGGAGCCCGGAGGATGGGTGCTTTGGTAAGAGCTTCTTTGAGCTGATTGAAGGCAACGCGTTGTTCATCCGTCCATTTGGGAACTACAACTACTTTGTAGATTAAGCGGGCTTTGTTAGCGAAATCGAAAATAAAGCACCGATAGTAGTTGGCGTGGCCAAGGAAGGAGTAAACTTCACGTATCATACGCGGTTTTGGTAGATTTTGAATGATAAGGATCTTTTCAAGATCAGTGGCAATGCCATTTTGTGAGATAATATGTCCTTACACAATACCATGGTTTATCCGAATCTGGCATTTTTCAAGATTAAGAGAGATACCGAAGCGTTGACATTGGACAAAAAAAAATTTGAGCACAGACAAATGACGTATTTCTTTGGAATGTGCTCCTAAATCGTCCAAGTAAACTTCTAAGGTATCACCCATCTGCTGAGAAAAGGCCGCTTGCATAACACGTTGGAAGGTGCTAGGAGCATTGCAGAGCAAAAGGCATGACTTTCCACTAGAAGGTTCCCCATTCTATGGCAAAGGCGATTTTGTGTTGAACTTCTTCAGCGATTTGAGATGAGCTCCGATGTGAAAAAGATATTCGTTGGTTTCATTTGGCTCACTCAAGGAAAGGCTTATGGTTTGTGCAGGGCCTTCATAGGGTGAATTACCAGTGGGCTCACATTGAGCTTGGGGTAATTTGATTGTGACATCCTCGATCGTATAGTCCTTAAAGTATGTAGGAGCATCATGGGATGGAGATTCGAGGGGGGCCTTGCCTTTATCTTGCCGAGATGGTGCTTTTTCGAGTATGGATGTAGGGCTAGAGGCAATCTCAAGAACTTCCCGAACAGTTGTGAGGTCACCCGTCAGTTAAATTTGAAGTGGTTTTTTTATTTTCTCTTTCATAATATGACCAGGTAGTTGAGGCTTTGGTGGTGGAGAGACAGTGGGTATGTCATGGAGGATCTCGTCATCAATTTGAAAGATAGTCTCCTCCTCACAGAGATCCCACGGATAGTGTGGGCATTTGGGACGGTAGAATTTTGTCTCAGATTTTTCACTTGCAACCTTGGCAACTGATTCCACCTTGGAAGCATGTTGTGGATAGGTCTTCGGGGAAGTGCTTCCATATAGTTGAGGATCTGAATATCAGAGATGTCCATATCTTCTGGGCAATTCTGAATTCGTAAGACGTTCTCGTCATCAATGAATGAATCGTTTGATTCATTAGTAGGTAGCCATGCAACATTTAGTAGCTCATCATGGTGTGAAAAAATATCTACAAAATTGATATTGATGATGGGTGTATCCAGATCGGGTAATTGGTCGTGATCGATCGGGTGTGGAGAGGCACAATTATCCTGATGTTGAGCATAGTAATCGGCATTCACACATTCAATGGTAGCTAGACTATGACTCCAATTTATGATATCAGTAGATTTAACATAATGACCTTTTTCATGGCTGGATTGGTATGGCTCAAATACTAAGTTGGTGGTTGAGGATCCCTCGTCATGTATGCGTGCAGGTTTGAGTTTACCCATTGAGTCAATTGTGACAGAATTGTCACGATTACCAAAAGTGACTCAGCCTTTGCTCCAGTCATGAACGACTCGTGCATTGGTGAGCCACAGACGACCAAGTAGTGATTCATAAGAATAGGCATTATTGGAAATATCAAGTACTACAAGGTCAACAGAAAATTTGAGACCTCCTAGTTTGATCAGCACGTGTGGAAGAAAACCGGTAGGTCGGACCACACTTTGATCAACCATTCGAAGTTCACAAGTAGGTTTGGCTAGCTTGTCTCTCAGATTCCATTCCATCATGAGGGATGTGGAAATGATATTAACCCCGGAACCTCTAGCTTAAACTTCACGGGATTGATGATGGGTAGCTGGGATTTTGATGTTGCCTTGTTCGTTGAGGGGATTGGTTAGATGTAAGGGCATTTCAGGCAACTCATCAATAGTGGTGGTGGTATTGGATTGGATCTATTATTTCCACTGGCCAGCATGCTTCCAGAGGACATGGAAGGGAAGAGTGACATTGGCTTGTAGTAAATCTCCCCAAACTTCGGTACCTTCAAGGGTTTTTCTTTCAAAGGGCTTGTGAGGTACTTTATGGGAAGAGGAAGAGTGTTGGTTGACATTACAGATTTGCTGACGATACTCATGATGGAGCCAAATTTCTTCAGATGGGTGGGGATAAACTATCGGGGTTGAATCACCACTTGGAGGAATAGCCTGCGGTTGAGTTTTGCTGGGTGCAAGTGTAGGGGCTTGGCATTGGGTTTGTGCCCGAGTCAAGACCCAAGCAGGATGAGTTTTAACTAGTAAAGTTTCTACTTGCACTGAACAGACTGGAGCAGGGCAGTCCGATGTTCAATACCACAATTTTCACAAGCTGGAGGGAAACAGAGTTTATCAGGGTAGCAAATACTTTGATGTTTACCTGCACATATAAAACATCCTCGTATTGTGGGCAGTTGGTGTGCGGCAAAGACAGCTTGGTTTGGATTATAAGCTTGGGTATTGGGATCCAGTGGTTGAGCATTAGAATCATAGATATAATAAACAACCATTTCAGTAGAGTACTGCGGTTGAGTATTGTCTTCCACATAGTAGGTGGCCGGATCGATGGTATTCGGATCAAGATAATGGACAACGTTTTGTGGGGCAGGTTGGTTAACAACAAACTGTTGACTTGGGGATGGATATTGATTTGGTGCAGGTGGTCATGGTTGGTAAACCCCTGGTCGTGGCACAGGTTGTTGTGGCAGGTAGGGGCGGTAAGCTCGATAAATGGTGGGTCTGGTGACTGCTAGGAAATGATTTTGCAGTTGAGGGCATTCATTAGCAGTGTGATGCTGTGAGCAGATTGGACACCAGACATTTTCTCTTGCTAGAAAGGATTTCTCAACAATTTGTTTCATGGTGGTTTGGAAATCGGCAGTGAGTTTATCCATATGTGATTGTCGAGCTTTTTGCCAGGTTTCCATTTGATGTAGAATTTTAGAACATTGAGCAATATTATCAGACTTAGGATGATCCGGATTCTTAGATTTCTTTTCACGATAGTCAAAGTCATCATCGGAACCTTCGTCTTCTTCACGGATAGCATCGGTCATCACATCTTTAAGTTGATCATAAAGGTCAACTGGTTTGAGTTCACGGCGGATGTTTTTAGGCAATCCAACTAAAAATAGTTTTATGGCCATGCGTTCAGTGATATTTTCATCAACACATTCTACTTTGAGACGTTTAAAACGCTCAATGTAGTTTCGAACAGACTCTTCGCGACGCATCTTGATATGAGTAATTTGAATGAACGGGCTCTGAGTCAGTTTGGATGGTTTAAAACGCTTGATGACAACATCCTTGAGGGTGGTCCAAGAAACAGGATCAGGAGTTTCGAGATTCAAGTACCACTCCTTGGCGGTGCCATAGAGTACCATGGGAATAGGCGAAGCTTTTCAGTTTCAGAGGTATCTCCATAAAAATGGCATGCATTATCAAAGTCTTGGAGAAATCGGACGGGGTCAGATTCGCCATCGTACTTTGGTGCATCGATAAGCGGAATTCTTCGTTCCATTCGTGGAGGAGTCAGATTAGAAGATTCAACACAGTCACGAGACATGATGCAGAATACAAAGTAGCAGGGTAGGACTGTACTTGACAAAAAAGGACAGTTTTCTTGCAGAATGGATAGTGTAAGACAAAAACTGGTACTTCTGATTGTTATAGAATTTGCGGATAGGCTGAGAAATCGTGGAGAGTCAGATAAATCTAATTGTAATACTCGCAAATTCTGAATGTCAAAATAGTGATTTTTTTAGATTTTCTGAAAAAATTTGGCGATTCAAAATTTGCGGATAGTACAGGGAAATCGTTCTCTGTGAGGGCGAATTCGTAGGCTTGATGGCGAATTCTAACAGAGAGGTTTGACTCGCAGGTAGGGAATATAGTAAAACATGTAATGTTCTGTCACTAAACAGGTAAAATCTATGAGATATAATTCGCGGAGCTACTGAAGGACTGATCTCAATGAGATCTAGCCTCAATGAAGTCGGTGAATTCAAAGACAAAGATTTTGATGAGAAATAAGGGATTTTGACAGTATAACAGGCTGTTTTCTCAAAATTTGACTGTGGTCAAAATTCATGGAGGTGATAAAATGAAAGATCAAGGTCTGTTAGGGCTGCAGACAGACTGGCGAATTCTGATATACCTGTTTGGTTGTGAAAAAGGTCACTTGGGTCACTTCTTTTGAAGAAAATGCCCAAGTTGACTCTTTTATTGCTTCCCCCCGGTTTGAGAAGTTGCTCCACAACTCATGTAGGACCTGGAGAGACGACGCGTGTTGTTTGTTGGTAGATACAGATAAGTAACAAGCAAACATACAACACGGAAGCAAGAAATAAAAGAAAGAAAGGAGAAGAAGCTAGGTAGAAAAATACTTAAAAAGCGACAACGTCGCCAATGTTGGAAGTATTTCTAGTGAGTGCGGTGGCTAGATCTACTTACGGGTGTAGTATAGGGATGTAGAAATTCGTCCACTTTCTAAGTTTCTACAAAAGCTTCAACAGAAATATGAAGGAATGAGAGCACTAAGGCTTACCCAACTAGTGCCCGAAACGGACATAAACTAATTAGTAACAATAATGAAAATCCTTGCTAAGGCTTACCCAACTAGCAAGGTGACTAGACTAATCTTAGATTAACACCCGAAGGGTAATAAAATGAGATTGCGGCTAATACTAAACAAATAGCACTAATGAACATGCCATAATAAAACCGATGAAAAGGAGGCAAGAGGAGGCCCGAGCACCTTCCCTCAAGCTATGCACCTTTCCAAGGGGAACACAAATGAAATAGAATGATAATTCTCCAAAATAGATAGCAAGGTAGCTTAATCTCAAAAGTGTTATTTACAATGCAAATACCTCTCCTTTTATGGCAAGGAGGGTCTTCCATAAGTGTCTACTAACTTATGGGACTAATCTCTTTCTAGCCTTTCTAGAACTTCTAGCTTAGGATTTAGAACTTCAATTTTCTTAACTTAAGATAAAATACTTCTAATCTTAAGTTTCCTAAGTCTATGTTCTAAATCTAAGTTTAAGCTATTTTATTATTATTTAAGCTTCTACTCATAAACTTACAAAACACATGCCATGGCTTGAAGTTTATTGACAGATACTCATACGTGGTCTTACAAAACACATGCCACGGAGTTTTATTATTTTTTGATTTTCTCTGTGTTAGCACAGTTGCTAACAGACCTGGCATGGAGCTATGTACATACTTCAGGGTGTTCTGAAACTCTTTTGTAAGTTTTTCCATCTGGTGTTGGTGTTGATGGTTAAGCAACTCCATCTGAGACTTCCAAAGTTGTTCCTCGGTTGGCTTGGATTCATGGACAACATGGTGTGCTCTCCTTTCTCGAGGTTCATCGACATCTAATCCTTCGTCTTCTTCGTCTAGGTCCTTAACCAAAAACATAGAAATACTAGTCCAAATGTAATGTACCAAAATTAGCCAATTAGAATGGGTCCAAACATGACCTCATCCACTTATCTACTTGCCAAAAATACTATTACCACTATTTAGGGACTTATTGACAAATAGGTATTCTTGGCAGCCTAGCCTTGTGTAGTTTCTATGAATGCAAATAACTCTTCACACCATAACTTGATTTGGTCACTTGCTAGAAAGTTTGAGAGCTTAAGCAAGAGTGTGTTCAGGTTGTTTTGAGTTTGTAATCCATTCTTAGTATGTGCAAAGTGTTGCATGTGTCTCAATCTTTCTTTCTATGCTTGAAAATCAGCCAGGTTCAAGATAGAAGTGTTTTAGGGTCCTAGATCTTCTAAGATCTCCTTATCCATCATTTGTCGAGAAAAAAGTGAGTGCTCGGTGCATTAGGACAGAACCTAAAAGTTGAAGTATCATTATATGATGGGGCAAGGGAGATAGAAGAATGCGAACGGAGAAGAGAACAAGAATATTGCGGAAAAACTCTGTCGTTCTATTCAGCTGCTAGGTGCAAAATAGTCTAATAGACAGCTTATGCTAAATGTAATCACAGCTTTAAGTGTTATAATTGCCCAACATGATCTTAAAATTAATTCATACCCTAAAACAAGAGTACAGTCCACCGAAGAGCGAGCTTCTCAATGTCAAAGACGGCCATCATCTGATCAGAAACTGAGGAGTCTTAGACATCTGTGTTTTGATCAGAGTGAGTAAACAAGTGCAATCAAATAGCAATGAAAGTGCATTCAATTACAACATGCATTCGTCTATGTCGTACAAAGATAAAAGCAAGTTGCTGCTATATTACACTGAAGCACAATACAAATAGCAATTACAACCAAAAAATGACAACGTAATTGGGAGGCTCAAATAATGCGTCGCATGGATGGAGCAACCACTAATATGTGCTTGGACGATCTATTTATAGATTTCATCCATGTATTAATTACATTGAATGCTTGGCACCTAATTAGGAAAGCTGTTGTACTTGGAAGTATATGACTTTTGTGACAACTATACACAGTATATATGGTTAATATTTCAGTATCATTGTGTAAAAATTACAGCAAATAAGGATCCTAAAACACTTGAAATGATGAGGAAAATAATAGATTATGATTTCACAAGATTAGCACAAGTTGAACCATCAAAATCCATCAAAAATCTATGCTTGAACCTCACTAAATGGCCCAAATCCTTGAAGAAGGCTTCACACGTGTGAAAGTACGGCCTCCCACAGTCTGAGTACTCTGCACCAGGCCTACATTAAATCCTATAATCATTAGTAATCACAAGTACTCAAACAATTATGAACATAGAGAGCAATTGCACCATTATGAGAGAAAAATCATGAAATTGCTTGATTGATTTTGGTGAGATATCATCACCTATATATACATGATCCATCACGGTTTTGGGTAGGTATGAGTAGCCCTAAACCTATCCCTAATGCTAATTTTGGTGGATCTTTCATCCCTACCAAGTTAGGGTTGGAATCTTGGAGATCCCTCAACAATGCAAAAATTATCAAAAATAGCTCCTATTTTTTCTCCCTTGTATCTAAGCATAATTTGGACTCATTCCAAAGGTTCTAACACTTAAGTCTACTTGAGAAAATCCTTATGAATGGAATCCTATGCTATTTGGCACGTGTGACAAGCCACATCATGACCATCTAACTATTTACAAGTCATATGACCAAAACTAGTCAAGCCAGAATTGTGAATTTTTAACACTCCTCGTCACTATCTAGCTTGGTTCAATCATTGCTTTACTAATCACTCCAAGTGATGATCTGAACTTCATAAAAGGTGTCTTTTGAAGTGGTTTAGTAAGTAGATCAGCTACACATTCATTGCTTGGAACATGCTCCAAAGCAATCTCCTTGGCTTGCACCATTTCTCTCACAAAGTGATGGCATATCTCAATGTGCTTAGATCTTGCATGGAAGATTGCGTTAGATGCAAGGTGTTGGGCTGATATATTGTCATTGTAGATGATTGGTGTGATCTACCATCTTGAACTCTAAGGATAGATCTATCTTGATTTTTTCAATACCATCAACACTATTTCCACTAATGATGATGTCATCTACATAAATGAGTAAAAGTACAATACCAAAATCATCAAACTTAATGTAAAGAGTGGGATCATATTCACTTTGAACAAAAGAAAGTGAAATAAGATAGCAATGTCGTCTTGAATTCCAAGATCTCGAGGCTTGCTTCAAGCCATAGATGCTTCTTTGGAGATGGCATACTTTGTTCTCCATTCCATGCACGATGACCCCTTGTGGCTGCTCCATATAGATATTCTCTTCCAAAAAACCATTCAAGAAAGCATTAGAGACATCCATTTGACATAGAATTCATTCAAAATGTGATGCAAGTGCAATGATTAGCCTTATTGTGACCATCTTGGCCATGGGTGCAAAAGTTTCCTCATAGTCTATCCCTCTCTCTTGAGCATAACCTTTTGCAACTAATCTTGCTTTATGTTTGTTAACACTCCCATTTGCATTCAACTTAAGCTTGAAGACCCACTTGCATCCTATTACATTCCTTTGAGGTCTCTCAACAAGCAACCAAGTTTCATTCTCAATCAAGGCATCATACTCATCCAACATAGCTTTATACCATTCTTTGGAGTTCAATGCATCTTCAACATTGGATGGTTCTTCAAAACTAGATAAAGCATAAGAAGTGGATGAGATACCCTCAACTTGCTGTCCTTTGCCTTGATATGTGAGCCTTAATGGCTCCACTTTTGCCCTTGAAGATCTTCTTGGTGTGATAGGTGGGTTTGGTGCTTGCTCCTCCATGAGCTCCTCCTCAAAACCAAGATCTTGCTCCTCGGCAATCTTCTTCTTGATTGTTGGAGCACTTGAGCCTTCTTCAAGCATATGCATATGATGTTCATCAAAGATGACATCCCTTGAAACAACAAATTTGTTCAAGGATGGGAGATAGACTTTGTAGCCCTTGTTTGAGCTTGCATATCCAAGCATGATCCCTCTTGTGGAAGATGGATCCTCCTTGGTTCTTGTTTCCAATGGCACATGCACATAACATATACACCCAAAAACTTTCAAGTGATTAAGATTGGGTTTCTTTCCATACAACATATCATAAGGAGTTTTGTCTTCAATTGCTTTGCAAGACACCCTATTCATCAAGTAGTTTGCACATACAAGAGACTCACCCCAAAAGGATTTGGGCAAACAAGCATCTAATCCTAAAGCCTTAGAACATTCACATAATGTTCTATTCCTTCTTTCAGCAACTCTATTTTGTTGAGGAGTGTAAGGACAAGAAGTCTCTTTCTTGATCCCTTCCTCCTCACAAAAGGCCTTGAACTCATTGGAGATGAATTCTCCACCATTGTCACTTCTAAGAATCTTGATGTTATGATTATGATGCTTTTCCACAAACAACTTGAACTTTACAAAAGTATCAAATACTTGAGACTTGAAGGAAAGTAAGAACACCCAACAATATCTTGAGTAGTCATCAATGAAGGTTAAAAACATGGATGAACCTCCATTAGATTTGGTGCTAGCAATGTGCACATCCGAGTGTATGAGTTCAAGAGGATGAGATGACTTTGTGATGGAGTTAGGAAACACCTTCTTATGTGCCTTAGATAAGGCACAAGCTTCACAAACCTTGTCTTCCTTCCCAATAGACCTTGGTAGGCCTAAAGCATACTCCTCCTTGATCATAGCCTCCATGGAACCTGAGTTGACATGTCCAAGTCTTTTGTGCCATAAAGTAAAGGTAGATATCTTGCTCTTCTCGGCCAACATGACAACATTAGTATCCACAAATGCATCCAACTTATAAAGTTTGCCAAGTCTAGTGCTCTTAGCCACTATCTTACCCTTCTTCTTGATTAAACATTCATTTGAAGCAAAGTCAACATTGAAACCATTGTCTACCATTTGGCCAACACTTAGTAGATTCTTTGTTATTGTAGGAATATACAAAACACCTTCTATGTTGATCTTTTTGGAAGATCCTAAGCAAAGGGGAATGCTACCAACTCCTTCAATCTTACAAGTTTCATCATTTGCTGTATAGATAGACTTTATAGGTCCATCATAAGATAAGAGAGAAGAGAAAAACTCCCTTTTACTAGTCATGTGTGAACTAGCACCCGAGTCAATCCACCAAGGATCTTCTCCTTTGAAGCTTGTTGAAAAAAATATGAACATCATGAGAGAGTCCTCATGTGAACTCTCCTCCTCCTCCTCTTTGCTCATGTTGGCTTGGCTTTGATCTTGCTTCCTCTTGAAGCATTCCGAGGCATAATGCCCCATCTTGCTACAATAGTAGCACTTCACCTTTGATTTGTCCTTCTTGACTTTGGTGGTTGATGGAGATGCCTTTGAGGGTCCTTCTTGATCCTCAAACTTTGTAGACTTCTTGAATGTTGATACTTTGCCTTTGGACTTGCCTTTGCCTTCGGTGAAGAGAGCTTGGTCATCTCCACCTTGGATGGAAAGCCTATCCATCATCTCTTGCATTTGGCTCCTTCTTGATTCCTCGGCCATGAGTGTGCCTTGGAGTCCTTCAAGTATGGGTAGCTTACCCATAATTGCATATCCTTGAACCAAATTGTCAAATTCAAAGCTTAATCCATTCAATATGAGTTGAACAAGCTCTTCATCCTTGATAGGATCACCTATAAAGGCTAGCTCTTTGTTCAATTCCTTTACTCTTAGGACAAAAGTATGTGCACTCTCTCCTTTCTTTTGATAGCTTCTATAGATTTAATTCTTCAAAGCTAACATTCTAGTTTGGTTCTTGGATTCATAGACCTTTTGCAAAGTCTCCCAAGCATCTTGAGCTGAAGTGCAATCTCCTACCTCTCTTAAGAGTTCATTTGCAACATTCATTTTTATGCAATGTAGTGCAACATTGCACCTCTTGATGTATTTGGCTTTTTCTTGAGGATGAATAGGTTTACCCTCCTTACCATTTACAATTTCCATCAGATCTTGCATGATCATGATGGATTCCATTCTAACTTTTCATATGGAATAGTTAGTTTTGTTGAGCCTTTCATTAGTATCCAAAAGATATGCATTTATAGATGCCATCTAGTCTCCTAATCAAGGACTTGACACAAATGAAGGTTACTTCTATTGATTTGATTGAAGGTCTACCTTATCCCACTTCTTAGGGACCTGAAAAGATCAGTAATAGACTTCCTATAAAGATCTAAGAATGATCTCTAACAAAATCAAATCATAGAATACTAGAAACAATGCACTTGCTTGATTGAAGTAGACAATACTAGTAGAATTGCCTCTCTTTCTATAAAGAACATTAAAGCTTCCAAATGATCTGATCAAGAGTGAATTTTAGCAACCTAATATACTTCCAAAATCACTTGTAAAAGATCTAAATGGAACTTAATGAGGATGCAACACAATCTACTATCCAATCACAAACAAAAAATGATCAAAATTGATGAAAAATTGATCTAAGTTGGTGCATAAGTCAAGCAATGGTTGGACTGAACCTAAATCACTTTAGGAGGTGCCTACTACACCTTAGAACAGCCTTGAAGAGTCCCCAAAACTTTGATCTTCCCTCTCCTTGAATGCTAGAAAGCCTCCTCTATGAAATCACCTCCAAAACTCGCTTAGAAATCAATGCTTGGAGCAAGCAAAACTTGCTATCTTGGTAATGTGAATTGAATTCAACTTTGTCTCTATTTTTAGACACCTAAACACCTGCAAATGAAGTCACACAACACCAATCTCCAATGTATTTGACTCACTTTGAGTTCTAGAATCAATACTAGATGCTAAGATCCAATCTACACAAGATTTAGATCAAAAATTGTGATCAAATTGAATGAAAACCAAGGATTTAGCTCATTTCAGCCTTTAGGCTCTGATACCATATAAAAATTACAGCAAATAAGGATCCTAAAACACTTGAAATTATGAGGGAAACAATAGATTATGATTTCACAAGATTAGCACAAGTTGAACCATCAAAATCCATCAAAAATCTATGCTTGAACCTCACTAAATGGCCCAAATCCTTGAAGAAGGCTTCACAGTTGTGAAAGTACGGCCTCCCACAGTCTGAGTACTCTACACCAGGCCTACATTCAATCCTATAATCATTAGTAATCACAAGTACTCGAACAATTATGAACATAGAGAGCAATTGCACCATTATGAGAGAAAAATCATGAAATTGCTTGATTGATTTTGGTGAGATATCATCACCTATATATACATGATCCATCACGGTTTTGGGTAGGTATGAGTAGCCCTAAACCTATCCCTAATGCTAATTTTGGTGGATCTTTCACCCCTACCAAGTTAGGGTTGGAATCTTGGAGATCCCTCAACAATGCAAAAATTACCAAAATTAGCTCCTATTTTTTCTCCCTTGTATCTAAGCATAATTTGGACTCATTCCAAAGGTTCTAACACTTAAGTCTACTTGAGAACATCCTTATGAATGGAATCCTATGCTATTTGGCACGTGTGACAAGCCACATCATGACCATCTAACTATTTACAAGTCATATGACCAAAACTAGTCAAGCCAGAATTGTGAATTTTTAACACGTTGATGCGGACGAGGACGTCGCTGGAACGTTCCTCGTTTATTTTAGACGACCTTTGGGATCTTTTCTCTCTTCGCTTTTCTGCAAGAAGCCAAAGTACCCTCAAAAAGACGGTATTTGAAGCAGTTAAAGACATGAAAATAGATGACCTTTGGGATTTTCTCTCTCTTCGTATTTTTTGCAAAGAGCCGAAGGTGTGTTAAAATAGTTAAACTTTTGAACTATGCAAGTTTTCGCATTTCGGAAAAATGCAAAAAAGTTGAAGCTGTTGAGAACATAGTGTATTTCTGCATACTATTGAAAAAGTAATGTATTTTTGCAGACTTGTTCTAAATGCAAATTTTGTAGAAGTCCTTGAAGATGGGCAAGTCTTCAATGACTTCAAGTTATTAAACTTGACATCTGAACTTTGAAATTATGACAGGATTGGTTACCCTTTGCTGGAGATCAGCTAGAAGCCCGTTGTAGATGTTCTTCAAATAAATTGGTTGTCTAAGTTTGTGATTCCTATAGGTATCAGATGAGCAAATGTAGAACCAAAGTTGGTTTCACCTGAGCCTAGATCAATGATCAGTAAACATGCAGAAAGAATCATGAAATATAAATTAATCATTCACCAAGGAGACAACTGTGGGCTTAATTTCCAACAATCCCCCTTAAGGTCACGGTTGGTGCGTTGGTATCTTCGTCAGGTTCAACATATTGAAGAACTTCTGGTGCTTGATCCTGGGAAGCGCTTTGGTGAAGATGTCTGTGACCATTTCTGTTGTGGAGCAATATTGAAGGATCATTTGCCCTGAGAAAACTTTCTCCCGAATGAAATGATACTGGATTTCTATGTGCTTGGATTTGCCATGAAATCTAGGATTCAGTGATAGTGAAATACAGCTCAAATTGTCACACATGAATGGTGGTAGCATTAAACTGATTGTGATGTAAGTCATGAAGTAGTAACCTGATCCATACAGTTTTTTTTGAAGCTTCACATGCTGCGATGTACTCTTCCTCTGTCGAAGAAAGCGCAACTGATTTCAGCTTCCTTGAATTCCACGAAATCGATCCCCCTGCCAGATAGAAACAGAACTTGGAGGTAGATTTTCTGGTAGAGACTATTCCTCCCCAATCTATAGGAAAAATAATTATTATTCTTCCACAGAGAACACGATGCAAGCTCAAATAAATCAAACTAATATCAGTGTCTTCAATCGCGATTTTATCTGATCTATGTACTAATAGAACATTATTTGTTCTGATTGAATATGCATGCAAAAACTATATGCGGAAGTATTAGACTATATGCGGAAGTATGAGACAACTTAAGACAATTTAGACAATAAGAAATTCTTGATCAAAAATGAATTTTTATAACTCTGAATCTGATTCATCAATATACATTTCTTGTTGTCTTATCTCGTTATTGTGTCTCTTATTGAGTGAGTGAGTTTCATCGAGTAGTGCATATGTATTTATATTGCTACAGGACAGGTCTTTTGGCCTTTTAATACTGTAAAAGTAGAAATCTAACCATTTATGACAATTGATATTTAAATAGATGCTCTGTTTCCAGGCTTGAATAAAATCTGTTCGCGAATAATTTACAACAGTTCATCTCTTTGACACAGTTTCATGTTTCACGAATTGTTCGTGACACTTGTCTCTTCGCAACATTTTCGTCTTTCGTGATTTGTTCGCGATAGATGACAATTCTTGAGCTTTGAAGAAGAAATCTAGAATATTTCGTGAACTGTTCGAGATAGTTTCGCGACATTTGAGCTTGAAGAACAGTCCAAAAGATTTCGCAAATTGTTCGCGACAATTTTGTGACATCTAAGGCTTGAACAAGAAACAGAAAATTTTGTGACAAGATTTTGTTCGCAAATATTTTGAGCTTCAAGAAGAAAGCCACGAGCTTCCACAAGACACTGTTTTGTGAATCTTTCGAGTTGACTGCAAGACAAATTTCTCGAATCCTTTCAAGTTGGTCACCAATGATATATATCTTCTTTATTACAACGCATAAATGAAATAAGAAGTGAATACTTGGAAGCTATATATACTTTAAGTAGATTAATGAAGATGATGAATGAGCAGAGTTATAGAATTCTCATGGTTTGGTTAGCTCATGCCTAGATGCATCAAAATTGAGGGAGAAATTTATATTTAGTCGGTCATAGGCAGAACTAGCTAAGAAATGTAAACACTGTGTATTAGGTGAAAATGGTTACTATGCCAAAAAGAAATAGCGACCGGTTTTAATATGAACTTGCTACATAAGGATCCTGAATAATTGTGACCATAACAAACGTGAAGCTTGACATCAGTAAAGAAGTGTATCGTTGCAGCTGGTTGTTTAGCCGATTGGGCGAGCACTGACAGAAGTGACATAGAGGATTTTTTGTGACCCATCCACCCCATAAGCGGCCTGCACTTGGTTGTTTCCGTCGATACACTGAGATAGGGCGATGTTGAGGTCCGATCCCGCATCGGTGCAGCTTAGGCAAAACCCGCAGCTCCCGCCGATGGTGAGCGCAGCGTTGCCCGAGGTCAGCATTAAGGTGAAGAAACCACCGCAGTTGTTTTGGCAGCATTGGCCAGGGGTATTCCGGAGGGCTTGAATTGCCGCGTTGGCATCGGCAACAGATACAGACGCTCCGTTTACGCTCAGGCAAGATGCCTGCGCCGTCGCCACACCCATGTTGCTCGACATTGCCACCATTATCAACAGCGCTACCATGCCAGCTTTGATGCTCCTCATTTCTGGTGTTTCGCTGGGTCGGCCGAATCGCTTTCCTTCTGAATATTGAAATGAAATGATATATAGTCTACACAAGAAGAGACGAACACAGCTGAATGAAAGAAATCACTAGAGCCTGCAATCTCAGGCCAGTACGTACGTACGAACTGCAACAGGCACAGATGAGCTTGTATTCAAGGTTAGTCGTAACGGTTGCTTGCAGCGATTCCAATGCTGGATGCAGCAGATAGAAAAAATTGATAGTATATTGAACTCAGGGACGCTGCACAGAGCTAGAATCGAAGCTAACTGCTACAGATTGCCCAAATGCTGTCCTGGATGCAGATTTCTCCCTCTCTCACACAATATGTAAAGGTGGACCCTCCATCCATGTTTCTTACCTCTACAAAGTGTTAATATTTAATTGCCTTATTGTTATATTCTCTATACTTTCTAATATTTAACACTAAGGGAGTGTTAATTGTTGACTTTTTTTCCTCCTAGCTAGCTTTAGTGTTAACGTCTCATGGAAATATCTTATAAGAAGTTAAAATTCAAATATATGTACTTACAATTTGTTTAACAGTCAAGCGTTTCTTAGCGTTTCTTATTGAGAGTGTTTCTTATTTAACTCTTATTAACTTAAAGAATGAAACATCTTATTGTGAAATCCTTGTCCTTCTCTACTTTAGTGTCATATTTTCACATGCTAATGTGCTAGGTGGCTTACTTCTTTTATTGTAATTAGCCCTCTATGTGTGTTCTTTTTCTCCTACTAAAAAACTTGGCCTAACATTTCAAAAGATTTAAGTACAACATTTCGTGAAAAATTTCCTAATGTGCAATAAAATTTCTAGGTGTTGTTAAATATGCTCACATGCCAAGAAAAAGTAAATCTACTAATTATTCAATTTTACATTCAAGTAACAATCCACCTTCATAAGATATTATTGTTTATATGGCTTCTGCAATGAAATAAGAAACTTGTCAATATGGCCATGAGAGCATCAACCTCAATTGGTGCTCAATTAGTGAGAGAGATCAAGGAAATATGACACTCATCAATCCATCTCCTCTCAATCTGCACCCATTCTCAATACACTCATCAATCCATCTCCTCTCAACCTACACCCATTCTCAATAGCGTTGTTAGCATAGTAACTATTATTTATTTGTTTTCTTGCTAAATCCATGTCATTCATTCACTTTATCCAAGCGTGATTTTGGGATATCCATCCACCTCATAGTTGTGTGCATTATATGAATCTCACAATTCTTCAATCTTTAAGCATACTATAACATTGTCTGTGAAATGCAAAATCTTTTGAAATGGAAAATGGAGGTGTTGCCCAATTTTGGGAATGACATGGAATATTCTAAAAGTTGACAAAAGAATTCTACAATAAACCCAAATGCTACATGAATGTGGTAGAGAGTCAGAAGTATTAAGATCAGGCAACCAGTTGGCATTCTGCGCATATAAGACTAACATTGGGCCTTTAGGCTAGAAAGTGCCATGTGCATTAATATTTAAATAAAATATGTTTAACTTAGCCTTTGCAAGTTCCTAAGTTAGGAAACACAACTTGTACCCAAGAAACACAAAGTGATTCGAATGGTCAAGATTGTGATCCTGATGTAACTTCAATAGCCAATGGGTGATGAGGAGGTTCCACTCTCACTCTTATAAAAAGGGACCATTTTCCTTGTATTTCCATCATTCGAAGGTTAATAGAACTTTGCCCATTCTCTCTCTCTCTCTCTCTCTCTCTCTCTCTCTCTCTCTCTCTTGGTGCTTTCTTTCTTTTCCTCTCTCATAATCTCTCTTCTTTTCTCTTCATGGTAATGTGAGTGTGAGTGATGTTTAGTTTTCTTTATGTAGATTTATGTTTAAATCTTAGCTAGTTGATGAAAGGCAAGCATCTTCACGACTCCTTGAAACGAGCCCGCTTCCGTTACTACATACGACTTAGGAGGAGGTGGAAATCCTTTCAGTTCTTGACAACATTCACGCCGTTGTCGGGGAGCCAAATGCTTGCTAACTTTTGTTGTTTTCCATTTTTTTCTACTTGCTTTGTTGTAGGGACTGGTCACTAGGTTTTAGTGGTTACTATCATTCCCCCACAAAATAGTGCAAAAAACAGGCTTCAAACTAATTTTTAACCCATCATGAATCTACCTCCCCAAATCTGACTGTGGCAACTTGACACAAACTGCCAAGCAGGGTCTTGAACCCCCAACTAATGTTTGGAGGTCTAAATTGTTACGTCCATGTCATGTATAAAGGAATCGGAATAATTCCTGATGTGGATAGCCGGTCACTCCAGGTGTATATGGTTATTAGTTATGCCTCGTCATTCCGGGCTTGGCCTGTAAAGTAATTAATAATCATATAAGGGCCCAGACCTATAATTGGAGATAGGAGCACATGCATAGTGAATGTTTGCTTTAATGCAAGAATAGGAGGTCAATAGCTCAATATAGGTTGCATGGGAATTCTAGGAAGAATATTTTCTCTCTCATGAGGAGAATATGTGCATTGGAGACTCGCCCATCCTCCTATTGGAAATTCAATTTCTTGAGCCTGTCTCTCCTCCTCTCTCTCAGGTTCTTCACTATGGCTTGGGGGCTAGCTTCAGGAAGAAATTCCAAGAGGGATCTAGGTTTGGATGGGTGGTTTTGCTCCACATGTGTCCTTTTGGTTGTTTTGCAACAGGATCTAGTCAGATCTTCATTTGATGATCCTTACAGTGGTATCAAAGCTATGGATTTGCATCAATCAGAAGTTGGAACTACTTCTTGTATTTTCTAAATTTTTGTGGATTTCTCCTTGCATGCTACTTCAAGGTGGTGGAATTGATCTCCAAGTAGGTGGCTTCTCTGAATTTGGTGTACTTTCAGCCTAAAGATCATAATTATGGGGTTTCTCCATAGTGTTTGGAGGAAATCTATGGATTTTAAATTATTTTAGTGGATTTTTCACCTAGAATTGAAGTCTTTTGCTTGAAATTGATCATAGGTACTGGTGTAGTACGTTTTCCATATTGTACTTGCTATTTTACAATCATTATTGATTGGATCTAATGATTGTATGATGTTGGAATAGATTAGATAGTGATTTTGGACCAAAAATTTGGAGTTTTTGGACCATACATGGGCTATAGAAACCATCTTTGACTAGAATCAGAACTTTTGGTGCTTGCATGCAATATATTTATAGGGATTTGGATCTGATTGCATGAATTTGTGGATTTTTCCCACAAATTTTGGTCAAAATTGGTCAAAAACCAAGGTTTTTTGATGTTTTTTGCACTAATTTTGGGGTAGATCTCAAAATTCTCAGCCAAGACTTGGTATGAACGTTTTCAGAGATGTAATGAAGCTGTCCCTGAGTTGTCATGAAGTTTGCATGGGATTAGTGTTAGCCGATTCTCTAGTGTCGAGCCAAGCTGAAGACATAAGTTATCTCTCACCCATGACCGAGAAGGTCTCAGAAGGAAGAGAGCAGAAAAAGCTGAGATCCGAGCATGAGAGCTGAGGAAATACTAGCTAGGAAGATAGTGATTAACTATGTGAGCCTACATGGTGTATCCCAAAGAAGGAATGACCATGTAGGAGCTAGTAACATTTTCTTGAATAGTTGTAATAAATGTAGATCCCCCTTAAAATAGTAAGAGTGAGCCACCTTTTGATGGTGACGTCTAGTGGAAGGGCAAATTCCACATGTAATTTATAATTTAGTGGAATTGCCACATGGGCTCCACATGGGCAACCTTCTTGCTTATTTAAGGGCCCCCCTCTCTTGTGAGGGAGCTTTGATTGTATTTTCAAGTTCTCTTGAGCTAATAAAGAGGATCCTCTACGAGTTCTTGAAGATCACTAAGCTCCTTGTTCATGGCAATGACCTTGAGTGATATTTCTATGAGCATGCTTGATTCCTTGCTTGTGGATTAACTAGATTCTTGTTTTTTGTTCTTGTTTAGCTGTGGATTAGCTTCAGTTCTTGCTTGTGGAATCTTGTAGAAATCGGCATTCAGGTAAACAATAGAGGCTAGAAATGTGGTGTAAATCTTGCAGAGTCTTGACATTCTAGTTCTTGATGTTCTTGGATAATCTAGACACCAAGTAATGTGTGTTTCTTGATTCCTAGATTGTTAAATGCTACTAGGAATCTTGTTTCTTGTTTCTTGAATCTGGTTTTAGTTTCAGTAGCTAATCTAGTTCTTGATTGTTCTTTGATTTAGTAGTTAGTAGTAGGATCGCTCTCTATGCTGAATGCTGATCTGCTTGAGCTGTAGATGGTTGCATGGCTAGTGTATGCATGTAACTGAGTATCGGATTTGAGTTACCCACTGATAGACTGGGAAATACGTAATGCATCCTTGAATATTGCTTCTGCTCTATAAACGTTCTAATAAGAAGAATAATCACAAAGAACCATAACAATAGAGGTAATCCAAGAGAGATAAGCAACAAAAAGAGAAAAAATGTGTTCACAGATTCAGCGAATATGTGAACATTTGGTGCCGTTCCACAACTACACACACGCTCAACCAAGCCATATCTCAATCTCCTGTGTTGCGACACCATCGTCTAAGAGCTCCTACACATTCATTGCCAAGCTCATCACTTCGGTCTGGACCGAAGTCCTACTCGTTTCTCAATTGAAGTGCTCAGTAAAAAACTCGACCGGAGCACTGCCATCAATTCTCAACTGGAGTATTTCGCTCACATCTCAACCTGAGTGTTCAATCCAATCTTGACCAAAGCACTCTGTTCAGATCTCGACCGAAGCACTTCGCTCAGATCTCAACCAAAGAACTCTCCTCAGATCTCGACCGGTGCACTCTATTTAGATCTCGACCGGAGCACTCTTCTCAAATCTCAACCGGAGCACTCTGCTCAAATCTCAACCGGAACACTGCTCTTGAATCTCAACCAGAGGCCACAGTCACCTCTCAACTGATGGCCTACTTTCAATCTCAATGGGAGCCGGACCCCTGTCAAATTTCAACCGAAGTTGGAGCCTCACTCAAGTTTCGACCGATGCACATCTGTCCTTGACCATCACAAACCGCAGTGGACCGCAATATTACAATTTACGGCCTTCAACGACCTCCATCAACCATCCCAAACCGAAATCAACCCGTAACAGACCACAACAACCGCATTCCGACAATCGTATTCACCGTAACCAGAGTGCACGAGTTTATTTCCACAATCCTATGACACTCTATGAGCTATCATGGATCACCCTAACGATCCAAATACTATAAAGGACTATTCACCAGAGATGGTCTCCCCATCTACCGAACAGTTTGGATGGGATTAGACACCATTAGGGGGCTCAAAACACCAAAAATTAGTGTATTTTTGATGATTTTTGAGCATGAATACCTCTCAATTGGGGGTTTGAACCTATTTGTTCTTGTTACAAGCCTAAAGATATGATGGATTGCGTCTGTTTGGAGCCATCATGCATCCAATTTGGATAGGTGAGCATTAGACACCATCACGTTGAAGTTTTGCTTGTTGAAGGAGGCCAAAAATGCATTTTTTGCATGATCTGAGCCTAGGATTGCTTGCCGGACCTGTTAGAAGCTTCTATGCCTCTCTAATGAACCTTAGTAGAGTGCTTGTAACCTCTGATTCAAGGCTTTTTGGGCTGGGATGTGTTTTTTGATGATTCCTCTCCACAAAAGTGCTCCCTCCTATCCGTTTTTCATGCATTTATTGCTCGCACGTGTGAATCCATGGGTAAAGGTTGACATGGCAAGTGCCTTGTAGAACCAGTCTCCCTCCGTACTGTGCTTTACAGCGACCAATTTGGTGTCCTGTAGAGAAAGTTATGGCTGTTGGAAGTTTGGCAATTTTTGAGCTAAACTTTGCAAGTTTTTTGAAATGTTCTGATGCATGCATGCTTGTAGCTTAGTGTAGTGCTTGTCTGTTGATGAAAATGTATGGATAGACCTGTATGCATGCATGGATGCATGTTGCATGCGTAATCATTAGTTTAATCAGAAGATTTCTTGCATGAAGCGTTTTTTGGCAATTCTAGTTCAAAAAGCACATTTCTAGTGGCTAAGCTAATTACGGGATTTTTTTCATTTTTTCGAAAAAATCAGTGCATGTCGAATTTGATATGTGACGATGCCTGTGAATTTGATAAATCGATCATTTTAATCGATTTTCACAATTGGTCCATTTCGAATTGATTTTGTGAATCCCAATGCTAATTTTCCAGTTTCTTGGCAATTTACGTAAAAATTGATGTTTTTTTTAAATACTTAGAATTTGCTTCGAACAGGAACACAGATCATGCTACACAACAACACATACAGAAAACACTCTTCACAGCAAGCTCACATAGCAACTGTATTTCTCGAAATGAAATTACACTGTACATATAGTTGTTCACTCAGGCAACCCATGCATGACCCAGGTTGCCGTTGACGGGATGCATGTCTCGTCGACTTGCCTCATGGCGAGGCCAACTGATCCTTATCAACTTATAGGACCCACGGTACAGTAGCACAATGATTCTACTTTAATTCTAAGTATCTCCCTTAAAGTAGAGTCTACTTTTTATACAGTCATATACATAGCTTTAAAGTCAACAAACTTTAAGTACAAAAAGCTTTGATCTAAACTTATCAAACTTTTCTCCAACAAGTGGCTTAGTGAAAATATCAGCTAGCTGTTCTTTTGTGCTACAATGAACAACATGAATTTCACAACTCAGCAACCTCTCACATATAAAGTGATACTAAATCTCTATGTGTTTAGTTCTCGCATGGAACACTGGATTCAAATTGCTGCTTAGACTTCTTCTTGCCCTTGCCCTATTTTTGGCGTGTCGCAAGTGCTTGATCGTCAGTATTTTGACGTCTAGCTTTCACCATTTCTCACCATTGCTCTTCCTGCATCAAAATTCATGTGAGCTCGTCAAAGGTTGGCAATCTTTCCCTTGATGCTATTCCACTCACAAACATCTGATAGGGTTTTGCAATGCCGCACAATGCATTGTGCACTAGCTCCACATCACGTATGCGCTCACCAATAGAATGCAGTTCATCCCTCATTGTCTTGATTTTGGTCATGTACGTCTGAATGTGCTCTCCTTGCTCCATTCGGGCACTATTTAGCTTTGACTTCAGAAACATGATTCCTGGCGGATTTGACGTCTCAAACTACATCTTTTGGACAAGGTGATTGTTAGATTTGGAGATTGTTAGATTTGGATCATTTTTAATATTAGGATAGATAAAAAAATACTTTGGACTCCAATATGCCATTGAATACAAGCATGCCAATCAAATGAACTTGAATAGAAATAGTCTCATTCAAATTTTTCAGCACCTTGACAAATGAGGTATCAAGGTCTTTTTCTAATCCATGTCATGAATGACAAGACCCAAATACTTATGAATGAAACAACGAATTTTAAAAGTCTTGACATCCAATCTCGAGCAAGTCTTCGGCCTTGACATCTCGACCGAGCCAAGCTCCTACTTAAAAGTCAACTCAATCTTTGACTAGAGTTGTACCCTAGCAAATTGACATAGCTATCAGCCAAATTCCTTTGACTACTACTTGGTTCCACACCAATCACACTACTCCAACCATTGTATTGTTTACATTCAGACCCTTAAAAAAAACAAACCCCCACCCACACCACCACCAAGGTACTCCAGACATCACACATGGATCGTCATTACGATCCCAATTTGATAGACGATTATCAGTCCGAGATGGTGTCACCTTCCACTGAGCAAGCTAGACACAATCAGTATCCTTAAATGAAATCCCTAGTACACGAGCCATCCACAAACCCATTCGAGTGATGGGATCCCACTAGGGCTGAACCTTCCTATGACAGACCACATTTTCATGTTGTCATGTCTTCTCACACAAGAGCTCACTTAAATGGAGCTTTTGCCAACCACGGAGATCGTACTAAAAAAAGCACACCCAAGCTAGATCTTCCTAAGTATGATGGACCCGCAGAGATTTTTACAAGTCTTTGAGAATACTTGTGAAGTTTATGGCGAAACATCAAACAAAGCCATAGTCCAACTTTTCTCGATGACCATGATCGATCGAGCATGTGAATGGTTTTTCAACTTGGATTGTGAAGATAAACATGATTGGTCACTCTTGAAAGAGTCCTCATCAAGCTTCAACCATTTCGTTCAATTGAAAGTCTGTTTGTCAAACTGAGTAACATCAAAATGGCAAAGAATGAAAAAGTACGTGACTATATCGAACGATTCAAACGTTTAAAGAGTTAGGTACAAGAACAACCCAAGGAATCAATGCTCATCATCTGGCTTCTAGTTGGACTTCCCAGATGGATCAGACGTGAGCTCAGATCTAACGATAAGTACACATCCTTAAAGACAGCCATGTCTGATGCCATTGTTGATGATACTTTGGATGATAATGTTGAAGAGCCTACTTCAAAACAAAAGCCAAGGTCCTGGTCAAGAATGTTAGATCCAATGTCCACACCACCACTTGAAGTAACTTTTGGAAAGTTTCTCTCATTAAAAGTGACATCTCTTCCAATGACCACTTTATTAGTTAAAGGGATAAAAACTTTATCATTTCACTATAACCAACAAAAATAACTTTTCTTGAAGATGGAATATCCTTTGTCCTATCATCAAGAGTGATGTTGATATAGCAAATGCATCCAAAAGTTTTGAAAAATTTGGGACTCGGCCATCTACCAAATAACATCTCAAAAGGAGTTTTTCCATCGAATACCACACTCGACCATCTATTGCATAGAAAATTAGCACACAACAAAGCTTGATCCAAAAAGGATTTGGCTTTGTTACCTTCAAATAAGATTCTATTCTTCCTCTTGGCCACTTCATTTTGTTGTTGTAACCTTGGGCTTGTGTACTCCCTCTTGATCCCATTTGTATCAGAAAATGCCTTGAACTTGGTAGAAATGTACTCCACGACCATTGTCAATCCTCAAGCACTTGATCTTGGTAGAAAATTGAGCCTCCCTTGCAATGTTGAACTTGAAAAAGACATCAAACACTTCATCTTTTCTTTTTAGTAGTTAGACCCAACAAAATCTATTTTAAAAGTCATCAATAAAAGGCAGATACATTTTAGTACCTCTATTGCTAATTGTAGTAACATCATGAACATCCAAATGCACAAGTTGAGAAGGCTTACTTGACCTTGATGTAGATCTCTTGTAAGGTAACCTATGTGACTTTGATAAAGCACATTGCTCACAGACATGATTCAAGCTTGTTAAAGAATTGGGAAGACCAAACACAACTTGTCTCTTTGCCATCACCTCCAATGACTTGTAGTTTAGATGCCCCAATCTCTTGTGCCATACATCCAACTTGGTGAGCAACAACACAAGCATCAAGTTTGAACAACTTACCTTGCCTCTTCCCTTTTGCAATCAATTCACCCTCATTCTTGATCAAACAAGCATCACCATCAAACTCCATGTTGAAACCCTTGTAAAACATATGACTCACACTCAAAAGATTTTTAGTGATAGATGGAATGAAAAAAACATCCTTCAAATTCATATTCCTATTAGTAGAGAGTGAAATAGGAATTGTGCCAATCTCTTTGATTGCACATTCACCATCATTGGCTGTGTAGATCACCTTCTTGTCACCTTCAAGTGCCATCAATGACCATACTTGGCAATGACTTTTGAATAGCAAAACTTTGAACAAAATTAGCATGATCATCCAACAAGCCATTAACAACTACTTGAACAAATTCTACTTTCTTAATGCTTTTAAAATACATGCTAACTCATTATTGAATGCCTTAACCCTCAAAACAAAAGCATGAGCACCTTCATCCTTCTTTTGCATACTTGAACAATTTTGTTTTCCTAAGGTTAAAATCCTAGATGTAGACTTGGACTCATAAAGCTTCTTTAAGGAATCCCAAGCCTCCTTTGATGTTGTGCACTTACCAACTTCCTTGAGAAGTTCATTAGTCACATTCATGTTGATCACATGTAGAGCTGTCTTTGCCCTCTTGGCATACCTCAATTGTTCTTGAGGTTCCAAAGGTCTCTCCTCCTTACCTACAACAATATCCATCAAGTCATTCATCTCAAGCAAAGATTCCATCCTCACCTTCCAAGTAGAATAATTTGTCGAGGTAAGTTTATCATTGCCTTCCAACATGAAGCCACTTGAGGTTGCCATGTTGCAATGATCTGATCTTCTCTTTGAACCTGTTCCAATGCAGTTAGAACTCCCGTGAAAATAAACGAATGAAACTCAAGAAGAAATCACAAAGATATAGAAACAATCTAGCCTCTCCTTTTTCTCTTTCTAGCAAATCCTAGCACATAGAATGTTGATTTCTTGATCACAGTAGATCTAAACACAATATGATGAACTTTTGCCAACACAAAAAATTGAAACACAGTCTTGAAAAATTAGAGCAACTTAAAATCAAGAGATCCTATCAAATTTGGTGTTACTCCAAAAATGCAAAATATTAAATTATGCAAAATCTAGAATCTAGATATCTTATCTAATAGAATGTACCATCCAGAATTATGAGAATTATTTTCTCTCCATTCTAGCAAGTGGTTTAAAACATCGGGCTCCTCAAAGTGATTTGAGCTAAAATGATGCTTGGATCACAAAGCTCCACTTTCTATACTTGAAAATGCAAGATTTGAACTAGAAACACCTCCAAATCCACATAGAATTTATGGCATCTTAAATCAACCTCTAGATTTGGAATAAACACCATATTTGGCCTATAATCTACTCTAGTACCATGTGAAAAAATCAGATCCAAAATATACTTAATGGATCTCTAGGACCTTGACCAGAGAATTGATCATTTGCCACGCGTGGCACAACCACGAAATTTGAATTCCCAAAAAATACAGCCAGCGGGTGGGGAGTTGTCGGCCGGAAAACATGTCGGTGTGGCTGTACCACGCAAGGCTCTACCACAAGTCAGTCGCCATGCGCATGGCCACGTGAATTGCCATGCAAACAGGATGATGACCCTCGTCTTATATGCATGACAATATGCGTGGCAAATTGCCAACGTATGTAGTTGTGCTAATATCCAATTTTTAATAATAAAATACAAGCTACTCAAGATCCAAAAATCAAGATAAAAATTCATTGCACAAAATAATTTCACGCACTTTCCTAACTCATATTTTCAGCATATTTTCTCTTACTCCAAAGTTGGCCTAACATTTAAAATGAATTGACTATAAGATTTATGGAATATAACATCTCGTAACTTTCTTAATGTGCAAGAAAACTTCTAGATACTATTACATATGATCACATGCCAAGAAAAAGTCTGATTATTTCTAAAAGCTAGCAAAACAAGAATTCTTCTCCGTTCTATGGGCATCCTCCTCCTCTATTATAGATGGAAAAATTCTCCCCTCTATACACTAGATATTGCTTTTCCAAGCCAATGTGAAGAGAGAAGACAAATGAAAGATCAAGAGACTCATTCCATAACTTATGCTTCTTGACCCATAACTTATGCTTATTGAAACATAACTTATGCTTCTTGAAAACATAACTTATGCTTCTTGAAATGCCACTCTTAAGTCAATTGTATAGATGAAGAGTCCCCATTTGGTATGCACTCAAAGCAGGGACCAATGACTAAATATTTACTCCTATAGACTAACAAGGATGGGAAGAGTGGCCAACTCATTGAACAGTTCAAGACTCATTTGCAAAAGGCCAAGGCAGAGAAGAGACAGAGGGCTATTGAAGAAGACCCAAAGGGGAGACCTACATTTCCAGGTTTGATGATGATCAACCTTGCCATTATAATAATCACCAAGGTGATGCAAATGCAAATGCAAAGGCGATGTTCAGTCCCATCGAGCCACTCATCTCCATCTTTGTAGTCATAGAAGCACATAGATCATCACCCTCGAGATCTATGAAGTCCGAGAATAAGTTTTATGAAATTAGACATAATTGATAATATTTCATCCTCCCTTAGATCAAGAACATAAGAGATGTATGCGACACTATTCATGTAATACACCGGCAAATCGAGAATAGTCTTGCTTTTGTCAAATGGATTCACGTCAGATAAGGATGAAATGGACAATGCACAAGGCTGGGCTGGGTCATCCTGCAACTATGTCCATGAGTTCATTCAACTCAAGTAAGGACTCCATCCTCACTTTCTAGGTAGACTAGTCTGATGAACTCAACCTATCATTAGTTTCTAACATGATCCCACCATTGGAAGCCATGAATATAATGTTGGAAATTAATCCCACAGTTGCCTCCTTGGTGAATTTCTAATTTCTATTTCATGATTCTTCCTGCATGTTTATTGATCATTGATATAGGGTCAGGTGAAACCAACTTTGGTTCTACGTTTTCTCATCTGATACCTACATGGATCACAAACTTAGACAACCAATTTATTTGAAGAACGTCTACAATGGGCTTCTGGCTGATCTCCAGCAAACGGTAACCAATCTTGTCATAATTTCAAAGTTCAAATGTCAAGTTTAATAACTTGAAGTCATTGAAGACTTGGCCATCTTCAAGGACTTCCACAAAACTTGCATTTAGAACAAGTTTGTAGAAATACATTACTTTTTCAACAGTCTGCAAAAATACACTGTGTTTTCAACAGCTTCGACTTTTTCGCATTTCCTCGAAATGCAAAAACTTGTATAGTTCAAAAGTTGAACTGTTTTAACACACCTTCGGCTCTTTGCAAAACGTGCGAAGAGAGAGAAAATCCCAAAGGTCATCTATTTTCATGTGTTTAACTACTTTAAAGACCATCTTTTTTAGAGCACCTTCGGCTTCTTGCAAAAAATATGAAGAGAAAAAAAAATCCTGAAGGTCGTCTAAAATAAACGAGGAACGTTCCAACGACGTCCTCGTCCGCATCAATGATGTTGAATTATTCACCGTATATACTGTGTATACTTGTCACAAAAGCCATATACTTCCAAGTACCACGGTTTTCCTAATTAGATGACAATGCACCATCTCTAATCTCTTCAGTGGACTGTACTCTTGTTTTAGAGTATGAATTAATTTTAAGATTTTTATGGGCAATTAGAACACCTAAAGCTGTGATTACATTTAGCATAAGTTGTCTATTAGACTATTTTGCACCTAGCAGCCGATTAGAACAGGAGAGCTGTTTCACAATATCCTTGCTCTCTTTTCTGTTCGCGTTCTTCTATCTCCCTTGCCCCATCAGATTGGTATCATAGCGTAGCTCAAATAAACCGAGAGATTAAGTTTGTTCTATTTGTATACTGTTATCATGTCTCATATAGGTAGCTCTTCATCTTCATTACTAAGTGAGGCTAAGTGTTACAAGTTAAACTATCACTCTCAGATATAGGTGAGTTTGAGAATTATAGTAATAATTTTATTTTTTATAATTTTTAAGATCTAATCTTTTTTTTTTTTATTTATTAATGAGGACTTGGTCGTCAGTCATCATCTCATCATTCACCGAAAAAATACCGTCTTCCGAAATGTGGGCTACAGATATACTAGGTTCTCCTGGACACCAAGCTATAGGAATTGAGTCTATTATCATTAATTGAATGATGGATGTCTCTATGTCCGTTGAAGACGGGAGGACATATGTGTCTTCTGCGGCGGTTTCTATCAGGCATCTATTGGAGTCAGCATAGTCCACGGTGGCTAGTGCCTGTCCCCAATTGATTATATCAGTTGATCTTGTATAGTGTCCTTTCGACATGATTGGAACATTATCAGAGGCATAATATGTGGTGGATGACCAATCATCATAAACCTTGGCGGCCTTAACGTGTCCTATAGAGTCAACAGTGACTCTTTTTTCATTGTTGTTGAAGGTTATTTTACTGCGCTTCCAATCGTGGATGACGCCTGCCATTTGTAGTTAGGGTGTGTCAAGGAGGAGTTTATATGTTTGTGTATCATTGGATAGATCTAGGATGACACAATCGATGGTAAACTTGACTCCTGCAATACGGACTAGTATATTCAATACGTGACCTGCAAGGTCGGTGACTCGTTGATCGGCCATCCGTAGTTTGTATCACGGTAGATTGAGGTTGTTGAAGCCCCATGACTTTGTTAGTGACAAAGCCATGATATTTATGCCTCATCCACTATCGAGGATAGCAGACACTACTGGATAATCTTTGTAATGCATAGGTAAGGTGATGCTAGTCCCCTTAGCAACATCGATATTCATTAGATTCATGGGAATCTGAGGAATTTCTGGAATCTCATTAGGTTTTCACTGTTCATCTTGGATATTGGGCAGCTGAAAAGTTCTATGGATATAGCTTTGAAGTCCGGTGAAAGATTTTATGGCACTATGGAACAGCGCTGTGATCTGAGATTGCAGAAGTTCAGAGAAAACTTCGAATCCCTGTAGGGATTACTCTTTTGTGAGGATCGGAGCAAATAGCGGACGTTCCGTGTTTTGTTCCTCCTGCAAAAACTCATCTAGGAGTTTGGTTTATCGTCGTTGTTCGAGATAGTCTCGTGGTAATGTGGAAGCTATTAAAAAGGTTTTTCTAGGTTTTTCTGCTGCTGTAGAGTTTGGCACTGAGCTTGAGTGAGGACCTTAAAAGGTTCTGAAGAGAGATGTCGTGCAGGTAGGATTCTATTTGGTTGCTTGGGACAATTTTTGAAGTTGTGTTTTTGAATACACTCTGGACATTCGGCATTGTATTGGCTTTTCACTTTACAATCGACCATGAAATGTTCCGTTTCGCCATAGATGAGGCATATGTTGGTCATGGGCCATTGGGCAATTGCATAGCCATCTTGGATGGCGAGCATTCCTGGAGTTTATGGATAGTGAGATACTCATCTCGATTGTAGGATCATGAGGGATCCTCATGATAGTGTGTGGAACTGCTAGAAGTAGATGTAATATCTGCGGTATGATGGATCATAGGAGTGATCAACAAATTGGATTTGAGCGGATTCTTTATGGGGTCGATGTTTTTGTGCTCCTACGTCAGGGTGGCCCCTTGGAGGTGGACCTAAGAGTGCTAGTTGTGGCTGAATTTCTTGTTTTTGTTGCCTAGGCAGCTCTCGGATTTGAAATTATGGATTCTTTCGTGGAGGATATTGATGTTGTGGGTTCCGTGAGACAAATTGATTTCTAGGAGACTGGTATTCTCCTCCTGGTTGGTCTTGATGCTAGTTTCGTGGATTGTAGTAGTAGTAAAAAGAGGAATGGCCCATGAAATCACATATTTCACATTTAATCAAAGAGGTGTCTGATACTGGTTGATAAGATGGGCATTCATTGCCAGTGTGTGCACCTCTGCAATGAGGGCACCAAGTATTGTCACATCTATGACGTACTTGGCCAGTGGGTCACTGACCTTGTTGGAAGTATTTCTAGTGAGTGCGGTGGCTAGATCTACTTACGGGTGTAGTATAGGGATGTAGAGATTCGTCCACTTTCTAAGTTTCTAAAAAAGCTTCAACATAAATATGAAAGAATGAGAGCACTAAGGCTTACCCAACTAGTGCCCGAAACGGAAATAAACTAATTAGTAACAATAATGAAAATCCTTGCTAAGGCTTACCCAACTAGCAAGGTGACTAGAATAATCCTAGATTAACACCCGAAGGGTAATAAATGAGATTGTGACTAATACTAAACAAATAGCAATAATGAACATGCCACAATAAAACCAATAAAAAGGAGGCAAGAGGAGGCCCGAGCACCTTCCCTCAAGCTATGCACCTTTCCAAGGAGAACACAAATGAAATACAATGATAATTCTCAAAAATAGAGAGCAAAATAGCTTAATCTCAAAAGTGTTATTTACAATGCAAATACCTCTCCTTTTATGGCAAGGAGGGTCTTCCATAAGTGTCTACTAATTTATGGGACTAATCTATTTCAAGCCTTTCTAGAACTTCTAGCTTAGGATTTAGAACTTCAATTTTCTTAACTTAAGATAAAATATTACTAATCTTAAGTTTTCCTAAGTCTAAGTTCTAAATCTAAGTTTAAACTATTTTATTATTATTTAAGCTTCTACTCATGGACTTACAAAACACATGCCATGACTTGAAGTTTATTGACAGATACTCATACGTGGTCTTATAAAACACAGGCCACGGAGTTTTATTATTTTTTTATTTTCTCTGTGTTAGCACAGTTGCTAACATTATCCCACTTTTATTGGATTGGTGGTCCCACTCCAGTCGACGCCTTTTCGTCCTGGATTTTTTGTGCTTCTTGGAGGTGAGACTGTTGTTGTTGGGAGTGGTAGATGGTCGTCCTGATGCCCTCCATCATTTGCCACCATAATTTGTTCATGAAGGGCATGGGTTTCTAATAATGGAGCATACCCTGGAGAAAATTATGGGTTTTCCATAGCTCCACCATATCAACGTGCAAGGCGGAAGTAAGTGCATCGCGATAATAGAGCCTTGCAACGTTGTATGGTCATCTTGCGTGTGCAAGGGTTTATAAATTGGGGGTAACCCTCGATCCCAAAAACCTCTGAGTTCTATCAGAAATGCCACCAGGCCGCAATTATCCACAAAATGTTTGACATCGCGATCAAGATTGCCATGATGCTTCTGGTAGAAGACTCGGCAGTTGGTGACCATGTCTTCGGCCAAGTTGCCGGTATCGACTCCTGTGAGCTTAGGCCAAAAGATTCTATTCTTGACCTTGGTGGCAGGAATAGTAATAAGGATTGGTACACATGTAGGAGAGAGCTTCGAGATACCGTGCCATTGAGGTCTTACTTTGTAGGAAGAGCTAATGGCGTCAGAGAGGTTGTGGATCCAGGAGTTTGACTGCTGCTTTATGTGTTTGACACTGGTCCGAATCTGGCAGTATGTAGCCACCTCGCTCTTTCGTTGTTGGGTACTTCTTTGCAAACTCCTGAGAGACGCGCAACTCCTTGCTTGGTTCTGTGGGCGTGATTCTGTGCCGGATGGTGGGGGCTTCAAAGGCAATCTCGTGTGCGGTTTGTGGATCGGGATTAGGAGATAGAGGAGGCGAGAGGTTTGCAATGCGTTGTGATTCAGGTGAAAAGTGTCGTGAAATAAAGGTGGGGTTAGTGGTATCGAGGGGTTTAGAAGCGGTGGAAGGGAAAAGAAAATGTTGGGAGCTGGTACCCCCAGAGCCCGATGGATTGGTTGGTGTTTGAGCTCCTTGCCCCAGGGGTTGGCTTTGAAATGCGGACACTTGAGTTGCAGAAGGAGGCTGTTGAAATCCTGCGCCATCTCTACCATCAGGTCCATCAAAGTGGTGCCCCGAATCATGAAATTGGGCGTGCTCTACATGAACCGACAGTGTCGACTGGGCAGCAGCCTTTAAGCGTTCTTCCAAGGTGGCTATGTGCTGGTTTAGGGCCTCGACAGAAGCAATGTATGATTGTTGTAATTTTGCTTGTTCTTCCGTCGTGGTTTTCAGCTTTTGGGCCAATGTTTAATAGGCCACCACTGGAATGGCAGTTCCCTCAGGGATAGCTGGTGGTGCGAAGTCATTGAAATCCACCATTTCCAATTGTTCCTTCATAGTGGAACGTGCTGCTTGTGAATCTGCTATAGCCTCATCCTTCTCGGCTTTGAGGGTATCGATGGTTTGCTGCATGTTGAATACCTTCAGTTGGAGCTAGTTCTGGAGATGGATTACCATCTGCTGCTGTTGTTGATTGTAATTCATGAGGTTTTGGATCTGCGGCTGTTGTCGTTTGGTTTCCTCCTCCAGCCTTGTTTTTTCTTTCTGAAGGCCCACCATATGACCATCGTCGAATTGTCGCATAGTGTGTTGTCCCCCTAGGGTGCCGAATATATTGTATTGAAGCTCATTCACCAACCATACCGCTTTTTGGACTATAAGGGGTAGCTACTCCCAAGGACCAATGTCAGGTAGGTTTCGTGTGTAGTTAGGATACGACATGGGGTTAAATGGTAGAAAATCAGGAGCAGGGCTAGACGGAGGTGTAGGAAAGACAGGGAGGGGTGATTGTGGATTTAGGGGTGGGGAGAGACTACGAGGCAGAGATTGTGGGATGGGTTAGTGGTGATATTGGTTGATGGGAGTGCAGTTAGTAATTGTAAGGCAAAATCATCTACGTTGACTGTGGAGTCAAGTAGGGTGGAGATTTGTATAGTCGAGGGCTTTTGTGAAAGTGTGGATGGGAAGCCCATGTTGAGAGTTAGTGAGGGTGTGGAGGTGACAATAAATGGTGGGGCTGGTGGTGGAATTGTGAGAGCAAGTGATGGAGAGAAGATTGCCTGTGTGGACGGAATCCCACCCATAGGATCAGAGCCAGAAGTGCTTGCCATTGCCTGCTGCTGCTTTTCGGCGTTGCTGGGCCCGGTGAAGTAAGACCGCCTGCTGCTCTTATACCTCCTTTGGGACCTGAGATGGTTTAAGGCTCCCTCCGGATTCAGCATATTCTACCCCAATGTCACTGGAGAGAATGTCTTGTGGGACATCTACTTCGATACTGACTGCCTTCCCTTTCTGCTTCATAGTAGGTGGGGCTGGTGAGACTGGTTCTGCTGTTGGTTGGGGGGTGGCTCGCTTTTTTGTGCTTGGATAAACAGCATCCAGCTCCTTGATGGCAATTGCCGCCTTAGACCCCAATTGCTTTTGACCAACATGTGGAGGAGATACCCACATTTGGTAGTTGATTTGCGGGCTTTCAGGGCTCCGCACAGCTTCTCCCCTACCTTCTCAGCCCACTTAGAATGTTGAGTGGGGTCATAGTAAATCTCCCCAAACTTCGGTACCTTCAAGGGTTTTGCTTTCAAAGGGCTTCTGAAGTACTTTATGAGAAGAGGAAGAGTGTTGGTTGACATTACAGATTTGCTGACGATACTCATGATGTAGCCGAATTTCTTCAGATGGGTGGGGATAAACTATCGGGGTTGAATCACCACTTGGAGGAACAGCCTGCGGTTGAGTTTTGTTGGGTGCAAGTGTAGGGGCTTGGCATTGGATTTGTGCCCGAGTCAAGACCCAAGTAGGATGAGTTTTAACTGGTAAAGTTTCTACTTGCACTGAACAGACTGGACCAGGGCAGCCCGATGTTCAATACCACAATTTTCACAAGCTGGAGGGAAACGGAGTTTATCTGGGTAGCAAATACTTTGATATTTACCTGCACATATAAAACATCCTCGTATTGCGGGTAGTTGGTGTGCAGCAAAGACAGCTTGGTTTGGATTATAAGCTTGGGTATTGGGATCCAGTTGTTGAGCATTAGAATCATAGGTATAATAAACAACCATTTCAGTAGAGTACTGCGGTTGAGTATTGTCTTCCACATAGTAGGTGGCCGGATCGATGGTATTCGGATCAAGATAATGGACAACGTTTTGTGGGGCAGGTTGGTTAACAACAAACTGTTGACTTGGGGATGGATATTGATTTAGTGCAGGTGGTCGTGGTTGGTAAACCCCTGGTCGTGGCACAGGTTGTTGTGGCAGGTAGGGGCGGTAAGCTTGATAAATGGTGGGTCTGGTGACTGCTAGGAAATGATTTTGCAGTTGAGGGCATTCATTAGCAGTGTGATGCTGTGAGCAGATTGGACACCAGACATTTTCTCTTGCTGGAAAGGATTTCTCAACAATTTGTTTCATGGCGGTTTGAAAATTGGCAGTGAGTTTATCCATATGTGATTGTCGAGCTTTTTGCCAGGTTTTCATTTGATGTAGAATTTTAGAAGATTGAGCAATATTATCAGACTTAGGATGATCCGAATTCTTAGATTTCTTTTCACGATGGTCAAAGTCATCATCGGAACCTTCGTCTTCTTCACGGATAGCATCGGTCATCACATCTTTAAGTTGATCATAAAGGTCAACTGGTTTGAGTTCACGGCGAATGTTTTTAGGCAATCCAACTAAAAATAGTTTTATGGCCATGCGTTCAGTGATATTTTCATCAACACATTCTACTTTGAGACGTTTAAAACGCTCAATGTAGTTTCGAACAGACTCTTCGCGACACATCTTGATATGAGTAATTTGAGTGAACGGGCTCTAAGTCAGTTTGGATGGTTTGAAACGCTTGATGAGAGCGTCCTTGAGGGTGGTCCAAGAAGCAGGATCAGGAGTTTCGAGATTCAAGTACTACTCCTTGGCGATGCCATAGAGTACCATGGGAATAGGCGAAGCTTTTCAGTTTCAGAGGTATCTCCATAAAAATGGCATGCATTATCAAAGTCTTGGAGAAATCGGACGGGGTCAGATTCGCCATCGTACTTTGGTGCATCGACACATGGAATTCTTCGTTCCATTCGTGAAGGAGTCAGATTAGAACATTCAACACAGTCACGAGACATGGTGCAGAATACAAAGTAGCAAGGCAGGACTGTACTTGACAAAAAAGAGCAGTTTTCTTGCAGAATGGATAGTGTAAGACAAAAACTGGTATTTCTGATTGTTATAGAATTCGCGAACAGGCTGAGAAATCGTGGAGAGGCAGATAAATCTAATTGTAATACTTGCAAATTCTGAATGTCTGAATAGTGATTTTTTAGATTTTCTAGAAAAATTTGGCAATTCAAAATTTGCGGATAGTACAGGGAAATCATGCTCTGTGAGGGCGAATTCTTAGGCTTGATTGCGAAATCTAACAGAGAGATTTGACTGGCAAGTAGGGAATATAGAAAAACATGTGATGTTCTGTCACTAAACGGGTAAAATCTATGAGATAGAATTTGCGGAGCTGTTGAAGGACTGATCTTAATGAGATCTAGCCTTAGTGAAGTCGGTGAATTCAAAGACAAAGATTTTGATGAGAAATAAGGTATTTTGACAGTATAACTGGCTGTTTTCTCAAAATCTGACTGTGGTCAAAATTTGTGGAAATGATAAAATGAAAGATCAAGGTCTGTTAGGGCTGCAGACAGACTGGCGAATTTTAATATACCTGTTTGGTTGTGAAAAAGTTCACTTGGGTCACTTCTTTTGAAGAAAATGCCCAAGTTGACTCTTTTGTTGCTTCCCCCCGGTTTGAGAAGTTGTTCCGCAACTCATGTAGGACCTGGAGGGACGACGCGTGCTGTTTGTTGGTAGATACAGATAAGTAACAAGCAAACATACAACACGGAAGCAAGAAATAAAAGAAAGAAAGGAGAAGAAGCTAGGTAGAAAAATACTTAAAAAGTGGCAACGTCGCCAATGTTGGAAGTATTTCTAGTGAGTGCGGTGGCTAGATCTACTTATGGGTGTAGTATAGGGATGTAGAAATTCGTCCACTTTCTAAGTTTCTACAAAAGCTTCAACAGGATGAAGGAATGAGAGCACTAAGGCTTACCCAACTAGTGCCCGAAACGGACATAAACTAATTAGTAACAATAATGAAAATCCTTGCTAAGGCTTACCCAACTAGCAAGGTGACTAGACTAATCTTAGATTAACACCCGAAGGGTAATAAAATGAGATTGCAGCTAATACTAAACAAAAAGCAATAATGAACATGCCACAATAAAACCGATGAAAAGGAGGCAAGAGGAGGCCCGAGCACCTTCCCTCAAGCTATGCACCTTTCCAAGGGGAACACAAATGAAATAGAATGATAATTCTCCAAAATAGATAGCAAGATAGCTTAATCTCAAAAGTGTTATTTACAATGCAAATACCTCTCCTTTTATGGCAAGGAGGGTCTTCCATAAGTGTCTACTAACTTATGGGACTAATCTGTTTCTAGCCTTTCTACAACTTCTAGCTTAGGATTTAGAGCTTCAATTTTCTTAACTTAAGATAAAATACTTCTAATCTTAAGTTTCCTAAGTCTAAGTTCTAAATCTAAGTTTAAGCTATTTTATTATTATTTAAGCTTTTACTCATGGACTTACAAAACACATGCCATGGCTTGAAGTTTATTGACAGATACTCATACGTGGTCTTACAAAACACATGCCACGGAGTTTTTATTATTTTTTGATTTTCTCTGTGTTAGCACAGTTGCTAACAGACCTGGCATGAAGCTATGTACATACTTCAGGGTGTTCTGAAACTCTTTTGTAAGTTTTTCCATTTGGTGTTGGTGTTGATGGTTATGCAACTCCATCTGAGACTTCCAAAGTTGTTCCTCGGTTGGCTTGGATTCATGGACAACACGGTGTGCTCTCCTTTCTCGAGGTTCGTCGACATCTAATCCTTCGTCTTCTTCGTGAATGGCATCAGACATGGCTGTCTTTAAGGATGTGTACTCATTGTTAGATTTGAGCTCACGTCTGATCCATCTAGGAAGTCCAACTAGAAACCAGATGATGAGCATTGATTCCTTGGGTTGTTCTTGTACCCAATGATCTTCTTCTTCTTGAGATTTGAAGTAGAAGCATGAGAGGTATCCTCTTCCTCTCCATCTTGGTCTTTAACTTTGTCATTAGAGAAGTGATGGTGTTTCTTCTAACTCCTCTCTTTATTAGAACTTTTCCATCATCATGATTAAGTGATAGCTTGTCCATCCTCAAGAGTTTTTACTCTTGTCTTGATTATTCAGAAATAAGCACACTTTGAAGGGCCTCCAAACTTGGTAGCTCCTCCTTAATGGCATAGGATTGGACAAGGTTGTCATATTCATCTCTCAAGCCATTGAGAATGACTTGGACTAGCTCACTTTGATTGATTGAGTCACCAATACATGCAAGCTCCCTATGAATATCCTTGACTCTCAAAACATAATTAGATGCACTCTCATCACTCTTTTGACTACTTTGGAATATTTGATTTCTAAGAGTGAGGAGCCTAGAGGTGTTCTTAGCCTCATAGATGGACTTGAGACAATCCCAAGCTTCCCTGGATGTAGAACAATCACCAATCTCCCTCAATATCTCATTAGAGACATTCATCTTAATGTAGTGGAGAGCCATCCTAGCTCTCTTCTTGTATTTTTGTACTTCTTGAAGGACTTGAGGCTCCTCCTCAATCCCAACAATGATTAGATCTATGCTTGATGAAAGTACTTTTGCTCAAAGGCTTGGTGAGTAGAACGACAATACAAGAGGACGAGTTGACATGCTCCAAATAGATTTCTCCTCCAATAAGCTTTTCTCTCACAAAATGGTGTGCCACTTCTATATGCTTGCTTCTTGCATGAAATACGGGACTATTGGCAAGAGCTTGGGCCGTTATATTATCACACTTGATTATTGGTAGATCATATTCCTTGATGCACTTTAGCTCCTATAATAATCTCTTGATCCAAAGCACCTCTTTGGTGGTTGTAGTGAGTGCTTTGTACTCGGCCTCACATGAAGAGAGAGATGTAGTATCTTGCTTTTTAGAAAGCCAAGATATTAGATTGCTTCCAAGAAAGATAGTGTAAGCACTAATAGACTTTTGATCCATCTTGTCACTTGCAAAATCTGAATCCGAGTAGCTAACAATGGATAGATCTTCACTTTTATAAAGTAGACAATAATCACAAGATGAAGATACATATCTTAGAATCCTCTTGGCCATCTTCCAATGATGAATCTTAGGATCTTGCATAAATTCACTCAATTTTTGCACACAAAAACTTAAATCAGGCCTAGTAATGGTAAGCCAAATCAAGGAGCCTACAAGACTCCTAAAAAGTGTGATGTCCTCGAAGGATCTTTCATCACCTTTATTAGGATATTTTACAATTTGCTCCATTGGAGTATCTATGCTCTTAAAATTTTCCATACGAAATTTTTTCAACATAGAGTGAGCATATCTAGATTGGCATATAAAAACATGATCCATAAAAATCAATCTCTAGGCCTAGGTGTAATGTATTTCTCCTAGATCTTGCATTTTAAACTCACATCCAAGTACTAGCTAAGTTTCATCAACTAGCTTGATACAACTTCCACAAAGAATAATGTCATCAACATAAATTAGAAGAATGACAATATTACTATCAACAAACTTTAGATAGATGGAAGGATCATAGTCACTAAGAGTAAATCCTAGTGAGATAAGAAAAGAAGTAAGTCTTGAATATCATGATCTTGGTGCTTGCTTGAGTCCATAAAGACTTTTGAAGAGCAAGCACACTTTGAACTCATCCTTGATGAATCCTTGAGGTTGTTCCATATAGATCTCCTCCTCAAGATAACCATTTAGAAAAGCATTGGATACATCTAATTGGAACACCTTCCACTTAAAGAAACAAGCAAGAGAAATAAGAATTCTTATTGTCACCATCTTTGCAACGGGTGCAAAGGTCTCCTCATAATCAAGGCCATGGATTTGAGCAAATCCTTTGGAACATAATCTTGCTTTATACTTGTTGATGGTGCCATCATGATTGTACTTGATCCGAAATACCCATTTGCAACCAATCACATGCTTGTTGGATGGAGGATCCACATGGCATCATACCACTCCTTGGTATTAAGTGCCTCTTGTACATTCTTTGGCTCTTCATGAGAGACATAAAAAACATAACTAGTGGAATCAAGACCCACTTGTTTGCCTTTGTCAACATATGAGAGCCTTTTAGGCTCGGATCTATCTCTCATGGATCTTCTTGGTGAGAAAATCCGAGGAGAGTCTTCTTCAATTCTCGACCCCATCACATCATAATTGTCTTTGTTGGGGGTATTTCCAACAAAGTGTAAATAAAAAAAAACGTCCAATAAAATGTGTTGCGAGGGCATGACATCTTGCCTGTATAAGCTCGTGGCCCAATGAGCACACAAGCCAAAGTGTAAATAAAATAAAATAGACTTGGGCCTTTGTAATCAAAATAAAACTTGAGGCCCAAAGTCAATTTAAAACTTAGAGTTTACTTTTTAGAGTTGGGTCCAATTTTGGACACATGAATCTTGTGATTTCCAATGTACTTTTTTGTGGACCCTTGGATCAAGTTGGGTCCAAGATGAATGGATAGGATCAATGTGAATATTAGCCAATAGGATTGAGGGGCAAGGGCCTTTCCCATTTTATAAAAAGACACCATTTGTACACTATTTGCATGCTTAATAGACAGGAGGAGACTCTACTATTTTGAGAGCTCAAGCATTCTCATTTGCTAATCAATATTGCTTATGCTATTTTGTGTTGCTTGTTATTTCCATTTCTTCCATGCTTTTTGTTTGTGATTAGTTAAGGTTTCTCCATAAGCAATGACATTGAGCATTTGAGCTGACATCCATCTCATCTCTCTCTCTTCCTCTTCTTGTCTATCCTTTCTCTTCACCCAAAAGCATGATGAATGTTAGTGTAGAGGAGTAGAGTTAAAGGAGGGTAGCATTAGTACTGAATAGAGTTAAGGGAGAAAGTAGGAAACTAACTAAAAATAGCATCTATGCATAGTTAGGTACCTATCCAGTGATCTAACCCTTGTTGACATGCAAAAGGGCTATACTACCCTAAACCCTAAACCCTACAGGGGCGCCGATGCCGGGGAAAAGTTTTTACTAACTAGTTTAGCTGCATTTTAGCTACTTTCTTGTTTTTTAGAGTAGTTGAGGTAGATTTTTGGGTGTTTAGAGTTAGTTTTCTGTATTTTTTTGTGTTTAGACTATTCACAGCTAGCGTAGGAGGTGTGAGAGGGTAGAGGAGGCCCTGAACAGCCTCTAAGGGCTTGGAACCCAAACCAACCAGCCAAAAAATCCAAAAACACACCAATCTATATTTTTGGAGAAAAAAAGGACGTAAAATCTTATCATATTTTTATATCACTAGAACCAGTGTGAATTAACCCTTGCATGACTGGCAACAGCTCTAGGGTACTGTCCCAGACCTGCATAGAAACCTGTGAGAGTTAGTTCCAAGCTACGTGCAAATTAGAGAAAAATCATAAAAAATTCAAAAAATCCTTGAAAAAATTCGAAAAAATTCAAATCTTCATAAGAACTCTCGCAGAGCCCTCTGAAGTTTCATCAGTGAGACCAAGACACAGAGAAGTTTGCGAGAGTTAGTCTGATGTCTAAGTTGTTGAATTTCACACGTGTGGACTGTCCACAACATGTACTTGTGATCTCCTAAGGTGTGTAGATGCACCAAGATCAAGACTAGATTGAGATTCAAGATCTATCTTTGATTCTATGGCAAAAACACACTACTACGTGCATTCAATCACTTCCAACACACACTCACACGTGTGGGACGTGTTCCAAAAATAATCCAAGTAAAAACAAGCTACTCTTCTCGAGTAGAGAGAAAAATCATCAATAGCTCTCGGGTAGAGAGAGAAAGCTAGAAAATTACTTACACCCAAAATCCACTCAATCTCAAAATCAATTAGATCCAAATGAGGAGTACAATGATACTAGTAGATCCACAAGCTACCACTATCCTCAACTATGATTGGACCACACTTTTCCACCTCTTAATCCTATTGGACCATTGATCCATGCACCTCTAAATTCTATTGGACTATATTCAAGCAAACCTCAAATTCTATTGGACCACTCATGGTTCCACCTCTAAATCCTATTTGACCTCTTAAACTTCATCAAACAAAAGCATTACACTTTTCTACACTCTAATTGGCACGAGTTTGGCCTCCTACTCTATTTTGGCTCAATAGTGGCATTACAAATGGAAATGGATAATTTGCCATCTATGCCAAATTTGACCCTATCAACATTCTACACCTAAATGCTTGACTATGAAATTCTATGAGACCCCTATATCAAACATTTTGATTTACTTTACAATTATCCACACGTGGGAACATCCTCCACACATGTGAGATTCACTCACAAACTTCTATCATAGAAAATACCAAACTAGATTTTTGCCAATTTCTCACACTCCTCGAAAATAGCTTGGAAAGGTACTAGATCACTTGAGAAGTTTGTAAATATTTTTGAGTGGATCCTTTGGTATGCATAAGAAGTGAAGATTATCCTAGGGATCCATCATAGCAGCACCCTCACCATATCCATGATAAGATCTCTTTGGTAGAGATCTCTTGCCAATGCCTTTGAAGAGTGCTCCACGAATATGCCACTATGATCATGAGCTTCCTCCATGCTTGATGATGATCTTTGCTTTGAAAGTTCCACTTGCATGATGGATGCACCATAAATAGAGAAATCTGAGGCTTCCAAGCCTCATAAGGATCATGGAGATCAAGATCATAAGATGTGAAACAATGATGATTATCAAGATTATGCTTTCTAGCTTGACTAGTCCACATACAATGAACTATATCCATGATGGATCTAATCTTGATATCAAAGACTATCTTGATCATTTTTAGGCTAGTTACTCTCTCAAGGATGTAAGTGTCCACTTTGGATGCTTCACTTAATCTCAAGAGGAGTTTACAATTTTCCTCAAAACATGTGAAAACCTGATTTTCAACAAAGTGAGTACCAAGCTCAATCTCTTACTAGAACCAAGAGCATACTTTTGACAATACAATATCTTGCTTTCAAAAAGTACCAAGTCAGCATTGAGGTGAAGAAACCACCGCAGTTGTTTTGGCAGCATTGGGCAGGGGTATTCCGGAGGGCTTGAATTGCCGCGTTGGCATCGGCCACAGACACAGACACTCCGTTTACGCTCAGGCAAGATGCCTGCGCCGTCGCCACACCCATGTTGCTCGACATTGCCAACATTATCAACAGCGCTACCATGCCAGCTTTGATGCTCCTCATTTCTGGTGTTTCGCTGGGTCGGCCGAAGCGCTTTCCTTCTGAATATTGAAATGAAATGATATATAGTCTACACAAGAAGAGACGATGACAGCTGAATGAAAGAAATCACTAGAGCCTGCAATCTCAGGCCAGTACGTACGTACTAGTCTGCTGTTTCGCAACTTCGCTACTACAGATCCAAACGAAGAGAATGGATACGAACTGCAACAGGCACAGATGAGCTTGTATTCAAGGTTAGTCGTAACGGTTGCTTGCATCGATTCCAATGCTGGATGCAGCAGATAGAAAAAATTGATAGTATATTGAACTCAGGGACGCTGCACAGAGCTAGAATCGAAGCTAACTGCTACAGATTGCCCAAATGCTGTCCTGGATGCAGATTTCTTTGAGAAAGCAGGAGTTCCTTCTGCCCTCTTTATACTCCGAGTCGTTACCACGTATGAATGAGCTTGGGTCAAGCTTCTTCTACGGAGATTTAGTGAACGAAGGAAAGAAAGGCGACTTGGACTTGGTCTTGGACTTGGACTATAGTTGTTGAGTAACTTGCATCCATCCATGTAATTAGTTCCTAATGTTGTGTACATCTATATATCTCCTTCCAATGGACCATTTCTCTCTCTCACACAATATGTAAAGGTGGACCCTCCATCCATGTTTCTTACCTCTACAAAGTGTTAATATTTAATTGCCTTATTGTTATATTCTCTATACTTTCTAATATTTAACACTAAGGGAGTGTTAATTGTTGACTTTTTTTACTCCTAGCTAGCTTTAGTGTTAACGTCTCATGGAAATATCTTATAAGAAGTTAAAATTCAAATATATGTACTTACAATTTGTTTATCAGTCAAGCGTTTCTTATTTAACTCTTATTAACCTAAAGAATGAAACATCTTATTGTGAAATCCTTGTCCTTCTCTACTTTAGTGTCATATTTTCACATGCTAATGTGCTAGGTGGCTTACTTCTTTTATTGTAATTAGCCCTCTATATGTGTTCTTTTTCTCCTACTCAAAAACTTGGCCTAACATTTCAAAAGAATTAACTACAACATTTCGTGACATATTTCCTAATGTGCAATAAAATTTCTAGATGCTGTTAAATATGCTCACATGCCAAGAAAAAGTAGATCTACTAATTATTCAATTTTACATTCAAGTAACAATCCACCTTCATAAGATATTATTGTTTATATGGCTCCTGCAATGAAATAAGAAACTTGTCAATATGGCCATGGGAGCATCAACCTCAATTGGTGCTCAAGTAGTGAGAGAGTTCAGGGAAATATGACCCTCGTCAATCCATCTCCTCTCAATCTGCACCCATTCTCAATACACTCATCAATCCATCTCCTCTCAACCTACTTGAGAGTCAAGGATATTCATAGGGAGCTTGCATGTATTGGTGACTCAATCAATCAAAGTGAGCTAGTCCAAGTCATTCTCAATGGCTTGAGAGATGAATATGACAACCTTGTCCAATCCTATGCCATTAAAGAGGAGCTACCAAGTTTGGAGGCCCTTCAAAGTGTGCTTATTTCTGAAGAATCAAGACAAGAGTACAAAATCTTGAGGATGGACAAGCTATCACTCAATCATGATGATGGCAAAGTTCTAATAAAGAGAGGAGTTAGAAGAAACACCATCACTTCTCTAATGACAAAGCTAAAGACCAAGATGGAGAGGAGGAGGAGGATACCTCTCATGCTTCTACTTCAAATCTCAAGAAGAAGAAGATCAAGTGCTTTTATTGTGGCAAAAAAGGCCATTATGCTACCAATTGCTTTAAGAAGAAGAATCAACTCAATCAAGCCAACATCACCAATGAGAAAGAAGACTATATTGCAAGTGATGGAGAAGGCTCTCTTATGGCATCAAGCTTCTCCTCTTCCACCTTCAACAAGGATGACTCATGGTCATCCTTCCTTCAACAAGAAGGAAGGATGATCCAAGCTCATGGATCATGATTGGATACTCATCCATCAAGGAGGCCTTTAGTGTCTTTACACTCTCTATTTCAAAAGTGATTGTGAATAGAGATGTCACATTTCATGAAGATTCAATCTTGGAAGTGGCCGAGATCAAGGCTTCTCAAGTTATCTTTTTTGAAGGTATTCAAGTTATGATGGGGCCAATGTGTGAGGAGGAGTTTCTTCTTCATATGATTTCTAGAAGATCTTCAAGATGCATGGCCGAGTCTTTATGGCTCACCTTACATGGCAAAGAGGGGCATCTTTCATGTTGTATCTACTACAACACATTCATATATGCTTCTCTTCCTTTGCTTGAAATGCTATCTTGCTTCATTGAATTTTTTGGATCTCAAAGTTCAAGAAAAGCTATACTAGTTTTGTATGATGCTTATGGTATGGACATGTTTCTTGTCATTATTGACTTAGATGTGTTTCCAATACTTTTTGAAAGAAAGATATTGTATTGTCAAAAGTATGCTCTTGGTTCTAGTAAGAACAAGATTGACCTTGGTACTCACTTTGTTGAAAATCAGGTTTTCACATGTTTTGAGGCAAATTGTAAACTCCTCTTGAGATTAAGTGAAGCATCCAAAGTGGACACTTACATCTTTGAGAGAGTAACTAGCCTAAAAAAGATCAAGATAGTCTTTGATATCAAGATTAGATCCATCATGGATATAGTTCATTGTATGTGGACTAGTCAAGCTAGAAAGCATAATCTTGATAATCATCATTGTTTCACATCTTATGATCTTGATCTCCATGATCCTTATGAGGCTTGGAAGCCTCGGATTTCTCTACTTATGGTGCATCCATCATGCAAGTGGAACTTTCAAAGCAAAGATCATCATCAAGCATGGAGGAAGCTCATGATCATAGTGGCATATTCATGGAGCACTCTTCAAAGGCATTGGCAAGAGATCTATACCAAAGAGATCTTATCATGGATATGGTGAGGGTGCTGCTATGATGGATCCCTTGGCTAATTTTCACTTATTATGCATACCAAAGGATCCACTCAAAAAGATTTACAAACTTCTCAAGTGATCTAGTACATTTCCAAGCTATTTTTTGAGGAGTGTGAGAAATTGGCAAAAATCTAGCTTGGTATTTTCTATGATAGAAGTTTGTGAGTGAATCTCACATGTGTGGAAGATGTTCCCACGTGTGGGTATTTGTAAAGTAAATCAAAATGTTTGATATAGGGGTCTCATAGAATTTCATAGCCAAGCATTTAGGTGTAGAATGTTGATAGAGTCAAATTTGGCATAGATGGCAAATTATCCATTTCCACTTTTAATGCCACTATTGAGCCAAAATAGAGTAGGAGGCCAAACTCGTGTCAATTAGAGTGTAGACAAGTGTAATGCTTTTGTTTGATGAAGTTTAAGAGGTCCAATAGGATTTAGAGGTGGAACCATAAGTGGTCCAATAGAATTTTAGGTTTGCTTGAATATAGTCCAATAGAATTTAGAGGTGCATGGATCAATGGTCCAATAGGATTAAGAGGTGAAAAAGTGTGGTCCAATCATAGTTAAGCATAGTGGTACCTTGTGGATCTACTAGTATCATTTTACTCCTCATTTGGATCTAATTGATTTTGAGATTGAGTGGATTTTGAGTGTAAGTGATTTTCTAGCTTTCTCTCTCTACCCGAGCTCTATTGATGATTTTCTCTCTCTACCAAAGAAGAGCAGCTTGTTTTTACTTAGATTACTTTTGGAACACTTCCCACACGTGTGAGTGTGAGTTGGAAGTGATTGAATGCATGTAGTAGTGTGTTTTTGCCATAGATTCAACGATAGATCTTGAATCTCAATCTAGTCTTGATCTTGGTGCATCTACACACCTTAGACAGTCCACACATGTGAAATTCAACAACTTAGACATCAAACTAACTCTCGCAAGCTTCTCTGTGTCTTGGTCTCACTGAGATGAAACTCTAGAGGGCTCTGCGAGAGTTCTTATGAAGATTTGAATTTTTTTGGATTTTTTCAAGGATTTTCTAAATTTTTTATGATTTTTCTCTGATTTTTACTATCTGCTTGGAACTAACTCTCGCAGGCTTCTATGCAGGTTTGGGACAGTACCCTGGAGCTATTGCCAGTCATGCAAGGGTTAATTCACAGTGGTTCTAGCGATATAAAAATCTGATAAGATTTTAGGCCCTTTTTTCCTCCAAAAATACATATTGGTGTGTTTTTGGGTTTTTTGGCTAGTTGGTTTGGGTTCCAAGCCCTTAGAGTCTGTTCAGGGCCTCCTCTACCCTCTCACACCTCCTCCGCTAGCTGTGAACAGTCCAAACACAAAAAAATACAGAAAAATGACTCTAAACACCCAAAAATCTACCTCAACTACTCTAAAAAGCAAGAAAGTAGCTAAAATGCAGCTAAACTATTTAGTAAAAACTTTTCTCCGGAATCGACGCCACTGTAGGGCCGAAGATCTTGCATAGTATAGCCCTTCTGCCTGTCAACAAGGGTTAGATCACTGGATAGGTTCCTAACTATGCATAGATGCTATTTTTAGTTAGTTTCCTACTTTCTCCCTTACCTCTATTTAGTACTAATGCTACCCTCCTTTAACTCTACTTCTCTACACTAACATTCATCATGATTTTGGGTGAAGAGAAAGGATAGACAAGAAGAGGAAGAGATAAGAGAAGAAAGGAAGAGAGAGAGATGAGATGGAGGTTAGCTCAAATGCTCAATGTCATTGCTTATGGAGAAACCTTAACTAATCACAAACAAAAAGCATGGAAGAAATGGAAATAACAAGCAACACAACAATAGCATAAGCAAGATTGATTAGCAAATGAGAATGCTTGAGCTCTCAAAATAGTAGAGTCTCCTCCTCTCTATTAAGCATGCAAATAGTGTACAATTTATGTTGATGACATTATTCTTTGTGGAAGTTGTATCAAGCTAGTTGATGAAACTAAGCTAGTACTTGGATGTGAGTTTAAAATGCAAGATCTAGGAGAAATACATTACACCTAGACCTAGAGATTGATTTTTATGGATCATGTTTTTATATGCCAATCTAGATATGCTTACTCTATGTTGAAAAAATTCCATTATGGAAAATTCTAAGAGCATAGATACTCCAATGGAGCAAATTGTAAAATATCCTAATAAAGATGATGAAAGATCCTTCGAGGACATCACAGTTTTTAGGAGTCTTGTAGGCTCCTTGATTTGGCTTACCATTACTAGGCCCGATTTAAGTTTTTGTGTGCAGAAATTGAGTGAATTTATGCAAGATCCTAAGATTCATCATTGGAAGATGGCCAAGAGAATTCTAAGATATGTATCTTCATCTTGTGATTATGGTCTACTTTATAAAAGTGAAGATCTATCCATTGTTAGCTACTCGGATTCAGATTTTGCAAGTGACAAGATGGATCAAAAGTCTATTAGTGCTTACACTATCTTTCTTGGAAGCAATCTAATATCTTGGCTTTCTAAAAAGCAAGATACTACATCTCTCTCTTCATGTGAGGCCGAGTACAAAGCACTCACTACAACCACCAAAGAGGTGCTTTGGATCAAGAGATTATTATAGGAGCTAAAGTGCATCAAGGAATATGATCTACCAATGATCAAGTGTGATAATATAACGGCCCAAGCTCTTGCCAATAGTCCCATATTTCATGCAATAAGCAAGCATATAGAAGTGGCACACCATTTTGTGAGAGAAAAGCTTATTGGAGGAGAAATATATTTGGAGCATGTCAACTCGTCCTGTTGTATTGCCGTTCTACTCACCAAGCCTTTGAGCAAAAGTGCTTTCATCAAGCATAGATCTACTCTTGGAGTTATATCAAGATCAATGCTCAAATCTTCATAGATAATTTTTTAAGAGGAGTGTGAAGAATTGAAAAAGATTATCTATGTTAGATATAGGGGTCTTATGTTTTTATATCAAGCATCTAGGTGTAGGATGTTGGTAGGACCAAATTTGGCATAGATGAAAAATTACTCATTTTCACTTGTAATGCCACTATTTAACCAAAATAGAGCAAGAGGCTAAACTTGTGCCAATTAGAGTGTAGACAAGTGTAATACCTTTGTTTGATGAAATTTAAGAGGTCCAATAGGATTTAGAGGTGGAACCTTGAGGGGTCCAATAGAAGTTGAGGTTTGCTTGAAAATGGTCCAATAGAATTTAGAGGTGAATGGATTAATGGTCCTATAGGATTAAGAGGTGGCAAAAGTGTGGTCCAATCATAGTTAAGCACAGTGGTAGCTCGTGGATCTACTAGTATCATTGTACTTCTCATTTGGATCTAATTGATTTTGAGATTGAGTGGATTTTGTGAGTAATTGGTTTTCTAGCTTTCTCTCTCTACCGAGAGCTCATGATGATTTGCTCTCTCTACTCAAGGAGAGTAGCTTGTTTTACTTGGATTATTTTTGGAACACTTCCCACAGTTGTGAGTGAGAGTTGGAAGTGATTGAATGCATGTAATAGTGTGTTTTTGCCATAGAATCAAAGATAGATCTTGAATCTCAATCTAGTCTTGATCTTGGTGCATCTACACACCTCAGGAGATCACAAGTACATGTTGTGAACAGTCCACACATGTGAAATCAACATACACCACTACCCTCACCATTTACTACCACATCCACTCTGTCTTTCACACTTAACATGGGCTTTGATTCCATAATCCCATGAAAGCGCTCACCTGTACATTCTTCCACCCTACTACTATGTAGTCAATGTAGACAATTTTGCATTATAGTTATTAACATAGACCACATCCACCGCCATAACAACTAATCCACTCCACACATCTCTAACATGCATTCAGTCACCACCACATTCACCACCCCTCATACCACAATCACCTCCTATCATCCCTGAATCACCTCTCCCTACATTTTCTCACACTCCAACATCTCCCCCAATTATAGATTTTCTTCCATTCAATCCCATGTCATATCCCAATTATAGATGCACACTCCCTAACATTGGCCCTTGGGAGCAATTACCCCTAGTAGCCCAAAAAGCGGTTTGGTTGGTGAATGAGCTCTAGTTCAACTTCTTTGGCACCTTAGGAGGTCAATACATTATGAGACAGTTCGATAATGGAGCCCTAATCTCTGCTTCACAGGATGACTAGGGTACAAAGGTCTGCTTCTTGCTGACCCAGAGAACTATTGTCCAGCTAGCATCGCTGTAGGAAAGTATTTTGAAACTTGCATCACGACAATAACACAAGCCATAATCCCTCGTTAATTGAAGATATTGCAAAATTCGTTTTGCAATCTTCCAATGCATCGAGCCTAGATTCGTGTAGAATTGGCTCATCCTGAATACTGCATAAGCAATATCAAGACGTGTGTTGTTAGCAAGGTACATCAGTGATCCTATCAGTTTTTTATAAGGTGTGAGCTGCATTTGTTCTCTCTCTCCCTCAGTCTGCGGACAATCATCGTTCGTCAGCACCGTCCCTCATGGCTTGGATCCATTTGTCCTTTTCTGGACTGTCAATCGCTTTCTTGAATGTCTGTGGTTTGTCACTGAATCCGCAGAACTCTTCTGATGTGGAAGCTGAGCTTTCTGGCACATATCTTGTTGGTGCTCTTCATGGTCTTGTCAACCTCCTAGGAGATCCTTCTAGAACAGCTATGTCTTTGTCTTTGTTTACTCTACTCGGTCCGAAACCATCTTGGTTTACAGGAGCTGCGACAGCATGTTGCCTCTTGAATCTTGCTTCATCATATTCCTCGTTCGAATGAGAGAAGACTCGAAAATCTTTGTTTTCGTGTTCGTCTTCTGATCCCTCTGTCATTGGCGGCATGTCATGGTACTGTCTCTCTAGAACTTCGTAGTTGACAAGATCGTCGTTGGTCATTATCCTGCTCTCATCGAATCTGACATCTCTCACCGTTTTCATAGTGTTCATGTCTAGCATATAGACTCTGTAGTATGACGAGTTGTTGTCATAACCTACCAGAAATCCCTGCTTGGCTTTCTTATCAAACTTCTTTCAAAACTTATCAGAAATATGCGCATGAGCTGCACAACCAAAGATTCTAACGTGAGATAGATTGGGCTTTCTTCCCTACCATAGCTCATGTGGTGTCGTGTGAGGGACACCAGACTTGCCTGTTTTGTTCTAGATGTATGCAGCTATAGCTACTGCTTCAGCCCACAGTACCCTTGGAGCTTTCGAGTAGGCCATCATGCATCTGGCTGCTTCCACGAGGGTCCTGTTCTTTCGTTCGACAACACATTGTGTTGTGCTGTGTAGGCTACAGTTCTTCTATGAATGATGCCACGATCATTTGAAGTGAATGAAGCGATTCGAGATGTATTCGCCACCTCGATATGTTCTAATCTGCTTCACTTGTACATCTTTCAGTCAGATTCACATATTCAGTGAATTTATCAAGTGCTTCAGATTTATTCAGAATAAAATACACTGTGGCAAATTTGCTATAGTCATCAATGAAGGTTATATAATACTTTGAACCTCCTACTGAGATCACATTGAATGGTCCGCAGATGTTAGAATGCACTAACTCCAGAATCTTTGTCGTTCTGTAGGAGTCTTTAATGAATGGTGTGTGTGACATCTTGCCTTTCAAACAAGCATCACAGGTGGTCGAACTGGTTGCATTCGAGATGCTGACCCTTGTTATCGCTCCATGATGGCTTGCTTGATAAAGTGCCATTGAGTTCATGTGGTAGAGTCTTCTATGCCATAGAGTGTTTGGCTGGTCATCATGAGTCTCATGCACCTGATCTGCAAGTAGGCGTACCTTCAGATGATATAGGTTTCCTTTTCTTCTGCCTTGAGCGATCAAAGTACTGGTATTGGCATCAATCACGTTGCATGCTTCATCAGTAAACGTCACATGCATCCCTGCATTTGGTATTCTTGCTACATAGATTTTTCTTTGTTGTGGTAGAGGGCCTGGTCAGAACCATCGTTGTGATCAAGGTGTTCTCTAGCCTCGACTTCCTCTCGAATCTCGAAAATCGCCTTTTCGAGGTTCATGGTAGGATCTTTCATGAGTAGGGTCCTCGTTGTCTGGAATGATCTGGGTAAGGCTCTCAATAGGTATGTGAGCTGCTTATCAGCTAACACAACGTTCTCTGCTCCAGAGTTATGTAGTGACAGAAACAGATCCTTCATCTTTCTCACGAAAGAGGTGAGGTCTTTTCCATCCCATTTCAAATTCGTCAACTAATCTTCTAGCATCATGATTTGACTTCTTGATTTTGTCTGAAATCTTGTGGGCAATGCATCCCACATCTCCTTAGATCTGGAGAGTGTAGCCAGGTCAAGTGTGAGACTATCTTTGATGGAAGATGATAGCAAGGCTACTGCCTTGTCGTTTTTCTCCCTCCACTCGCGTAGCTCCTTGCATGTTGTCATAGGCATTTCTTTTATGCCATCCACCCAGGGGAAGAGTCCTTCGCCCTTGAGTATCAAAGATGTCTTAAGTTTTCAAGCTAGAAAGTTAGATCCTAAAAAATCAAGTATTGTGCAGATCTTGCTCTACATGCTGCTGATTAAAGCCATTGCTTCTTGAAGTCTGTTCCCTTGTTGATGGTTGTTTGTCTGAATGCTTGGCCTCCTGGATCTGCTAGCTTCTTGGCTATGTTATAATATGACAGGAGAACTTGCTCTGATGCCACTAAAGAGTGTGATATGCGCTGATACCACTGATGAGAATCAAATAAGAGAAAATTGCAAAACAGTCGTGACAACCATGATCCTCTTGCAATTCAGATGGAGTTCAGTTACAATCGCTAGACACTGCCAGCTGAATCACTCCTACAATCCTCCAAAATGTAGTCAAGCATTGCTGATCTACGTTCATAAAATTAATACAGCATTCAACAACCAAGGTCCGCAATTCAAATAAGCAAGAAAACTCAGACATACGAATAATAGTAGACGCATTTGCATTCGAGATCAGACACAACAAGAAAATCATCTATATTGATCTTTCTCTGATTTCTCCTAATAGAAAAGCAAAGGTACCTTGTAAATCAAATCTTAAGACATTTGTCAGAGTGTCGCATTTTTCGCATCTTCCCAGACTGCTTTCCTCAACAGAACTATCAAAGAGGAGATCTACATGTCACATCTAGAGGGATACGAGCTCAAGAGTAAGAAGCACCTAGTATGAAAAATTAACAAGGCTCTCTATGGTTTGAAACAATCACCAAGGGCCTGGTTCCAGAAGATCAATGCATTCCTAATCTAGAATGGTTTTATTCCAAACTTGTCGTAACTCACTGAACTCAATTTGCTAGATAATATGTAGTATTGAAGCCTTCATATAGATCCTATGAAGCAGTATGGACTGAGAACCATGAATTCTTGGTTTTTAGAAGTCAAAATTGCTACAAACTTGATGGAATTGAAACATAAACCTCTACCTATCAATTTATAGGTCTTATAGCTTGTTCGAAAGGTAAAAAGGAACACAAATCATGCTAAAAAAAATCCAAAATGATCCCCTTATGGATTTAAAGAAATCCATCTCCCAAAATTCAACAAAATTGGTCAATTTTTGACACTTTTTTACTTCATACAAATCCAATTGCCAAAATTCTTGGCTCTAACTTCTAGGACAGCTTCAAAAGACTATGATTTATCTTTTTCTAGCTTCAATTGATGTTCAACAACCTCCTACCATCCAATTCCATGAAAAAACAAGCAGAAATCATGAATTTTAGCCCTTTCTAGTTTTTTTCACCATGCACAATTGGAAATTAATGGCAAGAACGTTTTCCAAATCCACATGCAATCCATATAGAGTTACAACCAATCAATTGATCTGATCTTGCTAGATTTTGAATTCTACCCTCAATTTTGTGCCAAAATCATAGAAAACAAGCCAAATTTGGCCACAAAAGAGCCTATAATCCAAATACATGGGAAGATCCAATATGCAAACTGAATTTCAACTACTTCAAAGTGAACTAACTTGCTGGAAATTTCAGATCCTTCACTAGTTTTGAGCTACACATGCTAAAACTCCAAAAAAGACACCAAAATTGATTTCCTAGCACAATTCACCATAAACCACAATGAATTTGAGAGAGATATGGAACATGCAAATTGAATTTGGGAAGATCCACCAACTTGCAACGTTGCTCCTCTCCTTGGATGAGAATACTAGTTGAATACCACCAAGCTCCAATGAAAAGCACCACCTCTCCAAGCTTGTAAGCCTTGCTCTGATACCACTATAAGAGAAGCTCCTTAGATCCTGGGACCTGTGGGTTATGGGCCCACAAGGATATTAGTTACTTTCGGGTCATGTCCAATATGACGTGGCATAACTAACAGCTTGTTTCACTGGAGTACCATGTATCCAAGACTAGGAGTATAATGTATCATATGTACTGGTCATGGACATAACAATTTGTCTGATAGTTGAGGGTGAGCTTTCCCGTGCTGAGCTATGGCACAAAAGGTTAGGCCATCCCAACTTCAAATGCATGGAGTCAATGTGTAAGGAGGAGAAAGTCCTTGATTTGGATCTATTTCAAATATCAAACCTCAACTTGTGTGTGTGTGTGTGTGTGTGTGTGTGTGTGTGTCAGAAGCAAGGGATAGAAGCCCAATATTATTGATTAGTTCAAGTCAAAAAGAGTAAATGTAAGCTATCGAATGATCTTCGAATCATCAAAGCTACCATAGAACCATAACTAGTTTTGAGTATGTGGTTATCGTGGCAATTGCTTTGTGCTCGTCATTTCAATTGACCTTGTACTTGCTACTTTTTGAATACAATTTGATCGTCTTATTGCATTTAGAATCACTCCCTCTCCTAGGCTATAGGATTTCTTTGCATTCTCCCAACATTACTTGCCATGAAGTCTGCACAGTAATCGTAATTTGCACAAGAAGTACTAAAAATGGTGATTTGCAAGGGTTCAACTTTATGAAAATTTGGGAATCTTCATAGGGCATCATAATGTCATTATGAATCTTCTTTGACCTGAAGATGGACTCAGAACATCAAAATTGACTTGGGTGAGGTTTGAAACCATGAACATCAAAATTGACTTGGGTGAGGTTTGAAACCATGAAAAATGTCATTTGATGTACTACCTATGCAAGGGTTGTCATTTGGTGAAGGTTGAACAATTACATCATGTACGAAACCCTCATAGAGCTTTCAGGTTTTTCCAGAACCTTCGTAGAAATTTTTGGTAAAAGTATGGTTGTTCTTACAATCTGACCATCAGTTTAAAGGTGAGACATTGAATAATACCAACAAAATCGATTCCCAATCTATCTCAGTATTCAAAACATCAATAACTAACCAGTCTCTTAATTGCCACTAATTGTTTCCAAGAATTGCAATCTTGGTTATGTCCTTACTGTTGGATATGGGTATTTAATTCACATGCCATTTTGTACACAAAGTTGAAAATTCCAATGTTATTCAATCTAAATAAAAGGCAACCCTCCAAGGGTTGTGATGTTAGACATTCAAAAACCTAAAGTATACTACAAAAAAATATGTTGTGGAACTTGGGACTGCTAACATAGATCCGAGAAATATACACTTTATAGAAAAAGTTTTGCCTGGAAAAATATTGTCAATACATAATGCTCACGTGTTCATCATTCCCCTTCGTCACATGGACATGTAGATGCCAGGTTGGACCCAATCCGGTTGTATCGTAAAGCGCTAAAAAAGCTCGCTAGCTCGCCGCAAAAAGCTCGCCAAAAGGCTTTCCCCAAAAAAAACAAGACATCAAAATTGAACAACAATATATACAAATTGGAACCTAAATCAAGATATGAAAGTTGAAAATTATTTTCAAAAAACACAAATACAACTATTAAGATTATTCACGTTCTCAAATAAAAGATATCATCTTATATTCAACTATTGAATATCATGAATGTCTAACTAATTAGGTTAAAACCCGTATATAGTTTCAATATAGTATTTTGTGCTAAAACCTAAATATCGAACATCATCCAAATTGAAACTTAAATATGACATCAAAATCAAACATCATATTCAAATCAAAACTCAAACAAGGCATGAAAATTAAACATTATTTATAAAACTTAAACACCAAACATCATATCCAATTTGAAACTTAATTGAAATATCTTAATCGAACATTATATTTAAATTGAAACTGAAACAAGACATTGAAAAATGAGCATTATATGTAAAAGCTTAACATCAAACATCAAACCAAATGATGACTTATTTTAGAGGACAACTATTGTAATCATAAGACATTAAGTTTAAGTAATTTAAAAGATTCTCTTAGAAATCATAAAAGAATAAAGAACAGTTTGACATGTTTTAAGTTTTTTAAATTTTTATAATGCTAGTGACATGTAAGGGAATTGTCGAGGCCCCGCGTGCCGACCCGGCCCATGGATCGAAGTGGTTGCATGTCAGGGGGTCTCGGCGCCCATCCCAAACACGAAGGAGTACAGACTCAGTCGTTGGACTTCTCCCATTTTCGGTGCTCATGTGAACAAAACATCCTTCAAATGAACATTCCTATTTGTAGAGAGAGAAATAGAAATTGTGCCAATCCCTTTGATTGCACACTCACAATCATTGGCCACGTAGATCACCTTCTTGTCATCTCCATATGCCAACAAAGAAGTGAAGTATCCTTGTGAAAAGAAATGTGTGAACTTGCACCAATATTTATTCACCATGGATCTAGATCTCCATCATTAGCAAGCATACATTAATACATCACAAAAGCATCATCATTTGAGTTTTGAACATCCAAAACATCTTCATCATGAATTAGTTTATAGCCTGATTTATCTTACTATGACTAGACTAGATATATGCTATGATGTTGGTATTGTAAGTCAGTTTATGGTAGCACCTATGGAAACGCATTGGAATGCAGCTAAACACATTTTGCGATATGTCAAAGGCACTTCCGATTATGGCTTGGTGTACATCACGCATAAGGGTTTACCTAAGTTATGTGGCTATGTGAACGAGGATTGGGGAGGTGACTATGACGATCGTAGATCCACCATAGGGTATGTATTCCAGCATTGTGGTAGTTGCTTTCCTGGTCTAGTAAGAAGCAAAGTACAGTTGCTCTATTCACAACAGAAGTAGAGTATAAGGCAATGTGATATTGCAACATAGGAAGCTATATGGTTGAGGCAAATCTTGGATGAAGCTGGCATGAAACAGGAAAATCCCACGACTATACATAACGACAGTCGGAGTGGCATTCAGCTGGCAAAGAATCCAGTGTTCCATGCAAGAACCAAACGTCAAAAAATAGCTTGGTAAGGTACTAGATCAACCAAGGAGCTTGTGAAACTTGTTGAGTGGATCCTTTGGTATGCATGTGAAATGAAAACCAGCCAAAGGATATTCCATAGCATCAAATTCACCATATCCACATGATAAGATTTCTTTGGTAGAAATCACTTGACATCTCCTTTGAAGAGCATTCCACCAATTTGCCACCATAGCCTTGTGTTTCCTCCATGCTTGATGATGATCTTTGACTTGAAAGCTCCACTTGCATGATAGTTGCACCATAAAGAGTGGAATCCGAGGCTTCCATGTCTCATAAAGATCATAAAGATCAAGATCATAAGATGAGCAAATTGATGATTATCAAGATTTTCAATAATTCTAGCTTGACTAGTCTACATACTATGACCTTTTTCCATGATGAATCTAATCTTGACATCAAACACCATATTGATCTTATTGAGGCTACATACTTGCGCAAGGATGTAAGTGTCCTTTGCGGATGATTCACTTATTCTCAAGAGAAGTTTACAAATTGCCTCACAAAATGGAAAAACATGATTTTCAAACTATGAGAGATTATCTCATTATTGGTCTTATTAGATCCAACAACATACAATTGATGACACAACCACTTGCTTTCAAAATGATTTGGAAACATATCTAAGCCATCAATGACAAGAAATATGTCCATACAATAGGTTAACACATCAAAGTAAAGTTAAAACGCCACATTGAATGAGAAGGTATAAGTCTCCAAGAAAACCTCAAAAAAGAACTATTCCAAGCATGAGAATATACCCTTCTTTGGTAAAATGAAGAGATGTGAATCATTTTTTCGAAGACTAAGCAAAATTTTAGGAATAATTTTGTAGATGATATGGAAGGCAATTGAGATTCGAGATTATTGCCTTCCATTAACTTGAGAATGCAACAAAATGCGATCAAAGTATCAATTTATTTAACCTAAGGAGGTTCAAAACAATAGGTTAGATGTAGCTTATAAAAGTTGGGTGTACCTTGACATAATAGGAATGTATTAGTTCTACTATTCTTAATCTTGTCCAAGAGACAATTAAAACCTTATAAACCAATTTATAAAAAATCAAACTCTATTCATCGAAATAATCCATGTGAAAATGTCAGATTTGGCAAAATGATGGACATGCAGAGCAATGTTAGGATGTTGAGTGTTATACTTAAGTCTAAGAACAACTCACAATCATGTGATTCAAGAACTCCAATAAGATACACTCATTGTGTTATGTATCTTATTTATTACAACGCATAGGAAATAAATGAAATAAGAAGTGAATACTTGGAAGCTATACTTTAAGGAAATTAATGAAGCTGATGAATGAGCAGAGTTATAGAGTTCTCATGGTTTGGTTAGCTCATGCCTAGATGGATCAAAATTGAGGGAGAAATTTTTATTTAGTCGGTCATAGGCAGAACTAGCTAAGAAATGTAAAACCTGTGTATTAGGTGAAAATGGTTACTATGACAAAAAGAAATATCGACCGGTTTTAATATGAACTTGCTACATAAGGATCCTGAATAATTATGAGAGTAAATAGATAAGCTCCACATACAAATGTGCTTATGAGAGCAATATTCAAGCTTAAAGGCATGTATTAGAATTGAAAACCATCTGATTCACGTACTCGAGTGTAAAAGGCTATATATCAGAGAAAATGCAGACTAGAAATGCCACAAAGCAACATCACATAAAGTATACATTTGGACTCTGGAGGTCTCATCTTTTGTCAGTGAAAGCAGGATAAGTAGCAAGTACCCCTCCTCTATCTGCATCATCTATATATCATAATAAAGCTCATGATCATCAACATTACAATCAATGGGCTCAGACCATAACAAACGTGAAGCTTGACATCAGTACTAAAGAAGTGTATCGTTGCAGCTGGTTGTTTAGCCGATTGGGCGAGCACTGACAGAAGTGACATAGAGGATTTTTAGTGACCCATCCACCCGATAAGCGGCCTGCACTTGGTTGTTTCCGTCGATACACTTAGATAGGGCGATGTCGAGGTCCGATCCCGCATCGGTGCAGCTGAGGCAAAACCCGCAGCTCCCGCCGATGGTGAGCGCAGCGTTGCCCGAGGTCAGCATTAAGGTGAAGAAGCCACCGCAGTTGTTTTGGCAGCATTGGCCAGGGGTATTCCGGAGGGCTTGAATTGCCGCGTTGGCATCGGCAACAGATTCAGACGCTCCGTTTACGCTCAGGCAAGATGCCTGCGCCGTCGCCACACCCATGTTGCTCGACATTGCCACCATTATCAACAGCGCTACTATGCCAGCTTTGATGCTCCTCATTTCTGGTGTTTCGCTGGGTCGGCCGAATCGCTTTACTTCTGAATATTGAAATGAAATGACATATAGTCTACACAAGAAGAGACGATGACAGCTGAATGAAAGAAATCACTAGTGCCTGCAATCTCAGGCCAGTACGTACGTACTAGTCTGCTGTTTCGCAACTTTGCTACTACAGATCCAAACGAAGAGAATGGATACGAACTGCAACAGGCACAGATGAGCTTGTATTCAAGGTTAGTCGTAACGGTTGCTTGCAGCGATAATAATGCTGGATGCAGCAGATAGAAAAAATTGATAGTATATTGAACTCAGGGACGCTGCATAGAGCTAGAATCGAAGCTAACTGCTACAGATTGCCCAAATGCTGTCCTGGATGCAGATTTCTTTGAGAAACCAGGAGTTCCTTCTGCCCTCTTTATACTCCGAGTCGTCACCACGTATGAATGAGCCTTGTTATCATCATCCATCAAGGATAGCCTGACACTTGACCTGGGTGCACTCTCTAAAGCAAAGGAGATGTGGGACACTCTACTCACAAGATTTCAGACGGAATCACGCAGTCAAATAATGATGCTCGAAGATCAGCTGACAAACCTGCAGTGGGATGGCAAAGACCTCATTTCCTTTATTAGGAAGATGAAAGATCTATTCCTTTCACTACAAAATTCTGGAGCAGAAAATGCAGTGTCAACAGAGAAGCAAATCACTTATATGTTGAGAGCCTTACCAAGATCCTTCCAGACAACCAAAACAAAAAAAAAACACACTTCCTTGTTGCTTGTGGGGTTAATCTAGGTGTGGTTAGAGTAGGAAGAGGAAGTATTACAAGCTAAGTACCTAGGCAAAGGTTTCCAAAAATTAAACTACCTTTTGAACCCTCTCTAGACTACCTTTCACCAACCAGAACCTTCACCAAGCTTCCTAATGTGATAATATACTATGATAAATCACATATCAGTTAGGCGAAGGTTCTTGTTAAGAAAATCTTAAAAAAATCAATTTTTTTTTTACAACTACTAGTGACTTGACCCGCGAAATACCTGTTTGATCCTATACTAGTTATATCGTTCAGTGCTAGGGGCAAGCACAATCCTCCAACCCTTGTGCTGGGGCATCATCGGAGATGCTGAGGCCCCGGACCCCACCCACACTGATACCATTGTTGCCATCTATCAGTCGCTATTGTTACCATCTACGTCATTACATCATTCATGTTTTTGTGATTATCTCCTATTGAAAGTACAATACAGGACCATAAATGAACCTACATAAGGCTTTAAGAGTGATTGATTGATTGATACACCTATCTATTGCAAAACAAGTCACAAAATGTTTATCTAGAAAAGCAATATTGGATCCCACAATCAAGAGCAATCAAAAGCATTGATCAAACATAGAATTCCAACACCACACATGTGTGGTACGGGCTCTAGTACAACCTATTATCAAAGATTAAGTGTAATCAAGATTAGATACCAAAGCCTTCATAAAACTCAAGACAAATATGTAGAAACCTCAAGATTGCCAATGTGCTCCAAAAATTCTATTTTCTCACCACTAGAGATCTTCTCCTCTCAAGTTAGGTGAAAATCCAGCATGTAATAAGGAATACAATTGACCATTTTGCCCTAATTTTTCAATGTTACCTAACCCTAGAGTATTGCCAAGTTGGTGGCTAGGTTGGTTATCCACCTCCATGATTCAAGGAATTTGGCCGTATAATCTAGGAATTATGACCAAAAAGGCCTAACTAATTCTATGAATGAGATCTAAACTATCTAGGGTAGCCTACATATGTGGCAACATGGACTCACACGTGTGAGATCCACCTATGTACAATTTACATGACTTTGATCAATTTGAATTTTTTTTGCAATTTCTCACATCTCCATCTGAATTTGTGCAACATCCATCCATCCCTCCCTCTTGGCATTCATTCAATTGTTGTCTAGTAAAATTTGTCAGTTGTTTGCATATATCTCATCCCTTACTATCATCAATTATTGATCATCATTCGTCGACCAAGCTCCACTTAGATCCACTATTGCCATAAGCCTTCACTTCGTATCAAATCTGCATAGTGAATGAGATTATGATATGGTAGAAGGCTATCTATAGATAATCTAGTACTACGTTAAGCAGCAGTGAAAAAGATTCAGCCAAATCAAAAGATTCCAATGGATAAAGAAATTCCTATGCCAACGGTACCTCTACAAGTGATTTAAATATCTCCTACATTGGAATTGTCCAAATTTGATGGATCCACTGATCCTATCAAATTCCTGTAGATCTATGGACAAGGATGCGAGAACTATGGCGAAACCACCCCAACAGAGAAGTTGAAGCTTTTTCCAATGTCCTTGATAGGAGTAGCTTTAGACTAATTTTTCAATCAGATGACACAAGAAAGAACAAACTAGGAAGTGGTAAAAGCAGCTTTGATCACCATATTCAAGCCACAAAAGCTCCTTGAAGACCCATTCCACATGATCAACAAGATCAAGATGGGAAAAAGAGAAAGGCTCAGAGACTACCTCAAACGGATCAAATATCTACGATCCAAGTGTAATGTGAAACTGACTCCCAATCATGTGGTCATCAGAATTGCTCTCACTCTCCCTTGTGATCTCCAACTCTAAGGAGATTGTACGATATAGATTGATATAACATTCATAATTTCATGAAAAGTATATTGCTTAGTTTACTTCCCATATCAATCCTTTGAATATTGATCATGGTGCTTCAAAACTTCCATCAAAGGTTCATCTCAACCATCTCTAATTTCATTTACTTTTTTTAGAATGATACCTTAGGTTGTCTACAACCATGAGTTCTTCATTTCCCATCATGTTGGGCATGCGAGCCTTAGTTGGAGTGTGACTTGTACTTGGTGGCAGCCACAACCACTAGCTACAATTCGTTACCATCCTCAATTGCCTCTTGACATGTGTTGAGTGCTTCTACTCTTTATCATCTTGTCCAATAAATTGACCCTCCCTTAAGGACTTGAAAGACCATGGGTTCATAAGTTTGTGGATGAATGATCCGATTTTGATTTGGCGTACCATAACGGGAATCACTAGCTTGTCCATCACAGGATCCAAACCCACACACTTGGGTCAGGTGATGGTCATTTGCCCCAATAAATAGGCCATTGTTAAATGGGATGAATGTAAACATTAATTTTTTAGTGCCATAATACGTAAGTCTTCAATTCCTTTGCGTATTGGTTCCAAGTAATCACAATTCTTCATTATGAGTTTGGCATCCTCAAGGCTAGTACAAATGATTCAAATAGAAAACCATCATCACTCAAATGATTTGGAAGGTGTGGCATTGGCCAAATAAAACATCAAAGTAAAATTAAAATGCTACATTGAATGAGAAGGTATAAGTATCCTAGAAAACCTCAAAAAAGAACTATTCCAAGCATGAGAATATACCCTTCTTTGGTAAAGTGAACAGTTGTAAATCACTTTTTTGAAGACTAAGCAACATTCTAGGAATAATTTTGTAGATGATTATGGGAGGCAACTGAGATTCGAGATTATTGCCTTCCATTAACTTGAGAATGCAACAAAATGCCATCAAAGTGTCAGTTTATTTAACCTAAGGAGGTTCAAAATAATAGGTTAGATGTAGCTTATAAAAGTTGGGTATACCCTGACATAATAGGAATGTATAAGTTCTACTATTTTTTAATCTTGTCCAAGACACAATTAAAACTTTGTAAACCAATTTATAAAAATTCAAACTCTATTCATCGAAGTAATCCATGCGACAATGTTAGATTTGGCAAAATGATGGACATGCCGAGCAATGTTAGGATGCTGAGTGTTACCACTTAAGTTTAAGAACAACTCACAATCATGTGATTCAAGAACTCCAATAAGATACACTCGTTGTGTTATATATCTTCTTTATTACAACGCATAGGAAATAAATGAAATAAGAAGTGAATACTTGGAAGCTATACTTTAAGGAAATTAATGAAGATGATGAATGAGCAGAGTTATAGAGTTCTCATGGTTTGATTAGCTCAGGCGTAGATGCATCAAAATTGAGGGAGAAATTTATATTTAGTCGGTCATAGGCAGAACTAGCTAAGAAATGTAAAACCTGTGTATTAGGTGAAAATGGTTACTACGCCAAAAAGAAATAGCGACCGGTTTTAATATGAACTTGCTACATAAGGATCCCGAATAATTGTGAGTAAATAGATAAGCTCCACATACAAATGTGCTTATGAGAGCAATATTCAAGCTTAAAGGCATGTATTAGAATTGAAAACCGTCTGATTCACCTACTCGAGTGTAAAAGGCTATATATCAGAGAAAATGCAGACTAGAAATGCCACAAAGCAACATCACATGTAATCGGATTAACTAAAACCAAAGTATACATTTGGAGGCCTCATCTTTTATCAGTGAAAGCAGGATAAGTAGCAAGTACCCCTCCTCTATCTGCATCATCTATATATCATAATAAAGCTCATGATCATCAACATTACAATCAATGGGTTCAGACCATAACAAACGTGAAGCTTGAAATCAGTAAAGAACTGTATCGTTGCAGCTGGTTGTTTAGCCGACTGGGCGAGCACTGACAGAAGTGACATAGAGGACTTTTTGTGACCCATCCACCCCATAAGCGGCCTGCACTTGGTTGTTTCCGTCGATACACTGAGATAGGGCGATGTTGAGGTCCGATCCCGCATCGGTGCAACTTAGGCAAAACCCGCAGCGAGCGCAGCGTTGCCCGAGGTCAGCATTAAGGTGAAGAAACCACCGCAGTTGTTTTGGCAGCATTGGCCAGGGGTATTCCGGAGGGCTTGAATTACCGCGTTGGCATCGGCAACAGATACAGACGCTCCGTTTACGCTCAGGCAAGATGCCTGCGCCGTCGCCACACCCATGTTGCTCGACATTGCCACCATTATCAACAGCGCTACCATGCCAGCTTTGATGCTCCTCATTTCTGGTGTTTCGCTGGGTCGGCCGAATCGCTTTACTTCTGAATATTGAAATGAAATGATATATAGTCTACACAAGAAGAGACGATGACAGCTGAATGAAAGAAATCACTAGAGCCTGCAATCTCAGGCCAGTACTTACGTACTAGTCTGCTGTTTCGCAACTTTGCTACTACAGATCCAAACGAAGAGAATGGAATCGAACTGCAACAGGCACAGATGAGCTTGTATTCAAGGTTAGTCGTAACGGTTGCTTGCAGCGATTCCAATGCTGGATGCAGCAGATAGAAAAGATTGATAGTATATTGAACTCAGGGACGCTGCACAGAGCTAGAATCGAAGCTAACTGCTACAGATTGCCCAAATGCTGTCCTGGATGCAGATTTTTTTGAGAAAGCAGGAGTTCTTTCTGCCCTCTTTATACTCCGAGTCGTTACCACGTATGAATGAGCTTGGGTCAAGCTTCTTCTACGGAGATTTAGTGAACGAAGGAAAGAAAGGCGACTTGGACTTGGTCCCTTTTCCTCACTATAATTAATTTACTACTATAGTTGTTGAGTAACTTGCATCCATCCATGTAATTAGTTCCTAATGTTGTGTACATCTATCTATCTCCTTCCAATGGACCATTTCATCTATGATCTCCTTCCAATGGACCATTTCTTCCTCTATTGATCTATCTACAAGTTGTTGTGGCTTTTGGTATGGGCAAGCCACTAAACTAGTCATTGGCTTTTTCAATTTCTTTGTCACAGTCGAACAGTCCACAGTCGATAGTGTTGTAATGGAGCATCGACCTCTTTCCATCAGTTGAACAATAGTCAATGCTCAATTGTGCTACAAAGGCGAGCACCACTAGAATTTCTCACATTTGGTTTAAACCTACAAACATTAAAAAACATAAATTAAGTAATAGACAAATATAATTCTATTTCATAAAAGTGAGTTTAAAGCAATAAAATTCTTACTTACCAAACGACATTTTTGATGCTATTATTGTAGATGTCTAACAAGGCCTTGTGAACCCAACTTGTTGCCAACTGGAGTAAAATATCACTATTCTCTAAAGTGGAACAGTAGTGATCTCTAGAAAACCTACAATGACTTCTTTCACCTCTTTGTGTTTATAGCTTGAAGCCATCAAACATGTGCGTGATGAAAAGGGTGTAAAGTCTTCTTTTCAGGGACTTTGAAATCGCCTTTGCATTTGCATCACCTTGGTGACTGGTATAATAGCAAGGTTGATCGTCATCAGACTTGGAAATGTAGGTCTCCCCTTTGGGTCTTCTTCAACAGTCACCTCCCCAGTTTGTTGAAGTGCTCTCTGTCTATTCTCCGCCTTGGCCTTTTGCAAATGAGTCTTAAACTGTTCAAGAAGTTGGCCACTCTTCCCATCCTCGTTAGTCTATAGGAGTAAATATCTAGGTATTGGGCCATGCTTGGAGTGCACACCTAATGGGGACCCTGTGAGAAATTGGCAAAAATCTAGCTTGGTATTTTCATGAAAGAAGTTTGTAAGTGAATCTCACATGTGTGGAGGATGTTCCCACGTGTGGAGAATTGTGAATTAAATTAAAAATGTTAGATATAGGGGTCTTATGTTTTTTGTATCAAGCATCTAGGTGTAGGATGTTGATATGGTCAAATTTGGCATAGATGGCAAATTATCCATTTCCAATTGTAATGCCAATATTGAGTCAAAATAGAGTAGGAGGCCAAACTCGAGCCAATTAGAGTGTAGACAAGTGTAATGCTTTTGTTTGATGAAGCTTAAGAGGTCCAATAGGATTTAGAGGTGGAACCATGAGTGGTCCAATAGAATTTGAGATATGCTTGAAAATGGTCCAATAGAATTTAGAGGTGAATGGATCAATGGTCCAATATGATTAAGAGGTGGCAAAAGTGAGGTCCAATCATGATTGAGCATTGTGGTAGCTCATGGATCTATTAGTATCATTGTACTTCTCATTTGGATCTAATTGATTTTGAGATTGAGTGGATTTTGTGCGTAATTGATTTTCTAGCTTTCTCTCTCTACCCAAGAGCTCATGATGATTTTCTCTCTCTACCCAAGGAGAGCAGCTTGTTTCTGCTTAGATTATTTTTGGAACACTTCCCACATGTGTGAATGCATGTAGTAGTGTGTTTTTGCCATAGAATCAAAGATAGATTTTGAATCTCAATCTAGGCTTGATCTTGGTGCATCCACACACCTTAGGAGATCACAAGTACATGTTGTGGACAGTCCACACGTGTGAAATAAACATGGTATCAGAGCCTACCTAAGGTTACCATGCATTTTGATCCATTTAAGTGAAAACTTTTCATCAATCTTGAGCTAGAAATTGTCAAGATCCATTTTTCTAGCTATCTTGTCTAATTTTGGATCAAAAGAGATCAATAGGGCATTGATTGGTTTTGACCTAGTACTATACAGAATCAGGTGCTCAGACACATGTGAGGAACATCCAATTTCAGTTTGGGAGTTCTCTTTCATGTTTGATCCAAAAATCTTGCTAGATAGCTTCTTTTGAAGCTATTTTTCTCTAGTTTCTGATGCAATTAGTTTCATTCCATTTGGTTGAGCCAATAAAAAGTTATAAGCTTTTGAATAGGGTTAGATAGGGCACCTAGACCTGGGTGGACACATTTGGTTTGGTCAAAAGATTGATTGTTTGATCCAAAATCATAATTGAATGCTTACCAATCTCATCTATATGTGATCTAGGCACTGTTTTGAGATCTTAGCCATTTTGTTTCATGCAATATCATTGTACTTGAGTCAAATCTGGTTTCTTAGTGTATTTCACACGTGCTAAGAGTGTTTGATCCTAAATTTGCTCATACTCCATCATTTGATGTGAAGTAGATCTAGTTTTGGAGAGATTGAGATAGCTAGTGAGAATCATCTCACAGTTTGTTGCAAGATCTTGCATAGGAAATGGTAGCACACTATTATTGGATCCTATAGTGAGAGAGAAGCAACATTTTTTGTTCATCACTTTTATTTATCTCCACTTTACATGACTTCAATGAGTTCATACTTGTTGCAACCAAGTGAGAGACTGTCTACTTCCAGTTATTCAATATGGAAGTTGAGGATGGAGTCCATCTTGATACTCCAAGATGTGATGGACATTGTACTTGGGATTGAGGAGGAGCCTCAAGTCCTTCAAGAAGTACAAAAATAAAAGAAGAGAGCTAGGATGGCTCTCCACTACATTAAGTTGATTGTCTCTAATGAGATATTGAGGGAGATTGGTGACATCCAAGGAAGCTTGGGATTGTCTCAAGTCCATCTATGAGGCTAAGAACACATCTAGGCTCCTCACTCTCTTAGAAATCAAATCTTCCAAAGTAGTCAAAAGAGTGATGAGAGTGCATCTAATTATGTTTTGAGAGTCAAGGATATTCATAGGGAACTTGCATGTATTGGTGACTCAATCAATCAAAGTGAGGTAGTCCAAGTCATTCTCAATGGCTTGAGAGATGAATATGACAACCTTGTCCAATCCTATGCCATTAAGGAGGAGCTGCCAAGTTTGGAGGCCCTTCAAAGTGTGCTTATTTCTGAAGAATCAAGACAAGAGTACAAACTCTCGAGGATGTGAAGTCTCTCTTGAGAACATAGATGATGTTCTTAAAAGGTTGAAATTGATTTTAAATCAATTAGAAAGCAAATGGTTATTTCATCAAATGTATGCTCTTGAGTCATGTAAGAGCAAAAGTGATTTGTTCACTCATAGTTTGAAAATTTGTATTGAGGCAAATTGTAAACTCTTTATGAGAGTAAGTGAATCATCTTCTAAACTTATCTCCATAATGAAGTATTTAGCCTCATTGGATATGAGATTAGCATGGTAAATGAAGATATGATGCAAACACTTTGTTATTATAGCATGCATAGTCTTGCCAATTTGGATAAGTCTAATTCTCTATATCATGGTAACATGATGTTAGATCTTTGTCATCCTAACAAGTCAAGAAAAAATCTTTATTTTCTCGTGGAGGAGCATGCACATGAAGAAGAAGCAAACCTCAAAGTCAAGCATCTACATGAAATTTGTAAGGAATCAATTTCGAAGATGCTAGAATGGTGCAAAGCTCTCAAGCTCATCAAAGATGTCAACATCAAAGAAGCACTATCATGGATATGGTGATTTCAGATCAACATCAAGCTCATTAGCTGATCTTCACACCTTTTGAACTAGCAAAGACCAATTCAACCCATGGAGTCAAGTTCAAGATCATCATGTTTTTCATCAAACTAGATTTACCAAGCTAGATTTTTGAGGAGTGTGAAAAATGCAAAAATAAGCTTGGTAGAGGCCAAAAATCTTGTATATATAGATAAACACACATGCGTGGAGCCTGTTCCCACATGTGAAAATAGTGTACTTGTCATGTACCATAATCATATAGGTTGTACATGTGATTTAATTCAGGTTCTAGTGGCTAAAAAGCCAAAAACTAGTTTTCTAGGCATATGACACATGGCACCAATCTATTGATTGCATGAGCTACATCGTTTGGTCAGGGGTCATATCACATGTGTAGAGGACAGCTCACATGTGTGGAATAAGCTGAAGTAGGCAAATTTTGACTTCTAGAAGATTTCCAAGTAGATCTCCATATAGAAGGAAAATAGACCAAAAGTGCTAAAAATAGAAGGTTTTGTCCAAGTGTCAATTTTGCATGATGAATCATCATATGACAAAGCAACTTCACACATGTGGAATCAGAGGGATGATCATTACCATGAGCTCCCACTTATTGTATATATAGAGCCACATTTGGCCATAATCATTGTGAGACACCAATCTTGGTTTTGGAATCAATTTTGAGTGATTCTCTCCATTTGTCTACATTTGTTTTGATTGTTTTGGGGTTCTATCAATGTGTACTTGATTTTCAGGTTGGAGTCCATACTCAAACAGTGTTTCACACATGTGAAACCAAAATATACACTTACCTTCAATTAATGATTGTTCTTGTTAGGATTTTGTGTCTAGAATTGATCTAGATTGATCTTAATCTGAAGTAGATTGATAGATCAAGTAATCTGACAACCAATCCCTCTTGAGGATCAGATTAGAATCCACTCTTGGTCCTTTTTGTACTTTTTCCACACATCTTCACATATGTGTGGCTCCAAGCACTCTTTTTCATCTATTATGCCTTATGATGGAGTCAAGAAGACCATATACATTGCAAGTAAGCATCAGTGCAATATTGAAGGAGTAGGGATTACTCCCTTGAAGCTTGTATCTTCCAAAGATCTCTTTCTCAACAATGCTCTTTTTGTCCCAAAGCTTACAAAGAACATCTTAAGTGTTGGCCAACTTCTTGATAGTGGCTTTGATGTCAATTTCAATACTGACAATTGTGTGATCAAGAAGGAAAGTGATTGTGAATAGAGATGTCATATTGCATGAAGATTCAATCTTGGAAGTGCCCGAGATCAAGGCTTCTCAAGAAGCATCACAAGTTATCTCTTTTGAAGGTATTCAAGTTATGATGAAGCCGAGGTGCGAGGAGGAGTCTCTTCTTCATATGATTTCAAGAACATCTTCAAGATGCATGGCCGAGCCTTTATGGCTCATCTTACATGGCAAAGAGGGGCATCTTTCATGTTGTATCTACTACAACACATTCATATATGCTTCTCTTCCTTTTCTTGATACGCTATCTTGCTTCATTGAATTTTTTGGATCTTAAAGTTCAAGAAAAGCTATACTAGTTTTGTATGATGCTTATGGTATGGACATGTTTCTTTTCATTATTGACATAGATATGTTTCCAATACTTTTTGAAAGCAAGATATTGTATTTTCAAAAGTATGCTCTTGGTTCTAGTAAGAACAAGATTGAGCTTGTTACTCACTTTTTTGAAAATCATGTTTTCACATGTTTTGAGGCAAATTGTAAACTCCTCTTGAGATTAAGTGAAGCATCCAAAGTGGACACTTACATCCTTGAGAGAGTAACTAGCCTAAAAAAGATCAAGATAGTCTTTGATATCAAGATTAGATCCATCATGGATATAGTTCATTGTATGTGGACTAGTCAAGCTAGAAAGCATAATCTTGATAATCATCATTGTTTCACATCTTATGATCTTGATCTCCATGATCCTTATGAGGCTTGGAAGCCTCGGATTTCTCTACTTATGGTGCATCCATCATGCAAGTGGAACTTTCAAAGCAAAGATCATCATCAAGCATGGAGGAAGCTCATGATCATAGTGGCATATTCATGGAGCACTCTTCAAAGGCATTGGCAAGAGATCTATACCAAAGAGATCTTATCATGGATATGGTGAGGGTGCTGCTATGATGGATCCCTTGGCTAATTTTCACTTATTATGCATACCAAAGGATCCACTCAAAAAGATTTACAAACTTCTCAAGTGATCTAGTACATTTCCAAGCTATTTTTTGAGGAGTGTGAGAAATTGGCAAAAATCTAGCTTGGTATTTTCTATGATAGAAGTTTGTGAGTGAATCTCACATGTGTGGAAGATGTTCCCACGTGTGGGTATTTGTAAAGTAAATCAAAATGTTTGATATAGGGGTCTCATAGAATTTCATAGCCAAGCATTTAGGTGTAGAATGTTGATAGAGTCAAATTTGGCATAGATGGCAAATTATCCATTTCCAATTGTAATGCCACTATTGAGTCAAAATAGAGTAGGAGGCCAAACTCGAGCCAATTACAGTGTAGACAAGTGTAATTCTTTTGTTTGATGAAGCTTAAGAGATCCAATAGGTTTTAGAGGTGGAACCATGAGTGGTCCAATAGAATCTGAGATATGCTTGAAAATGGTCCAATAGAATTTAGAGGTGAATGGATCAATGGTCCAATAGGGTTAAGAGTTGGCAAAAGTGTGGTCCAATCATGATTGAGCATTGTGGTAGCTCGTGGATCTATTAGTATCATTGTACTTCTCATTTGAATCTAATTGATTTTGAGATTGAGTGGATTTTGTGAGTAATTGGTTTTCTAGCTTTCTCTCTCTACCCGAGAGCTCAATGTGCTACTTGGATCTCTAGTGTATGCAATGGGTATGTTCTAGGTCTGCTTTTGCAGTCAGCTCAATAAGCCAATTTTACATAACACAATGAAATTGAATTTTCTAAAATGTGATATTCATCCACTTCAAAAAAATAAGAAGCAATGCTCCGTTGTTAAACAAATTGTCAATCACACGTACACATATGGATGAATTTAATTTCTAAAATATATCCATGTCACCTTAACACTAAGCTAAGAGTAGAACAAGAACGGTGTGGTATATGTACCACAAAGGCCTTGCCATGTGATAATAGTATGAATCTTTAAATTTAATGATTTGTGTAAGTCATTTGTAGATATTGGTGTGAGGAATAATTTAGGATATTAGTTTGATGTAAGTTTGTAATAGAGATTTTAATGTTGTAAGAAATTGATAAGGTTTGTAATTTTTAGTATATGCAATGGATTTATGTTTCGGATAACAATTATGCAATTTGGTAATAATGATAATTATGTTGTATGGATTATAGACAGGAATTTACTCTTTTTTTTTGGCATGTCATAATATCAAATATCCTAAAAGGTTAAGATTATGGTAAGGCATTTGGAACATTACACGAGAATAATAAGCTAAAAATATGAGATATTAGCACAACTACATACATTGGCAATTTGCCACGCATATTGTCATGCACATAAGATGAGGGTCAATTTGGAGCTCGTCCTGTTTGCATGCCAATTCACGTGGCAATGCGCATGGCAACTGATGCATGGTAGAGCCACATGTGGCAGAGCCACACATGGTAGAGCCATGCCGACATGTTTTTCAGACGACAACTCCCGGCTCGTTGGGAGAATTTTTTGGGAATTCAAATTCCGTGGCTGTGCCATGCTTGGCAAATGATCAATTCCCTAGAAATTTGCCACGCCGTGGCAAATTTCTAGGATTCAAATTTTGCAAAATTATAGTGGCGTAGATGTACCACGCGAGATTTTTTGCAAAAAAAAAAGGGTGCGCGAAATGAGATTTGTGTTTCTTGATGTGTCAATTGTATTGTATTGAGAGAGAGAGAGAGAGAGAGAGAGAGAGAGAGAGAGAGAGAGAGAGAGAGAGAGAGAGAGAGAGAGAGAGAGAGAGAGAGAGAGAGAGAGAGAGAGAGAGAGAGAGAGAGAGAGAGAGAGAGAGAGAGAGAGAGAGAGAGAGAAGAAGAAAATAAAAGAAAGCTTTATTAACATCTTTTCCATGCCAAAAGGCATATAAGACGAACAAGTACATCAAATAAGATGGCACCAAGAAGGAAAAATGCCGTCAAAATGACATAACTAGAACCAAACTAACTAAGAAGAGAATATCAACATCTCTTCAGTGTTCTAACTCTCAAATGCGTCTCAGAGCTCTCACACAAGAGGCGACGCTAAAGGTGTGACAAAGAAATGTCGACTGCCATGAGAAAGAACCCGCTTTCCTTTAGAATTTGCTTCCTCAATAAGTTTCTTGCGTTCCTTCCATTGCATAGCAGTTAGATCCTCGTGAACCAAGATATTAATACCTTTGAGGTGACTGTGGCACTTGAGAAACTCATCCTTGTCATCTGTATACTTAAAGTGGATGAAGATAGAGTCATCAGACTTGCTCTTCCATGCTTTCTCAACAGAGCATTCCTCTTAAAAAAGAGAGAGTGAAGATAGTAGGTTATTTGCCGTAAGCAAAGGATCAGAGTGAGGGGTACTTCGCACACACACATTATAGCTTTTGTATTCTCGCTTTGATTGTTCTTCCATAACGAGAGAGAGAGAGAGAGAGAGAGAGAGAGAGAGAGAGAGAGAGAGAGAGAGAGAGAGAGAGAGAGAGAGAGAGAGAGAGAGAGAGAGAGAGAGAGATGTGGTTACACAATGTAGGTTAGCATTCACTTGATAGTTGATTATAATATTATATGTGTTTGATTTGAAGAAGATAGTTGATTATAATCAAATGAGTTATGTTATGAATCTTTTAATGTTCATTTTGCGAGGTTAAGTGATGCATTCACATGTCATTTTATTAAATGGTTTGGTAAATTGTGTGGTGATTGAGTCAATGTGATTTTTGTACAATATGTATTGATCTTAAAACTAGATTAGATAAACTTACACATCAAAAAATAAAAGATAGTTATTGCTAATCTTTAATGATTTGCCTTTGATTGATTGATTTGTAGAATAAAAAGGATGATGTCTTTTGAAAAGAAAGAGCTTTTGATGAGGACAAGCAAATGAGGTATGTGATCAATCTTCATATAGAAATTTTGTGATTTCATTTAAATAAATGGTTTGGTAAAAATTTTAATGTTAATTTTGTAGTGTATGTTTTGTTCTTGATACTAGATTACACAGACTATATGTGAGCTACCTAAATTGTGTTTATAAAAAGATGAACATTCTTTATTTTTTTAAATTTTGTAAATTAACTTTCACCTTTTTTTTAATCACTAAATTAATGATTTCTTTTTGCACATAATTACATTTCAAAAAAAAATTTTGCCACGCGTGGCTAAAATTGTTGTGGCATAGCCACGCGTACTTCAATCCTAAAAATGGTATCAATTAGGCGTTTTCGAATGCATTTCTTCACTAGTTTTTTGCATACTATTTCCTTGTTCTTGCTATCATTGTGTTAGTGATTAAGCGCTCGCTCTCTCTCTCTCTCTCTCTCTCTCTCTCTCTCTCTCTCTCTCTCTCTCTCTCTCTCTCTCTCTCTCTCTCTCTCTCTCTCTCTCTCTCTCTCTCTCTCTCTCTCTCTCACACACACACACACACAGACACACACACAATTTGAAGTTTTTTAAACTCTCTCTTTTTCTCAAGCTCTCTTTGTTTCTTTCCATTTGTTAAGCTTTCATCTCCCTCTCTCTCTACACACACAATGTCTACTAGTGGTATTGGTTCTAGGAGAAGACCAAGATCCTCTTCTAGTGGAAGAGGAGGATCCGCCAGTTTCGATCAGATTGCAGACTTTTATGGTTCGCTATCTCCCAAAGAGAGACAAATATTGAAACATCTTTGTCTTTCTAAAGAAGAGCCCAATTCCAATAGAGGTAATCCTTCGATGGATATCCCATCGGAGGAATCATGGAATTTGTTTTATAATTTAGAAGATGATGGGTCCATCATCAAAGATACCAAGGGCAACGTCTTCATCAATAGGATGCACGACCTTGCTCTCAAATATTTTGGCCACAACGTATTCACTCCTTGGGAGCAACAAGACCAAGATGACAAGAATAAGATACTTGCAATTTTGAATAGTGAGTTTCCTCAATCAAATAGATTTGGGGAGGTGTGGGCATTGACGAATATGTGTATGCATATTCGTCATAAGCATCAATCCTTACGAAGATATGTAAAAAAATGGCAAAAAAAGGCCAGGGTGGGCTTCAAAGAAAGATTGGGCAAGGGTGATACATGAGTTCAAGCATCCCAATCCTACGCCCCAAACAACAAAGGGAAGCAACCAAATCAAAAATCAATCTCTTGGCCCAATCTCACCTTGGCTCGGGTGGAAAATCCAATTTACAAGCCCAATTTGTAAGTTTTTGTTTTTAATTTGATTTTATTATAATTAATTTAGTTATGTTATTTATTACTAATCACGCTTCGTATCTAAATGATTGCATTCATGATTGTATAGCAAAGAGATTTTGGGAGAAAAAACACAAACGCCGAATATAAGATTGGGTACCAACAAGGCTATAGTGCCTTGGTGGACCATCTTGCTCAACAAGGCATTCATCCTACGGTAAATTCTCACTACATTAATCTCATTTGCTTCTACTATCTAATAATCATTTTTATTAGTCTTTCTTCTTGCTAATGAATTTCGTATACTTCACTTATTTGTTATTGACTTTTATTATCTTTTGTGAATAGATGTCCATAAGTGAGAGTGAAAGACAAGCTTCCGCACAAGACTCGGATTCAGACGATGACCATTAAGGAGTCTTTGTTTGTTCAATGTTTTTTAATTTATCTTTTAGCTTTGATGTAGTAAGTAGGAAGAAAGGAATTTTACATTCGAATGAAGCAATATATATTCACATAAGAAGACAAGAGCTGGATACATATATAATGAAGGGACCTGCCTATATTTTTCGCGACATACTAAATATCACATATAAAGGACAAGTCCTCAGCAATGAAGCGACATCTACAACAACCCTTAAATAAAGACACTTACATGAAATGACTCGATTCGAATCGACAATTCTAACTATAGTAATCTAAACTCAGGGTTAGATACATCTTTGCGGTATAATCTACATACGTGTCAGATATATATTGGTTAACCTTATTCAGTAAAGCGACACGCCTCTAATTTATAAAGACGTGATTGTTCGCTCTGAAGATGATAAAGAGAAGACACGATTCAGTCTTACTCACCAGGAGATATAGTTTATGTATTCGCTGAGAGATAAAAGTTTATGTACTTGTGAGAGATCTTCTGAAGTACTCTAACAATCTTTCTTATATAAATCTATCTCTGGTCAGATAGTTGCATAAGTACATTACAGTCTATGCTGTGTATCCGTAAAAGTGTTCTAACGAACTGTCTTAAAACTAACTTATTCGTTCATTCGAATATTTGTTCGACACACGAATACTTGTTCGATACCCGAATAACGTTTATCATCAGAAGTCTATCTCAGTCATCGATAGAAAAGTATGTATACAACTGAATTGATAGTCCCTGTCTGAAGAATTGAGATAAGATATCTGTATTCTGAATATCTCCGAACATATGTTTCTAACATATTCGAAGATTATACAAGAGATTTAACTCTGAGGAGAACACTAGTTGTTGAGGACTACTGTTTAACTTTTGTTAATCCAAGAATAAGATTAACTTATGATCACTGATGAACGAATACATCGAAATCAATCCGAATTCTTGCCGACACCTTAATCAGATAGAATGGAGTACATTCGTACTACTCTGATAACAATTCTCCTGTAGAACGCCAATTCTTCGATTCGGAAGAGAAGACTGATATTCCAATTTTAAACATTCATTTATCCATTAAGTAATACTGGTTACTTAACCCAAATGTCTGTTTGACAACCAGACTAATTCTCCATTTTATATCATACGAATAAGTCAGAACAATATCAACATTATACCATAAAGAAGCTATCCTCTTGGGGATTCGACATTAAATACTACAAAACTATACCAAATACAATTGGTATACCACGACACTGATGAATTTATGTGAAACCCGAACCATTGCCTTGCATGCATTGCACACCAAAAAGAAACGCCACAAAGCCTGGCATGACCATGTCCTAAAACAAAAGGACTTACACAAAGGTGACCTAGCATTAATGTATCAGAGCAAGGTCACAAAAGGCAAATTGAAATTTTTAGGCCTCGATCTGTACCAAGTAATGAAAATATTCGAGAATGGCGCAGTTCAATTGGCCACACTGGAGAGTGACCTTTTACCCACCTTGGTAAATGGTAGTCGGCTAAGGCGCTATTACCACTTACCTCCCACTGTATAGACTTCATCATTTTTTTTTGTATGATTATTTTTTTGCCTTTCTTTGGATTTTCCCAGTGGTTTATGAACGGTTCTTCTATTTGTCTGTCTTTTTGTGATACAATGTACAGGGAGTGGTGTTATGTGTAGAGAGTAGAGTATCTCTAGGGACGAAAAAACAATCTACATGGTTCATGGAGTTAGTACAGGTTACAGGTAAGGACGTTGAACGCCACCAAATATATTACTATGCAACAAAGTGAATCAACTTTGGGTCAAAAAAAAAAATTCCTTTGAATTCAGTGCCAAAATCAGTGCTAGTGATATCTAACATCTTGGTTTCCCAAATTTGGAGGGGGGGGGGGGGGGGGTCTATATAAGGAGGTGGGATCCATTCAAAACTCACACTTGCTAGAGACATGCTGCCGAAATTTTCTAAAAATTTTCCAACATCCCCAAAGCACAATCCAGCAGTCATAAAGGTCATCCATTCATTCTCAAAGCTCACCTGCTATATATAGCAACTTTTATTGCTCCTTTTCACTTTTGAACTTACTATTTCGGGACAATTAAGCACTTTTTGGACTTAAACTTGCCAAGATGGTGAAGGAGGATAAGGATAAAGGCAAAGCCATAATCGTTCCTACACGACCAGTCAAAAAGCTCAAGCTCACACAAGAGTTGGACCTAGATTTCATTGTGGGAGAAGAGGATCTCACTCCACATGCATCCGATGACGAAATGATGGAGGAAAAGCCGGCCATACCAAAACTCCTCCCGGTGCCAAAACCCTACGAGGCATGAAAATGGTGGAAATCAGGGGAGCCCCTATTGAAGACCTGCGGATTTCAAGACTATTCTCCTCCTGTACTCCAATTCACGATCATTGTGGAATATGCATTCCGCTCAAGTGTTCAAGATATTTCGAGCTTCAAGTACAGGCTGAACCAAGTGACACACACTGTCTCATTTGCCATAAAAGCTCTTATGGCAATTGGCATTCCTGACGGGCCAAGGTGCATGTCCACACACAAGACAAGGGCCGTGAAAGTCGAAAAGTATATGGACATTACTAAAAAGGCATGGCGCACGAATGATGGCCTATTACTTGAAGCCATCATTGATGAAGTTCTTCAAGGAGCTGTTACCTTCGTAGTCAACTTTTTTGAGGTGGCAAGGTCAAGAAAGGCTCGCATTTCAATGACCTTCTTTATGTACCTACTAGGTGCTATTACTGAGCCAGATGATATAACTATAGTTGGGCTCACCTAGTCCAAGAAGAAATTTTTAAGGCCCTTCTCTCTCCAAAGAAGCAGACTACAGTGGGACCACTTCTCACACAAGTAGCAATACACCAAGCGAGTGACCTGATTGATCCTTCAACGGACTCTCCAGCAGAATCCCCCATTGAGGCCACGTCTTCTAAGGCAAAATCTAACAAGTCCACGCCAGAGGATAAGGATTGGTAGCAAGCAGTCCAACACCTTTTGGCTCAAGCAGCAGTCCAAGCCGCACCCAACTAGCCCAAACATCCTTTTTCCATGCAGTTGGAATCCATACTAATGGATGAAGCAGCAACACCAGCAGCAGCAATGGCTATTCCAACTAGCCCTTCAAGGCAGAGCAGCCGACTCTAGGAGCTACTCAAGCGGAAGCCATCTTTTAAGCTTCCCCCTCTACCCCAGATTCCAACAGAGATCAACTCACCACCAAGGCACACAACTATCGAAGATCAGCCTAAAGATACCATATTAGCAAATACCTCCAAAGAGGCTCCAGACACTCAAGGGGAGGAGATTATCATTCTTGATCAAGGAGAAGGGTCGCCCACACACACCTATACGGGATACCCTGATGGAGTCGACCCCCCCGATGTGTACGATAAAAATCTGCCTCAGAACGTGGAGGCTCAAGCAGCCCCATCTAGAGCCATCCACATGATCCCAGATTTTGGCAAGCCACCAGAGGAGGTTGATGTCCCAGCAACCAGTGCACTTTCTCATGCGCACGGCCTGATCAGGGATCTCAACTAATTGTTGCAAGATCGACTCCACCACCATCACCGAGAGGAGTCAGCAATGAAAGCTAAACAATTGCAACAAGAAGCTGATCACGCAAGGAAGTAGATGGCCACGATGCAACAAGAAATGGATGCAATGCATTCTAGCATCCAATCACACCAACAACTGGCCTCAACATTTCAATAGGCACAGAAACACCATGACGCCCAACTCCAGGCATAAAAGCAGCGGGGATCACGCCAAATCAATATAACTCTTGAAAAAAAAGCGGTCATCAAAACCTGGAAAAAAATGTGCGACGACCAAAAACAAACGATTGATTTCTATCTTTCAGATCCACCGCAACCAAATTCATCTCCAGTCCCCGCAAAAACATACAATGAGCTCTTAGCCAAACTTCAGACTTGTCATACAACATTGAAGAATTTTGAAGCTCAACAGTCTGAATATACCCAACCATTCATTGAGGTGATTACTGGACTGGAGAAACAGAATGCATAGCTAGAAAAACAGCTTGATGCTTTGCTTTCGACCAAAGAACCTCATGTCACAACTCAAAGCACCCCACCAGCTAGCGCACAAGCCTCCAACCCGGCCCATGTTGACTTTGATGCGTCCTTTTCTATTGATGACATTCTCGAGGAAGACCCATCTACGGCTGTCGTCACACCGGACCTTCTGTCCCCTGGTGGTTCACTCACAACAAGGCCAAGCCACGGCATAACCCCACCTAGAGCCAGAACTATACTTAAAAAACCACAGTCACTGGAAGAATTCATCCAAGAGTACGAGGCCACTTATCCAGAAGACAAGATGCGAGGGGGATATGTGTTGCCATGGTCCGCAGCTTAAATCAAAGACAAGGAAGAACAGATCATCGCGTAGTTGGCACCCCAACCCATATGGCGCAACGTCCTCTTCAAGGATGACAAAAAGTTCCTGGACGAATATTTTCAGATTCCCAAGTATCTGCACGTGAATCCCAGCTATCTACCCATCCCCAGGCGAGCAACGTGGCCCGAAAAACAAGAGGATGCCAGTGCACCACCAAATTGGCCCATCATTCCAAACTCCAAGACTTGGAAGAGCCAAGCAAATTTCTAGTATGCCTTGGAGCAGTTTCATCACAGGCACCACCAATCGGTTGATTCCACGGTGCGGCAAGTGGCGCTCAACTGCAAGGAACTTGCATTCCTTAGTACTCTTGAATTCCATTGGGATCGCTCCTTGGGTCCCTTGTTTTGTGATCCCAACACCCCTTTCCCTAGTCTTAAACGAAAGGACCAGTTAACCATGGCAAGAATTTATTACCGAGCAGCAATGACGGCATCCCAACATGCAACGCGAGTGGAAGAGTGGCAACGCTCCCAATGGTTGCCCCATAGCTCCCATGTGTTCGGGCCTCTCAAGGATGACAACTCTATACGAACCCAAGTACTGGAGGCTTATGGAAAACTCATCCAGGAAATCCGCAAGACCAATGAAGCACAGGACGCCGAGCTGCAGGAAGCCCTATTCAAGTGAATTGCCATGGGACTGGCAACCATTTAGCAGCGGGGGAGTGTGGGGGCCGGAATACAAGGCCCAAGGGGCATTTCAATGGAGCTTGGGAGAACTCAGGAAAGTAGTACCTTACAGGGATGAAGCTAATGTAAATATCAATTTTGCATAATTAATGGCCCAAGCATGGCATCCTGCATGTATAAGCCCATCTTGAAGAGCCGTCAGTAGATAAGTTGCGTTAGGCCCCAAGTATGGCACCCTGCGTGCATAAGTCCAACTTGTGGTGCCATTAGTCACTAGGGGACAAGAAACCAATTTCTACAAGTCTCAAGGTTTAAACTTAGACTTAAAAAAGTATGCAAAAGTCAATGTCAAGATTCCAAAAAGAACTTGCATTCTATATTGAGACTTGAAATTCCTAGTCCCATAAGTAAATTTGGAAAGGACACTCCACAAGCTTCTATAAAGAGAAGCCCCTTCTATGTAATATGCATCCTTAGTGTATGAGAGCTAAGTGCTGCCATTTTGGGTCCACTTCTGCTAATTTTGGTGTTTGGCTAAATTTAGTGTGACTTTGTGTAGTATGCATATTTGCTTAAGTTCTTGCTATTTTAGCCCCATTTTAGCATAAGTGCTTCCTCTTTGAGGGTTTCTATTTCTAGTTAAGCTTGTAGAGTGTGGTTAAAAATAGTAGATTGGATGTTAGAGTGAGAGTGGGTGGAAGAGTGTATGTGTGAGTGTGTTGGAAGAGAATGTGAGAGAAGTGAGAGAGATAGACTTAATGGTTAGCTTATCTTGGTGATGTTTTGGTTGGAATGCTATTTGTTTTCAAGTAGAAGTAGATGTTAACACTTTTTGTTTTGCAAGCATCTTCACAGCTCCTAGGTTTGAGCCCGCTTTCCATGCTACAAATGACTTAGGAGGAGAAGGTGAAAACCTTTTACTTCTTGACAACAATAGGCAACAACCTTTGAACTCACTTTTGATGTAAAAGGTAAGCAAGTCGTTGGTGGTACAAACTATGCTTACCCAACCTCTTTTGATGAACCTACATGTGTAGATGAAGCAAGACAAAAAGAGGAGTGAATCCAAGCAATGGATCTTGAGTATCAAACTCTTATGAAGAATGACACATGGAGATTGGTGGGACTTCCAAAGGACAAGAAGGCTATTGGATCTTCAAAGTGAAGACAAACCAAGATGGATAAATCAACAAGTACAAAGTGAGGTTGGTGGCAAAAGGATGTGCACAAGAGTATGGAATTGACTATGATGAGACCTTTGCACCCGTGGCAAAGATGGTAAGCATTCGGGTCATCATATCAGTTGCAACATTTTTGGATGGGATCTATGGAAATTGGTTATCACAAATGCATGCTTGAATGGTGATCTTGATGAGGAGGTGTTTATGGAGCAGCTTGAGGGATACATTTCACATCGCAAGCCTAAGCATGTCTGTTTTCTACAAAAGATTTTGTATGGTCTTAAGAAAGCACCAAGGAGTTGGTATGCTAAGCTTAACACTTTTCTACTTTCACAAAACTTCAAGATGAGTGAGTATGATCATTCCCTTTACAACACATTTGTTGTAATGATGTTACCATTCTTGTATTCTATGTGGATGATATCATTTTGAGTGGAGGCAACAATCAAGATATTGATCATATCAAGATTGCACTCAAATAGGAGTTTGATGTGCATGATCTTGGTTTTTTCTATTATATTTTGGGAAAAGAGGTATTAAGAACTTCTCAATTTACTAATGCTTTGAATAAACATTACAATCAGCTGAATTGTTTGCAAATCCCAATTGAATGAGATAAGAGTTAATTCTATCAAACCATGCTCTTGCGGCCTGTTTCAGACCGTAGATTGCTTTGTGCAGCTTGCCCACTTTGTGCTCTTGGTCTTTGACTTCGAATCCAACCGGTTAAAGGTATACAGCTCCTCTTCAACATTGTCGTTGAGAAATGTTGTCTTGATATCCATTTGGTGTATTTCGAGGTCTTCCATGGCTGCTAACGCAATCAGAGTTTTGATTGACTGCATCTTGACGACAAGACTGAAAATTTCTTGATAATTCACTCTTTGGACTTGAGTGAATCCTTTAGCCACCAGCCATGCTTTCCATTTTGCAATGGAACCATTAGAGTTGATCTCCTTCTTGAAGATCCACTTGTTGTCGATAACTCTCTTGTGAGTGGAGAAGTCGTCCAACGTCCAGGTTTGATTCGTCAAAAGTGAGCTGTACTCACTTTTCATAGCTTCTTGCCACATCATAGCATTCTTGGAGTTAATTGCTTCGGCTAGGATCTCTGGCTCTTCTGATGAAGTCTAGAATGATTGAAGTGCATACCTCTAAGAAATTGTCTGAGTCTGTGAGGACCTGCGATTGACCAAGATGCCATGATGCTTCTTCTTGAATTTCTTCAAATCTGTTCGAGCTAGCTTGGTCTAGTCTAATGACAGGTACTGTCGGCTGCTCGGCTTCTGTAGTTGTAGCTGCAGGTTCTGTAGAAGAAGCATCAACGTTGGAAGAATCCATGATACATAAAATAGGATGAAATGATATAGCATTGTTTATCGATGATTGTTTGAAATCATAGTCTGTATGTTCTTGAAAAATTACATCCCTAGAGACAAATACTACTTTGGTGGATGGATCATAAACTTTATAAGCTTTATGTTCATCAGGATAGCCAATGAATACATTTATTTGTCCTATGATCTAGCTTCTTCCTAAGCTGTTTAGGAATGTGAACAAAATATATACAACCAACGATTTTTAAATGGTTGACACTAGGCTTGTGCCCATGCCAAACTTCATGAGGAGTCTTGTTGTTGACGGCTTTGGTGCTAGATCTGTTCTGAACGTAGCAAGCTGTGGCAGTAGCTTCTGCCCAGAACTTTTCAAGTAGGTGTGCTTGATGTAGCATGGATCTAGCTGAGTTGAAAAGAGTTCAATTCTTCCTTTCTGCAATCTCGTTCTGTTGAGGTGAATAGGAAGTGGTGAACTATCTTCTAATACCATGTTCAGCCATGTAGTCGGACATCTCATTGGAGATGTGTTCGCTGCCACCATCAGTTCGGAGTGCATTCACTTTCCTAGACGTTTGTGTCTCAGCCATGGCCTTGAATCTCTTGAAGCATTCAAAGGCTTCCGAATTGTGCTTAGTGAACATGATTGTAGACCATCTGGAGTAATCATCTATGATAGTGATAAAATAGATTGCATCTCCTAATGATGGAGCTGGCATTGGACCATAGAGATTGCTATGTACAAGATCTAATACATGCTTTTTTTTTATAGAATGTGATTTTGGAAACTCGCTTCTAGAGTGCTTCCTATAGATGCATGATTCACAAAAGAAAGAATTCCTATCTAATGAAGATGGAAAATTCAAAGCATCAACTAAATTATTACAACGCATATAAGAAAGTGATCTTGTATTCATGTGTCCAAATCAACTATGCCACAGAATAGCACTGTTGTTTACATTTTCATTAGAGATACTAGCTAATGCAACTGAATTAGAGAGTACGTAAAGATTTCTGACTTTAGTGCATGTAGTCAGAGTAGTATTTTTCTCGAGTATTGTACACTGCTTAGATGAGAAAGTAACGGTGCAGCCAAAATTGATTGGATTTCCATTTTCTTTTCTATCAGTTATCTTAGAGACTGATAACATGTTCTTTGATAACTGAAAATTATGAAGGACGTTAGAAACACAAATGGACAGATCATTGTTGAAGCTGATCTTCAATGCTCCTTTGTCTTCCACGCGTTTGGTGCTAGAATCATTAAGGTAGATAAATTGGTCTCTGTTGTAAGCTGTGTACTCCGTAAACCATTCCTTGCGAGAGGTCATGTGTTGGGTAGCGCCGTTGTCCAGGTACCAGCTATCACAGTCTTCATTGTTGCTGTAAGCCATTAACAATGTGTATCTGACGTGTTGAATTTCGCCGTGTTGGAGGAGTCTGGCTTAGACTGCCGTAAGCTTTTGCAAAAAATGATGCATGATGTCATAAAATGTGCTGCAATATCAGAGATACAAACATTGTCATATTAAGCATTCTAAATTTAGTATATGTGCAATGAAATTATAATTGTAAGAGTTAGTCACATTGACAAGAGATTTACCATATAATGTGTAATATGATCTTCACTCGTCTTTAATTGCATCCACAAACTCAATTGTTGATTTCTCAATTAGTAGGACATCAGTATCAAATAGTTTATCTTTTCCAAGCAATTTGACCATGTTGTCAAGCTTTGTCCAGACTTCAACTTTTTTAATCCTTGTTCTTCCTTTTTCTTCAAAATCCTTTGTGGCATTGAGTACATCTATCCAAATTGAGTACTGGATTTTAGTCGGTTTTCCGGAATGATTTGATGAGAAATGACGAGCTTTGGATCCTCCTATGCATGGTTTGCATGGGATGTTTCCCGTTTTTTCTCGAAAGCTTCTCATCCTTTTGTAATTTAGCGTGTCCTTTATGAAGACCCGCTTTTGATAAAACTTCCTCCAATCGAGTTATTGCTTTTTTGGCTAATGAATCTAGCTTGGTATTCCAGGCAAACCAGATATGAAGGTATATCAATTTCTCGATAATTCTAACCTCTCCATGTAGCGTACAAATGTGGATATTTTTAAGCGGAATCGATAGTACTGGTTTCCAAGTTAGATCTTCTATATGCCTTGAAACTCTTGTGCTCTTCGACATGTCTTGTGTAGTTTTCACGCAATAGAGACATGGATGTTTTGAATTTGCTCCATGTGAGACGTTGAACATGCACTTCAATGACTCCAGCCAAATGCCATTCCACCTTCAAATCACATATTCCAGGAACGTTGAGTGGTGTGTCTCTCATATGATTCATAATTATCTCTAGATAATCTGTTTTACTAAAAATTCAAAATAGAATGTCATGATCTTCTTTTAAAACCTATTTGAAACACAAACTCGTGGACTATGTTAAGAGAATTGAACAATACTACTCGATCAAGTATATATAAAACTTAGACCTATAATAACAAAACAATATTAGCTTAAAAGACAAAATCATAAATTCTCAAAATGAATTAGTTGCTAGTACTCAATAAAATAGATTTAAACCTAGAAAGCTGCTAACCACCATATGTTATTTTTAGACTGCACACTAAAATTAAGACTCTCCAAGTTTATCGTACTGCTTAATGCTCCATTTATAAGTGTAACACTAACCCTTTCAAGCTTTTGTCCCTTTATTACTTCTGATTCATCTAACTTGAGAACTAATATAAATTTTTCAACACTTTCGTTCATGATTCCATAAAACTTTACAATAAATCTCAGTAAATGATTCAAATCTACAAACATATTGTTGGTGTAATCATATGACAAAGTGCCATGTTTTGAGTTAAAAATTTCATTGATATGTTTAGGAATACCAATGATGTTTTGCAAATCCCTGTTTAACACATCCCTCTCTAATTTGATTTGAAATGGTCAGGGAATAGGAAATTATTTTATATGTACTTGTCCAAATGCCTCTTTGATAATTTTAAACATTGTGCCATATGCATCCCTGCTAATACCAGAATAATGACATGCTCCTAATGGTATCAATTTTTGGTCAATAATCTTGTCGTTCCTCTGAAATCTTGGACTTGATTCGAGAATATCATTGGTTTCCTAGTAGACTCGTCGTTGACTTGGCTATAAGTATTGTACTCAAAGACTTTCCAATCATGTCCTTGTCTTTGAGATTTTGATTGGTGACTAAAGCTGATATGCAAAGTACAAATAAGATTTGAAAAAAAAACAATTCACAATCATTGATGTGCTAGATGAAACAAAACACATGAATAGTTTAAAACAAAATCTTACTTGAAAGCATATATTCTTTTTTTACGTTGACCCCCGCTTCATGAAATCTCGTCAATACCTTTTAAATAACTCTTTTTCGCTAACTGTTCAGTATTTTCTTCCGTAATGTATTTACTTCTACATTTATTTGACAATATGAGGTACACAATGTTTGTACAATTAGTTTCATATTGTCATTTTCTTGTTTAAGGTTTAATATAATATTTTGCAAGAAGTCATGTTAGTTCATGGTAGAAAATAGAATCCTGAATTATGGACCCCACGTGTTGTGGCTACCCAACTTCCAGTTAATTACACACGTTACTAATAAGGTCAAGTCATCGAAGTTGTGCGAGCAGAAAAAAAACTCGGTCGGAGTTTTAGAATCCAATGGTTTTCTCTCTCTTACGTGGCATTTCTTAGACAGCCCTTTTGGGCCTTGGAACTCCTCTAATGTCATAACTTGACATGTGTACTTGTCTATTTTACCTCTAATGCCAAAAATGGCCCTATCACCTAGTACTTACACATAAATAGGTGTCTATAGAACTTCAAGTACACCTAACTCAGCATGACTAAAATATTTTTGTTTATTTTCCACACCTGCGAACATGCACCACATGTGTGGGATTTCTCACAATCAAGAATTGTATAATAACAAAGCTAGATTTTTCCAATTTTTCACACTCCTCAAAAAATAGCTTGGTGAGGTACTAGATCAACCAAGGAGCTTGTGAAACTTGTTGAGTGGATCCTTTGGTATGCATGTGAAATGAAGGACATTCCATAGCATCAAATTTACCATATCCACATGATAAGATTTCTTTGGTAGAAATCACTTGCCAACTCCTTTGAAGAGCAATCCACCAATTTGCCACCATATCCTTGTGTTTCCTCCATGCTTAATGATGATCTTTGACTTGAAAGCTCCACTTGCATGATAGTTGCACCATAAAGAGTGGAATCTGAGGCTTCCATGTCTCATAAAGATCATAAAGATCAAGATCATAAGATGAGCAAATGTGATGATTATCAAGATTTTCAATAATTCTAGCTTGACTAGTCTACATACTATGAACTTTTTCCATGATGAATCTAATCTTGAAATCAAACACCATATTGATCTTATTGAGGCTACATACTTGCTCAAGGATGTAAGTGTCCTTTGTGGATGATTCACTTATTCTCAAGAGAAGTTTACAAATTGCCTCACAAAATGGAAAAACATGATTTTCAAACTATGAGAGATTATCTCATTCTTGGTCTTACTAGATCCAACAACATACATTTGATGACACAACCACTTGCTTTCAAAATGATTTCGAAACATATCTAAGCCATCAATGACAATAAATATGTCCATACAATAGGTTAAAACATCAAAGTAAAGTTAAAACACTACATTGAATGAGAAGGTATAAGTCTCCTAGAAAACCTCAAAAAAGAACTATTCCAAGCATGAGAATATACCCTTCTTTGGTAAAGTGAACAGATGTAAATCACTTTTTTGAAGACTAAGCAACATTTTAGGAATAATTTTTTAGATGATTATAGATGGTTTTCAGAGGATCAGTTGTCATATTGTCATATTTTTGCCAAAAAGTCACTTTTTTGTAAAAATACCAGTATCACTCTTGAACCTTTACCTAAACCTTCGTCGAGATTTCAAAACATTCTATTTAAAGTAAAATACTATTTTTGAGTGCAGCGAAGATTCTTCTTGATCAAATCATAGAAATTCTTGAACTTTACCCTCACCAGACTACAAAAAATATAATTTCTTGTGTCAGAAACCTTCGTCCAATTTTCCATAGTGGTATCTATGTCAGATCCTACACTTGAGAGGTCGGCAAAGGTTATTTTACTAGAAATTGCCAAAAAAGTGTTCAGAGAGTTTTTTTTTTCCAAAATAGCACTGATGAACCTTTGCCGAGACAACCTTCGCCTAGTGAACCTTCGCCAGTCCTATTTTTAGTTTTTGATTTTCCAGATCAAGTCTTTGTCAATTTAGATCAAATCTGATATGTTCATATTTGGATTTTGAGATATTTATCATTTTTGAGAAGTGTTGATTGATCAAATTTCGAAAAGTTTTTCATCATATAGAATCAGATTCTTGAAAAGTAAAATAGATCTAGTAGATTTGATCTGAGAAAGTTTTTTGAAAAATCTAGATCCAATCTCATTATCTATTTGATCTAAATTTGTGAAGATGGCTTCCCCTGGAGCTGCTCTTGGAGGTGCTCTACAAGAAGTCAATCCAATTATTGTTAGAAGAGCACGCCGATTGGATCTACCCAAATATAATGAATTAACAGATCAAGTTAGATTTCTTCATATCTATCCTGAATCCTGTGAGGTCTATGATGAGATTTATCCTCAAGATAAACTTAAGCTGTTTCTTATGGCCTTAACAGGCGCAGCACAAGATTGGTACTATAATCAAGATGAAACTGAACGTATTGATTGGGAGGTTGTTAAGCGAGCCCTTATCATACGGTTCAGACCACGAAAGTTTATGGAAGATCCTTTCCTACTTTTAAGTAAAATTAAAATGGGAAAGCGAAAAATGGTTCGAGATTACATTGAACGAGTGAAACGTTTTAGATCTGAATGTGAACCTGAGCTGATTAATGAAAATGCCATGATTATGTGGTTTTTGTCAGGTCTACCTAAACGGATCAGACATGAGTTGAAACACCATAATGAGTATGCACTCTTGCAAAATGCTATGGATGATGCAATTCGGGAGGAGGATGAAGATTCAGATGAGGAGCCAAATATCATTATATTGCCTTATACATCAGGGCAGACTACTACGACATCCACCACTATTGCATCAATGAATGCCAATGCTACTCCAGAAATGATGCTCAATGAGTTCGAGAAACTTGGGAAGAACCAGCAGAAACAGATGGAAAAGTTGCAGTTGCAATTTGATGAGAAGATCAAAGCATTGGAAAATTTCCACGGGGAAGCAAACAAGGAACCTGAAAAGCCTGCAAAGACTTTCCTACTAGGGAAAATGTTTGGTGTTCTATTTGTATAGGAAATCACACAGTGAACGAGTGTCCTCAATTGAAAAAACGAATGGAAATCAGTGTTTGCTATCTGTGTAATTCACCGGATCATGAGACTGCTTTTTGCAACTTCAACCCACAGATAATTCAGGGGGTGGGAAAAAAGTGAGCACAAAAAAGCGAGGGTCGAGTGAGCTGAATGCTACCAGTATAAGACAATTAATAAATTTGAGCTGGACTTAAGAGTTTGGACTTAACATGAGTTAGAGAGATGGATGACCTCCATATGATTGCAATCTAAGTGGCATGTTGCTATTTGATGATTTTCGAGAAATTTCATAAAAAAGCTTAGTTTCTAGTGTCTAAAGGTAACCTTGAGCTGTATAGTTTCCAAAAGGTAGAAGTAAATAATTAATTCCCTACTTCAACACCTTCCCTCTTGATACATTGTGATACATTATTAATCACATTATTAATTCCCTGTGTACAAAGCTCCATGTATTTATAGGCCTTTCATGTCAAATATATGTGTAATTAACTTTCATGTATGTGTACAAAGCTTCAATATATAAATAGGCCTTGGCTTAGAGGTTTGAAAAAAATGGCCAATTTAATGTGACCTTAATATCTAACATTTAAATGACAAGAACTTGCTTGCAAATCATTGGTATCCAGAAAAGTCTCTTTGGTTGTTCGTTTTGACATATTGGAGTGATTACTTTCTATGATGATGATTACTTTCTATGCTTAACAATTTTTCATTTGTTGCTAAATTTCTCATAGAACCAAAATAATTCATTGATGAATAATAGTTTTGTTGGAATACGGATTCAGAATTATTGAAGACAAAATAGTTAACCAAGATAGTTGTTTAGTGGGTGAGGACTAAACGATTTTTTTAGTAGCAATCCTGTTGAAATTGATCTATCAGATATAGATTTATTTATAACATTCCAGTTGATATAACTATTTTTTTCATCTACAAAACTCATTCACTTCTTAGATGACACAAAGACTATCTTTGCTAATTCAGAAAAATAACGCTGACATTTTGCATGAGGATTGGATTGATTGTTAAACATTACTAGTTTTGTTAAACGCCCATATAAGGCCCATATCTATCGATTACCAGTCATTTTATTTAACATCATAACATATTGCATTAGATTTCATTGCCAAGTCTTTGTTTTTACCAATAATGACAGAATGCATTTTCACGGACTCTTAGTGGAAGCAACGACTATATAATCATGTCATTTATGAACTAGCATGCTATGACACATGTTTTCGCACTATTGTTGTGGAGCACAGACAATCAAGAGCAGCAATATGTCATGATCAACAACTCTACATGACCAATTTTTTTACTCGAACTTGTCGTCCAAGTTTGTCTATAAATGGCTAGAGTGCAAAAGAAGAGGTGATCTACAGAGATGAACATCTTGTTGTGTATTCGGATGCGTAGCGGTTGCTGATGCATTTTCAAAGTATACAAAAATATGAGAAAGGGGGTTTATAATGACACTGAACTTTCAACACTCTTTACTGAAATTTGGAAAAGACTCATCTACCCTCACTTAAACCTATTATTAGACTTGCAAGGTACATGGTGCCAAGTCAATCTACAGTATAGGGGAGGACTGATCATAGCACTGTTTGGTCACAAAATTCTTCTGTCACAAAATCCATCGAATCTAGCTGAGTTTCATGAATCATCGATAATTCATGTGTAGTTTACAGCCTGGTTAGTTTTGATCATAGATATTATGTACCACTTCTGATGGATCTCATTACCCACTTATCTACTTAACATATTCAAGAATCGATTGAAGTGATTCACTCTATAATATATAACAAGCCAATAATTGAGCAGTTGGTTATGCAAACCAAAAAAGACCATATTCATTGTCGAAACTAAATGGTACTGTTCCAAGTTTAAATCAATCATAGTAGCATCAGAACATGAATCCTACTAGCAAATTGAAGAAATGGATAGCCTATTACGACAACATACTAGTCAACTCCAAGTTTTTCCCCAAGTACGATCTGCGACAATAAGAATGAAAAATATTAGATGATACTTGACGATACAATATATAGAAAAAATACTAATAACATTCTCCCATGAGCACATGCAACTTACCGTCACATATTGTTGAGAAAATCAAGTTCATTGTTGTCAATTCCTATTCCATTTCTGCTTGAAAGTGCTGCAATCTTTAAAAAGGTGCCTGTCCCACTCATAAGATCAACCACCACATCTCCAGGCTTAGAAAACACTCTCAACAGGAAGTCCCACAGCCTGCAGCTACGCTAACTAGCTCCATGAATAGGTCGGCCTTCGTGTCTTACCCATTCACTCTCTTGGGTCCTATCCTGAAATATGTCGCTTAACTACCGCTGGAAACGAACAGCCCAGAAATTTGGAATGGAACTAGCATAAAATTCTCTGTGGTATGCAGACAGCGTGAGGCAATGAACCTGACAAGACATCAACAGGAAGTGCATACATGAAATGAAATAATGGCCTTAAGTAGATTAGTGTAAAAGATGAGTTTTACCTACTACATAATACATGACATTACCTCACGACGTGGATCTGAGCATGTCCGACCAAGGGGGGTCACACTATGAACTATGGTCCTCTCACACAACTCCATGCCCCATTCTCTTGCTTGTGCATCCATTTTGACAGTGTGGGGCACACCATGGAGTGTGACAAAGAATCCAATATCTGAAGTGATACTTTCAACCATGGCAAATGCAGATTCACAAAGTTCATCAGACCATAAATTCCATTCTGGAATACTTGTCTCGTGTGTGCCATTCACGACTATATCTGTCTGCGAAAACAAGCTCCACGGCTCCGAAGGGGGTTGGTTGGCCTCTAATGTTGCCATTATTGCAGAACACTTTGAGAAACTCTTCTTGAAAGTCATTCCAAAGTGCTCCTGACCTTTCTATGCTCGCATGCAGCCTGTAGAAGCATGGAAGATAACCATAAGTATACATATACAAATGACTTGACATACAACATGTAGATGGCCATAAAATAATGGTAATATCAATCTTACTTTGGAATGTCGATGAGTATGAGCTTTCACTCAACTGCTACGATAGAATCATCTCTCTGAAAGTCATTAGGTGGATAAGCGTCCTCATTATGTCCCATGGTTGGTATCATTTCAGAATGAGTATGCATGCTATCATCGCTCACCCTCTCTCTACGGACCCATTGTTTAGGGACATCAACATGATCTTGCACTATAGGCATCATAGGCTTTTTTTTTAGGCGAAGTCTTCCCCTCCATCCCCGAACCTTTGAAGCTTCATCTTGTTCTTCCATTGGCTGAATTCCATCAACAAAATTATGTTGTTAATATGTAGTATCACAATTAAATCATTAAGCGACACTCAGACATTACAAAACATAAATTTCTTACTCGTTCTTCACTTTTCTCCTGGGATGCCCTGGTGGCAACATTTCTCAACTCAAGCTCTTCATCTGGAGTGTGTCCCTCAGGGAAGTCAAGCCACCAAGGGCAGTTCAGTTTTTCCCAAGTAGTGAGGCCCTGCAAAATTTGAAATCAGAAAGTATGAACATGCTCCAAAAAATATGAACACGCTATCCAATTCCAATGTACACTTGATCGATGCCAATCATAACAAAATTTTAAAGAAAACATACCACTGCAATCATAGATGTGGAGTACACAGATTGTCCCCCTTCCAAATTACACCATTGTCCACATGTTGTGGGGATTGATGCTAGTTCTTTGCCAGCAACGCAATGAGATAACCATCTGCATTTCAAACGAGAGCCTGAATATGTTTTTTGTATTATGATATCACAAAAGAATCAAAAAATATTTTACAAAAAAAGGGAGTTAAAAAATGTTTAATGTCAACAAGTTTACCTGAATACAAGCCTCCTCGCTGCACACATAATATCCGGTTGCTTTTCAAGCGGGAGGGAGTGCATTATCTTGCCATGAATGACCTTGAAAATATTCGAGAAGTACTTTCATTTCCATGTTTTTAAGTACACGGGGAACGATTGGGGTAGGCTAATGAACTCTATCTGCTCCACAACCTCAATCAACTGTGGGCATGTGAAGTCCTCTAGTTGTATCCATAATGTTTCAATGTCTATCCATATATGAAATGCATTCTTATCTCTCGGCATCATTACAGCATTTCATGCGTGCTCTTAAGGATTGATCATGATTTTCACTATATTTGCCTTCCTAGCAGCACTAACCTACACTCCAATATTAAAGTTATAGGTTATAAAGTATAATTAGTACTATAAAATTTTACAAATTTATTAACATAAAAAATAAATGCTAGTGCGAATCTATTTACCTTGGCAGTGGATACCAAGACAAGCTTCTCCTCTAAAGCCACGTGAAGCTTTGGCTTATCCCATAGATTAGTCATGACCAGCCTGAAAAACTCATCGCCATTCACAGGATTCGCTACTTGAGACAACTTGTAGCACTTGACCTTGAAATGACGTTCGGTTTCCTTCATGGCATGTTGCCTTGCTTCCTCTCCTGTTGTGGATGACTCAACTTGATACTCTTTTGTTCTCTCCTCAAACTCATCCTGCATATGAATTCACATTCATCCTTCAAATTAGTGCCTTTGGAACTACAAACAGATAGTCATTGATAACTTTCAAGTGCCACGAAATAATGATTTACCTTGAAGACAATCTGGCTCAATGTGAAAAATACAGATCCTAAGTGGATCTAAACTCCAAGATCATTGGCTTGAATGCTTGCACTCCAAACTACATAAGCTAGGAATTGGCAACACATTCTATGCTACCTAGAATGCAAAGAACTTGATCAAAAAGCATTTACCACAAATGGAAACTTTCATAAACATCAAGTGCGGCCCAAAATAGCATTATACAGTCCATAATACATCAGCCTACCACTTTTGGAAAGCACCTAAGATCATACACAATAGCTTGAAGACAATACACACAACAATGCTCTCAATGGAGGAAGAAACAATGACAATGATCTATTGATCTCAATGAAGCATACAAAAGGTTTCTCCAACCTGTTCTCCACGACTTCCCTACTATTTATGGATGAGGAAGATGACTCTCTCTCCTCTCTCTAGAAGGTACTTGACCCTAGATATTCCCTATATAGGAAAAATAGCTAAAAAATGGCTTATATGACCAAAATACATCAAAATGGTCTCATTTTGAAGGGTATGAAGTTTGACACTTCATCATACTGAAAAAATACAGTAAATAAAAACATTGTGGCCTGGTTCACACGTGCGAAACTCCAGAACCAAAACTATTTACAATTTTAGCCAATTTAGGCCTCAAACTAGCTAGGAAATGTTGACAATTTTCACACTCCCTCTTCAACATTGGATGCTAGTTTCAACATAGTCTTTGAGCGCATTAAATATAGGTCCTTTCCCAATGGTTTGGTGAAGATATCATCCACACACTCCTTTGAAGAGACATGTTGAAGCTCCACCTCTTTGGCAATGACTTGATCTCTCACAAAATGGTGAGCAATCTCAATGTGCTTGCTCCTTGCATGAAAAACAGGATTGCTTGCCAAGCTTTGGACTGAAAGGTTATCACAAAGTATGATTGGAGTCTTCTCTGGTTCCAGCAAGTGAAGATTCAATAACATCCTCTTGATCCAAAGAATCTCCTTGGTGCATGTTGTTAATGCCTTGTACTCGGCTTCGGTGAAGATAGAGAGATAGTTGGTTGCTTCTTTGATAGCCATGAGACCACTCCATCTCCAAGATAGATTGCAAAGGCACTTGTTGACTTCCTATCCATTTGATCACCTGCAAAATCTGAATCTGAAAATCCACAAAGGTTAGGTGTAGTACCTCCATACAAGATGCCAAAATCTCTAGATCCCGAGATGTATCTAAGTACTCTCTTTCCTAGCTTCCAATGAGCCTCACTAGGATCTTGCATAAATTGACTTAGTTTACCAACCACAAAGCTTAGATCAGGTCTTGTGATGGTTAACCATATAAGAGATCCTATTAGCTTTCTATAGAGAGTAATGTGTGAAAAATACAGATCCTAAGTGGATCTAAACTCCAAGATCATTGGCTTGAATGCTTGCACTCCAAACTACATAAGCTAGGAATTGGCAACACATTCTATGCTACCTAGAATGCAAAGAACTTGATCAAAAAGCATTTACCACAAATGGAAACTTCCATAAACATCAAGTGCGGCCCAAAATAGCATTATACAGTCCATAATACATCAGCCTACCACTTTTGGAAAGCACCTAAGATCATACACAATAGCTTGAAGACAATACACACAACAATGCTCTCAATGGAGGAAGAAACAATGACAATGATCTATTGATCTCAATGAAGCATACAAAAGGTTTCTCCAACCTGTTCTCCACGACTTCCCTACTATTTATGGATGAGGAAGATGACTCTCTCTCCTCTCTCTAGAAGGTACTTGACCCTAGATATTCCCTATATAGGAAAAATAGCTAAAAATGGCTTATATGACCAAAATACATCAAAATGGTCTCATTTTGAAGGGTATGAAGTTTGACACTTCATCATACTGAAAAAATACAGTAAATAAAAACATTGTGGCCTGGTTCACAGGTGCGAAACTCCAGAACCAAAACTATTTACAATTTTAGCCAATTTAGGCCTCAAACTAGCTAGGAAATGTTGACAATTTTCACATAATGTCCTTGAAGGATCTTTCATTACTTCTTGTAGTTAGCTTTACATTTGATTCCATAGGAGTAGAAACAACTTTACAATCTTCCATATGAAACCTTTTTAGAATAGAGTTAACATACTTTTCTTGACATATGAATGTAGATTTAGAAGTTCTAATAATCTCTATTCCTAAGATATAATGAAGTTTACCAAGATCTTGAATTTCAAACTCTCTTTTGAGTGCCATCTTGATTTCATCTATATCTAGATTGTTACCACCACTTAAGATAATGTCATCAACATAGATCAAAAGTAAAGTGATATCATTTTCATTCAATCTAAAGTAGAGAGAATGATCATACTCACTCATAACAAAGTTTTGAGAAAGTAAGAAGGAATTGAGCTTAGCATACCAACTCCTTGGTGCTTGCTTTAGCCCATACAAACTCTTTTGGAGATAGCACACATGATTAGGCTCATCATGTGAAACATAGCCCTCGGGTTGCTCCATGTAAATATCTTCTTCAAGATCACCATTCAAGAAGGCATTAGTAACATCCATTTGCCACATATCCCAATCATAAAGAGTTGCAAGAGAGATTAGGATTCGAATAGTTACCATATTTGCCACGGGTGCAAAGGTCTCATCATAGTCAATACCATATTCTTGAGCATACCCCTTTGCCACCAACCTTGCCTTGTATTTGTTGATTGATCCATCTTGATTTGTCTTGATCTTGAAGATCCACTTACAACCAATTGCCTTCTTGTCCTTTGGAAGCTTTACCAACCTCCATGTGTTGCTTTTGATGAGTGCTTGATGCTCATGATCCATGGCTTGGATCCATTCCTTCTTTTGAATTGCTTCACCTACACAAGTTGGTTCATCAAAAGAGGTAAGAAAAGCAAAGTTAGAGTTGTCCACCACTTGCTTTCCTTTTTCATCATAGGTTAGCCTTGATGGCTTAGCCCTTTGCCTTTGAGTCTTCCTTGAAGTTTGCTTTGGAGTGGCATCTCCATCTTCATCCAAGACATCTTGCACATCATGATGATTAGTAGGCACATCAACATCAACATCAACAACATTGGAAACATTCTCTTCATGAAAGATGACATCCCTACTTATGACAACTTTCTTTGTAGAAGGAATGTACACTTTGTAAGCCTTGCTTACTTCACTATAGCCAACAAACACACCCTTCTTTGATGAAGGATCTTCTTTAGTTCTATCATCAAGTGTGATATTGACAAAACATGTACATCCAAAGATCCTACAATGCTTGACACTCGGCCTTCTACCATAAAGAACCTCATGAGGAGTTTTACCATCCAAGGAAGCACTTGTCCATCTATTACATAGATAGTTAGCACATGCTAAAGCTTCCCCCCAAAAAGACTTAGCAAGATTAGCATGTAGTCTCATTGCCTTGGCACATTCACAAAGGATTCTATTCTTCCTCTCGGCCACTCCATTCTGTTGTGGAGTCCTAGGACTAGACATCTCCCTCTTAATCCCATGTGCTATACAAAAGTCTTTGAACCTATTTGAGGTGTATTCCCCTCCATTATCAGATCTTAAGCATTTGATCTTTGTATTGAATTGGTTTTCCATTTCATTCTTGAACTTGACAAATGCAGCAAACACTTCATCCTTACTTTTAAGAAGATAGATCCAAGTATACCTACTAAAGTCATCAATGAAAGTTGCATACATCTTTGCCCCACCATTGCTAGTTGTACTAGAAGAATGAATATCAGAATGCACAAGTTGAAAAGCTTCTTTAGATCTAGAAGTAGATCTAGAATAAGCAAGTCTATGAGATTTGGACAAGGCACAATGTTCACAAACACTATTGTTTGCAACAAGACTTTTAGGGAGACCAAGAACAAGCTCTTTCTTTGCCATTACCTCCAAAGATTTGAAGTTGGGATGGCCCAACCTCTTGTGCCAAACTTCTTGGTTTGTCAATTGCTCCCTAGCCATACATCCTTCATGATTAGAGATCACACATGCATCAAGCTTGAAAAGTTTACCATGCCTCCTACCTTGAGCAATCAAGGATCCACATTTACTTATCAAACATGCATCTCCAATGAACTCCACATCAAGTCCTTTGTCAATCATTTGACTTACACTAAGCAAATTCTTAGTGATTGAAGGAATGTACAAAACATTTTCAAGATTTGCTTTCCTATTTGTTGAAAGGGAAATAGGAATAGTGCCTATGCCTTTGATGTCACATTGACCATCATTTGCAGTGTAGATGATGTTACCTTCTCCCTCATAAGACAATAAGGATGTAAAGTATTCCTTATGTCTTGTCATGTGAGATGAGGCTCCACTATCAATCCACCAAGGATCATTATCATCTATGTTGGCTAACAAACTTGAAGTCATAACAAGTGATTCACATGTGTTATGTTCTTCCTCATCTATTGTAAGATTTCCTTGCCTCTCTCCTTGCTCTCTTTTCTTCTTATAACATTCATTTGCAAAATGACCTTTTATCCCACAATAAAAGCACTTGAACTTTGACTTATTGTTCTTAGTAGAAGAGGAAGAGGAAGAGTGATCATCATGATCAAAGTTACCACCTTTGGACCATTTCCCTTTGCCTTTACCTTTGCCCTTGAATTTGCCTTTTGTGAAGAAAGCCTCTTCACCTCCACCTTGCAAGGATGCACCATCAAGCTTTGATTGCAACCTATGTTCTTCAGCCAATAAGATTTCTTGCAAGTCAACCACACTTGGCAAGACTCTTTGAATGGCAAAACTTTGCACAAGGTTAGCATGTTCATTTAGCAAACCATTCAACATAACTTGGACTATTTCGCCATCTTTTATGTTCTCATCAATGCATGCTAAATCATCACTTAGAGACTTAACTCTCAAGATAAATGCATGAGCACTTTCACCCTCTCTTTGCCTACTGGAAAATATTTGTCTCCTTAGGGTCAATACCCTAGATGTGGACTTTGATTCAAAGAGCTTCTTTAAGGCATTCCATGCCTCACTTGCACTTTGACACTTTCCAACTTCCTTGAGAAGTTCATTTGTAACATTCATTTTAATGATATGAAGAGCCCTTTTGGCCTTCTTATCAAACCTTTGTTGCTCTTGAAGTGTGAGAGGTCTCTCTTCAATTTCTGCAACTATGTCCATGAGTTCATTCAACTCAAGTAAGGACTCCATCCTCACTTTCCAAGTAGAGTAGTTTGATGAACTCAACCTTTCACTAGACTCTAGCATGATCCCACCATTGGAAGCCATGATTCTAATGTTTCTTCAACTTTTAGGTTCTGTCCTAAAGCACTTAGCACTCACTTTTCTCTCAACAAATGATAGATAAAGAGATCTATGAAGATTTAGGACCCTAAAACACTTCTATCTTGAACCTAGATGGTTTCCAAGCATAGAAAGGAAGATTGAAACACATGCAACACTTTGCACACACTAAGAATGGATTACAAAATCAAATCAACCTGAACACACTCTTGCTTAAGCTCTCAAACTTTCCAGCAAGTGACCAAATCAAGTTATGGTGTGAAGAGTTACTTGCATTCTTAGAAAATACCCAAAACTAGGATGCCAAGATTACCTAGTAATGAACAAACTTGATCAACATATGATCAACACACTAAGATATTGATTCAACCTGTAAAACCACATGTAAACCACACTTCTAAAAGTTTATAAACTCCAGCAAGTGATAAATACAAGATTTAGAGGTGAATGAATGAGCACACTTAGTGAATCACAAGACTAGCTTCACTATCTTGTCAAATCTTGGTGTTTAGATGTAGATCTAAGATCACTTCACATGAGAATGTTCCTCAACCTGTTAAGAACCTGAAAACACACTTGCATAATGGTTAACACCTTCCAGCAAATGCTCCAATCAAATTACATAAGGAGAGTTACTTACATGCTCAACAAAGTACACCAAAATTTATGCCAAAATTGATGACAATCTTTACAATATGCTCTTCACAATGGAGCTTACAATATGTTCACCCAAAAAAGGGGATCTTTCATCCAAATGGGAGCTTTGCTCAGCCTTTAGGAGAATTACAACTCACTCAAAAGAGCATTTGTCATCCACTTAAGGAGAAGTTTCATCCACTTAAGGAGAGTGTTCATCCAAGAATGGAGATTGTCAACAATAGGATTGAAAAGAACATTGTTAGTATTGAATATGCACAAGCCTCACAATCACAAATGATTAGATGTTATGATCTGATCCAAAATAGTTTCTTTTCACCCTCTGATCTTCAATAGACCTGAAATATGCTTTTGATCCACAAGTTCAACTCACAAAACAAAGGTTAGTAAGATTTGATCAACAAAGCAATGCAAAATCATGCTAGAACTTGATCAAACATCCAAATATCACCAAAAATGGAATACTTACTATAAATAGAAGCCAACCAGCTCTGATACCATGTGAAAAATACAGATCCTAAGTGGATCTAAACTCCAAGATCATTGGCTTGAATGCTTGCACTCCAAACTACATAAGCTAGGAATTGGCAACACATTCTATGCTACCTAGAATGCAAAGAACTTGATCAAAAAGCATTTACCACAAATGGAAACTTCCATAAACATCAAGTGCGGCCCAAAATAGCATTATACAGTCCATAATACATCAGCCTACCACTTTTGGAAAGCACCTAAGATCATACACAATAGCTTGAAGACAATACACACAACAATGCTCTCAATGGAGGAAGAAACAATGACAATGATCTATTGATCTCAATGAAGCATACAAAAGGTTTCTCCAACCTGTTCTCCACGACTTCCCTACTATTTATGGATGAGGAAGATGACTCTCTCTCCTCTCTCTAGAAGGTACTTGACCCTAGATATTCCCTATATAGGAAAAATAGCTAAAAATGGCTTATATGACCAAAATACATCAAAATGGTCTCATTTTGAAGGGTATGAAGTTTGACACTTCATCATACTGAAAAAATACAGTAAATAAAAACATTGTGGCCTGGTTCACACGTGCGAAACTCCAGAACCAAAACTATTTACAATTTTAGCCAATTTAGGCCTCAAACTAGCTAGGAAATGTTGACAATTTTCACATAATGTCCTTGAAGGATCTTTCATTACTTCTTGTAGTTAGCTTTACATTTGATTCCATAGGAGTAGAAACAACTTTACAATCTTCCATATGAAACCTTTTTAGAATAGAGTTAACATACTTTTCTTGACATATGAATGTAGATTTAGAAGTTCTAATAATCTCTATTCCTAAGATATAATGAAGTTTACCAAGATCTTGAATTTCAAACTCTCTTTTGAGTGCCATCTTGATTTCATCTATATCTAGATTGTTACCACCACTTAAGATAATGTCATCAACATAGATCAAAAGTAAAGTGATATCATTTTCATTCAATCTAAAGTAGAGAGAATGATCATACTCACTCATAACAAAGTTTTGAGAAAGTAAGAAGGAATTGAGCTTAGCATACCAACTCCTTGGTGCTTGCTTTAGCCCATACAAACTCTTTTGGAGATAGCACACATGATTAGGCTCATCATGTGAAACATAGCCCTCGGGTTGCTCCATGTAAATATCTTCTTCAAGATCACCATTCAAGAAGGCATTAGTAACATCCATTTGCCACATATCCCAATCATAAAGAGTTGCAAGAGAGATTAGGATTCGAATAGTTACCATCTTTGCCACGGGTGCAAAGGTCTCATCATAGTCAATACCATATTCTTGAGCATACCCCTTTGCCACCAACCTTGCCTTGTACTTGTTGATTGATCCATCTTGATTTGTCTTGATCTTGAAGATCCACTTACAACCAATTGCCTTCTTGTCCTTTGGAAGCTTTACCAACCTCCATGTGTTGCTTTTGATGAGTGCTTGATGCTCATGATCCATGGCTTGGATCCATTCCTTCTTTTGAATTGCTTCACCTACACAAGTTGGTTCATCAAAAGAGGTAAGAAAAGCAAAGTTAGAGTTGTCCACCACTTGCTTTCCTTTTTCATCATAGGTTAGCCTTGATGGCTTAGCCCTTTGCCTTTGAGTCTTCCTTGAAGTTTGCTTTGGAGTGGCATCTCCATCTTCATCCAAGACATCTTGCACATCATGATGATTAGTAGGCACATCAACATCAACATCAACAACATTGGAAACATTCTCTTCATGAAAGATGACATCCCTACTTATGACAACTTTCTTTGTAGAAGGAATGTACACTTTGTAAGCCTTGCTTACTTCACTATAGCCAACAAACACACCCTTCTTTGATGAAGGATCTTCTTTAGTTCTATCATCAAGTGTGATATTGACAAAACATGTACATCCAAAGATCCTACAATGCTTGACACTCGGCCTTCTACCATAAAGAACCTCATGAGGAGTTTTACCATCCAAGGAAGCACTTGTCCATCTATTACATAGATAGTTAGCACATGCTAAAGCTTCCCCCCAAAAAGACTTAGCAAGATTAGCATGTAGTCTCATTGCCTTGGCACATTCACAAAGGGTTCTATTCTTCCTCTCGGCCACTCCATTCTGTTGTGGAGTCCTAGGACTAGACATCTCCCTCTTAATCCCATGTGCTATACAAAAGTCTTTGAACCTATTTGAGGTGTATTCCCCTCCATTATCAGATCTTAAGCATTTGATCTTTGTATTGAATTGGTTTTCCATTTCATTCTTGAACTTGACAAATGCAGCAAACACTTCATCCTTACTTTTAAGAAGATAGATCCAAGTATACCTACTAAAGTCATCAATGAAAGTTGCATACATCTTTGCCCCACCATTGCTAGTTGTACTAGAAGAATGAATATCAGAATGCACAAGTTGAAAAGCTTCTTTAGATCTAGAAGTAGATCTAGAATAAGCAAGTCTATGAGATTTGGACAAGGCACAATGTTCACAAACACTATTGTTTGCAACAAGACTTTTAGGGAGACCAAGAACAAGCTCTTTCTTTGCCATTACCTCCAAAGATTTGAAGTTGGGATGGCCCAACCTCTTGTGCCAAACTTCTTGGTTTGTCAATTGCTCCCTAGCCATACATCCTTCATGATTAGAGATCACACATGCATCAAGCTTGAAAAGTTTACCATGCCTCCTACCTTGAGCAATCAAGGATCCACATTTACTTATCAAACATGCATCTCCAATGAACTCCACATCAAGTCCTTTGTCAATCATTTGACTTACACTAAGCAAATTCTTAGTGATTGAAGGAATGTACAAAACATTTTCAAGATTTGCTTTCCTATTTGTTGAAAGGGAAATAAGAATAGTGCCTATGCCTTTGATGTCACATTGACCATCATTTGCAGTGTAGATGATGTTACCTTCTCCCTCATAAGACAATAAGGATGTAAAGTATTCCTTATGTCTTGTCATGTGAGATGAGGCTCCACTATCAATCCACCAAGGATCATTATCATCTATGTTGGCTAACAAACTTGAAGTCATAACAAGTGATTCACATGTGTTATGTTCTTCCTCATCTATTGTAAGATTTCCTTGCCTCTCTCCTTGCTCTCTTTTCTTCTTATAACATTCATTTGCAAAATGACCTTTTATCCCACAATAAAAGCACTTGAACTTTGACTTATTGTTCTTAGTAGAAGAGGAAGAGGAAGAGTGATCATCATGATCAAAGTTACCACCTTTGGACCATTTCCCTTTGCCTTTACCTTTGCCCTTGAATTTGCCTTTTGTGAAGAAAGCCTCTTCACCTCCACCTTGCAAGGATGCACCATCAAGCTTTGATTGCAACCTATGTTCTTCAGCCAATAAGATTTCTTGCAAGTCAACCACACTTGGCAAGACTCTTTGAATGGCAAAACTTTGCACAAGGTTAGCATGTTCATTTAGCAAACCATTCAACATAACTTGGACTATTTCGCCATCTTTTATGTTCTCATCAATGCATGCTAAATCATCACTTAGAGACTTAACTCTCAAGATAAATGCATGAGCACTTTCACCCTCTCTTTGCCTACTGGAAAATATTTGTCTCCTTAGGGTCAATACCCTAGATGTGGACTTTGATTCAAAGAGCTTCTTTAAGGCATTCCATGCCTCACTTGCACTTTGACACTTTCCAACTTCCTTGAGAAGTTCATTTGTAACATTCATTTTAATGATATGAAGAGCCCTTTTGGCCTTCTTATCAAACCTTTGTTGCTCTTGAAGTGTGAGAGGTCTCTCTTCAATTTCTGCAACTATGTCCATGAGTTCATTCAACTCAAGTAAGGACTCCATCCTCACTTTCCAAGTAGAGTAGTTTGATGAACTCAACCTTTCACTAGACTCTAGCATGATCCCACCATTGGAAGCCATGATTCTAATGTTTCTTCAACTTTTAGATTCTGTCCTAAAGCACTTAGCACTCACTTTTCTCTCAACAAATGATAGATAAAGAGATCTATGAAGATTTAGGACCTAAAACACTTCTATCTTGAACCTAGATGGTTTCCAAGCATAGAAAGGAAGATTGAAACACATGCAACACTTTGCACACACTAAGAATGGATTACAAAATCAAACCAACCTGAACACACTCTTGCTTAAGCTCTCAAACTTTCCAGCAAGTGACCAAATCAAGTTATGGTGTGAAGAGTTACTTGCATTCTTAGAAAATACCCAAAACTAGGATGCCAAGATTACCTAGTAATGAACAAACTTGATCAACATATGATCAACACACTAAGATATTGATTCAACCTGTAAAACCACATGTAAACCACACTTCTAAAAGTTTATAAACTCCAGCAAGTGATAAATACAAGATTTAGAGGTGAATGAATGAGCACACTTAGTGAATCACAAGACTAGCTTCACTATCTTGTCAAATCTTGGTGTTTAGATGTAGATCTAAGATCACTTCACATGAGAATGTTCCTCAACCTGTTAAGAACCTGAAAACACACTTGCATAATGGTTAACACCTTCCAGCAAATGCTCCAATCAAATTACATAAGGAGAGTTACTTACATGCTCAACAAAGTACACCAAAATTTATGCCAAAATTGATGACAATCTTTACAATATGCTCTTCACAATGGAGCTTACAATATGTTCACCCAAAAAAGGGGATCTTTCATCCAAATGGGAGCTTTGCTCAGCCTTTAGGAGAATTACAACTCACTCAAAAGAGCATTTGTCATCCACTTAAGGAGAAGTTTCATCCACTTAAGGAGAGTGTTCATCCAAGAATGGAGATTGTCAACAATAGGATTGAAAAGAACATTGTTAGTATTGAATATGCACAAGCCTCACAATCACAAATGATTAGGTGTTATGATCTGATCCAAAATAGTTTCTTTTCAGCCTCTGATCTTCAATAGACCTGAAATATGCTTTTGATCCACAAGTTCAACTCACAAAACAAAGGTTAGTAAGATTTGATCAACAAAGCAATGCAAAATCATGCTAGAACTTGATCAAACATCCAAATATCACCAAAAATGGAATACTTACTATAAATAGAAGCCAACCAGCTCTGATACCATGTGAAAAATACAGATCCTAAGTGGATCTAAACTCCAAGATCATTGGCTTGAATGCTTGCACTCCAAACTACATAAGCTAGGAATTGGCAACACATTCTATGCTACCTAGAATGCAAAGAACTTGATCAAAAAGCATTTACCACAAATGGAAACTTCCATAAACATCAAGTGCGGCCCAAAATAGCATTATACAGTCCATAATACATCAGCCTACCACTTTTGGAAAGCACCTAAGATCATACACAATAGCTTGAAGACAATACACACAACAATGCTCTCAATGGAGGAAGAAACAATGACAATGATCTATTGATCTCAATGAAGCATACAAAAGGTTTCTCCAACCTGTTCTCCACGACTTCCCTACTATTTATGGATGAGGAAGATGACTCTCTCTCCTCTCTCTAGAAGGTACTTGACCCTAGATATTCCCTATATAGGAAAAATAGCTAAAAAATGGCTTATATGACCAAAATACATCAAAATGGTCTCATTTTGAAGGGTATGAAGTTTGACACTTCATCATACTGAAAAAATACAGTAAATAAAAACATTGTGGCCTGGTTCACAGGTGCGAAACTCCAGAACCAAAACTATTTACAATTTTAGCCAATTTAGGCCTCAAACTAGCTAGGAAATGTTGACAATTTTCACATAATGTCCTTGAAGGATCTTTCATTACTTGTTGTAGTTAGCTTTACATTTGATTCCATAGGAGTAGAAACAACTTTACAATCTTCCATATGAAACCTTTTTAGAATAGAGTTAGCATACTTTTCTTGACATATGAATGTAGATTTAGAAGTTCTAATAATCTCTATTCCTAAGATATAATGAAGTTTACCAAGATCTTGAATTTCAAACTCTCTTTTGAGTGCCATCTTGATTTCATCTATATCTAGATTGTTACCACCACTTAAGATAATGTCATCAACATAGATCAAAAGTAAAGTGATATCATTTTCATTCAATCTAAAGTAGAGAGAATGATCATACTCACTCATAACAAAGTTTTGAGAAAGTAAGAAGGAATTGAGCTTAGCATACCAACTCCTTGGTGCTTGCTTTAGCCCATACAAACTCTTTTGGAGATAGCACACATGATTAGGCTCATCATGTGAAACATAGCCCTCGGGTTGCTCCATGTAAATATCTTCTTCAAGATCACCATTCAAGAAGGCATTAGTAACATCCATTTGCCACATATCCCAATCATAAAGAGTTGCAAGAGAGATTAGGATTCGAATAGTTACCATATTTGCCACGGGTGCAAAGGTCTCATCATAGTCAATACCATATTCTTGAGCATACCCCTTTGCCACCAACCTTGCCTTGTACTTGTTGATTGATCCATCTTGATTTGTCTTGATCTTGAAGATCCACTTACAACCAATTGCCTTCTTGTCCTTTGGAAGCTTTACCAACCTCCATGTGTTGCTTTTGATGAGTGCTTGATGCTCATGATCCATGGCTTGGATTCATTCCTTCTTTTGAATTGCTTCACCTACACAAGTTGGTTCATCAAAAGAGGTAAGAAAAGCAAAGTTAGAGTTGTCCACCACTTGCTTTCCTTTTTCATCATAGGTTAGCCTTGATGGCTTAGCCCTTTGCCTTTGAGTCTTCCTTGAAGTTTGCTTTGGAGTGGCATCTCCATCTTCATCCAAGACATCTTGCACATCATGATGATTAGTAGGCACATCAACATCAACATCAACAACATTGGAAACATTCTCTTCATGAAAGATGACATCCCTACTTATGACAACTTTCTTTGTAGAAGGAATGTACACTTTGTAAGCCTTGCTTACTTCACTATAGCCAACAAACACACCCTTCTTTGATGAAGGATCTTCTTTAGTTCTATCATCAAGTGTGATATTGACAAAACATGTACATCCAAAGATCCTACAATGCTTGACACTCGGCCTTCTACCATAAAGAACCTCATGAGGAGTTTTACCATCCAAGGAAGCACTTGTCCATCTATTACATAGATAGTTAGCACATGCTAAAGCTTCCCCCCAAAAAGACTTAGCAAGATTAGCATGTAGTCTCATTGCCTTGGCACATTCACAAAGGGTTCTATTCTTCCTCTCGGCCACTCCATTCTGTTGTGGAGTCCTAGGACTAGACATCTCCCTCTTAATCCCATGTGCTATACAAAAGTCTTTGAACCTATTTGAGGTGTATTCCCCTCCATTATCAGATCTTAAGCATTTGATCTTTGTATTGAATTGGTTTTCCATTTCATTCTTGAACTTGACAAATGCAGCAAACACTTCATCCTTACTTTTAAGAAGATAGATCCAAGTATACCTACTAAAGTCATCAATGAAAGTTGCATACATCTTTGCCCCACCATTGCTAGTTGTACTAGAAGAATGAATATCAGAATGCACAAGTTGAAAAGCTTCTTTAGATCTAGAAGTAGATCTAGAATAAGCAAGTCTATGAGATTTGGACAAGGCACAATGTTCACAAACACTATTGTTTGCAACAAGACTTTTAGGGAGACCAAGAACAAGCTCTTTCTTTGCCATTACCTCCAAAGATTTGAAGTTGGGATGGCCCAACCTCTTGTGCCAAACTTCTTGGTTTGTCAATTGCTCCCTAGCCATACATCCTTCATGATTAGAGATCACACATGCATCAAGCTTGAAAAGTTTACCATGCCTCCTACCTTGAGCAATCAAGGATCCACATTTACTTATCAAACATGCATCTCCAATGAACTCCACATCAAGTCCTTTGTCAATCATTTGACTTACACTAAGCAAATTCTTAGTGATTGAAGGAATGTACAAAACATTTTCAAGATTTGCTTTCCTATTTGTTGAAAGGGAAATAGGAATAGTGCCTATGCCTTTGATGTCACATTGACCATCATTTGCAGTGTAGATGATGTTACCTTCTCCCTCATAAGACAATAAGGATGTAAAGTATTCCTTATGTCTTGTCATGTGAGATGAGGCTCCACTATCAATCCACCAAGGATCATTATCATCTATGTTGGCTAACAAACTTGAAGTCATAACAAGTGATTCACATGTGTTATGTTCTTCCTCATCTATTGTAAGATTTCCTTGCCTCTCTCCTTGCTCTCTTTTCTTCTTATAACATTCATTTGCAAAATGACCTTTTATCCCACAATAAAAGCACTTGAACTTTGACTTATTGTTCTTAGTAGAAGAGGAAGAGGAAGAGTGATCATCATGATCAAAGTTACCACCTTTGGACCATTTCCCTTTGCCTTTACCTTTGCCCTTGAATTTGCCTTTTGTGAAGAAAGCCTCTTCACCTCCACCTTGCAAGGATGCACCATCAAGCTTTGATTGCAACCTATGTTCTTCAGCCAATAAGATTTCTTGCAAGTCAACCACACTTGGCAAGACTCTTTGAATGGCAAAACTTTGCACAAGGTTAGCATGTTCATTTAGCAAACCATTCAACATAACTTGGACTATTTCGCCATCTTTTATGTTCTCATCAATGCATGCTAAATCATCACTTAGAGACTTAACTCTCAAGATAAATGCATGAGCACTTTCACCCTCTCTTTGCCTACTGGAAAATATTTGTCTCCTTAGGGTCAATACCCTAGATGTGGACTTTGATTCAAAGAGCTTCTTTAAGGCATTCCATGCCTCACTTGCACTTTGACACTTTCCAACTTCCTTGAGAAGTTCATTTGTAACATTCATTTTAATGATATGAAGAGCCCTTTTGGCCTTCTTATCAAACCTTTGTTGCTCTTGAAGTGTGAGAGGTCTCTCTTCAATTTCTGCAACTATGTCCATGAGTTCATTCAACTCAAGTAAGGACTCCATCCTCACTTTCCAAGTAGAGTAGTTTGATGAACTCAACCTTTCACTAGACTCTAGCATGATCCCACCATTGGAAGCCATGATTCTAATGTTTCTTCAACTTTTAGGTTCTGTCCTAAAGCACTTAGCACTCACTTTTCTCTCAACAAATGATAGATAAAGAGATCTATGAAGATTTAGGACCCTAAAACACTTCTATCTTGAACCTAGATGGTTTCCAAGCATAGAAAGGAAGATTGAAACACATGCAACACTTTGCACACACTAAGAATGGATTACAAAATCAAACCAACCTGAACACACTCTTGCTTAAGCTCTCAAACTTTCCAGCAAGTGACCAAATCAAGTTATGGTGTGAAGAGTTACTTGCATTCTTAGAAAATACCCAAAACTAGGATGCCAAGATTACCTAGTAATGAACAAACTTGATCAACATATGATCAACACACTAAGATATTGATTCAACCTGTAAAACCACATGTAAACCACACTTCTAAAAGTTTATAAACTCCAGCAAGTGATAAATACAAGATTTAGAGGTGAATGAATGAGCACACTTAGTGAATCACAAGACTAGCTTCACTATCTTGTCAAATCTTGGTGTTTAGATGTAGATCTAAGATCACTTCACATGAGAATGTTCCTCAACCTGTTAAGAACCTGAAAACACACTTGCATAATGGTTAACACCTTCCAGCAAATGCTCCAATCAAATTACATAAGGAGAGTTACTTACATGCTCAACAAAGTACACCAAAATTTATGCCAAAATTGATGACAATCTTTACAATATGCTCTTCACAATGGAGCTTACAATATGTTCACCCAAAAAAGGAGATCTTTCATCCAAATGGGAGCTTTGCTCAGCCTTTAGGAGAATTACAACTCACTCAAAAGAGCATTTGTCATCCACTTAAGGAGAAGTTTCATCCACTTAAGGAGAGTGTTCATCCAAGAATGGAGATTGTCAACAATAGGATTGAAAAGAACATTGTTAGTATTGAATATGCACAAGCCTCACAATCACAAATGATTAGGTGTTATGATCTGATCCAAAATAGTTTCTTTTCATCCTCTGATCTTCAATAGACCTGAAATATGCTTTTGATCCACAAGTTCAACTCACAAAACAAAGGTTAGTAAGATTTGATCAACAAAGCAATGCAAAATCATGCTAGAACTTGATCAAACATCCAAATATCACCAAAAATGGAATACTTACTATAAATAGAAGCCAACCAGCTCTGATACCATGTGAAAAATACAGATCCTAAGTGGATCTAAACTCCAAGATCATTGGCTTGAATGCTTGCACTCCAAACTACATAAGCTAGGAATTGGCAACACATTCTATGCTACCTAGAATGCAAAGAACTTGATCAAAAAGCATTTACCACAAATGGAAACTTTCATAAACATCAAGTGCGGCCCAAAATAGCATTATACAGTCCATAATACATCAGCCTACCACTTTTGGAAAGCACCTAAGATCATACACAATAGCTTGAAGACAATACACACAACAATGCTCTCAATGGAGGAAGAAACAATGACAATGATCTATTGATCTCAATGAAGCATACAAAAGGTTTCTCCAACCTGTTCTCCACGACTTCCCTACTATTTATGGATGAGGAAGATGACTCTCTCTCCTCTCTCTAGAAGGTACTTGACCCTAGATATTCCCTATATAGGAAAAATAGCTAAAAAATGGCTTATATGACCAAAATACATCAAAATGGTCTCATTTTGAAGGGTATGAAGTTTGACACTTCATCATACTGAAAAAATACAGTAAATAAAAACATTGTGGCCTGTTTCACACGTGCGAAACTCCAGAACCAAAACTATTTACAATTTTAGCCAATTTAGGCCTCAAACTAGCTAGGAAATGTTGACAATTTTCACACTCAATAGTGCCAAAGAACAATTGTACCACGTTTTTGGAGCTCCATCTCTCTTCGTCTCCTTTTCTAGCTCTTTTCCCATCCATATCAAATCTTCGCGAGAAATATGTTTCAAAAGGGCTTCTTTGTCGGCTGTACCAAATTGCCTAGTCTGGAATATTCTGTCGGATAGATTGGGCTTAACATAAGCCTCATTTAGCCTGCAATAAAGAACGAGAGGTTATACATTGAGATTAACTCTATCAATGTGTACCAAAGTTATGATATATTCTACAATGATTTTACAGTGCACACTAATAAGTTCAATCTGTACTCAAAAGACTAGTTCTAGTTGCCTCAATAGATCCATACTTGCACTTTGGATATAAACTATTAAATACCAATCACATTCCCATATTATATATGTATAACAAAAATACACAGTTACCTATTTATTCCAGTCAAGGCTAGCAGCAACTCTCCCTCATCTCGCTTCTCGAAGTTGATAAACGTGGCAGCCACGCGAATGTGCCAATACTTCATGCTTTGGAAAGCTACAAAGTGAAAAGGCTTGAATGAACGTAAGTAAAAAACAAACAAACTCTTCCTATTCGAGTAAACATACCCATGGACACATACAAAAGATATGAAGAGAAAATCTTGCCTTCTTTTATCTTTGACATGAAGGCCCTCAACCTATTGTTCCCATCCCAAACAAAAAACATCTTATTGCTCAAATGGGACCACTCTGGGTTACTTCCAAGGTCGGCTTCAAACTCATCGTTTACTGCATGCCACATGGGATCCCAATCTGAAATAGTCTCAGGAGAAACTTCAATCTGATTGCCATCCATGCTTGTGCATGATAAAATGAAGGAACCCTTGGACTCCAAATAGCCATGCTTGCGGAATTTCTCTTTTAAATAGGATAGGTCCTCCCTTATTGGCCTCACAGCCTCGTTTGGGATCATTCAGCACAACGGAACAAAAGGTGCAGGGATGGTGGTCGGGACTTTGGTCAAGACTGATTGGCACAGATCTGTTTGAATCAATTTTTCGTAGTACTCACTAGCATTTTCCTTTCTCTTATGAGACTTTTTTCTTGTACAAGTGATGGAGATACATAGAGAAAATAAGAATGACGAAATTAATGTGTTACAAGCATAGTAATATTCTTTAAGTGAATGAGAGATTTATTACCTTTTGTTGGAGTCTCTTGGATGGTAACAACCAAGGACTCTGACATGTCTTCGTGAACCTGGTGCTGACTTTGCGAATGTGTGTCATTATGCAAAGTTGACTCTTGAGTTGGCCGAAGAACTTCAAAAAGTGGTTCGGTTTCTGGCTTCTCAAAATATGGATCCATGTATTGAGGCTCTTCCATTACATGAGATATAGGTGTAGTTTCTGGAGCCCAAATCAAAACAGATTGCTGACTTTCACAACTTTCTCTCCTACAACGAGATCGCAAATTGTATCTAGATAATTCTGAAAACGTAGACGATGCCATTGACAGAAAAACAAAAAACTCAAGATAGTTGATAGCAAGTATTACACAACTTCCATTATAGACAGAACTAATTGCTAGCAAGTATTACACAACTTTCATTACAGATAGAAATGAAAACCAAATCATTTTTTATTCTTTTACATTGAAATAAAAAAAGAAAACAAACAATGTTTGTCTAGATCACTAACCTCTCTGCAGAAAGCTTTGTTGGCCTCAGCAGATGCTTCCAACGGCTCTTTCAAACGGTTCCATCACCTATTTGTATCTACCCTTCTATCTCTCACAAACCCTAGCCTGCCTTTTCTTCTCTCAACTCCCTCTCAAACCCTGGCTTGTTTTTTCTCTAATCTACTTTACTCATCTCTCCTCTTTCTTTTTCATATACTCTACTCTCCTCTATCTCTCTCTCTCTCCCTTCGATGCTCTATCTCTCTGAGTCTCTCTCTTAATCTCGCCCTCTCCTAAACTCTACTCTCTCTCTCTCTCTCTCTCTCTCTCTCTCTCTCTCTCTCTCTCTCTCTCTCTCTCTCTCTCTCTCTCTCTCTCTCTCTCTCTCTCTCTCTCTCTCTCTCTCTCTCTCTCTCTCTCTCTCTCTCTCTCTCTCTCTCTCTCTCTCTCTCTCTCTCTCTCTCTCGTGGGGGGGGGGACGTTTGGAATCGGGAGCACCTCCTCGCGGGTGAGGAGCTGCCCCTGCCTACAGCTACATCTCTGGGGGGGGGCGCGTTTGGAACCGGGGGCACCTCCTCGCGGGCGAGGAGCTGCCCCTACCTTCATCAACGTCTCTCGGGGGGGGGGGGGGGGGGGGGGGCACGTTTGGAACCGGGGGCACCTCCTCGCAGGTGAGGAGCTGCCCCTACCTACAACAACGTCTCTGGGGGGGGGTGAGTTTGGAACCGGGGGCACCTCCTCGCGGGCGAGGAGCTGCCCCTGCCTACAGCAACGTCTCGGGGGGGGGGGGGGGGGGGGGGGGGCGCATTTGGAACCGGGGGCACCTCCTCGCGGACGAGGAGCTACCCCTACCTTCATCAACGTCTCTCGGTGGGGGGGGGTGCTTTTGGAACCGGGGCTGCCCCTGCCTACATCAACGTCTCTTGGGGGGGGGGCACGTTTGAAACCGCAGTCAGAGCTACCAGTTGCGGAGTGAGTTCTATGAGGATCTACAAAGCTGCTACGAATCAGCACTTTGAAATTTAATCTTTTCTTTCGGTCTCCCTATAATATTTAACTATTATAAACTCAAGAAACCTCGTTATACTTTTTTTTCTAGGAGCTCGACTTGAGGCTAGGGAACTATATCTCGTGGATGATCAGCTTTGGACAGCTGTGGTTGATGATGAGTTGCTATTCCAACAAGATTTTATCTATAGCCTAATAGTCACCCAAAAGTGAATTAACCGCCGTTGTTTCCAAGAAACTACGCTCAAACCGGAACATACTTTTCCCGAGGAGAAGTATTATCGGCAATATGGACGATAATAAAAAGAAAGATCTGGCTCTTTCCCTCTGGAGAAAGCGCATGGATAAAGGCAAGTCCCTGGTGGAGTAGGGTGGGCAGAAGAAACAAGGGACCTTCCTCCAAACTGTACTTGCACGTTTCCCCCCGTATTGGTTACAAGTATTCTTACACGTCAACTAAAATCATCCATTAAATATTCGACACATGTCATGTGGAGACCATCCAAGTGGGGGCGTAAGAGCGAGTGGTGCTTCGACACGAGGTCACTTGCATGATAGAGACCTTTCTTAGGTACATATATATTTTATTTTATTTTACATAGAATAAGGTGCGCAAAACATATGTGCAGGTTTGTACAAGTGTCCCAATCAAAACTGTGGAGGGAGAGATGGAAAGGGACTACCAAACACACTTCATTTTTCTGGTCAAGTACTCAAAGTTTGTCCAGAATTCTCTGAGTGTGTTGGTCGATATGGCTCTCTTAAGTGTTTTTATTGCAAGTTTGTGCCAATATGTCTTAGTGTATGCAAATCTGTGGTCTATTACGTTATTCCTGAAAATTCAAAAGAAACTAGACTAGTGATACACTCAGGAGTACATGACCATCCTGTTCGCACAGGGGTGAGCAAACAAAGATTAGAAACAATAAGAGATAAAGTAGCAAATATACTTCGAATAGACAGAGGAGCTGGTCCCAAAAAAATTCAAATGGAAATAGCAAGAGACTTGATTACAACCTGTGTCACTGGAGGAGATGAAATGACAAATGTGGACATAGGTAGAGTGGCAAAGGAGTTCCAGCCTCTAGTTATGCAAATTGGATTTCGGAGGATGGTAAACATTGCAAAAAAGGCTTGTGTCCTCCATCCGACTCTCCAGACTCATTGTTGAATCTCAAGAGAACTTGCCGCTATGATTTTTTTTCATGGTATGTTATTTCCAAGACAAGGAGGAGATACAGACAGGTGTCATGTGTTCAAGATGTCCACAAAAGGTGATGCCTCTGGGGTGGACCTTGTTGTCCAGATGAATAGAGAAGGATCTGGCGATTTAAAAAGAGCTTGGATAATGTTTGATCACACACACACAGTAAATGGATGGGTGACAATGGCTACCCATGTGTATGATCCAAAGTAAGTATATTTAATAAAATTGCCATGATTCTATCATATTTTTTTAATACAGATCTGTATCTTATTGTTGCCAGCTAACAATGTATTCTCTCTTGAACAGCTTGCAAGAATTGCTCACAATAGCAACATGTGAAATAAAAGAAGAAGACGAGAGAGCTCAAGTCTTGTTCTGGGAGAAGCTCAATGCAGTGGTGACGAAAAATAATCACAATCGAACAAATTTTCATGGGTTTATGGCAGACGAGGCACAAGCAAACTAGCGTGCAATCAGATTAGTATACAATCAAGAAAACACTATGGACGGTAGAGAGAGATCATGTTTGTTTCACTGGGAGCAAAGCCTTAAAATTCACATAGACAAATATGTCGCGAAAGAGCATAGAAAGCGTCATATTGATTTGTGTGAAAGTTGGAGGAAGGCAACAAGCAGAGAGATAGCAATTTCTGTGTATAAACAGATCAGAACGAGGTGGAGCATAGGAAAAGTGAGAGACAATAACCTTCAATATATGGATTCATGGATGAGTTGGTGGAATCTCAGAATAGCCCATTGGGGAAATCTGATGTCTCCTGTAAGGCTTTAACTATGAAATTATGTCAACCTTGCATATGATACACATATTTTTATGAAGCACATAGATTAAAATATTTATTTTGATTTTTTACTTGATAATGTTGAGGACCTAGCGAGAACACCGCGAACAAATTTAGCGGAGTCAGTGCATGGTAGTTGGTTAGCTAGAGAAGGACAAAGAAAACAAATTTCTCTCTATGATGCTGCTGTGACAGATCTTGCAAATGCCATTTTGCAAACAACCAAACAGATTTCATTCAACGAGGGAAGACACATAGGACATGGACCAAGTTTGCAAGATCTCGTTTATCGGGTATTTTGTAGAGCAAACACAACACCTCAGCCTAGGTTTGTTAATCGTGCGGAGCAACATGCTGTGACTGGAACTAACATGGATCAGAACCCACAAATGCATGGTAATAGCACAACTTTTAGAAGAAAAAGAAATCCAGCAGATGTGGAGGGTGTGAATGATTATGATAGCCATAGACCTGAGTACACCACACATACTCGAAAGCACAGTGTTTGTGGTGAACGTAGAAGAGTGACTGTAGAAGAAGAACCAGAAATTGTAGGTGTTGCCCAACAAATTGAGGTGGAGACAGCAATACAAAATGGAAAAAGTGTTGTTGAGAGAAATGTGAATGATGCACTCTAGGCAATTAGAAGATTACCTCCTAGAAGCAACGTTAGATGTATGGGATGGCTAGAAGGAAAAGGGAGATGTATCCAAAAGATGGCTGGAGGAGAAAAGGGAAAATCCACTCCTTGTTTCTTTGAAGGACAATTCATGTAATTTTGCAATAACAATGTTCAACACACATGGAATCCCTATCGGAGCATTCAAGCAATACCTAGAATGGCTCCAGGCACTTGGCCCATAGTCACCGGCACTCACCTAACAAATGAAGAGGTTGAGAATCTCACTTTGGTAGGTTTTCATTTGGAAACTAATATAGTGGTTCCAATGACATTGACTCAAGATCAAGAAGACATTCGAAATGGGCGTTATAGGCCACATGTATCGAAGGAAGCTTTAAAAAGAATAGAGTCAGCTGCCAACATGACAGTAAGAGTGTTGTCAACAAAAGTAGTGAGGACAAGAGAGCATGAAGTTTTTCAGATAGAGACAAGTCACTCAAGATTGAGGGACATACGTAAAGAGTCACAATAAGCACAAACCCCTCTTGCACGTGTCCAGATTTCATGTTTTGTTCCACAAGAGATAAAAGTTTTTTGGCTTGTAAACATATGTATTTTGTTTACATGCGGATATTTGGATTAGATCAGAACCATAGCATGAACATACACCAATCCATGTTGTCAAAAATTGAGGTCTTTCAAGTGCTGTCCCGTGCACGATTGTTATGAAAATTCTCTGTTTGGTTCACATCCATGTTTATTGCGGAATTTGTATTTCATCAATATTTGTCAATGTAGCAATTTTTTTAAGAAAATGCTTCATGGTCCAAACACTTTGATATGTGTGGATTTGACTATATTGATAACTAATCACAATGATAGGAAATGTGTGTTTTATTTTTTTATCTGACTGTTACAAATAGAATTGTACTACAATAATGTGGTCAGAAACTAATTCACGAGCCACTCTTTATGAGGTATATATCATCTTTTTTGGATGTGTCCATGTTTAAAAAACTTATTATGTATACCATTCTGGTAGTAATTTAGTATTTTGATACATATTCATAATGATGGAAAATGTATTGCAATAGTGTGATAGGAAACCTATTTCATAGCTAGTCTTTGTTAGGTATCTATCATCTTTTCTGGTGTGTCCATGTTCACAAAATATCATGTTCAGTATTCTGGTAGTTTTGTGTAGTACTCGCTCACACTTGGATTATCCAACATAGTGCTCACTTTTCCATGCTCGCTCGAATGGATACTTGCTCGCTTTTTCACGCTCACCAGAAATCTATATTCGATAATTCAACAACGGTATGCCCAGATGGGATATCGAGGACCACAGTATGGAGGTAATCCAGCAGTAAGACCGCAACAATCTGCTCTTGGATACCCGGAACGTTTAGCTTTACCTGCTCCACCAAAGCACTTCGCTCCTCCAGCCAATTTGATGGAACCAGAACCTTACGGAAATGCTGAGCAATGGAACTATGGAAATGATCAAGCAAGTGGATCTTCAGAACAATATGCCATTTATGTTGATGCTCAACAACAAGCCTCCAGAAATTGGACCAGAGCACCACTCGAATGCTTTGCATGTTGAGAAAATCACAGAGTTGCAAAATGCCCAAATAAAAAAAAATTTGTACCATTCTGTCGTGACTGTGGTTACGGGCATTGCTATAAAGACTGTCCAGCAAGATCAAAGCCACCACCTGCTATAGCACCTGTAAATTTGATAACAATCAAGCAAAGACCAGTAGCTCAGAATAAACCAAGCGCACCCTTGATGGTGGTCACTAGAGCACAGAAGCAGAAAGAACCAGTAATGGATCCAGTACCTGTTGATTCTATACCATTGAATGATATACCAATAGCATCGGGAGTCTATCCAAATCTTAATATAGAAAAATGAAGATATCAGGATATGAGATAGTGGATCAAACATCTGCAAGAAGAAGAGGAGCTTGAAGCTGCTAAAGCAATAGCTGAAGTTCATTCTTCACCATTGCAGCCGCCAATAAATTTACGTATGGATATGAACCCTTCAAAATGACTGAACCAGAAGCACCGCATACAGAACTACTCATGAACATTTTGTCTAGCAAGATCAATATTTCATTGGGAGAGTTCCTGAAGTTGGTGCCAAAAGCAAAAGAAGTCTTAGCGCAAAAGTTAGCTCAAGAAGAACCAGAAGTCCATCAGGAGCCGCTTTTTTGTGATGGATTTGAAGAATCTAACGAAGTACTCCATGTTGGAGCCTCTTGGGAAAGTGAACAAAAGAATATCACTCTGCCGATACAGCATAGACGATTTCCTAAAGAAGCAGCCGTGATAGATAGAGGTTCAGGAGTTAACCTGATTTCTACAAAGCTATGTGCAAAATGGGGCCTTACAAAGATTAAGCCTACTACTTTTGCTATTAAGCTAGCTGATCAAACGACAGTTCGTCCACAAGGAATGGTGGAAGATATACCTATCAGAATTGCGGGAGTATAGTTTGTCATTACTTTTGTAGTGATGGACTTACCAGAAGCGCCAAATGTCTACCGAATTCTATTAGGATGTCCATGGTTACGAGTTGCGCAAGTAATTTATAATAGGGGTACCGAAAAAATCACTTTTGAAAACCGTGAACATGCAGTTAAAATTGATCCTACAACTTGGACTACCAAACCAGTGGTTTAAAAAGAGGATGACAATTCATCAACAACAAATCATACTTGTGATCGACCAGAGAAAAATTTGGGAGTTCATTACGATTCTCAAACGAATATTGTCAATTGGAATGAAGCTCTTGCAACAATTGACTGTACAGTAGGATATATGTGTCAACAAGATAATCAATCAGATTTGAACGAGATTTTCTTATTAGATCAAACTTTGGATACACCAATCATGTTTCCACTGAATGTGCTGAATGTAGCCTAGATATCAACGGAACCTATACCAGATTCAATTGAGGATGAACTCATTCATGTGAGTCATGCCTTGACTTATGATGGCAATGCAGAACTTACGGATGAGCAGATTCTAAATCATATGGATCCGACCAGATTTGGAGTGCGTAATGTTCCTGATGAACTCACAGTAAAACCGTCCAAAGCAGTTACATTAAAGGAAGACAGGATCACAGGATCGATGATGAAAAAAAAAGCTACGCAACATTATAATACGGTCCTGAAATGGGAAAATATCCCTTGAAAGATTGATTCAGAGGAAGTGCCACCCTTATTGGATAAAGGCAAAGGAAAAGTCGAGGATGATTCTTCAAGTCAGATTTAAGCATTGAACAAAGTGATGCGAAAGGATCACTCTACGTTACCTTTTACTGAAAGCATTTTGGATCGCCTTGCTGGAGTGGAAGCTTATAGTTTCCTGAATGGATTTAGTGGTTACAACCAGGTTAAGATTGCAACTACCGATCGTCATTAAACTGCTTTTGCAACAGAATGGGGCACCTATGCTTACAAAGTAATGTCGTTTGGACTCTGTAATGCACCAAGTTCATTCCAAAGAGTAATGCAATTTGCTTTTAAAGATTATCTGCAGAAATTCCTTGAGATTTACTTGGATGACTTGGGAGTTCATAGTACAGATACAGACCACCTAGATCGATTGGAGAAAGTATTTGAAAGATGCCACAAATATCAGATTTCTCTAAATCCGGAAAAATGTCAGATATGGGTTTCTCACGGAGTTGTGCTTGGACATGTGATATCAAGACATGGTATTGCCACAGATTATTCTAAGATCAAAGTTATTGTGGAATTGCCACCGCCAGCAACAATTCGTGGAGTTTACGTGTTTATGGGTCATGCGAACTACTATCGAATCTTTATTATCTTCTTTGTGGATTTAGCACGACCCATATACAAACTGACTATTGTTCCTATTTGGACAGTAGAAGCGTTAGAAGCCTTTGAAAAATTTTAAAAAGCATTAACTTTAGCACCAATACTTCGTTCTCCAGCATTAGCCATAATTTTCTCTGTTCGGAAATTTTGTCACTACCTCATGGAAACACACTTTGCATTTTATACAAATCATCAACCGTTACTTTACCGCATCCATGATGTATTTTCCTAGGGTTTGGTACGCCGTCGTTAGATCCGTGGGAGCAGCTAGTACACTGGCATTGGCAGGGGCTTGTGTTATATCGGCCCCGACGACTTGTGGAATTCCGTCGTCATTGTCTTCGATCAGGTTTTCATTTGTCCTGATGTCATCTGAGGCGGTAGGGTCTGTCCGGTCTGGTGATGCTACAAAAAACTATTTGTACAAATGCGTCATCAGGCAGCGGTTGGCTGCCCTTGGCAACCTTTGGCGAAGCGGGTGGGTTGTGAGAAACAACTATGGAAATAGGGGTGAGGACGGTTTGTCCGAACGAGAGGATGGGAGGAACAGTGGGGAACTGAAGGGTGGTGTGGAGTATGGAAGAAGATGAGGATGGAGCATAAAGTGTCTGGTGTGGGGGTGAAAAATTGATAACTTGCATCCATGCCAGAGTGTCGGGGAACAGTTGCGAATCAGAAGGGTTGAATGTGAGAGGAGCAACGGTGGTGGCAGGAGTAATGGAAGATGCGATGGTGATGGATGGAGCAGTGGACACTGGAAGAGAAGTAGGAGTGGTATCAATAGAAGAAACGGAGATGTGGATGGAATAGGAAGAGAGGTAGCGACAACAGAAATTGGAGTGGGGGATTGCACGAAAGAAGAAGTGGCGGTGGTTGATGGAGGAGTTAGTGCGACAGTGGAGACAGGTCGTCGGGTAACAGGTGGAGATGTGGATCTAGAGGCAACGCCACGCATTCGTTTGCTGGCCATTGTGTTAATGACTGCAGGTTGGGAGGAGGTAGATGCTTGAGATGGTGGATAAAGGTTAGTATGTGGCACAAGGGTAGACATGAGGTATGAGCGTTGGAAACCGCGTACTTTTGTCTCGAGAAGTGCACAGACAAAGTTACACAACAGGGGGCCAACTACAATTTGCTCACGATTGTTGGGTTTGATGGAGGTTGTTAGTTCTTGAATAAGGAAGCTATGCCAGTCGTATGGCACAATGGAGGGGTTAGGAAATTCCAGAAAGGATTCCACTATCTGACTCAATAGCGTAGACTAGATTCTATCCTTGCAAAATATTGAAATAACCAGAAAGTTATTCAACAGATGCGCAATTGTCTAAATGACGAGTTCCGTGATAGCTTCTATCAAGTAATCATTGTTAGTCTGGATGGGAATTTTTGATGTGGTTTGGGTGACGAATGCTTTGATCAGAATTTTGGCGTGGCGATGGGAGATGGGTTGACGATCACCGGACATAATGCCAATGGCGATCATCAAGTCGGCGTTAATCCTGACCTTGTATGTGTACCTTGGTATAGGAAGTGGAAACGAGCCTTGTCCTCATCCCAGGTGGCGTAAGCGTGAAGGGCGAGGCCCATATTAATCTCAGAATGGAAGAGCGTCGAGTAAAAACCCATTGCTTCAAGGAGTGGGCCGACTGTCTGCAGCCATGGTTGGATCAGAGTGTCAAAAGGTAGAGGCCAAATCTGCGTGGCCTTGGGGATGTCACATTGGATCACCTGTTTGGCACCAGAGTCTTCAGAGGATGAGGAGGCCATGTTAGCAACGATGATTAGTGGTCAAAAAAGTCGGAAAAGTAGAAAAAACGGTGGAAAATGGAAAAAGATGTGGAAACAATAGAAAACTGAGAATAATGAGTGTTGGATGACAATGATTGTAGTTTAGAGCACAGATCAGTGTTTAATATGAGCAGATGACAGCTGGTAGAAAGTTTGGTTGAAAACAGAAAACTTGGTATTTTCAGTGGAAATTTCGGCAGAGCTTCGCTAGCAAAGGTGACAAATGACTCAAATTCAGCCCTTATATAGTGAAATTTAGAGTGCGTATTAGGTGAAATTCACTTTCCCTTGTTCAACTCCACCCAAATTTTGGCAGGCGCCTTCTTCACAAAATTCTAAGACGTCAGGGAAGTTTGCGAGAGTTCAGAAGGTGATTTGACTGCTATGCGAAGGTTCTGTGAGGGTTCAGGCTGTTTGCGAGGGTTCAACTCTCGCAGGAAGTGATCTCTCGCACAACTTGTTTCTGTGATTGGATTTTCAAGATCAGACCATATAGGCAGGCTTATTTCACTGCTCTGATTCCATTTAGGCACCTTGCGAGAGTTGGTAAGTTGATCTTGATGCTCTGCGAGGGTTCTGAAAATTCTACTTCTGAAAACCTCGCATACACTAAAAAATGATGATTCCTCCATCAGGAACTCTCAAAAAGATTTTCATGGATGCATCTGGGTCAGATCTAGTGACTGTCCAATTTTCAAGAGCTATCTCCCAAGGGATCTCAAAAAACCATGAAAAAAGTGCTCTTTTAGAGTGTTTTTTGACGAGATCTCGAGATTTTTTTATTTTTAACTTTTGTAAACTGGTAATCAGCTTCATCCAAGCTTGATCTGACTGTCGATAGTGCTCTGAAAGTTCTGATGGATTCTTGGTAGTAGATCCCTCAGTCAATTTGATGATCTGCTTCCTTTTTTACCCTATCAAGATCTGGATCCTCCTTGGATTCTGATGGATTTTTCTGATCTTGCCAAATCTGGTTGAATCTTGATGGATTTAGCTTGATTTGGCTTGATCTCCTTAGATCTAGCTGTGATGGCTGAGCATATTAGCTTTTTGTAATGTGCCACCTCCAATCTGGATTTGTCTTACTATGGTGGCTAGTACTTGTGCAACTGGCTACCGTTGATGGGTGTGTCGAATGGCGTCCCATCAAGCTGTTCTGAGTTCACAGTCCCATGATTAAGAATTTCCTTGATTCTATAAGGACCTTCGCCCATGAATTTTAACTTCCCCTTGATCGCCTTGGTTTTATACATCAGGACCAAATCTCCTGAACGAAAATCCTTCTTTTGTAACCTGCGATCATGCCAAGCTTTGCGTCTTTCCTTTTTAGCTGCCAGTGCATGCACAGCTAGTAAGCGTGTTTCACAGAGTTTATGCAGAGCTTCGTGGCGTAGCTGTAGAGATTTGGACTCATTAAGATGTTGCGCGGTGGCAATCCTTAATGAAGAAACTAAAAACTCTACTAGCATCACAGCATCCTGACCATATACCAATTGGAAAGGTGTTTGATCAGTGCTCCCTTTATATGTTGTCCTGAATTCCCACAATGCAGCATGCAACTTGTGTTCCCAATCTGATCTGCTAGCTTCAACTGTTTTCGTGAGCACGCTACACATGATCTTATTGGATGAATCTGCTTGCCCATTACCATGAGGATAATAAGGCGTACTGGTTCTGTGGATCACGAAGAATTCCTCCAGTAGGACCTTGATGGTTTCATTGATGAAATGACTTCCGCAATCACTGACTAGTTTCACCGGACATCCGAAGCGCACAATGATATTTTCATAAAGAAACTTGGTAGTGGTCCTAGCATCAGCTACTCTTACTACCTTGGATTCGACCCATTTGGTGAGGTAGTCTGTGGCTACGATTGTGTATCAAGTCTGGGAACTCCTTGTTGCAGGGTGAATTGGACCAATATAATCCAATCCCCATTTTTCGAACAATGCTTGGGCTAAGACTGGGTGCAGTAGATCATAGTTCAATCTCGTTGGTCTCCTCGCCCTTTGGCACACATCGCACTTTTTCAAGTATTCCTTCGTGTCTTTATGAATCGTTGGCCACCAACATCCTTATTGCAGGATCTTGCGAACTGTAATGTCAGATGCAAAATGACCTCCACCCATGCCTTCATGTGAAAACAAAATGATCTGGGTGGTCTCATGAGGAAGAATGCATCGCTGAAGAATTCCGTCTGGACCACATCGGTACAACTGGCCGGCAATCAGCTGATAAGGTCTAGAGAGCCTTCAAGATCAATTTCCGTTGTTCCGTCTTTGGTAGTGATTTGTCTGGTTGGCCCCGCATTAGATATTCAACAATGTTGGCAGCCCATTCTGGTACTATATCCACGTAAAATAAGGCAGCATCTGCTAGCTCATTGTTGGGTTGGGTTGCAATCTCCTTTCCCTTGATTTGTGACACATGATCTGCCATGTAGTGTTGTTTTCCCTTGCGAATTACTATCCGAAAATCAAATTCCAATAACAAAAGGAGCCATCTGGTGATTCTCCCGGTGTTGCAAGTTTTATTAACGAGATATAGCAAGGGTTGATGGTCCGTATAAAAAGAAAAATGTGTGGCCATCAAATAGTGTCGAAACTTCTTAGCCGCATAGATCATTGCCAATGCTTCCCGCTCTGTGGTTGAATAATTCATTTCGGTATCACTAAGCTGTCGACTTGCAAATCGGATTGAAAAATCCTTTTTGTGTGCACCTGGCTGGGTTAAGACCGCTCCAACTGCATACTTTGATGCATCCGTATGCACGTGGAACTCAATGGACCAATTGGGTGGTCGTAAGACTGGTGCTGAGACCAATGCATTCTTAATCTTCTGGAAAGCCTTTAGAGCTTCCTCATTCCAATGTGGATCCATTGTGAGCTTGTAAATTGGTCTGGCTAACTCTGCAAACTCAAGAATGAAGATCCTATAATAGTTAGCATGACCCATGAAAATGTAGACCTCGCGGATTGTCCCCGGTGGTGGTAGATCAACAATGATCATGATCTTTGATAGATCTGAGGCGATCCCGTGTCTTGACACTATATGGCAGAGTATCAAGTCATGTGTCACCTATCACCCAGGATTGACATTTTTATGGATTCAAGGAGATCTGGTATTCGCGGCATTTTTGTAGCACCTTCTCCAAATTGGATAAGTGTTCTGACATGCACGCACAGATCATCCAAAAAAATTTCCAGAAATTTTTGCAAATAATCTTTGAATGCCACCTGCATGACTCGCTGGAAAGTGCTTGGGGCATTGAAAAGTCCGAATGGCATCACTTTATAAGCATAAGTTCTCCATTTCGTGGCAAATGTTCTCTTGTGCTGGTCTTGGGCGGCTATTTTCACCTAATTGTAGCCGCTGAAACCGTCCAGAAAACTGTAGGCTTCATCGCCAACTACTCTATTGAGGACACTTTCCGTAAATGGTAAAGGAAAATGGCCTTTTTTGGTGACTGCATTTAGCGCCTTCAGATTCACACAGATCCGCATTTTGCCATTCTTCTTGGGTACTATAACTATCGGCGATACCCATTTCATGTGCTCGATTTTGTAAATGAAATCTGCATCCATAATCTTTTGCAACTCTTGCTTGATCAGTTTTGTATAATTCGGGTTGCAGCGGTAGTAACGGCTTACCTTGGGGACTGCTCCGTCTACCAAAGGTATGGTGTGTTGGACTACTGTTGGCGGAATGCCCTTTAGATGACTATAGCTCTAGGAGAAACAGTCTTTACATTCCACCAACAAGGATCGTAGTCTCTTGAACTGCGTGGGTGTTAACTGCTCTCCCACATGCACTATCCTTTCTTCTTCTCCTAGTTCCACAAGATTCATCGGCTGTGTTCACGCAGGTCCCTCGAAGTGCCTAACTTTGATCAGGTTCTCGTTGGGCTTGCGACATCATGATTACCACGTCGTCCAATGTATAATTCTTGAAAGTATCATGCATCTCATGAACTGGAGCTCGTCGAGATTCCTCTTTCAGCATATTGATCTTGGCCCGACTGGTCATTTTTTTATTTTCTGTCACCTGTGTAGAAGATGACACTGTATCTAAGTCCAACTTTATTGACTTCAAGGAATCCAACACCTCTTTTTGTCTTTTTTTGTAATTTTGGTGGGTTCATCCTTGTTGTCTTTCTTCAAGACTACTGTGACATTCGTCTCATGGTTGCGAATATCAACGTCTACTATAGTTATTGCCTCTTCGGTTGTAGTGTTGCTTCAACTGATTCTTCTTATTCGCAGGTGCCTTGGGTGGTTCAATCCTTGAGACTTTCGCCATAGCAGACCTTTGTGGTGGTTGACCTGGTACCTTCTTGGTTCCGTAACGATCTAGGTCCATGTGGTGTAGGACTTGTTCATCAATCAGCTCAATCTCCTTATTATAAGTTAGAGCATGTGGCCAAGGGACTAGATCATCGTCCATTGGGTTCTCAATCAGCTCTGCTGACAGCCATGCTATGTTTATCATATTCACCCCAAATGTGATTAGTGTGTCCATAGTGTAACATTTGGGTGAAGATGTACTCGGTTCTGGATCTGATTCATATTGACATGCCTGGCAGTCAATAGTTGATAATGCATCCGTCCATCTCATGACATCCGTCTCTGAATGATAGTGACCTCCCTTGGCTGGCCTTGGGCGGTCAATCGTATGATTTGTCGTGGATGATCCGTCATCAGCTTTAGGTGCAATAGGTTTCACCGCCCATGTGGTTGGATCTACCTGTACAGCCTATTCTCTGTTCTCGAAGGTGAGTTTCCCTATACCCCAATTGTGTACTACTTGCGCAGCCCTCAACCATGGTCTTCCCAGTAAAACACGGTATGCAGATGGAGATTCAGGTATATCCATGACTACAAAAGTAATCACATATTGCATGCCTGCTATCTTTACGGGAATATCAGCAACTACACCATTTGGTTTCACACAGGATTGATCTGCTAGCTTGATGGCGAATCTGGCTGGCTTCAATCATTGTAATCCTCATTTTTCGTACAAAGTAGTGGAGATCAGATTGACACCCGATCCTCCATCTACCATTGTCGCCTCGTCCTCGTATCTCTTGTGTTTGATTGGCAAAGTGATGTTGTGTTCCTCACTTTCCCATGCTACTCCGATGTGGAGGACGTTACTTGTTTCATCATAGCCCACACAATATATGGGCACAAACGCTACTGGCTCCTCATCCGCTTTGGCCCATTCAGCTAAAAGGCGTTTCGCTTGTGGTGCAATCCGCAGTAGTTCTCCGAGTGGTAAACTAACATGGCTTGACAACAAAAGTGTGAGCCTTTCAATGCATGGTTCCTCAGGCTCCACCATGTGAAAAGGTGGTTCATGTTGGTGCAAACGATCATTATGATCAGTGCGCAGTGGTGAGCCCGTTTGCGGTTCCCATTCGACGCCGACTGGAGGTTCTGTGAAAATGTTTCGTTCTTGCTCTTTTTTCTCCTCTTGTGTGTTTTGTACCCAGTGTCTTATTTTCTGGTACTGCCTTCTCTCTTTCCTCACATTTGGATATGAGGCTGAAGTTGAGGGTTGGTCGTTAGTGACCGATGGTGGTGGTGAGAGAGCCACTTCCTTCCTCTTATGTGCTCGTGTAACAGCTAACATAGGAGCGTGGTCTTGTCGATCTTTCAAAGTCAACATGGGCCGGGTTGGAGGCTTGTGCGCTGGCTGGTGGGGTGCTTTGAGTTGTGGCAGGAGGTTCTCTGATCGAAAGCAAAACATCAAGCTGTTTTTCTAGCTCTGCGTTCTGTTTCTCCAGTCCAGTAATTATCTCAATGAATGGTTGTGTATATTCAGACTGTTGAGCTTCAAAATTCTACAATGTTGTATGACAAGTCTAAAGGTTGGCTAAGAGCTCATTGTATGTTTCTGTGGGGACCGGAGATGAATTTGGTTGCAGTGGAACTGAAAGATAGAAATCAATCATTTGTTTTTGGTCGTCGCACATTTTTTTCCAGGTTTTGATGACCGCTTCTTTTCCAAGAGTTATATTGATTTGGCGTGAGGTCCGCTGCTTTTATGCCTGGAGTTGGGCGTCATGGTGTTTCTGTGCCTGTTGCAATGTTGAGGCCAGTTGTTGGTGTGATTGGATGCTAGAACGCATTGCATCCATTTCTTGTTGCATCGTGGCCATCTACTTCCTTGCGTGATCAGCTTCTTGTTGCAATTGTTTAGCTTTCATTGCTGACTCCGCTCGGTGATGGTGGTGGAGTCGATCTTGCAACAACCAGTTGAGATCCCTGATCAGGTCGTGCGCATGAGAAAGTGCACTCGCTGCTGGGACATCAACCTCCTCTGGTGGCTTGCCAAAATCTGGGATCGTGTGGATGGCTCTAGATGGGGCTGCTTGAGCCTCCATGTTCTGAGGCAGATTTTTATCGTACACATTGGGGGGGGTCGGCTTCATCAGGGTATCCCGTATAGGTGTGTGTGGGCGACCCTTCTCCTTGATCAAGAATGATAATCTCCTCCCCTTGAGTGTCTGGAGCCTCTTTGGAGGTATCTGCTACCATGGTATCTTTAGGCTGATCTTCGATAGTTGTGTGCCTTGGTGGTGAGTTGATCTCTGTTGGAATCTGGGGTAGAGGGGGAAGCTTAAAAGATGGCCTCCGCTTGAGTAGCTTCTGGAGTCGGCTGCTCTTGAAGGGCTAGTTGGAATAGACATTGCTGTTGTTGGTGATGCTGCTTCATCCATTAGTATGGATTCCAACTGCATGGCAAAAGGATGTTTGGGCGAGTTGGGTGCGGCTTGGACTGCTGCTTGTGCCAAAAGGTGTTGGACTGCTTGCTATCAATCCTTATCCTCTGGCGTGAACTTCTTAGATTTTGCCTTAGAAGACGTGGCCTCAATGGGGGATTCTACTGGAAAGTCCATTGAAGGATCAATTAGGTCACTCGCTTGGTGTATTGCTAGTTGCGTGAGAAGTGATCCCACTGCAGTCTGCTTCTTTGGAGAGAGAAGGGCCTTAAAAATTTCTTCTTGGACTAGGTGAGCCCAACTATAGTTATATCATCTGGCTCAATAACAGCAGCTAGTAGGTACATAAAGAAGGTCATTGAAATGTGAGCCTTTCTTGATCTTGCCACCTCAAAAAGTTGACTACGAAGGTAGCAGCTCCTTGAAGAACTTCATCAATGATGGCTCCAAGTAATAGGCCATCATTCTTGCGCCATGCCTTTTTAGTAATGTCCATATACTTTTCGACTTTCACGGCCCTTGTCTTGTGTGTGGACATGCACCTTGGCCCGTTAGGAATCCCAATTGCCATAAGAGCTTTTATGGCAAATGAGACAGTGTGTGTCACTTGGTTCAGCCTGTACTTGAAGCTCGGAATATCCTGAACAGTTGAATGGAATGCATATTCCACAATGATCGTGAATTGGCGTATAGGAGGAGAATAGTCTTGAAATCCGCAGGTCTTCAATAGGGGCTCCCCTGATTTCCACCATTTTCGTGCCTCATAGGGTTTTGGCACCGGGAGGAGTTATGGTATGGCCGGCTTTTCCTCCATCATTTCGTCATCTGATGCGTGTGGAGTGAGATCCTCTTCTCCCACAATGAAATCTAGGTCCAACTCTTGTGTGAGCTTGAGCTTTTTGACTGGTCGTGTAGGATCAATTATGGCTTTGCCTTTATCCTTATCCTCCTTTACCATCTTGGCAAGTTTTAAGCCCAAAAAGTGCTTAATTGTCCCGAAATAGTAAGTTCAAAAGTGAAAAGGAGCAATAAAAGTTGCTAAATATAGTAGGTGAGCTTTGAGAATGAATGGATGACCTTTATGACTGCTGGATTGTGCTTTCTAGAAAATTTCAACAGCATGTCTCTAGCAAGTGTGAGTTTTGAATGGATCCCACCTCCTTATATAGAACCCCCCCGTCCAAATTTGGGGAACCAAGATGTTAGATATCACTAGCACTAATTTTGGCACTGAAATAAAAGGATTTTTTTTTTTTGACCCAAAGTTGATTCACTTTGTTGCATAGTACTATATTTCTACACATAACACCACTCCCTGTACATTGTATCACAAAAAGACAGACAAATAGAAGAACCGTTCATAAACCACTGGGAAAATCCAAAGAAAGGCATAAAAATAATCATACAAAAAAAAAATGATGAAGTTTATACAGTGGGAGGTAAGTGGTAATAGCGCCTTCGCCGACTACCATTTACCAAGGTGGGTAAAAGGTCACTCTCCAGTGTGGCCAATTGAACTGCGCCATTCTCGAATATTTTCATTACTTGGTACTAACCGAGGCCTAAAAATTTCAATTTGCCTTTTGTGACCTTGCTCTGATACATTAATGCTAGGTCACCTTTGTGTACGTCCTTTTGTTTTAGGACATGGTCATGCCAAGCTTTATGGCGTTTCTTTTTGGTGTGCAATGCATGCAAGGCAATGGTTCGGGTTTCACATAAATTCATCAGTAAGCCTAATCCACGTTGGGTAGACTTACTTGTGTCTAATCATTCTGTCACGACTACTCTTAGGCTACGGACAATGAACTCAGCAGGCATTACAGCCTCGAGTCCATAGACTAGTTGAAATGGAGTATGGCCAGTGGCAAGCTTATAGGTTGTTCGAAACGCCCATAAAGCTGCTTGGAGTTTATGTTCCCAATCAAACCTACTGGCTTCCATGGTCTTTGTGATAATATTGCACAAAATCTTGTTGGAAGATTCGACTTGTCCATTACATCGGGGATAATAAGGCGTACTTTTGCGATGAACCGCAAGGAATTCAACTAGGAGTATTCGTATTGTTTCATTTAGGAAGTGAGTTCCGCGATCACTCACAAGTTCTAAAGGGCAATCGAAGCGCGTGATGATGTTCTCATAGAGATACTTAGCTGTGATGGCTACATTGGCTACTCTAGTGGCCTTTGCTTCTACCCACTTTGTAAAATAATATGTTGCCACTATAATATATCAGGCTTGACTTCCTCTAGCAGCTGGGTGGATTGGACCAACATAATCTATGCCCCATTTTTCGAAAGGATTTTCTGCTATGATAGGCCCAGATTTTCTCGGTTTTGTGGCTCTTTGAAGAACATCACAGTGTTTCACAAAGGTTGCCACATCACGGTGTAGGGTAGGCCACCAAAATCCTTCTTGGAGGACCTTTCGAGTAGTAGCATCAGCGGCCAAGTGACCACCACCAATTCCTTCATGAGTTGTACTAATAATAGGTTTTATTTCATGGTCCAGTAGGCATCTTCGAAGGATATGGTCTATCCCCATTCGATAAAGTTGTCCGGCTATTAAGCTATACGGGGCAGCTTTTATTATCAACTTTCGTTGATCTACGGAAGGCAGGGAAGGATCAGGTCGTCCCCTCACAAGATACTCAACTATATCGCCAGCCCATTCTGGAACTACATTAGTGACCTTCACATGTACATTTTCAACAATTCCCATGGGTTTGACACAGCTCTGATCAACAAGTTTTATAGAAAAACCTACGGGCTTTAAGGCACTCATACCCCACTCTCGATATATGTGTGATGACATGATGTTTACACCTGAACCACCATCAATAACAGTAGCTACTGAAGGGAGGTTCTTGTACTGAACACGTAGGGTAACATTACTTTTCTCATTTTCCCAAGTAGCACCAATGGCCATTACGAACTGGTCATCATCACTCTCTCCAGTCATGGAGGGTCTTGTAGGTGTATTTTTATCTCCTAACCAATAGGGGTCTGGAACTCTTCAAAACATCACCTAAGGGCAGGGTGACATGACTGGACAATAAAGCAGTTAAGGCTTCAGTCCCACTCCCTTCTGGTTCTAGGGAGGCGAAGGGTACTTCATCAAACTCAGGTTGGATAAGCCCTTCCTGGTTCATGGTTGAGGTAGGAGCATTCACAGCTTTGTTCGAGTGTACAGGCGAATCCACAGGTTCTATTGGCCGATTGAGATCACCAATAGGGGCCTTAGCTTGCTCCTCTTGGATCCACTTTTTTACCTTGATATAACGATCTTTTTCTTTTTGTGGGTTGGGATACTCTCCTGGTCCAGTGGATTTAGTGTAGTGGCTTATAGTATGGGGTTGACTATGCTCCTCGTTCAAAATTCTCTCTACCACTAGGGACTCTTTCAAGTGTTGGGCATGTGTCTGAACGCAGACAGGGGCTTCTAGTTTTGTGGATTTCGCTCTCCTATCATGTACAATAGTTGCAAGGTTGACAGGTGCATCAACTTGCAGCTCTACTGGTCGGGATGGGCAATCTTTATAGCAATGGTCATGGCCACATTCCCTACAGATAGGTGTGTAGGTGCCTTTATATGGGCACTCGGCAATGCGGTGGTTCTCTCCATAGCCATAACATTGGATAGGTGCTCTATTTCCATAAAAACGTGGTTATGTGGTAAATAAAGGATAAATAGAAGCTTCAGTTCCATCTGAGTAAAAATAGGGGAACCCTTGATCCTCAGGCATATAGACATTCTCATGGCTGAACTCTAGCTGAAGTTGATATTTGATATTATGACATGCCAAAAATAAAAGTAAAATCTCGTCTGTAATCCATACAACATAATTATCATTATTACCAAATTGCATAATTGTTATCCGAAACATAAATCCATTGCATATACTAAAAATTACAAATCTTATCAATTTCTTACAACATTAAAATCTCTATTACAAACTTACATCAAACTAATATCCTAAATTAGTCCTCACACCAATATCTACAAATGACTTATACAAATCATTAAATTTAAAGATTCATACTATTATCACATGGCAAGGCCTTTGTGGTACATATACCACACCATTCTTGTTCTACTCTTAGCTTAGTGTTAAGGTGACATAACTATATTGTACTAGGGATCCAAGTATCACATGCTAATGTGCTAGGTGACTTACTTCTTTTATTCTAATTAGCCCTCTATATGTTTTCTTTTTCTCTTACTCCAAGGTTGGCCTAACATTTAAAACGAACTGACTATAAGATTTATGGAATATAACATCTCATAACATTCTTAATGTGCAAGAAAACTTCTAGATACTATTACATATGATCACATGCTAAGAAAAAGTTTGATTATTTCTAGAAGCTAGCAAAACAAGAATTCTTCTCCGTTCTATGGACATACTTCTCCTCTATTGTAGATGGGAAAATCCTCCCCTCCATACACTAGAGATTGCTTTTCCAAGCCAATGTGAAGAGAGAAGGCAAATGAAAGGTCAAGAGACTCATTCCATAACTTATGCTTCTTGACCCATAACTTATGCTTCTTGAAACATAACTTATGCTTCTTGAAAAAATAACTTATGCTTCTTGAAATGCCACTCTTAAGTCAATTGTATAGATGAAGGGTCCCCATTAGGTATGCACTCCAAGCATGGCCCAATGACTAAATATTTACTCCTATAGACTAACAAGGATGGGAAGAGTGGCCAACTTCTGGAACAGTTCAAGACTCATCTGCAAAAGGCCAAGGCAGAGAAGAGACAGAGGGCACTTCAACAAACTGGGGAGGTGATTGTTGAAGAAGACCCAAAGGGAAGACCTACATTTCCAAGTCTGATGACGATCAACCTTGCCATTATACCAGTCACCAAGGTGATGCAAATGCAAAGGCGATTTCAAAGTCCCTTAAAAGAAGACTTTCCACCCTTTGCATCACGCACATGTCTAATGGCTTCAAGCTATAAACACACAGAGGAGAAAGAAGTCGTTGTAGGTTTTCTAGAGATCACTAATGTTCCACTTTGGACAATAGTGATATCACTTTGGAAAATAGTGATATTTTACTCCAATTGGCAACTCTAGTGGTGCTCGCCTTTGTAGCACAATTGAGCATTGACTATTGTTCAACTGATGGAAAGAGGTCGATGCTCCATCACAACACTGTCGACTGTACAAATTTTTCCAATCACTTCAACTGTCCGACTGTGACAAAGAAATTGAAAAAGCCAATGACTAGTTTAGTGGCTTGCCCACACCAAAAGCCACAACAACTTGTAGATAGATTAATTTGAATATTGTTACACCCAACAAATTGAGTTTTGGATCTATTTAGAGGTAGTCGCACCACTAGTGCATGTGTTGTCCAATTGGATTGACATGTCATAGCTGTAGAATAAGACTGTATCTTAGTGAGTTTTATTAAAATGAAATTAACATGTACTATTTCAATTTTGTCGGATAAGTTTCAAGAGGTTAAATGAGCTCAAATTTACAACATTTGCAAAATGCAAGAGAAAATCAATTAAATAAAAACATCTTATGAAGGTGGATTGTTACTTGAATGTAAAATTGAATAATTAGTAGATTTATTTTTTCTTGGCATGTGAGCATATTTAACAGTATCTAGAAATTTTATTGCACATTAGGAAATTTGTCACGAAATGTTGTAGTTAATTCTTTTGAAATGTTAGGCCAAGTTTTTGAGTAGGAGAAAAAGAACACATATAGAGGGCTAATTACAATAAAAGAAGTAAGCCACCTAGCACATTAGCATGTGAAAATGTCACACTAAAGTAGAGAATCTCAAGTGGAGCTTTCAAGTCAAAGATCATCATCAAGCATGGAGGAAACACAAGGATATGGAGGAATGCTCTTCAAAGGAGTTGGCAAGTGATTTCTACCAAAGAAATCTTATCACGTGGATATGGTGAATTTGATGCTATGGAATATCCTTCATTTCACATGCATACCAAAGGATCCACTCAACAAGTTTCACAAGCTCCTTGGTTGATCTAGTACCTCACCAAGCTATTTTTTGAGGAGTGTGAAATATTGGAAAAATCTAGCTTTGTTATTATACAATTCTTGATTGTGAGAAATCCCACACATGTGGTGCATGTTCCCAGGTGTGGAAAATAAACAAAAATATTTTAGTCATGCTGAGTTAGGTGTACTTAAAGTTCTATAGACACCTATTTATGTGTAAGTACTAGGTGATAGGGCCATTTTTGGCATTTGAGGTAAAATAGACAAGTACACATGTCAAGTTATGACATTAGAGGAGTTCCAATGCCCAAAAGGGCTGTCTAAGAAATGCCACGTAAGAGAGAGAAAACCGTTGGATTCTAAAACTCCGACCGAGTTTTTGGTCTGCTCGCACAACTTCGATGACTTGACCTCATTAGTAACGTGTGTAATTAACTGGAAGTTGGGTAGCCACAACACGTGGGGTCCATAATTCAAGATTCTATTTTCTACCATGAACTAACATGACTTCTTGCAAAATATTATATTAAACCAACGACGAGTCTACTAGGAAATCAATGATATTCTCGAATCAAGTCCAAGATTGCAGAGGCCCTTATGGGCGAAGTCTACAAGATTATTGACTGAAAATTGATACAAGGAGCATGTGATTATTCTGCTATTAGCAGGGATGCATATGACACAATGTTTAAAATTATCAAAGAGGCATTTGGACAAGTACATATAAAAGAATTTCCTATTCTTTGACCATTTCAAATCAAATTAGAGAGGGATGTATTAAATAGGGATTTGCAAAACATCATTGGTATTCCTAACCATATCAATGAAATTTTTAACTCAAAACATGGCACTTTGTCATATGATTCCACCAACAATATGTTTGTAGATTGGAATCATTTACTGAGATTTATTGTAAAGTTTTATGGAATCATGAACAAAAGTGTTGAAAAATTGATATTAGTTCTCAAGTTAGATGAATCAGAAGTAATAAAGGGACAAAAGCTTGAAAGAGTTAGTGTTACACTTATAAATGGAGCATTAAGCAATATGATAAACTTGGAGAGTCAAAATTTCAGTGTGTAGTCTAAAAATAACATATGGTGGTTAGCAGCTTTCCAGGTTTAAATCTATTTTATTGAGTACTAGCAACTAATTCATTTCGAGAATTTATGATTTTGTGTTTTAAGCTAATATTGTTTTGTTATCATAGGTCTAAGTTTTAAATATACTTGATCGAGTAATATTGTTCAATTCTCTTAACATAGTCCATGAGTTTGTGATTCAAATAGGTTTTAGAAGAAGATCATGACATTCTATTTTAGATTTTAAGTAAAACAGATTATCTAGAGATAATTAAGAATCATATGAGCGACACACCACTCAACATTCTTGGAATAGGTGATTTTAAGGTGGAATGGCGTTTGGCTGGAGTCATTGAAGTGCATGTTCAACATCTCACATGGAGAAAATTCAAAACATCCATGTCTCTATTGCATGAAAAGTACACAAGACATGTCGAAGAGCACAAGAGTTTCAAGGGATATAGAAGATCTAACTTGGAAACCAGTACTATCGATTCCACTTAAAAATGTCCACATTTGTAAACTACATGGAGAGGTTAGAATTATCGAGAAATTGATATACCTTCATATTTGGTTTGCCTAGAATACTAAGCTAGACTCATTAGCCAAAAAAGCAATAGCTCAATTGGAGGAAGTTTTATTTAAAGCGGGTCTTCATAAAGGACACGCTAAATTACAAAAGGATGAGAAGCTTTCGAGAAAAACGGGAAACATCCCATGCAAACCATGCATAGGAGGATCCAAAGCTCGTCATTTCTCATCAAATCATTCCGGAAAACCGACTAAAATCCAGTACTCAATTTGGATAGATGTACTCAATGCCACAAAGGATTTTGAAGAAAAAGGAAGAACAAGGATTAAAAAAGTTGAAGTCTGGACAAAGCTTGAAAACATGGTCAAATTGCTTGGAAAAGATAAACTGTTTGATACTGATGTCCTACTAATTGAGAAATCAACAATTGAGTTTGTGGATGCAGTTAAAGACGAGTGAAGATCATATTACGCATTATACTAAATTTAGAATGACTAATATGAAAATGTTTGTATCTCTGATATTTCAGCACATTTTATGACATCATGCATCATTTTTTGCAAAAGCTTATGGCAGTCTAAGTATTTGGTCATCACAAGGAATGGAGAAATCACATTGGCAGGCCAGAGCAACATTTCATCGAGATACGCAACACAGTGGAACATCTCAAAAAAATAGTTACATCATCCAGCTATTTCAATGGTTCTACAGACGTGTTCAAATTCAATACAAAACTAGATCAACAAATTATAAAAAATTTAGAAAGGCGTGTAGATTTATAGACGAAAATAATATTGATGCAAGACTCAACTCATAGTAATTTTCATGATATCACACAAAAAGAGTATATGTATTATATGGCATCATTTCAAGTACAATGCACGACAAAATCATTGTTTCTCTTTATCTTTAATGATCAGCTTTGTTGTGTGATCATGAAAAAAAAAAATGTCTATCATATGGATCTAGAAAATCAATATATCTTCTTTTGCTCAAGTCTATGTATCCGGAGAAAACAACTAAGGAGGATGACCTTTTAGGAACTTCCTCAGCTACATAGCCAAATACTCTTATGACAATGTCTCTCTTCGCAAAAATAATTTTATATGTATTATGAGGGTATTTATGCTGTTTCAAAAAATATGATAACGCTTTAATTGCCATTATTATTGTCGCAGCATCTTAAAAAAATTTGCTATGATGAATGCAAATCTCTTTATTTATAAAGCTCTTCAAATAATGGAATAGGGATGAATCCCTTTGTCGTGATCCATGGCTTTCCCTCACATATCTCTGCCTTGTTGCAAAGGCATCTACCTCCACAGTAGCCTATAAAATACAAGCAAAGGTCACATATCTTGATAACTATATTTGAATAGAAATCTCCTTCAAATAAAACCAAATTTACTTACCAGATCACGCTCATCAACTTGAATAATTGTAGCAATATGTAGATCATGACCAGCAACTATGGTCGTCGAAGTAGGGGATGGATTAGTTTCCGAGGACTATGAGACATATCTGCTCTGGATTCTCCGAAATTCCTCTTCACTGGGCAATTTTGCCTGGTAGGCCCTGCTTTCAGACATGATTGGCTGCAGGGTTTCAGTCCCATCGAGCCACTCATCTCCATCTTTGTAATCATAGAAGCACATAGATCATCACCCTTGGGATCTATGAAGTCCGAGAATTCTTTTATGAAATTAGACAGAATTGATAATATTTCATTTTCCCTCAGATCAAGAACATAAGAAATGTATGCGACACTATTCATGTAATACACCGGCAAATTGAGAATAGTCTTGCTTTTGTCATATGGATTCACGTCAGATAAGGATGAAATGGACAATGCACAAGACTGGGCTGGGTCATCCTGCAACTATGTCCATGAGTTCATTCAACTCAAGTAAGGACTCCATCCTCACTTTCTAGGTAGACTAGTCTGATGAACTCAACCTATCATTAGTTTCTAACATGATCCCACCATTGGAAGCCATGAATATAATGTTGGAAATTAATCCCACGGCTGTCTCCTTGGTGAATGACTAATTTCTATTTCATGATTCTTCCTACATGTTTATTGATCATTGATCTAGGGTCAGGTGAAACCAACTTTGGTTCTACGTTTTCTCATTTGATACCTACATGAATCACAAACTTAGACAACCAATCTATTTGAAGAACGTCTACAATGGGCTTCCGGCTGATCTCCAGCAAAGGGTAACCAATCTTGTCATAATTTCAAAGTTCAAATGTCAAGTTTAATAACTTGAAGTCATTGAAGACTTGGCCATCTTCAAGGACTTCCACAAAACTTGCATTTAGAACAAGTTTGCAGAAATACATTACTTTTTCAACAGTCTGCAAAAATACACTATGTTTTCAACAGCTTCAACTTTTTCGCATTTCCTCGAAATGCAAAAACTTGTATAGTTCAAAAGTTGAACTGTTTTAACACACCTTCGGCTCTTTGCAAAACATGCGAAGAGAGAGAAAATCCCAAAGGTCATCTATTTTCATGTGTTTAACTGCTTTAAAGACCATCGTTTTTAGAGCACCTTCGGCTTCTTGCAAAAAATATGAAGAGAAAAAAAAATCCTGAAGGTCATCTAAAATAAACGAGGAACATTCCAACGACGTCCTCGTCCGCATCAATGATGCTGAACTATTAACCGTATATACTGTGTATAGTTGTCACAAAAGCCATATACTTCCAAGTACCACGGTTTTCCTAATTAGGTGACAAGCACTCAATGTAATTAATACACGGATGAAGTCTATAAATAGATCATCCAAGCACAGATTAGTGGTGCCCCTTTTTATTGGATTGGTGGTCCCACACCAATCGACGCCTTTTCGTCCTGGATTTTTTGTGCTTCTTGGAGGCGAGACTGTTGTTGTCGGGAGTGGTAGATGGTCGTCCTGATGCCCTCCATCATTTGCCACCATAATTTGTTCACGAAGGGCATGGGTTTGTAATAATGGAGCATACCCCAGAGAAAATTATGGGTTTTCCATAGCTCCACCATATCAACGTGCAAGGCGAAAGTAAGTGCATCGCGATAATAGAGCCTTGCAATGTTGATATGGTCATCTTGCGTGCGCAAGGGTTTATTGATGTCAAGGGCAATTGGGGGTAACCCTCAATCCCAAAAACCTCTGAGTTATGCCAAAAATGCCACCAAGCCGCAATTATCCTTCCAAGGTGGCTATGTGCTGGTTTAGGGCCTCGACGGAAGCAATGTATGATTGTTGTAATGTTGCGTGTTGTTCCGTTGTGGCTTTCAGCTTTTGGGCCAATGTTTAATAGGCCACCACTGGAATGGCAGTTCCCTCAGGGATAGCTGGTGGTGCGAAGTCATTAAAGTCCAACATTTCCAACTGTTCTTTTATAGCGGAACGTGCTGCTTGTGAATCTGCTACATCCTCATCCTTCTCGGCTTTGAGGGTATCGATGGTTTGCTGCATATTGGATACCTTTAGTTGGAGCTAGTTCTGGAGATGGATTAGCATCTGCTGCTGTTGTTGATTGTAATTCGTGAGGTTTTGGATCTGCAGCTGTTGTCGTTTGGTTTCCTCCTCCAGCCTTGTTTTTTCTTTTTGAAGGCCCGCCATATGACCATCATCGAATTGTCACATAGTGTGTTGTCCCCCTAGGGTGCCGAATATATTGTATTGAAGCTCATTCACCAACCATACCGCTTTTTGGGTTGTAAGGGGTAGCTGTTCCCAAGGACCAATGTCAGGTAGGTTTCGTGTGTAGTTAGGATACGGCATGGGGTTAAATGGTAGAAAATCAGGAGCAGGGCTAGACGGAGGTGTAGGAAAGACAGGGAGGGGTGATTGTGGATTGAGGGGTGGGGAGAGACTACGTGGCGGAGATTGTGGGATTGGGTTAGTGGTGACAGTGGTTGATGGGAGTGCAGTTAGTAATTGTAAGGCAAAATCATATACGTTGACTGTGGAGTCAAGTAGGGTGGAGATTTGTACAGTCGAGGGCTTTTGTGAAAGTGTGGATGGGAAGCCCGTGTTGAGAGTTAGTGAGGGTGTGGAGGTGACAGTAAATGGTGGGGGGGGGGGGTGGGATTGTGAGAGCAAGTGATGGAGAGAAGATTGCCTGTGTGGACGGAATCCCGCCCATAGGATCAAAGCCAGAAGTGCTTGCCATTGTCTGCTGCTGCTGCTACTGCTTTTCGACGTTGTTGGGCCTAGTGAAGTAAGGCCGCCTGCTGCTCTAGGACCTCCTTTGGGACCTGAGATGGTTTAAGGCTCCCTCCGAATTCAGCATATTCTACCCCAATGTCGCTGGAGAGAATGTCTTGTGGGACATCTACTTCGGTACTGACTGCCTTCCCTTTCTGCTTCTTAGTAGGTGGGGCTGGTGAGACTGGTTCTGCTATTGGTTGGGAGGTGGCTCGCTTTTTTGTGCTTGGATAAACAACATCCAGCTCCTTGATGGCAACAGCTGCCTTACACCCCAATTGCTTGGTGACCAACATGTGGAGGAGATACCCACATTTGGTAGTTGATTTGCGGGCTTTCAGGACTCCGCACAGCTTCTCCGCTACCTTCTCAGCCCACTTAGAATTTTGAGTGGGGTGAGGGTGAGAGAGAAGAGATCGCTCAGTGGGATGCGATCCATCTTGGTGGTATGTACTGCAGCCATGGTAATGATGATCTCTGAGGCGGCCCGTAGATGGGGATCCATGATGAGTCGGATACCGTCCCGTCGTTGGTTTGGGCAATGGTTTTGCCGTCGTCTGTCAGAAACTTGGTGAAGTACTTGGCATCATAACTGGTGCCCTTGCCATGGATTGTCTCTCTGAGATTAGGAAAGCCGACACTCTGAAGATCCGCCGGAGAGACGTTGATAATAGAATAACTGCCAATGTTGGTTGTAAGCCGGAAAGTCTGGAACTCATCCGAATAGGTCAAGTAAGCTGCTCAGATGAGGCTCTCGCGCTGTTGGTTCCGAAAAAGTGTTAGATCAAAACCAAGGTTGGTGAGGATATCCTTGGCCAGTGTGAGCTGCTCGGTGTAATTCTTAAGAGCGATCATGATTATATCTCCAAAATAAGTACGAGGGAGTTTACAGCAGTGCAAGCTCAGTGAGGAATCATGGGAAGCCAGTGACAGCAGTAATTTTAGATTGCTCTGAGAATTTTGAAAATTTTGAAAAAAATTTGGCATGAACTCGAGAGCAGCAATCTAAAATAAACTCGTGGAGAAAGGGTGGAGACCTATATATAGACTTTTTTGGGCAGGGATTCGCAACTTCACCCAGAATCCGTCCTCAGTGTCCACGATTTGGTAATGATGGTTGCGAATTTTGAGATAGCATTCTGAGGGCCCGTGAATTCCTGTAAGTGATTTGTGTTGGCCAAAAGAGAGAAAATGTCTGATAGTGCAAAAATGTATCTGATAAGAATTTGCGGAGGTAATAGAGAAATCGTGAGGATCAATTTGAGCTCCCACGAATTGTCTGCAAATTATGAACATGGGCATCTGATGAAGAAAACTCCATTTTTTTTATTTTTTGACATTTTTCTTCTGAGACAGAATTCGCGGAGGCCAAAAATGAATCGTTCTCTGTAAAAAAAGGGGTTAGGCAAATTCTATCTGAGATGATGTGAAAACATTTTGTCTGAAACTAATGACTTTTGTGGTTTTCTCAGAGAAGACTGATCTGATAGTATCTTGATGGTGGAACAACAAATCACAGCAAAAATGGTGTCAAAATGGCATACAAATAATAAAAAGGGAGAAGAAGAAGAAAAAAATAAACAGTAGAGAAAAAGCAGCTAATATATATCAAGATAAAAGCAAGGTTTGTTGTACTTTCTCAGTCGGCTCCCATTGACCACAGTGTCGAGGACATCGCCTTGAAGGGTTTGGAGTTGAACATATCCAGAGGCAAAGATTTTTTTTATGACGTAAGGTCCTTGGCCTGAAAATTTCAGTTTGCCTTTGAAGGCTTTGGCCTGGTATAGCAGGACCTTATCGCCCACCTGAAAATCTCTAAGTTTCAATGATCGATCATGCCATGCTTTTTGTCATCGTTTGTGGACTTGTTGAGCATGGATGCTGATCCGTCATGTTTCACAGAGTTGCTCCAGATGGAATAACCTATTTGCTAGATTCTGAGGAGTATCGAGCTCAAGGCTGTAGGCTAACTTTAGCACCCTGACAGTTTTGATTTGTTCATTAAGTGCCACACTTAATCCCTAGCAAATCCCCTTATAGATCAACATATAACTGTTGTACTGGATTTACATTATTCTTGGTCCTTATTGATCCCCAAAACAAGAAATACTCCTCAATTGACATATTCACAAAATCTTCAACTAAAAGTGAAGGGTACAATGATCTTAACAATCGACTGATTTCAACTCAGTAAGATCATTCACTTTATAAGTCATTTCTATTTGATCAATAACCAAAGAATGGGAACAAATCGAAAACGTTAATGGTTTTTTCAAATTTTACGTATACTGGGATTTTCATGTTCCATTCAATATGGACCTAAACTGTGAAAATCGACCAAACATCGACTTGACAGTTTCACATTTACCATCTCATTTTGGAGGGATTCTAAAACATCCAGCATGCATCCTACGTGACATGCAGTGATTTCAGTTAGAATTAAAGTAGAATCACTGTGCTACTGTATTGTGGGTCCTATCAGTTGATAAGGATCAGTTGGCCTCACCACGAGGCAAGTCGACGGGACACGCGTCCCGTCAATGGCAACTTGGGTTATGCATGGGTTGCCCTAGTGAACAACTATATGTATAGTGTAATTTCATTTTGAGAAATGCAATTGCTATGTGAGCTTGCTGTGGAGAGTGTTTTCTGTCTGTGTTACTGTGTAGCATAATCTGTGTTTCTATTCAAAGTAAATTCTAAGTTGGTATCAGAGCTGTACAGGGATTGTACACAGTACAACATCGCCGTTGAAGAGAGCTTCGGGAGAACTGTCTTTTGAGAGTTCGGGGTTTACGACGGGTTGAAGACGGAAGGAGAACCACTGGTGCAGAGAGTTTGGCACACATAAGCTTGGTGAGCTTGAGATTGTGTGAGGATTCAGAGACAAGGGTTGTCGGCTGAATCAGAACCTCAGCAAACGGAATTTTGAAATTTTGAAACAAGCTATTTGGTGTTTGTAGTCAGTGTGCATTCAATCGGACACCGTTTGACAAACAGATTGAAGCATCAAAGTTCTAGCAGTAGGGCGACCTCAGAGCAAGAGGATTGGCCTGTCTGAACACTGTGAATTGGAAACCAAGAATAGATTTGTGTGAAAAACCTTGGTCTGGGGTTTGGGAGCACAAAATCAGAGATTTCTCTCTATTCTAAACTGTTTGCAAGCTGTAAAAACCCAGAAGAGGGCGCCCTAGCAGTGTGAATCAGGTCTGAAGTGGCCGTGGACAGCCGCGCTTCAGTTGTGAAGTAATCAATAAAAGCTTGAGGGCAACCATAGCTGGTAAGAGTGAGAGAAGGAGACTGCGAGGAGGGAGGTCGCGGACAGCTCGTGTGCGACTAACGGGGCCAGCAGCGTAGTGTAAGGAACAACATAGCGGCTGCTTGAGGTAGCTTCAGTGCGCAGAAGGAGAGAAAACCGTCCATCCATAAAGATCAAGGATCAACGGCCGTGATTGATTTCTCAGGGAGTGATCTAGACCGTGGATGTGAAGTGACCGTTGGATGACAACTTAAAGAGCCCATGAAAGGTTGAAGGGTCTTGAAGTGTATTTTGGCCTTCAACTTCATTAAAAAATTTCAAAGTGAAAGTTGAGTTGGGTCCCTTCACAAGTGAAGAGTGAAGTTTCTTCAAGGTGAAGAAACAATTCAAAAACAAGGACAATCCCTATTTTTGGGTCCTTTGCCCGTTTTGATCCAAACGAAAGGCTATAACCTCCAAACGAAGGGCATCCGGACTGTACCTGCAAGTACGATATAGTAAAATAGAGTGATTGCAGCGGAGAAAGTGTTCGGAGTGCGCCAAAAGTGATTTCACCATTTCACTGGGCACATTGTTGGGAGTTGACGACTGAGTGCATTTTGGAAGGCGATCCCGATTTGGCTTTCAAAATGGTGGAAAAGCGGTGAGTGGCCTGGTAAGGGAAAAAGTGCAGGCCATTATTTTCAACTTTTGACATCACTGTTGGCCTTGCATACTATTTTTAGCCTACGGCAGAAGTTTCAAATAGTTTTGTGATGGCAAACATGGGAGAATCCATTTTGAGTGAAAGTAGCAAATTGGACGGGATTTCCAACTATGCAGTGTGGAAATTCAAAATGAAAAACATACTGATGGAGAAAGATGTGTGGGAAGTCGTCACAGGTGATGAGAGAAGGCCGCCAAATGAAGCATATATCAAAGTGTTCGACAAAAAGATGAGGAAAGCTTTGACCTTCATTAATTTGTCAGTGAAGGATCACATCATTACCCACATTTGTCATGCTGTTACACCCAGACAAGCATGAGATGTGCTAAAGGAGCAGTTTGAGACGTCAAATCCGTTAAGAATCATGTTTCTGAAGTCAAAGCTGAATAGTTCCCCCGAATGGAGCAAGGAGAGCACATTCACACGTACATGACCAAAATCAAGACAATGAGGGATGAACTGCATTCTATTGGTGAGCGCATACGTGATGTGGAGCTGGTGCACAATGCATTGTGTGGCATTGCAGAACCCTATCAAATGTTTGTGAGTGGAATAGCATCAAGGGAAAGATTGCCAACCTTTGACGAGCTCACATGACGAGAAATGGTGAAAGCTAGACGTCAAAATACTGACGATCAGGCACTTGCGACACGCCAAAAGGCTAAGTTAAACATATTTTATATAAATATTAGTGCACATGGCACTTTCTAGCCTAAAGGCCCAATGCTGGTCTTATATGTGCCAAATGCCAACAAGTTGCCTAATCTTAATACTTCTAACTCTCTACCACATTCATGTAGCATTTGGGTTTACTGTAGAATTCTTTTGTCGACATTTAGAATATTCCATGTCATTCCCAAAATTGGGCAACACCTCCATTTTCCATTTCAAAAGATTTTGCATTTCACAGACAATGTTATAGTATGCTTGAAGATTGAAGAATTGTGACATTCATATAATGCACACAACTATGAGGTGGATGGATATCCCAAAATCACGCTTGGATAAAGTGAATGAATGACATGGATTTAGCAAGAAAACAAATAAATAATAGTTACTATGCTAACAACGCTATTGAGAATGGGTGTAGGTTGAGAGGAGATGGATTGATGAGTGTATTGAGAATGGGTGCAGATTGAGAGGAGATGGGTTGATGAGTGTCATATTTCCTTGATCTCTCTCACTAATTGAGCACCAATTGAGGTTGATGCTCTCATGGCCATATTGACAAGTTTCTTATTTTATTGCAGAAGCCATATAAACAATAATATCTTATGAAGGTGGATTGTTACTTGAATGTAAAATTGAATAATTAGTAGATTTACTTTTTCTTGGCATGTGAGCATATTTAATAGCATCTAGAAATTTTATTGCACATTAGGAAATTTGTCAAGAAATGTTGTAGTTAATTCTTTTGAAATGTTAGGCCAAGTTTTTGAGTAGGAGAAAAAGAACACATATAGAGGGCTAATTACAATAAAAGAAGTAAGCCACCTAGCACATAAGCATGTGAAAATGTGACACTAAAGTAGAGAAGGACAAGGATTTCACAATAAGATGTTTCATTCTTTAGGTTAATAAGAGTTAAATAAGAAACGCTCTCAATATGCTCTACAATGTGTATGTGACAAATGTTGACATATGCTTGACTGTTAAACAAATTGTAAGTACATATATTTGAATTTTAACTTCTTATAAGATATTTCCATGAGACGTTAACACTAAAGCTAGCTAGGAGTAGAAAAAGTCAACAATTAACACTCCCTTAGTGTTAAATATTAGAGAGTATAGAGAATATAACAATAAGGCAATTAAATATTAACACTTTGTAGAGGTAAGAAACATGGATGGAGGGTACACAACATGAGGAACTAATTACATGGATGGACCAATTCCAAGTCGCCTTTCTTTCCTTCGTTCACTAAATCTCCGTAGAAGAAGCTTGACCCAAGCTCATTGATACGTGGTAACGACTCGGAGTATAAAGAGGGCAGAAGGAACTCCTGCTTTCTCAAAGAAATCTGCATCCAGGACAGCATTTGGGCAATCTGTAGCAGTTAGCTTCGATTCTAGCTCTGTGCAGAGTCCCTGAGTTCAATATACTATCAATTTTTTCTATCTGCTGCATCCAGCATTGGAATCGCTGCAAGCAACCGTTACGACTAACCTTGAATACAAGCTCATCTGTGCCTGTTGCAGTTCGTATCCATTCTCTTCGTTTGGATCTGTAGTAGCAAAGTTGCGAAACAGCAGACTAGTACGTACGTACTGGCCTGAGATTGCAGGCTCTAGTGATTTCTTTCATTCAGCTGTGTTCGTCTCTTCTTGTGTAGACTATATATCATTTCATTTCAATATTCAGAAGGAAAGCGATTCGGCCGACCCAGCGAAACACCAGAAATGAGGAGCATCAAAGCTGGCATGGTAGCGCTGTTGATAATGGTGGCAATGTCGAGCAACATGGGTGTGGCGACGGCGCAGGCATCTTGCCTGAGCGTAAACGGAGCGTCTGTATCTGTTGCCGATGCCAACGCGGCAATTCAAGCCCTCCGGAATACCCCTGGCCAATGCTGCCAAAACAACTGCGGTGGTTTCTTCACCTTAATGCTGACCTCGGGCAACGCTGCGCTCACCATCGGCGGGAGCTGCGGGTTTTGCCTAAGCTGCACCGATGCGGGATCGGACCTCAACATCGCCCTATCTCAGTGTATCGACGGAAACAACCAAGTGCAGGCCGCTTATGGGGTGGATGGGTCACAAAAAATCCTCTATGTCACTTCTGTCAGTGCTCGCCCAATCGGCTAAACAACCAGCTGCAACGATACACTTCTTTACTGATGTCAAGCTTCACGTTTGTTATGGTCTGAACCCATTGATTGTAATGTTGATGATCATGAGCTTTATTATGATATATAGATGATGCATATAGAGGAGGGGTACTTGCTACTTATCCTGCTTTCACTGATAAAAGATGAGACCTCCAAATGTATACTTTGGTTTTAGTTAATCCGATTACATGTGATGTTGCTTTGTGGCATTTCTAGTCTGCATTTTCTCTGATATATAGCCTTTTACACTCGAGTAGGTGAATCAGATGGTTTTCAATTCTAATACATGCCTTTAAGCTTGAATATTGCTCTCATAAGCACATTTGTATGTGGAGCTTATCTATTTACTTTCACAATTATTCAGGATCCTTATGTAGCAAGTTCATATTAAAACCGGTCGCTATTTCTTTTTGGCATAGTAACCATTTTCACCTAATACACAGTGTTTATATTTCTTAGCTAGTTCTGCCTATGACCGACTAAATATAAATTTCTCCCTCAATTTTGATGCATCTAGGCATGAGCTAACCAAACCATGAGAACTCTATAACTCTGCTCATTCATCATCTTCATTAATTTACTTAAAGTATATATAGCTTCCAAGTATTCACTTCTTATTTCATTTATGCGTTGTAATAAAGAAGATATATATCATTCGTGACCAACTCGAAAAGATTCGCGAAGGATTCGAGAAATGTGTCTTGCAGTCAACTCAAAAGATTCACAAAATAGTGTCTTGTGGAAGCTCGTGGCTTTCTTCTTGAAGCTCAAAATATTTGCGAACAAAATCTTGTCACGAAATTTTCTGTTTCTTGTTCAAGCCTCAGATGTCACGAAATTGTCGCGAACAATTTGCGAAATCTTTTGGACTGTTCTTCAAGCTCAACTGTCGCGAAACTATCTCGAACAGTTCACAAAATATTCTAGATTTCTTCTTCAAAGCTCAAGAATTGTCATCTATCTACCTCCGGGTTAGAATGCCAGAGAGAAAAAATCCCGAAGGTCGTCTGAAATAAACGAGGAACGTTCCAACGACATCCTCGTCCGCATCAACGATGCTGAATTATTGACCGTATATACTGTGTATAGTTGTCACAAAAGTCATATACTTCCAAGTACAATAGCTTTCCTAATTAGGTGACAAGCATTCAATGTAATTAATACATGGATGAAATCTATAAATAGATCGTCCAAGCACATATTAGTGGTTGCTCTGTCCATGCGACGCATTATTTGAGCCTCCCAATTACGTTGTCAATTTTTGGTTGTAATTGCTATTTGTATTGTGCTTCAGTGTAATATAGCAGCAACTTGCTTTTATCTGTGTACAACATAGATGAATGCATGTTGTAATTGAATGCACTTTCATTGCTATTTGATTGCACTTGTTTACTCACTCTGATCAAAACACAGATGTCTAAGACTCCTCAGTTTCTGATCAGACGATGGCCGTCTTTGACGCTTGAGAAGCTCGCGATATCATACTGCTCTTCCATGTATTTCAGAACTATACTTCACATTAAATCTGATTTTAGTAGTACCACACACAAGCCATCTCTAATCTCTTCGGAGGACTGTACTCTTGTTTTAGAGTATGAATTAATTTAAAGATCATGTTGGGCAATTAGAACACTTAAAGTTGTGATTACATTTAGCATAAGCTATCTATTAGACTGTTTTGCACCTAGCAGCTGAATAGAACGGCAGAGTTTTTCCGCAATATTCCTGTTCTCTTCTCCGTTCGCATTCTTCTATCTCCCTTGCCCCATCATATAATGATACTTCAACTTTTAGGTTCTGGCCTAATGCACCGAGCACTCACTTTTTTTTCAACAAATGATGGATAAGGAGATCTTAGAAGATCTAGGACCCTAAAACACTTCTATCTTGAACCTGGCTGGTTTCCAAGCATAAAAAGGAAGATTGAGACACGCAACACTTTGCACATACTAAGAATGGATTACAAACTCAAAACAACCTGAACACACTCTCGCTTAAGCTCTCAAACTTTCTAGCAAGTGACCAAATCAAGTTATGGTTTGAAGAGTTACTTGCATTCATAGAAACTACACAAGGCTAGGCTACCAAGAATACCTATTTGTCAATAAGTCCCTAAATAGTGGTAATAGTATTTTTGGCAAGTAGATAAGTGGATGAGGTCATGTTTGGATCCATTCTAATTGGCTAATTTTGGTACATTGCATTTGGACTAGTATTTCTATGTGTTTGGTTAAGGACCTAGAAGTTGCCAATTCAGAGCATACTTAGGGAAAGTGGCTAAATGACATATTGGATGCTATAAATAGTTGTACCTTCATGGAGAATAGATCATTGTTATCTCTTATGATGTGGAGAATTCATCTTTGTTGATTCCATGTCCATCTCTTATGGTTTTCTCATGATATCTTGCGTTTCTATGTGTAGAATGTTGATTTTATTGTTGATATAGCTTTCATATGTGTGGAGTACTATGTTGTACTACTGATGTATGGAAAGGGATAGTACTAAGTCATATCCAAGTGGTTATGATCAGATCTTGATGCATTTTTAAATTCTAGCATGCATAAAGTTGAGTTTCCTATGTTGTTGATGAATCCAGATGTGTAATCCAAATTGGCTAAAGGTCATTTATGGATCAAATGTGTTATGATCTTTGATTTATCACAGCTCCACCTCCTTTTCCATGACTTTTTCTCTCACAAAATGATAATCCACTTCAATATGCTTGTTCCTTGCATGAAAAATAGGATTCTTGCCAATATTTGGGCTGAAAGGTTATCACAAAAGATCATTGGACTCTCTGAAAAATCCAACAAGTGAAAATCCATTACCATCCTTTTGATCCATAGCATCTCCTTTGTACAAGATGTAAGAGCTTTGTACTCGGCCTCACTAGATGACAATGAGATTGTAGCTTGTTTTTTAGACATCCAAGAGATAGCTCCATCACCTATGAAAATAGCATGTGCACTTATGGATTTCCTATCCATTTGATCTCTAGAAAAGTCTGAATTTGAAAATCCATACAAATTAGGTGATGATCATATATAAACAATTCCATAATCTCTAGTTCCCAAGATGTATCTCAATACTCTCTTGCCTAGTTTCCAATACTCCACACTAGGATCATGCATAAATTGGCTTAATCTACCAACACAATAGCTAAGATCAGGTCTTGTGATGGTTAGATATATGAGTGAAACAACTAGCAACTAGAGAGTAATGCCCTCGAAGGATATTTCATTACCTCTTATTGTGAGCATTACATTAGACTCCATTGGTGTATCACAAGATTTTGCAACTACCATATGAAATTTTTTTAGAATAGAATTAGCATAGTTCTCTTGACAAATGAAAGTAAATTGAGAAGTTCTTAATACCTCTTTTCCCAAGATATAATACAAAAAACCAAGATCATGCACATCAAACTCCTATTGAGTGCAATCTTGATATGATCTTAAATGTTGCCTCCACTCAAAATAATATCATCCACATAGATTAGAAGAATGGTTACATCATTTACAACAAATGTGTTGTAAAGGGAATGATCATACTCACTCATCTTGAAGTTTTGTGAAAGTAGAAAAGTGTTAAGCTTAGCATACCAACTCCTTGGTGCTTTCTTAAGACCATACAAAATCTTTTGTAGAAAACACACATGATTAGGCTTGCCATGTGAAATGTAGCCCTCGAGTTGCTCCATAAACACCTCCTCATCAAGATCACCATTCAAGCATGCATTTTTGATAACCAATTTCCATAGATCCCATCCAAAAATGTTGCAACTAATATGATGACCCAAATGCTTACCATCTTTGCCACGGGTGCAAAGGTCTCATCATAGTCAATTCCATACTCTTGCGCACATCCTTTTGCCACCAACCTTGCTTTTTACTTGTTGATTTATCCATCTTGGTTTGTCTTCACTTTGAAGATCCAATAGCCTTCTTGTCCTTTGGAAGTTCCACCAATCTCCATGTGTCATTCTTTGTAAGAGCTTGATACTCCATTGCTTGGATTCACTCCTCTTTTTGTCTTGCTTCATCTACACATGTAGGTTCATCAAAAGAGGTTGGGTAAGCATAGTTTGTACCACCAATGACTTGCTTACCTTTTACATCAAAAGTGAGTTCAAAGGTTGTTGCCTATTGTTGTCAAGAAGTAAAAGGTTTCCACCTTCTCCTCCTAAGTCATTTGTAGCATGGAAAGCGGGCTCAAACAAATGTATTGTAAAGGGAATGATCATACTCACTCATCTTGAAGTTTTGTAACCTATGTGACTTTGATAAAGCACATTGCTCACAAGCATGATTCAATACACAACTTGCCTTTTTGCCATCATCTCCAATGACTTGTAGTTTAGATGCCCCAATCTATTGTGCCATACATCCAACTTGGTGAGCAACAACACAAGCATCAAGTTTGAACACCTTACTTGCCTCTTCCCTTTTGCAATCAATTCATCCTCATTCTTGATCCAACAAGCATCACCATCAAACTCCATGTTGAAACCCTTGTAAAACATTTGACTCACACTCAAAAGATTTTTAGTGATAGATGGAATGAACAAAACATCCTTCAAATTCATATTCCTATTAGTAGAGAGTGAAATAGGAATTGTGCCAATCTCTTTGATTGCACATTCACCATCATTGGCTGTGTAGATCACCTTCTTGTCACCTTCAAGTGCCATCAATGACCATACTTGGCAATGTCTTTTGAATAGCAAAACTTTGAACAAGATTAGCATGATCATCCAACAAGCCATTAACAACTACTTGAACAAATTCTACTTTCTTAATGCTTTTAAAATACATGCTAACTCATTATTGAATGTCTTAACCCTCAAAACAAAAGCATGAGCACCTTCATCCTTCTTTTGCATACTTGAACAATTTTGTTTTCTTAAGGTTAAAATCCTAGATGTAGACTTGGACTCATAAAGCTTCTTTAAGGAATCCCAAGCCTCCTTTGATGTTGTGCACTTACCAACTTCCTTGAGAAGTTCATTAGTCACATTCATGTTGATCACATGTAGAGCTGTCTTTGCCCTCTTGGCATACCTCAATTGTTCTTGAGGTGCCAAAGGCCTCTCCTCCTTACCTACAACAATATCCATCAAGTCATTCATCTCAAGCAAAGATTCCATCCTCACCTTCCAAGTAGAATAATTTGTCGAGGTAAGTTTATCATTGCCTTCCAAGATGAAGCCACTTGAGGTTGCCATGTTGCAATGATCTGATCTTCTCTTTGAACCTGTTCCAATGCAGTTAGAACTCCCGTGAAAATAAACAAATGAAACTCAAGAAGAAATCACAAAGATATAAAAACAATCTAGCCTCTCCCTTTTCTCTTTCTAGCAAATCCTAGCACATAGAATGTTGATTTCTTGATCACATTAGATCTAAACACAATATGATGAACTTTTGCCAACACAAAAAACTGAAACACACTCTTGAAAAATTAAAGCAACTTAAAATCAAGAGATCCTATCAAATTTAGTGTTACTCCAAAAATGCAAAATATTAAATTATGCAAAATCTAGAATCTAGATATCTTATCTAATAGAATGTACCATCCAGAATCATGAGAATTATTTTCTCTCCATTCTAGTAAGTGGTTTAAAACATCGGCCTCCTGAAAGTGATTTGAGCTAAAATGACGCTTGGATCACAAAGCTCCACTTTCTATACTTGAAAATGCAAGATTTGAGCTAGAAACACCTCCAAATCCACATAGAATTTATGGCATCTTAAATCAACCTCTAGATTTGGAATAAACACCATATTTGGCCTATAATCTACTCTCATACCATGTGAAAAAATCAGATTCAAAATATACTTAATGGATCTCTAGGACCTTGACCAGAGAATTGATCATTTGCCACGCGTGGCACAACCATGGAATTTGAATTCCCAAAAAATACAGCCAGCGGGTGGGGAGTTGTCGACAGGAAAACGTGTCGGTGTGGTTGTACCACGCAAGGCTCTACCACAAGTCAGTTGCCATGCGTATAGCCATGTGAATTGCCATGCAAACAGGATGATGACCCTCGTCTTATGTGCATGACAATATGCGTGGCAAATTGCCAATGTATGTAGTTGTGCTAATATCCAATTTTTAATAATAAAATACAAGCTACTCAAGATCGTGGACATATTAAAAAATCAAGATAAAAATTCATTGCACAAAATAATTTCACGCACTTTCCTAACTCATATTTTCAGCGTATTTTCACTTACTCCAAAGTTGGCCTAACATTTAAAATGAATTGAGTATAAGATTTATGGAATATAACATCTCGTAACATTCTTAATGTGCAAGAAAACTTCTAGATACTATTACATATGATCACATGCCAAGAAAAAGTCTGATTATTTCTAAAAGCTAGCAAAACAAGAATTCTTCTCCGTTCTATGGGCGTCCTTCTCCTCTATTATAGATGGGAAAATCCTCCCCTCTATACGTTAGATATTGCTTTTCCAAGTGAAGAGAGAAGACAAATGAAAGGTCAAGAGACTCATTCCATAACTTATGCTTCTTAACCCATAACTTATGCTTATTGAAACATAACTTATGCTTCCTGAAAACATAACCTATGCTTCTTGAAATGCCACTCTTAAGTCAATTGTATAGATGAAGAGACCCCATTAGGTATGCACTCCAAGCAGGGACCAATGACTAAATATTTACTCCTATAGACTAACAAGGATGGGAAGAGTGGCTAACTCCTTGAACAGTTCAAGACTCATTTGCAAAAGGCAGAGAAGAGACAGAGGGCTATTGAAGAAGACCCAAAGGGGAGATCTACATTTCCAAGTTTGATGATGATCAACCTTGCCATTATAATAGTCACAAAGGTGATGCAAATGCAAATGCAAAGGCGATGTCAAAGTCCCTTAAAATAAGACTTTACACCCTTTGCATCATGCACATGTCTGATGGCTTCAAGCTATAAACACACAGAGGTGAAAGAAGTCGTTGTAGGTATTTTAGAGGTCACTATTGTTCCACTTGGAGAATAGAGATATTTTACTCTAGTTGGCAACAAGTTGGGTTCACAAGGCCTTGTTAGACATCTACAATAATAGCATCAAAAATGCCATTTGGTTAGTAGGAATTTTATTGCTTTAAACTCTCTCTTTTTGAAATAAAATTATGTTTATCTATTAATTAGTTTATGTTTTTTAATGTTTGCAGGTTTAAACCAAACGTGAGAAATTCTAGTGGTGCTCTCCTTTGTAGCACAATTGAGTATTGACTATTGCTCAACTGGTGGAAAGAGGTCGATGCTCCATTACAACATTGTCGACTATACAAATTTTTCCAATCACTTCGACTGTCCGACTGTGACAAAGAAATTGAAAAATCCAATGACTAGTTTAGTGGCTTGCCCATACCAAAAGCCACAACAACTTGTAGATAAATTGGAATACTTTTACACCCAACAAACTGAGTTTTGGATCTATTTAGCGGTAGTTGCACCACTAGTGCATGTGTTGTCCAAATGGATAGACATGTTGTGGCTATAGAATAAGGCTCTATCTTAGTGAGTTTATTAAAATGAAATTAACATGTGTGTGTGTGTGTGTGTGTGTGTGTGTGTGTGTGTGTGTGTGAGAGAGAGAGAGAGAGAGAGAGATGGAACAATGCCGTCAAAACAACATAACTAAAACCAAACTAACTAAGAAGAGAATATCGACATCTCTTCAGTGTTCTAACTCTCAACCTAGCTGGATAATCATGCATCTCAGAGCTCTCACATAGGAGGCGATGATAAAGGTGTCACAAAGAAATGCCGACTGCCAAGAAAAAGAACCCGCTTTCTTTTAGAATATGTTTCCTCAATAAGTTTCTTGTGTTCCTTCCATTGCATAGTAGTTAGATCGTCACGAACCAATATATTACTGCCTTTGAGGTGACTGCGGCACTTGGGAAACTCATCCTTGTCATCTGTATACTTAAAGGGGATGAAGATAGAGTCACCAGACTTGCTCTTCCATGCTTTCTCAACAGAGCAGTCCTTTTCAAAAAGAGAGAATGAAGATAGTAAGTTTTTCGCCATAAGAAAAGGATCAGAGCCATGAGGGGTACTTCGCACACAAACATTATAGCTTTTGTATTCTCGCTTTGATTGTTCTTCCATAGCCTGAGAGAGAGAGAGAGAGAGAGAGAGAGAGAGAGAGAGAGAGAGAGAGAGAGAGAGAGAGAGAGAGAGAGAGAGAGAGAGAGAGAGAGAGAGAGAGAGAGAGAGAGAGAGAGAGAGAGAGAGAGAGAGAGAGAGATGTGGTTACACTCTGTAGGTTAGCATTCACTTGATAGTTGATTATTATATTATTTGTGTTTGATTTGAAGAAGATAGTTGATTATATATATATATTCCAATCCTTTAAAAAACAAGTACACTAAGTTTTGTTTTTAAAAAAGGGCTTGAAACAAAATCCCTTTCTTCCTACTTACTACATCAAAGCTAAAAGATAAATTAAAAAACATTGAACAAACAAAGACTCCTTAATGGTCATCGTCTGAATCCGAGTCTTGTGCGGAAGCTTGTCCTTCACTCTCACTTCCGGACATCTCCCATTTTGCTTCCGCTTTCGCTTCACTAGCTTCTTCACCCAACCCTTCCTCTACATAAGATGTCGAGCTTCTCTACACATCACAAAAGATAATAAAAGTCAATAACAAATAAGTAAAGTATATGAAATTCATTAGCAAGAAGAAAGACTAATAAAAATGATTATTAGATCATAGAAGCAAATGAGATTAATGTAGCAAGAATTTACCGTAGGATGAATGCCTTGTTGAGCAAGATGGTCCACCAAGGCACTATAGCCTTGTTGGTACCCAATCTTATATTCGGCATTTGTGTTTTCTCTCCCAAAATCTCTTTGCTATACAATCATGAATGCAATCATTTAGATACGAAGCGTGATTAGTAATAAATTACATAACTAAAATAATCATAATAAAATCAAATTAAAAAACAAAACTTACAAATTGGGCTTGTAAATTGGATTTTCCACCCGAGCCAAGGTGAGATTGGCCCAAGAGATTGATTTTTGATTTGGTTGCTTCCCTTTGTTGTTTGGGACGTAGGATTGGGATGCTTGAACTCATGTATCACCCTTGCCCAATCTTTCTTTGAAGCCCACCCAGGCCTTTTTTTGCCATTTTTTTACATATCTTCGTAAGGATTGATGCTTATGACGAATATGCATACACATATTCGTCAATGCCCACACCTCCCCAAATCTATTTGATTGAGGAAACTCACTATTCAAAATTGCAAGTATCTTATTCTTGTCATCTTGGTCTTGTTGCTCCCAAGGAGTGAATACGTTGTGGCCAAAATATTTGAGAGCAAGGTCGTGCATCCTATTGATGAAGACATTGCCCTTGGTATCTTTGATGATGGACCCATCATCTTCTAAATTATAAAACAAATTGCATGATTCCTCTGATGGGATATCCATCGAAGGATTACCTCTATTGGAATTGGGCTCTTCTTTGGAAAGACAAAGATGTTTCAATATTTGTCTCTCTCTGGGAGATAGCGAACCATAAAAGTCCGCAATCCGATCGAAACCGGCGGATCCTCCTCTTCCACTATAAGAGGATCTTGGTCTCCTCCTAGAACCAATACCACTAGAAGACAATGTGTGTGTAGAGAGAGAGTGAGATGAAAGCTTAACAAATGGAAAGAAACAAAGGGAGCTTGAGAAAAAGAGAGAGTTTAAGAAACTTCAAATTGTGTGTGTGTGTGTGTGTGTGTGTGTGTGTGTGTGTGTGTGTGTGTGTGTGTGTGTGTGTGTGTGTGTGTGTGTGAGAGAGAGAGAGAGGGGGAGAGAGAGAGAGAGAGAGAGAGAGAGAGAGAGAGAGAGAGAGAGAGAGAGAGAGAGAGAGAGAGAGAGAGAGAGAGAGAGAGCACGCTTAATCACTAACACAATGATAGCAAGAACAAAGAAATAGTATGCAAAAAACTAGTGAAGAAATGCATTCGAAAACGCCTAATTGATACCATTTTTAGGATTCAAGTACGTGTGGCTATGCCACAACAATTTTAGCCACACGTGGCAAAAAAAAATTTCGAAATGTAATTATGTGCAAAAAGAAAACATTAATTTAGTGATTAAAAAAAAGGTGAAAGTTAATTTACAAAATTAAAAAAAATAAAGAATGTTCATCTTTTTATAAACACAATTTAGGTAGCTCACATATAGTTTGTGTAATCTAGTATCAAGAACAAAACATACACTACAAAATTAACATTAAAAGTTTTACCAAACCATTTATTTAAATGAAATCACAAAATTTCTATATGAAGATTGATCACATACCTCATTTGCTTGTCCTCATCAAAAGCTCTTTCTTTTCAAAAGACATCATCCTTTTTATTCTACAAATCAATCAATCAAAGGCAAATCATTAAAGATTAGCAATAACTATCTTTTATTTTTTGATGTGTAAGTTTATCTAATCTAGTTTTAAGATCAATACATATTGTACAAAAATCGCATTGACTCAATCACCACACAATTTAACAAACCATTTAATGAAATGACATGTGAATGCACCACTTAACCTCACAAAATGAACATTAAAAGATTCATAACATAACTCATTTGATTATAATCAACTATCTTCTTCAAATCAAACACATATAATATAATAATCAACTATCTAACCTACATTGTGTAACCACATCTCTCTCTCTCTCTCTCTCTCTCTCTCTCTCTCTCTCTCTCTCTCTCTCTCTCTCTCTCTCTCTCTCTCTCTCTCTCTCTCTCTCTCTCTCTCTCTCTCTCTCTCTCTCTCTCTCTCAATACAATTGACACATCAAGAAACACAAATCTCATTTCGCGCACCTTTTTTTTTTTTGCAAAAAATCCCCCGTGGTACATCCACGCCACTAGAATTTTGCAAAATTTGAATCCTAGAAATTTGCCACGGCGTGGCAAATTTCTAGGGAATTGATCATTTGCCAAGCATGGCACAACCACGGAATTTGAATTCCCAAAAAACTCTCCCAACGAGCCGGGAGTTGTCGTCTGAAAAACATGTCGGCATGGCTCTACCACGCGTGGCTCTACCACATGTGGCTCTACCACGCGTCAGTTGCCATGTGCATTGCCACGTGAATTGGCATGCAAACAGGATGAGCTCCAAATTGACCCTCATCTTATGTGCATGACAATATGCGTGGCAAATTGCCAATGTATGTAGTTGTGCTAATATCTCATATTTTTAGCTTATTATTCTCGTGTAATGTTCCAAATGCCTTACCATAATCTTAACCTTTTAGGATATTTGATATTATGACATGCCAAAAAAAAAGAGTAAAATCATGTCTGTAATCCATACAACATAATTATCATTATTACCAAATTGCATAGTTGTTATTCGAAACATAAATCCATTGCATATACTAAAAATTACAAATCTTATCAATTTCTTACAACATTAAAATCTCTATTACAAACTTACATCAAACTAATATCCTAAATTATTCCTCACACCAATATCTACAAATGACTTATACAAATCATTAAATTTAAAGATTCATACTATTATCACATGGCAAGGCCTTTGTGGTACATATACCACACCATTCTTGTTCTACTCTTAGCTTAGTGTTAAGGTGACATGGATATATTTTAGAAATTAAATTCATCCATATGTGTACGTGTGATTGACAATTTGTTTAACAATGGAGCATTGCTTCTTATTTTTTTGAAGTGGATGAATATCACATTTTAGAAAATTCAATTTCATTGTGTTATGTGAAATTGGCTTATGGAGCTGACTGCAAAAGCAGGCCTGGAACATACCCATTGCATACACTAGAGATCCAAGTAGCACATGCTAATGTGCTAGGTGACTTGCTTCTTTTATTGTAATTAACCCTCTATATGTTTTCTTTTTCTCTTACTCCAAAGTTGGCCTAACATTTAAAACGAATTGACTATAAGATTTATGGAATATAACATCTCATAACATTCTTAATGTGCAAGAAAACTTCTAGATACTATTACATATGATCACATGCCAAGAAAAAGTTTGATTATTTCTAGAAGCTAGCAAAACAAGAATTCTTCTCCGTTCTATGGACGTACTTCTCCTCTATTATAGATGGGAAAATACTCCCCTCTATACACTAGAGATTGCTTTTCCAAGCCAATGTGAAGAGTGAAGGCAAATGAAAGGTCAAGAGATTCATTCCATAACTTATGCTTCTTGACCCATAACTTATGCTTCTTGAAACATGACTTATGCTTCTTGAAAACATAACTTATGGTTCTTGAAATGCCACTCTTAAGTCAATTGTATAGATGAAGGGTCTGTTAAATTCACACGGAATGTTCACAACATGTACTTGTGATCTCCTAAGGTGTGTAGATGCACCAAGATCAAGACTAGATTGAGATTCAAGATCTATCTTTGATTCTATGGCAAAAACACACTACTACATGCATTCAATCACTTCCAGCTCTAACTCACACGTGTGGGAAGTGTTCCAATAATAATCTAAGTAAAAACAAGCTGCTCTCCTCGGGTACAGAGAGAAAATCATCATGAGCTCTCGGGTAGAGAGAGAAAGCTACAAAACCAATTACTCACAAAATCCACTCAATCTCAAAATCAATTAGATCCAAATGAGAAGTACAATGATACTAATAGATCCACGAGCTACCACGATGCTCAATCATGATTGGACCACACTTTTGCAACCTCTTAACCCTATTGGACCATTGATCCATTCACCTCTAAATTCTATTGGACCATTTTCAAGCATATCTCAGATTCTATTGGACCACTTATGGTTCCACCTCTAAATCCTATTGGACCTCTTAAGCTTCATCAAACAAAAGCATTGGACATTCATCAATCCATTTCTGAAGAGAACCAATTTGCTTTATTGAAATGAGGAAATGAACATGAGAAGCAACTCCAGTTGGTCCCTTCTTATAGTAGAGAGGAGGACCCTGGCCTCTGAATCCTATTGGTCCAGTCTTGCCTCTCTTTTTATTCGAATTTAAAAAAGTGTGGCACTAACTTGACATTTAGGACCTGCGACATTAAAAGTCCCTCAAAAAGGCCTAAAGTCCTTTTATTAACTTTTAACTAATCAATCAAATAACTATGTGATCATCGGGTTGGACTTACACACGTAGGGTGCCAAATACCTCTCACTTATTAACTAGGGTTAGGGTTGTCTTGAGATCCGCAAACCCTGCAACACAAACTTGGCTTAGATCTAGTTATGTAAAAAGCCTTTACTTGTAATACAATCATGGAGGTATGTTCCATGAATAGAGTAAACTTCAAAATAAAGAGAGACGTTGATCATTGAGAGAGAGAGTTAAAATAGCAATGATTGACTTATACAGTGCTTTCTTATTTCGACGGCACCACGTGTGCTTAGTTCTAGAATTATCGGGTTGTCTTTCTTTTACGAGCCCTTTGAGTGCTTTTAAGCAACTTTATCTTTATACTTACTTATCAGTTGAATATACAGTTTGTGATGAGCTATTCAATTGTCTTGTCTTGTTGCACTTGATGTTGTGTTGTGGTGATTGATCCGGTCGGGTGTTTAAACTGTTTTTTTAACTCCATGCACCACTAGTAGTGCACTGTGACACCTCACTAGACACCTCTACAGCCTATCTGGGCCATGTCATCCAGTTTCCTAATGACTCATTGATAGACCCATACCAACTCCACCACCATGTGTTTTGGCCTACAACCATTAATTATGAACATGTACACATAAGGGCCTCAATTCCCTTATAGTCACAGTTAACTTACTAGTTGTTGGTCTACCAGTCCCTAGCGTGGAACTCTAACATTCAGGTTTCAGGAAAAAAAGAGGGTGGATTTCCAGCGGCTACAGGCATCACATTTCTGAGTTTTACTAGCAGTTCTTTAACTTATAACTTGTAGGAAACAAAAAACACAACCCATCTGCTGTTCTTTGCATATTACCACTGCCTTTGCAGTGATTTACAATTAGCTTTACTTGTATTTACTTGTTTCCAGCATAAGCAATGGTTTAAAAACAAGATTTTGTAGGGTTTTGCATCACTGTGTTTGGGAAACAGCCATTATGCTGCCAAAATTTTCTAGAAACCTAGTTTTGCAACTATAGCAACTATTTTCACAAATAGTCATTTAATCTGAATCCAACCACCCTCAGGAATGGCTTTATAGGCTCACAATCCTGCAAACAAACTGTTAGTTTGCCAAAAAACGAAGCATAAACATGTACTTTCACAGTGAGCGGCCTTGCAATCCTGTCAACAACACCACCACTCAACAACCAAATGATTGGAGTATTTCTGCTTCTATTCCAGCCTATTCCCACCGTTTTAGAACCAAACCAATTTCCAAACAGGAAATATACAACATATAAAATACATTAACCATTAATATAAGAAGAATAAGAGACTAGGAAAAAAACTAACAACCAATAAAGTAACCGTTGCTTTCATAAAAATGCTAACCACAGAGAAATCAGCAACAACAGAATTGACACGGAATTTCTTCCAAGAAACCAATTCGAAAAGAAAGCATACACTAGTGAGAGCCCAGCCGGTATACTTTGTCAAATTTCAGAGTTCATGGACTGAAATTGATCTACAAATGATCACAAAGAGTGATTGGTAGCTTGGGATCTTGATCTATATCAAGACTAGCTTCCAAATCTAGCTTCTACTTGACAATCTTTGTGTTTCCAAGCAAGAACAATCAAAAAAGATGATCCACGGCTTCACACGTGTGAAGTACAGCTACTGTACGGCCTGATAATAGAGAAATAGTTCACTTATCATTTACAAAGCATTCATCCACAAAGAAAGTGCTTAAGAGAGTCAAAACACAATGATAGCTTCACAAACCAAGATTGCTCATCATTAGCTCAATAATGGATCCATCATGAATCAAGTACAAATTCACCATAATCTCTCTCTAAGCTACATCCAGCACGTGTAGGACAGCTCATTGTACTTATCCATATCCACTTTGGATAAGATCTATCAAGTTTGCCACATCATCCATTGGTGGTTTGTGTTGACCTTCTAGATTCCTACAATCTAGGACCTAACTCCTATAATTTAGGAGATGTCTTATTAGACTCAAATGAAAGCTAATCAAAATAGATCTGAATATTAAAAGTGTCATTTCACACGGACAGGTCCTCACACATGTGGATCCACATAGATGTCTAATATTCATCAAAAACCATGTGAAAATTGCTAAATTCTAACACTCCTCAATTTTTACATGATACAACTATAGTACATCTATCTACAACACCTAAGGCTGATCTTAACTTGATAAATGAATCCTTTGGCAAGGCTTTAGTGAGTAGATCAGCAAGGCAATCTGAAGAAGACACATGATGTAGCTTGATCTCCTTTGCTTGAACATTTTCCCTCACAAAATGGTGAGCAATCTTTATGTGCTTGCTCCTTGCATGGAATGTGGGATTGGTTGCTAATGCTTGGCTTGATTGGTTGTCACAAAATATTGTTGGCTGCTTCTCGGCCTCCATGACTTGTAATTCCACCAAAAGTCTCTTCAACCATAGAATCTCCTTTGTTGTGGATGTTAGTGCCTTGTATTCCGATTCGGTTGAAGATAGAGAGATAGTATCTTGCTTTTTGGAAAGCCAAGACACTATTCCATTGCAAAGAAAGTAACAAAAGCACTTGTGGACCGCCTATCCACTTTATCACCTACAAAATCAGCATCCGAATATGCCCTTAAGGCTAGATTAGATCCATCATATAAAATGCCAAAGTTCTTGGTGGCCGAGATGTACCTCGACACCCTTTTTGCATTTTTCCAATGACAAACTAATGGATTTTGCATAGATTGGCTTAGTTTGCCTACACTATAACTTAGATCAGGTTTAGTTATAGTGAGATAGATCAAAGAGCCTACAAGTCTCCTATATAGTGTGATGTCCTCAAAGGATGCTTCATCATCACTATTGGAAACTTTTACATTTTGCTCCATAGGAGTTTCTACTCCTTTACAGTCTTTCATTTCAAACTTTTCTAAGATAGAAGAAGCATATTTGGACTGACAAATAAAACTCAAATCCTTGCCTCTTGAAACTTCTATTCCTAATATGAAATGAAGATTACTAAGATCTACCATCTTAAACTCCTTAAACAATGCTACTTTCACTTCTTGTATACCATCAAGATCATTTCCACTAAGGATAATGTCATCAACATACAAAATGAGAATGATGATTTTATCATCATTAAATCTTAAGTATAAAGAAGGATCATAATCACTTACAACAAACTTAATAGAGTTTAAGAAGGTATTTAACATAGAGTACCAAGCTCTAGGTGCTTGCTTAAGCCCATAAAGGCTTCTTAGCAACAAACACACTTTTTTCTCTTGATCTTCTTTGATGAAGCCCTCGGGTTGCCTCATGAAAATCTCCTCTTCCAAATATCCATTGAGAAAAGCATTAGTCACATCAAGTTGAAATAGAGGCCAATTGAAAGTAGTTGCAAGAGAAATAATCAACCTTATGGAAACTAGCTTAGCAACAGGAGCAAAAGTTTCATCGAAATCTACTCCCTTGGTTTGCAAAGCCCCTTTGCCACTAGCCTTGCCTTGTGTTTGTTGATGCTCCCATCTTGATTGTACTTCAATCTATAGATCCATTTGCACTCAAGTGGCTTTCTTCCTTGAGGAAGATCCACAAGCTTCCATGTGTGATTCTCCATAAGAGCATCATACTCCTTTTGCATGGCATCCCTCCATTCTTGTGACTCCATAGCTTCTTCAAAGCAACTTGGCTCATCAAACATAGAGGTTAGAAAAGTGTAAGAGGTAAGTGAATGTAGATCTTCCCTTTGTTCACCTTTGTCAACATAGGTGAGCCTTGAGGGCTCGGCCTTCCTTCTTGTAGATCTCCTTGGAGTCCTCGGATCTTGAGATCCATCTAATTCACTCGCCATTTAGAAAAGCAAATTTCACATCCATCTAATGCAAAGGCCAACCAAAATGTGAAGCTAAAGTAACAAGTAGACGTAGAGTATTCCACTTACATACTGGCGCAAAAATCCTCTCATAGTCGATCCCTTTACGTTGTGCATACCCTTTGATCACCAATCTTGCTTTGTGCTTTGCTATACTTCCATTTGCATGGTACTTAGTCCTGTATACCCATTTGCAACCAATGGGTTTCTTGCCAACTGGTGGTTCCACTCTCTCCCATGTGCTATGCTTAGCAATTGACTCCATCTCCTTTCCCATGGCCTTGACCCAAATGTCATCATCTTTCGCTTCACCATAAGTCAACTACATGAGTTAAGACAAAACTACTGTATTTAAATTTGAGTGTCGTTTCAATCTAATACTGTCAATAACTAACAGGTTAATGAAGGTCAAAGCTTTCCTCACCTTCTTGTCGAACACTTTGATGACCGTTTCATTTGTGAGTCTTCTCTCTTCACTTGTGGCAACATCCCACACGTCCTTCTCCATCCAAAAGTTTTTCATTTTGAATTTACACACTGCATAGTTGGAAATCCTGTCCAATTTGCTACTTTCACTCAAAATGGACTCTCCCATGTTTGTCATCGCAAAACTGCTTGAAACTACTACCGTAGGCTAAAAGTAGTATGTCGAGGCCAATTGCGATGTTAGAAGTCAAAAATAATGACCTACACTTTTTCTCTTACCAGGCCGCCCGCCACTTTTTAGCCAAATTGAAAGCCAAATCGGCGTCGCCTTCCAAAATGCACTCTGTTGTCAACTCCCAACTACGTGCCCAATGGAATGGTGAAATCACTTTTGGTGCACTCCGAACACTTTCTCCATTGCAATCACTCTATTTTGCAGTACCATACTTGTAGGTACAGTTCGGGTGCCCTTCGTTTAGAGTCAGTAGCCCTTTGTTTGGGTCAAAATGGATAAAGGAGGCAAAATTAAGGGCTTTTTGTGTTTTTGAACTGTTTCTTCACTTTGAAGAAACTTCACACTTCAAGAAACTTGGGACCCAACTCAATGTTCAAAGTGAAGATTTTTATTGAAGTTGAATGGCCAAATGCCCTTCAACCCCTTCTATTGAAGTTTCCCATGGATTTAAGGAGATCCAACAGTCTCTTTGCATCTCACGGTCCACAACTCAAATATCTCAACCGTAGATGATTTTTAGGCTTGATCTGATGGCCAAAAATCTCCACGCATGCTGATACTCTCTCCTACATACACAATGCACCTTATGCCACTATGTGCCCTCATGCACTGGCCGTGTGATTGCATGTCGTGACCTTCTCCACCTTTTCTGCTTTTTTTGCTTGAAAAAAGAATTTTGCTGCCCTGATCTTTTTGATCTAGAGCTTTGATCCTAGCACAACTGTTCACGGCCTGCTGGTAGTTGTGAAGATGTGTATTTATTAAACAACGAATATACATCCGAATGAAGCAATATATATTCACATAAGAAGACAAGAGCTGGATACATATATAATGAAGGGACCTGCCTATATTTTTCGCGACATACTAAATATCACATATAAAGGACAAGTCCTCAGCAATGAAGCGACATCTACAACAACCCTTAAATAAAGACACTTACATGAAACGACTCGATTCGAATCGACAATTCTAACTATAGTAATCTAAACTCAGGGTTAGATACATCTTTGCGGTATAATCTACATACGTGTCATATATATTGGTTAACCTTATTCAGTAAAGCGACACGCCTCTAATTTATAAAGACGTGATTGTTTGCTTTGAAGATGATAAAGAGAAGACATGATTCAGTCTTACTCACCAGGAGATATAGTTTATGTATTCGCTGAGAGATAAAAGTTTATGTACTTGTGAGAGATCTTCTGAAGTACTCTAACAATCTTTCTTATATAAATCTATCTATGGTCAGACAGTTGCATAAGTACATTATAGTCTATGCTGTGTATCCGTAAAAGTGTTCTAACGAACTGTCTTAAAACTAACTTATTCGTTCATTCGAATATTTGTTCGACACTCGAATACTTGTTCGATACCCGAATAACGTTTATCATCAGAAGTCTATCTCAGTCATCGATAGAAAAGTATGTATACAACTGAATTGATAGTCCCTGTCTGAAGAATTGAGATAAGATATCTGTATTCTGAATATCTCCGAACATATATTTCTAACATATTCGAAGATTATACAAGAGATTTAACTCTGAGGAGAACACTAGTTGTTGAGGACTACTGTTTAACTTTTGTTAATCCAAGAATAAGATTAACTTATGATCACTGATGAACGAATACATCGAAATCAATCGAATTCTTGCCGACACCTTAATCAGATAGAGTGGAGTACATTCGTACTACTCTGATAACAATTCTCCTGTAGAACGCCAATTCTTCTATTCGGAAGAGAAGACTGATATTCCGATTTTAAATATTCATTTATCCATTAAGTAATACTGGTTACTTAACCCAAATGTCTGTTTGACAACCAGACTAATTCTCCATTTTATATCATACGAATAAGTCAGAACAATATCACACGACCATGAGGAAAGTCTCTGGACATTCTTAAAACATAAGTTACGTGGCATAAAAGAGTCGCGGGTTCTCCATGCACACAGTCACTCTCAAGCGTGCACCTATGCGTCTACTCTCTCTCTCTCTCTCTCTCTCTCTCTCTCTCTCTCTCTCTCTCTCTCTCTCTCTCTCTCTCTCTCTCTCTCTCTCTCTCTCTCTCTCTCTCTCTCTCTCTCTCTCTCTCTCTCTCTCTCTCTCTCTCTCTCTCTCTCTCTCTCTCTCTCTCTCTCTCTCTCTCTCTCTCTCTCTCTCTCTCTCTCTCTCTCTCTCTCTCTCTCTCTCTCGATGAATCCTTTTTTTTTTCGTTTATACAAAGCCGTGGGAGGCACAGTTCCTCCATCCTGTCAAAATATTGGAAAAATCTATCTAATGTTGTGAGTAGGGGTCCTATAAATGCCAAAGATGAATTAAGCTCTTTTGGCTTAGTAAAGACCCATCTTAGAATAAAATATTCAAGGTAGGTAGAAGTAGAAACTCGAGCTAGCATAGGAATTGCCATTTGTACTTTGCATGCCACATTTAATGCATGAAGAGACTAGGTGGCACAATTAGACATAGTGAGGTGGCTTGAATAAGTCTAGATAGCTTGAGAGGTGGATTCATAACTCCAATTCAACTCAAAGTAGGAGGAGAGTCCATGGATCTATATATATGTGATATACTCTCATTGAGAAAATGATGAAATTTGTGTGTAATGCAAATTTGGAGACAAGCTCTTTGTGCCCTCTCTCTCTACTCGAGTTTTGTACTTTCATTTTTTCTCTCTAGCCGAGTTGAGGCATTTATTATGCTTAGTTTCATGTTTTGTTGACAGATCTTGCTTGTAACACAATAATATTTCTTGTACGGTCAGCTTTCCTTATTGTCAATCAATGCTAGTCTAATCTTTATGGTATTATTGGGCTTAGGAGATCAAAAGTACATGTGTAGGGCATCCCACACGTGTGAATTCAACATGGTATCAGAGCCTACCTAAGATTTACAAGCAAATCTAATAAAAAAGTTTGCAAATTTGATCAGATTTCAAGCTAGGAATTGTCTAGATTCTACTTTCTAGCTAGTTTGTAGTTCTTTGGTGATTTAGAGCTTCAAACCACTTTGAATGGTCCAGATCAAGTACTGTACGGAATTTCAGGTGCTGGCACGTGTGAAATCTGCCCATATTTAATTTGGTGATTCTCTCTCATCTCAGATCCAAATTTCATGCAAATTAGCCCACTAGAAAGCTAAAAATGTGTAGAATCTGATGCAATTTGAATCATGACAGTTGGATAAGCCAATCAAAAGTTATAAGCTTTTGAAGAGTCGTAGGTAGGGTGCCTAGACCTGTGACAAATCGTGAGTACATGTCATTTATTGCTTGAATGATCAAAAAAATCATCCAGAAGTTGACCAATCTCATCTATATGTGATTTAGACAAAATTTAGAGGTTCTAGGCAAATTGTTTCATACAAACAGATTGTATTTGAGTCAATTTGACATTTTTGGAGTATTTCACACGTGTGAAATTCAAAGAACCATAGCTTTTGCCATACTTCATCTGTTTTTATGATTCAAATCTTGTTTTAGAGAGATTGTCAAGCTAGTGAGATCTATCTCACAATCTTTTGCTTATTCTTACATAGGATTGGTTCCTATAGTGAGAAGATAAGCAATTTTTTCATCCATCTTTTTTTATTTCCATCATTCTTTATGACTTCAATGGATGTCTTTCTATTAGAAGCAAGTGAAATATTGTCAACCTCCAATTACTCAATCTGGAAGGTTAGGATGGAATCAGTCTTAATACTACAAGATGTGATGGATATTGTACTTGGAATTGAAGAATAACCACAAATTCTTCAAGAAATTCCAAAGTACAAAAAGAGAGCTAGGATGGCTCTGCATTATATTAAGATGAATGTCTCAAATGACATCTTAAGAGAAATTGGTGCTTGTACTAATGCCAAAGATGCTTGGGATACTCTCAAGTCCATCTATGAGGCAAAGAATACTTCTAGACTTCTAACACTAAGAAACAAGATTTTTCAAAGTGTACAGAGAAGTGATGAATGTGCTTCAGCTTATGTAATGAGAGTTAAAGACCTCTATAGAGAATTGTCATGCATAGGAGACTCCATCAACCAAAATGAACTTGTTCAAGTCATACTTAATGGGTTAAAGGAGGAATATGACAACCTTGTTCAGAGTTATGCCATTAAGGAGGATCTACCAAGTTTGGAAGCACTCCAAAGTGTGCTCATTTCTGAAGAATCAAAACAAGAGCATAAACTCTTGAAAATGGAAAGATTGTCTCTCAACATTGATGGTAAAGCTCTCTTTACCAAAGTCAAGCACAAGACAAGAAGTAAGAGGCAACACCAACCCTCTTCAAGCAAGAACAATCTTATTTCCAAGGAGAAAGGAGAAGAGGATGAGTCCTCTCAAGCTTCCACATCCAAGAAGAAGAAGAAAAACATCAAGTGTTTCTTTTGTGGCAAGAAGGGGCATTATGCCACCAATTGCTTCAAGAAGAAGAGTCAATTCAAGCAAGCCAACATTTCTAATAAAGAGAAGGAAGATGCTCATGCAAGTGATGGAGAGGTATCTCTTATGGTCTCGAGTTTTTCTTCATCACCTTTCAAGAAGGATGGTTCGTGGTATATCGACAGTGGAGCTTCTTCACATATGTGTAGCTCCAAGCATTCTTTTTCATCCATGTCACCTTATGAAGGAGCCAAGAAGTCCACCTACACAGCAAATGATCATGAGTGTGCTATTGAAGGCATAGGGACCATTCCCTTAAAGCTTTCATCATCAAAAGTTATTTCTCTGTCTAAAGTACTTTTTGTTCCTAAGTTAACAAAAAATCTTATTAGTGTTGGGCAACTGTTTGATAGTGGACTAGATGTGAATCTCAATGTTGATACATGTACAATCAAGAAGCATGATGACATCCTTGCATTTGGGTCTAGACATGATGGACTCTACAAGCTTGATCCCAAAGAGTATGCTAACTCTTGTGATAGTACTTTTGCTTCTCATATTTCTTTGGAGGAACTATGGCACAGAAGGTTGGGACATCCTAACTATAGTTCCATGGTGTCCATGGTCAAGAAAGCCAAAGCTATTGGCTTGCCTAATCTTATCTCCAAGAATTTCAAGCCATGTGAGGCTTGTGCCATATCTAAGTCTCATAAGAAGCCTTTTTCAAAGTCATCTATCAAGACTACACATCCATTGGAGCTCATACACTCGGATGTGCACTTCTCATCTTCAAAGAGCAAGGGTGGTGCTACTTGCTTTGTAACTTTCATTGATGATTTCACTAGATTTACTTGCTTATATCTTCTAGCTTCAAATTCTATGGTGTTTGACTATTTTCTAAAGTTCAAAGCTCTAGTTGAAAAGCAATTTTCATACAAAATCAAGATTCTTAGAAGTAATGGATGTGGCGAGTACACTTCCAATAAATTTCATGATTATTGTGAGCTTGAAGGCATTAAAAGGGAGTTTTCTTGTGCATATACACCATCTCAAAATGGGGTGGCTGAAAGAAAGAATAGAACCTTGTGTGAATGTGCCAAAACCATTAGAATTGAGGCATCCTTGCCAAAAGACTTTTGGAGTGAGGCCATCAATTGTTCAAACTATCTTTGCAATCGACTCCCTCATGTAGCACTTGGAGGAAAGTCACCATATGAAGCATTTTATTTGAAGAAACCTAAGGTTGATCACCTTAGAGTATTTGGATGCATATCCTTTTTCCATATTCCCTTGGAAACGAGAAAGAAGGATGATACTTGTGCAAGCAAAGGAGTAATGGTTGGATATTCATCCAACAAGAAAGCCTATCGAATCTACATGCTCTCTGCTTCTAAAGTAATTGATAGTAGAGATGTAGTTTCTCATGAAGAAGAAAAGTCCAATCTTGGAGGGGCCGAGATCAAGCAACCTCAAAATCTATCTCCTTTTGTTATTGAAGACAATCAACATATGGAGGAGTCGAGATTCGAAGATGAAAGTCCTCAGATTTTCACTCCTAGAATATCCATGAGGGAGAGATCCGAGACCAAGAGGCTCACTTATGATGACAAAGGAAAACAAGTGGATCTTGATTCCACTTATGCTTATTTCATTTCCCATGAGGAGCCCAAAGATGTCCAAGAAGCCCTCAATACCAAGGAGTGGTATGAGGCCATGAAGATTGAACATGATGCCTTGATCACCAACCACGCATGGGAGCTAGTGGATCCACCACCTAACATGCATATCATTGGATGCAAGTCGGTGTTCAAGATCAAGTACAATCATGATGGCTCCATCAACAAGTACAAGACAAGATTATGTGCTAAAGGCTTTGCACAAATATATGGCCTTGACTATGAAGAAACCTTTGCTCCTGTAGCAAAGATGGTGACAATAAGAATCATAATCTCTCTTGCCTTATTTTTTAAGTGGAAACTATTTCAACTTGATGTCTCCAACACTTTTTCGAATGGCTATCTTGAGGAGGAGATATATATGGAACAGCCTGAAGGATTTATCAAGGATAAATCTAAGGTGTGTTTGCTATTTAGAAGTCTTTATGGCTTGAAGCAAGCACCTAGATCATGGTATTCAAGACTCAACAACTTTCTACTTTCATTAGGATTTGTGCTTAGTGACTATGATCCTTCTATGTACTTAAAGTTTGATGGTAGTAATATTGTCATTCTTCTAATCTATGTAGATGACATTATTCTTAGTGGAAGTTGTTTGATGCTAGTTCAAGAAACTAAAGATGCATTAGGAAGAGAATTTAAACTGCAAGATCTAGGAGAGATCCAGTACATTTTAGGCCTTGAGATTGATTTTCATGAAGAGTATGCTTTTATTTGTCAATCTAGATATGTCTTTTCTATGTTGAGAAAATTTAATATGCAAAATTGTAAAGGCATAGATACTCCCATGGAGCAACATGTAAAAGATCCTATTAAAGGTGATGAAGGATCCTTCAAGGACATCACACTTTATAGGAGTCTTATAGGCTCTTTAATTTGGCTTACTATCACTAGACCCGATTTGAGCTATTGTGTGCACAAATTGAGTCAATTTATGCAAGGTCCTAAGATCCAACATTGGAAGATGGCCAAGAGAGTTCTAAGATATGTATCTTCTACTCAAGAGTTAGTCACATTGACAAGAGATTTACCATATAATGTGTAATATGATTTTCACTCGCCTTTAATTGCATCCACAAACTCAATTGTTGATTCCTCAATTAGTAGGACATCAGTATCAAATAGTTTATCTTTTCCAAGCAATTTGACCATGTTGTCAAGCTTTGTCCAGACTTCAACTTTTTTAATCCTTGTTCTTCCTTTTTCTTCAAAATCCTTTGTGGCATTGAGTACATATATCCAAATTAAGTACTGGATTTTAGTCGGTTTTCCGGAATGATTTGATAAGAAACGACGAGCTTTGGATCCTCCTATGCATGGTTTGCATGGGATGTTTTCCGTTTTTCTCGAAAGCTTCTCATCCTTTTGTATTTTAGCATGTCCTTTATGAAGACCCGCTTTTGATAGAACTTCCTCCAATCGAGTTATTGCTTTTTTGGCTAATGAGTCTAGCTTAGTATTCCAGACAAACCAAATATGAAGGTATATCGATTTCTCGATAATTCTAACCTCTCCATGTAGTGTACAAATGTGGACATTTTTAAGCGGAATCGATAGTACTGGTTTCCAAGTTAGATCTTCTATATGCCTTGAAACTCTTGTACTCTTCGACATGTCTTGTGTAGTTGCAATAGAGACATGGATGTTTTGAATTTGCTCCATGTGAGACGTTGAACATGCACTTCAATGACTCCAGCCAAATGCCATTCCACCTTAAAATCACATATTCCAGGAACGTTGAGTGGTGTGCCTCTCATATGATTCATAATTATCTCTAGATAATCTGTTTTACTAAAAATTCAAAATAGAATGTCATGATCTTCTTTTAAAACCTATTTGAAACACAAACTCATGGACTATGTTAAGAGAATTGAACAATATTACTCGATCAAGTATATATAAAACTTAGACCTATAATAACAAAACAATATTAGCTTAAAAGACAAAATCATAAATTCTCAAAATGAATTAGTTGCTAGTACTCAATAAAATAGATTTAAACCTGGAAAGCTACTAACCACCATATGTTATTTTTAGACTGCACACTAAAATTAAGACTCTCCAAGTTTATCGTATTGCTTAATGCTCCATTTATAAGTGTAACACTAACCCTTTCAAGCTTTTGTCCCTTTATTACTTCTGATTCATCTAACTTGAGGACTAATATCAATTTTTCAACACTTTCGTTCATGATTTCATAAAACTTTACAATAAATCTCAGTAAATGATTCAAATCTACAAACATATTATTGGTGTAATCATATGACAAAGTGCCATGTTTTGAGTTAAAAATTTCATTGATATGGTTAGGAATACCAATGATGTTTTGCAAATCCCTGTTTAACACATCCCTCTCTAATTTGATTTGAAATGGTCAAGGAATAGGAAATTATTTTATTTGTACTTGTCCAAATGCCTCTTTGATAATTTTAAACATTGTGCCATATGCATCCCTGCTAATACTTGAATAATCACATGCTCCTAATTGTATCAATTTTTGGTCAATAATCTTGTCGACTTCGCCCATAAGGGCCTCTGCAATCTTGGACTTGATTCGAGAATATCATTGGTTTCCTAGTAGACTCGTCATTGACTTGGCTGTAAGTATTGTACTCAAAGACTTTCCAATCATGTCCTTGTCTTTGAGATTTTGATTGGTGACTAAAGCTGATATGCAAAATACAAATAAGATTTGAAAAAAAACAATTCACAATCATTGATGTGCTAGATGAAACAAAACACATGAATAGTTTAAAACAAAATCTTACTTGAAAGCATATATTCTTTTTTCCGTTGACCCCCGTTTCATGAAATCTCGTCAATACCTTTTAAATAACTCTTTTTCGCTTACTGTTCAATATTTTCTTCTGTAATGTATTTACTTCTACATTTATTTGACAATATGAGGTACGCAATGTTTGTACAATTAGTTTCATATTGTCATTTTCTTGTTTAAGGTTTAATATAATATTTTGCAAGAAGTCATGTTAGTTCATGGTAGAAAATAGAATCTTGAATTATGGACCCCACGTGTTGTGGCTACCCAACTTCCAGCTAATTACACACGTTACTAATGAGGTCAAGTCATCGAAGTTGTGCGAGCAGACCAAAAACTCAGTCGGAGTTTTAGAATCCAACGGTTTTCTCTCTCTTACGTGGCATTTCTTAGACAGCCCTTTTGGGCCTTGGAACTCCTCTAATGTCATAACTTGACATGTGTACTTGTCTATTTTACCTCTAATGCCAAAAATGGCCCTATCACCTAGTACTTACACATAAATAGGTGTCTATAGAACTTTAAGTACACCTAACTCAACATGACTAAAATATTTTTGTTTATTTTCCACACCTGCGAACATGCACCACATGTGTGGGATTTCTCACAATCAAGAATTGTATAATAACAAAGCTAGATTTTTTCAATTTTTCACACTCCTCAAAAAATAGCTTGGTGAGGTACTAGATCAACCAAGGAGCTTGTGAAACTTGTTGAGTGGATCCTTTGGTATGCATGTGAAATGAAGGATATTCCATAGCATCAAATTCACCATATCCACATGATAAGATTTCTTTGGTAGAAATCACTTGCCAACTCCTTTGAAGAGCATTCCACCAATTTGCCACCATATCCTTGTGTTTCCTCCATGCTTGATGATGATCTTTGACTTGAAAGCTCCACTTGCATGATAGTTGCACCATAAAGAGTGGAATCCGAGGCTTCCATGCCTCATAAAGATCATAAAGATCAACATCATAAGATGAGCAAATGTGATGATTATCAAGATTTTCAATAATTCTAGCTTGACTAGTCTACATACTATGAACATTTTCCATGATGAATCTAATCTTGAAATCAAACACCATATTGATCTTATTGAAGCTACATACTTGCTCAAGGATGTAAGTGTCTTTTGTGGATGATTCACTTATTCTCAAGAGAAGTTTACAAATTGCCTCACAAAATGGAAAAACATGATTTTCAAACTATGAGAGATTATCTCATTCTTGGTCTTACTAGATCCAACAACATACATTTGATGACACAACCACTTGCTTTCAAAATGATTTGGAAACATATCTAAGCCATCAATGACAAGAAATATGTCCATACAATAGGTTAAAACATCAAAGTAAAGTTAAAACGCTACATTGAATGAGAAGGTAGAAGTCTCCTAGAAAACCTCAAAAAAGAACTATTCCAAGCATGAGAATATATCCTTCTTTGGTAAAGTGAACAGATGTAAATCACTTTTTTGAAGACTAAGCAACATTTTAGGAATAATTTTTTAGATGATTATGGGAGGCAATTGAGATTCGCTTGTAAACCAATTTATAAAAATTCAAACTCTATTCATCGAAGTAATCCATGTGACAATGTTAGATTTGGCAAAATGATGGACATGCCGAGCAATGTTAGGATGTTGAGTGTTACCATTTAAGTTTAAGAACAACTCACAATCATGTGATTCAAGAACTCCAATAAGATACACTCATTGTGTTATATATCTTCTTTATTACAACACATAGGAAATAAATGAAATAAGAAGTGAATACTTGGAAGCTATACTTTAAGGAAATTAATGAAGATGATGAATGAGCAGAGTTATAGAGTTCTCATGGTTTGGTTAGCTCATGCCTAGATGCATCAAAATTGAGGGAGAAATTTATATTTAGTCGGTCATAGGCAGAACTAGCTAAGAAATGTAAACACTGTGTATTAGGTGAAAATGGTTACTATGCCAAAAAGAAATAGCGACCGGTTTTAATATGAACTTGCTACATAAGGATCCTGAATAATTGTGACCATAACAAACGTGAAGCTTGACATCAGTAAAGAAGTGTATCGTTGCAGCTGGTTGTTTAGCCGATTGGGCGAGCACTGACAGAAGTGACATAGAGGATTTTTTGTGACCCATCCACCCCATAAGCGGCCTGCACTTGGTTGTTTCCGTCGATACACTGAGATAGGGCGATGTTGAGGTCCGATCCCGCATCGGTGCAGCTTAGGCAAAACCCGCAGCTCCCGCCGATGGTGAGCGCAGCGTTGCCCGAGGTCAGCATTAAGGTGAAGAAACCACCGCAGTTGTTTTGGCAGCATTGGCCAGGGGTATTCCGGAGGGCTTGAATTGCCGCGTTGGCATCGGCAACAGATACAGACGCTCCGTTTACGCTCAGGCAAGATGCCTGCGCCGTCGCCACACCCATGTTGCTCGACATTGCCACCATTATCAACAGCGCTACCATGCCAGCTTTGATGCTCCTCATTTCTGGTGTTTCGCTGGGTCGGCCGAATCGCTTTCCTTCTGAATATTGAAATGAAATGATATATAGTCTACACAAGAAGAGACGAACACAGCTGAATGAAAGAAATCACTAGAGCCTGCAATCTCAGGCCAGTACGTACGTACGAACTGCAACAGGCACAGATGAGCTTGTATTCAAGGTTAGTCGTAACGGTTGCTTGCAGCGATTCCAATGCTGGATGCAGCAGATAGAAAAAATTGATAGTATATTGAACTCAGGGACGCTGCACAGAGCTAGAATCGAAGCTAACTGCTACAGATTGCCCAAATGCTGTCCTGGATGCAGATTTCTTTGAGAAAGCAGGAGTTCCTTCTGCCCTCTTTATACTCCGAGTCGTTACCACGTATGAATGAGCTTGGGTCAAGCTTCTTCTACGGAGATTTAGTGAACGAAGGAAAGAAAGGCGACTTGGACTTGGTCCCTTTTCCTCACTATAATTAATTTACTACTATAGTTGTTGAGTAACTTGCATCCATCCATGTAATTAGTTCCTAATGTTGTGTACATCTATCTATCTCCTTCCAATGGACCATTTCATCTATGATCTCCTTCCAATGGACCATTTCTCCCTCTCTCACACAATATGTCAAGGTGGACCCTCCATCCATGTTTCTTACCTCTACAAAGTGTTAATATTTAATTGCCTTATTGTTATATTCTCTATACTCTCTAATATTTAACACTAAGGGAGTGTTAATTGTTGACTTCTTCTACTCCTAGCTAGCTTTAGTGTTAAGGTCTCTCTTATAAGAAGTTAATATTCAATTATATGTACTTACAATTTGTTTAACATTCAAGCATATGTCAACATTTGTCACGTACGCATTGTAGAGCATATTGAGAGCGTTTCTTATTTAAATTTTATCAACCTAAAGAATGCATCTTGGTTTTCAAGGGAGGCTTGAACTTGAGACCAAAGAAACTTTGGATGCCAAGCTAACCAAGTGAGCCGACCCTTGGATCAACCTAAAGAATGAAACATCTTATTGTGAAATCCTTGTCCTTCTCTACTTTAGTGTATAAGAACATAAAGATTTGGATCTGAATTTGTTCTTACAAACCCATGAGAAAGAAAGTAATTGTCAATGCGTCCATACCATGCGCGTGGCGCTTGCTTAAGGCCATAAAGTGCTTTGTGTAGCTTACATACCTTCTGTTCCTGTCCTTTTGCCATAAAGCCCTGCGGTTGGACCATGTAAACTTCTTCCTCTAAGTCACCATTCAAAAATGCGGACTTCACATCCATTTGATGGATCTTCCACCCAAAATGAGATGCTAGGGTAATGATAAGGCGTAGCGTAGTCCACTTAGCCACTGGAGCAAATGTCTCTTCATAGTCAATTCCTTTGCTTTGCTCATAACCCTTCACTACTAGGCATGCCTTATGCTTTGCTATCGTGCCATCCGCATGAAACTTTGTTCTAAACACCCATTTGTTATCAATGGGTTTCTTTCCAAGTGGTAGACCAACCAACTCCCATGTATCATGTCTGTGGATGGATTCGATCTCCTCTTCCATTGCCCTTTGCCACTCTTTGTGATCTTTTGCCTCATCAAAGGTTGATGGCTCTCGACACTTCAAAATGTCACTCATTAGGGCATAGTTCACATGATAACGATTGGGAGACTTCATTTCCCACGTTGATCTTCTCACTTCTCCTTGTGTGCTAGATCCTGATTGATTTAGCTTTGCGTCCTTCATGATCTTCTCATACCATTTGCTTTATCATGGAACGTGCACTCTCCATAATAGTCTTGTTTTTCCTTTCAGCTACACCATTACTATGCAGCGTGTGTGATTGTGTGAATTGTCTTTTGATGGCATGTTCTTTGCAAAAGTCCTCAAAATCATCAGATTTGTATTTGCCCCCTCTATCATATCTTAGCACTTTGATGCGTGCATCCAATTGGTTCTCTACCAAAGCCTTAAACTCCTTGAAGCGAGCAAAAGCGTCAAATTTCTTCTTCAAGAAATAAATACATGTCCTTCTAGAGTAATCGTCTATGAAAGTCATAAAATAATATGCTTTCCCCAATGACATGGTCTTCACTGGGCCACACAGGTCGTTGTGAATAAGTTCCAGCGGTTTCTTAGCTCTTGTAGCCCCACCTTTCTTGAATGTCTCCTTGTGATGTTTTCCCGTGACGCATCCTTCACATATTGCATGATGATCATCCTACAATGCCGATAACCCTATTACCATCTTCAGCTTCGCCATCAATCTCAAGTTCCCATAGTTCAAATGACCAAGTCTTCTGTGCCACAACTCAGATGTTGTTGAGATAGCCAAACCATATTCTCCTGGTTTTGCAGCATCCAATTTATAAAGGCCACAATTACTATCTCTATAACCTTTCGCCACCACTTTATGATTGTGATTCATATCCCTCATAAGGCATCCATCCTTGACAAATTCAACCTTAAGATGTTGATTAGCCATTATCCAACAGAAAGCAAACTCTTTTTTAGTCCAGGAACATAAAGCACATTAGGGATGTTCTTGATTTTACCATCAAGAAACTGCACAAGTACATTGCCCACACCCTATATTTGGCATTCCTCCCCATTGGCTTGAGTGACCTTATCCCCATCATGGATTGGTGAGAATTTCTCAAACCAATCACGTTTCCCGGTCATATGCCTTGTGGCACTTGATGTGAAAAACTCAGATCCAAAAGATGCTAAAGTTTCATAAAGATCTTGGCCATGGAAGTTATGCACATCTAGATTGAAAAAATGATAGAAATTGTGATGTTAAGCATACTAAACATCAACTAAACATCAAAATCTGATCATAAGCTTCCACAAACAGAAACTTGCTGTCCCTGTCCGTACTTCAGAGCCTACAACCTGCATTTCACACGTGTGAAGCCATAGCAACAAAGAAATCACAATTCTAGTGGCTAGAATGCAAGATATGAACAAAAAAGTGAGAGAGAAGAAGATGGACCTTCAAAGAGCATAACATTCATTCAATAGAATGAAAATGAGATGTGTACATACTCGTGGAGATGGCTATTTATAGCAGCCATAGTGCCTCTTGGCCACTTGTCTTATGATAGGCTAAAATTGGGGTCCAATAGGATTCACCCATATACCTAGAAATTTGGTCAAATAGGAATGCACCAAATTATGAGCCAATAGAAGAGCTCCACACTCGACCTCCTCTAATTAATGTGACCTCAAAAGTAGTGTACACATACTTTGGGCCTCTACATACATGTATGAACCTATCTCTAACTTTTATTTGGCCATAGGCCTACAAAATCTCAAGTTAGGAAAATACTACTAGTTGACAATTTTTCACACTCCCTCTTCAACTAGTTTTAGCATAGATTTAGAAAGTACACCAAGACTTGTTCTATGCTTGAAAAATAAGTCCTTTCCCAATGCTTTGGTAAAGATATCAGCCACACATTCCTTTGATGGGACATGTTCAAGCTTGATCTCTTTTGCCAACACTTGTTCTCTCACAAAATGGTAAGCCACCTCGATATGTTTGCTCCTTGCATGGAAAACCGGATTGCTTGCTAGACTTTGGGCTGAAAGGTTGTCACAAAAGATGATTGGACTCTCTGAAAAATCCAGCAAATGAAGCTCCATAATCATCCTCTTGATCCACACCATCTCCTTTGTGCATGATGTCAAAGCTTTGTACTCGGCCTCACTAGAAGAAAGTGATATAGTTGCTTGTTTCTTCGACATCCATGAGATAGCTCCATCACCTATGAAAATAGCATGTGCATTTATGGATTTTCTATCCATAAGGTCTCCTGCAAAATCTGAATCTGAAAAACCAAATAAGTTAGGTGATGAGCCTCTATAAACAATGCCAAAATCTTTTGTTCCCGAGATGTATCTCAAGATCCTCTTTCCTAGTTTCCAATGTTCTATGCTAGGATCTTGCATGAATTGGCTTAATCTACCAACACAATAAGATAAATCAGGTCTTGTGATGGTTAGATATATAAGAGAACCTATTAGCTTCCTATAGAGAGTAATGTCCTCGAAGGATCTTTCATTACCTCTTATAGTTAGCTTTACATGTGATTCCATAGGTGTATCAATAGGATTTGCATCTACCATATGAAATCTATTGAGAATAGAAATAGCATACTTCTCTTGTGAAATAAAAGTGATTTGAGAAGTTCTAATTACTTCTATTCCTAAGATATAGCTCAAAAGACCAAGATCATGCACTTCAAATTCCTTTTTTAGTGCTTTCTTGATATCTTCTATATCTTCCTTGTTCCCTCCACTTAAAATAATGTCATCCACATAAATTAGAAGGATTGTAACATCATTAGCACTAATTCTAAAGTAAAGTGAATGATCATACTCACTCATAGTGAAGTTTTGAGAAAGTAGAAAAGAGTTAAGCCTAGCATACCAACTCCTTGGTGCTTGCTTAAGACCATACAAACTTTTTGTAGAAAACACACATGATTAGGCTTGCTATGAGAAACATAGCTCTCGGGTTGCTCCATGTAGACTTCCTCTTCAAGATCACCATTCAAGAAAGCATTAGAAATGTCTAATTGCCAAAGATCCCATCCATAAAGAGTTGCAAGGGAAATGATTACTCTTATGCTCACCATCTTTGCCACGGGTGCAAAGGTTTCCTCATAGTCAATGCCATGCTCTTGAGCATAACCTTTAGCCACCAACCTTGCCTTCAACTTGTTGATAGATCCATCTTGATTTGTCTTTACCTTGAAGATCCATTTGCATCCAATTGCACTTTTGCCCTTTGGAAGCTCCACCAATCTCCATGTGTTGTTCTTCATAAGTGCTTCAAACTCAAGATCCATTGCTTGGATCCATTCCTCTTTTTGCCTTGCTTCATCTACACATGAAGGTACATCAAAAGAAGTTAGGAAAGCATAGTTGGATCCATCCACCACTTGCTTACCTTTGCCATCATAAGTGAGCCTTGAGGGTTTCACTTTATGCCTTGGAGTTCTCCTTGGAATTTGACTTGAAGAGGCTTCTTCAACATCCACATCCAATGTGTCATCAACTCCATTGTCATCAAGCACATTAGTTGCAACAACACCATCATCACTTGAAACAACTTTTGGAATGTTACTTTCATCAAAAATGACATCCCTACTTGTGAACACTTTCTTGATTGAAGGAACATAAATCCTATATGCTTTGCTTACTTCACTATAACCAACAAAAATGCCCTTTCTTGAAGATGGATCCTCCTTAGTTCTATCATCAAGAGTAATGTTGAAGTAGCAAATGCATCCAAAAGTTCTTAGAAACTTGACATTAGGCTTCGTACCAAACAAAGCTTCAAAAGGGGTTTTTCCTTCCAATACAACACTTGGCCATCTATTGCATAGGAAATTTGCACACAACAAAGCATCACTCCAAAAAGGTTTAGGAAGATTAGCATTCAATCTCATTGCCTTTGCACTCTCACACAAGGTTCTATTCTTCCTCTCGGCCACTCCATTTTGTTGTGGTGTTCTTGGACATGTGTACTCCCTCTTGATCCCATGCTCATCACAAAAGGCTTTGAATTTGTTAGAAATGTATTCACCACCATTGTCGCTCCTCAAGCATTTGATTTTGGTTGTAAATTGAGTCTCAATAGCAACTTTGAACTTGACAAACACATCAAACACCTCATCCTTGCTCTTTAGTAGATAAACCCAACAAAATCTACTAAAATCATCAATGAAAGTTACATACATCTTAGCACCTCCATTGCTAATTGTAGTAACACCATGAATATCCGAATGCAAGAGAGAAAAAGGCATCTTAGATCTAGATATAGATCTAGTATATGGCAATCTATGTGATTTAGACAAAGCACATTCTTCACAAACATGATTCAAGCAAGTAAGAGACTTGGGAAGTCCCCTTACTACCTCCTTTTTGGCTATTACCTCCAAGGCCTTGTAGTTGAGATGTCCCATCCTTTTATGCCATACCTCTTGAATTGACATTTGTTCATTTGCCATGCATCCAACTTGGTTAGCAACAACACATGCATCAAGCTTGAACAATTTCCCTTGCCTTTTCCCTTTTGCAATGATACTACACCCCTTTTTGATCAAGCAAGCATCACCATCAAACTCAACTTTGAATCCTTTGTCAAGCATTTGGCTTACACTAAGTAAGTTCTTGGTAATGGATGGAATGAGCAAAACATCTTTCAATTCTATATTCCTATTTGTAGAAAGTGAAATAGGAATTGTGCCAATCCCCTTGATTGCACACTCACCATCATTTGCGGTATAGATTACCTTCCTATCACCATCAAATGCCATTAAAGATGAAAAATACTCTTTATGATATGTCATATGAGAAGTGGCTCCACTATCAATCCACCAAGGATCAATGTCTCCATGATTAGCCAACAAGCAAGATGACATAACAAAAGCATCATTTGAAAGAAGCTCATCCCCACCCTCATCAATAGTTAGATTGGTTTGCTTTTCCCCTTGATCCCTCTTTTTCTTAAAACAATCACTAGCAAAATGCCCTTTGACTCCACAATAGAAACATTTTAGCTTAGATCTATCCTTCTTTTTGCCAAAAGTAGAGTGCTCACCTTGGTCTTGCCCTTTAGACCAATTGCTTTTACCTTTGCCCTTGAACTTGCCTTTAGAGAACATTGCCTCCTCTTCTCCTCCTTGAGATGTAGAAGATGCTCCCACTCTTGCTTGCAACCTGAATTCTTCAGCCAACAAGACCTCTTGCAAGTCTCCAACACTTGGTAAACATTTTTGGATAGCATAACTTTGAACAAGATTAGCATGATCATCCAACAAGCCATTGAGAATCACTTGAACAAGCTCCTCATTATTTATGCCATCATTAATGCATACTAACTCATCATTCAATGCTTTTACTCTCAAAACAAAAGCATGTCCATTCTCACTCTTCTTTTGCATACAAGAAAAGATTTGCCTTCTTAAAGTCAACACTCTAGAAGTAGACTTGGATTCATAAACCTTCTTCAAGGCTTCCCAAGCTTCACTAGATGATGTGCACTTACCAATCTCTTTGATAAGCTCATTTGTCACATTCATCTTGATCATGTGAAGGGCTTTCTTTGCCCTCTTGTCATACCTCAATTGTTCTTGAGGTGCCAAAGGTCTCTCCTCCACACCTACAACAATATCCATCAACTCATTCATCTCAAGCAAAGACTCCATCCTTACTTTCCAAGTAGAATAGTTGAGGGAGGTAAGCCTATCATTGCTTTCCAACATGTAGCCTCCATTTGTAGCCATGTTGCAATGATTGATCTCTGATCTTTGACCTGTTCCAATGCACTAAGCACTCTCTTGAATCAACAAATGAAACACAAGAAGAAATCACAAAGATTTGGAACCTAAAACCTTACTTTTTCTCTCTTTTCCTCACTTTTTCCTTAATTTTAGCCACTAGTTTTATGATTTCTTGATCAAACCAAGACCAAACCTCAATATACTTGCTTTTCCCTCACTCCTAAGATTGAAATACACTCTTGAATCATTCAGCAAACTGAAAATCAGAGGGTTACATCAATTTTGAAGTTTTTGACATGAAGAAGCAAGAAATTGAATCAAAAAACTATATGCTAGAATGGAAAACTAATAGGATCTTGTTGGATCTTGCATCTCCCTCTTTCCAAAACAATTTTTGTCTCCTTATTCTGATAAGTACAGAGGGAATTCGCCCTACTTCAATTGAAATGCATACAAATGATGTTTTGATCACAAAGATCCAATTTCTACACATAAATCAACAAGATTTTTAGCTAGAAACTTGATTGGAATGCTACAAAAGCAAACTCGCCCACAAATCTCTTCTAAATCTGGCAAAACCTGCACATTTGGCCGCCTAATGCTCTGATACCATGTGAAAAACTCAGATCCAAAAGATGCTAAAGTTTCATAAAGATCTTGGCCATGGAAGTTATGCACATCTAGATTGAAAAAATGATAGAAATTGTGATGTTAAGCATACTAAACATCAACTAAACATCAAAATCTGATCATAAGCTTCCACAAACAGAAACTTGCTGTCCCTGTCCGTACTTCAGAGCCTACAACCTGCATTTCACACGTGTGAAGCCATAGCAACAAAGAAATCACAATTCTAGTGGCTAGAATGCAAGATATGAACAAAAAAGTGAGAGAGAAGAAGATGGACCTTCAAAGAGCATAACATTCATTCAATAGAATGAAAATGAGATGTGTACATACTCGTGGAGATGGCTATTTATAGCAGCCATAGTGCCTCTTGGCCACTTGTCTTATGATAGGCTAAAATTGGGGTCCAATAGGATTCACCCATATACCTAGAAATTTGGTCAAATAGGAATGCACCAAATTATGAGCCAATAGAAGAGCTCCACACTCGACCTCCTCTAATTAATGTGACCTCAAAAGTAGTGTACACATACTTTGGGCCTCTACATACATGTATGAACCTATCTCTAACTTTTATTTGGCCATAGGCCTACAAAATCTCAAGTTAGGAAAATACTACTAGTTGACAATTTTTCACACTTGAATCTATGAACCATCTGGCACCATCATCAATCTAGAATGCCAATGCCGATGAGAAGACACTTGTCTCATCATCTTCTCCATCATCTTCGGCAATGTTGCCTTGTTGAGTCATTTTTTCCGCCTTTATATCCGCTTTCTTCTTGTAACACTCACGTGCCCAATGACCCGATTTGTGGCAATAGTAACATTTGTCTTTCTTCTTCTTTTTTCCTTTGATGACGACTCTCCCTCATCATCATCATCCTTGGATTTCTTGGGAATCCTCTTCCATCCTTTCTGCTTGCCTTTAGCAAGCAAGGTTTGATCCTCCTGTGGGGTTTGCCTTGACTTCACCACTTCGCGACGCTGCTCTTCCTGCAACATTATTCCGTGGAAGTCTTCAAAAGTAGGCAATTTCTCCCTCGAAGCAATGCCGCTCACAAACATCTGTAGCCCTTCCGAGACACCACTCATTGTGGTATGTACCAATTCAACGTCCCTAATTGGTTCTCCAATTGCCACAAGTTGATCTCTCAGCTCCCTGCCTAGTGGAATGGTGAAATCACTTCTTGCGAGTTCCAAACACTTTCTCTGCAACAATCACTCTATTTTGGTGTACCGTACTTGTAGGTATAGTCAGAGTGCCCTTCGTTTAGAAGCTATCGCCTTTCGTTTGGCCAAAATAGGCTAAAAGAGGTGAAAATAAGGGTAATTTGGGTTTTTGCATTGTTTCTTCAATGTGAAGAAACTTCACCTTTCACAAAACTTGGGACCCAACAACTTTTTCAGTTTGAAAATTTTTAATGAAAATAAGGGTGCCTTTGCCCTTTAGGCCCCTTTAGGCCCTCATCACACCATCCAAAGGTGGTTCACCATCCAAAGGCCTACAACTATTCCCCAAGTATTTCATCATGGCCGTTGCTCACAATTTGGACTGATCTGACGATCCTCAACGACTTTGAGCTACTGAACTTGTTCTTCCATGCACCAGCAACCTGCAAGCGCTATGTGTCCCCACGATTGGATGCGCGCGACTCTCCCGAGCTCTCCACGGCTATCTTCACCCTCTCTTCTAGCGAGTTCTTGTTGGGGTTATGCTTTTGATGCGGATTTAGACTGCTCCAGCATCTTCCAAAGCTCATGGCCGCCCACGGCTTCTCCACACATCCACAATAGTAGCAGGGCGCCCACTCTTGGCTTTTCACAACTTCAAAAAAGAATTTGTATCAAGAGAGAAATGCTTTTTCCCTTCTTGAAACCCTAGTTGTCAAAGAAGAAGATATTTTTGGGCTTTATCTGAACTTCTTGAAAATAGAACTGAGCAGCTACCTATCCCTCTGAGGTCGCCCTACAACAAGCAATATTCTGCTCTAAACCGCTCTTCAAACGGTGTTCGATTGGATTCAAACCAATCACAAATGCCAATCAACCCTCCAGAAGAATTTCTTGCTTTGCTTGCCCATTGATTCAGCCGACAATCTCCTGCCTCTGAATCTTCTTACAGTTTTGAGCTATGCCACGAATCTCCATAGACTCGGTTTTGTGCTTCCTAGCCAGCAAACCGTCGTGAATTCGCAGCTCTCTGTTCTTGTCCAGTGATTCTTGTAAAAATTACAGCAAATAAGGATCCTAAAACACTTGAAATGATGAGGGAAACAATAGATTATGATTTTATAAGATTAGCACAAGTTGAACCATCAAAATCCATCAAAAATCTATGCTTGAACCTCACTAAATGGCCCAAATCCTTGAAGAAGGCTTCACACGTGTGAAAGTACGGCCTCCCACATTTCTGAGTACTGTACACCAGACCTACATTCACTCCTATAATCATTAGTAATCACAAGTACTCAAACAATTATGAACATAGAGAGCAATTGCACCATTATGAGAGAAAAAACATGAAATTGCTTGATTAATTTTGGTGAGATATCATCACCTATATATACATGATCCATCACGGTTTTGGGCAGGTATGAGTAGCCCTAAACCTATCCCTAATGCTAATTTTGGTGGATCTTTCATCCCTACCAAGTTAGGGTTGGAATCTTGGAGATCCCTCAACAATGCAAAAATTACCAAAAATAGCTCCTATTTTTTCTCCCTTGTATCTAAGCATAATTTGGACCTATTCCAAAGGTTCTAACACTTAGGTCTACTTGAGAACATCCTTATGAATAGAATCCTATGCTATTTGGCACGTGTGACAAGCCACAACATGACCATCTAACTATTTACAAGTCATATGACCAAAACTAGTCAAGCTAGAATTGTGAATTTTTAACACTCCTCCTCACTATCTAGCTTGGTTCAATCATTGCTTTACTAATCACTCCAAGTGATGATCTGAACTTCATAAAAGGTGTCTTTTGAAGTGGTTTAGTAAGTAGATCAGCTACACATTCATTGCTTGGAACATGCTCCAAAGCAATCTCCTTGGCTTGCACCATTTCTCTCACAAAGTGATGGCATATCTCAATGTGCTTAGATCTTGCATGGAAGATTGGGTTAGATGCAAGGTGTTGGACTGATATATTGTCATTGTAGATGATTGGTGCCTCCTCTGAATCCATGATCTTTAGTTCCACCAATAATCTCTTGATCCAAAGTACCTCCTTTGTAGTGGTTGTCAAAGCTTTGTACTCGGCCTCGGTTGAATATAGAGATATAGTTTCTTGCTTTTTTGAAAGCCATGAAACCACACCTTCTCCTATGAAAGTTGAATAGGCACTTGTTGATTTCCTATCCCTCTTGTCCCCTGCAAAATCTGAATCACTAAATGCATGAAGGTTAATCACATCTCCTCTATATAGAATCCCAAAATCCAATGTACCCGAGATGTATCTTAGAATCCTCTTAGCCTTTTTCCAATGGATATTCAATGGCTTTTGCATGGATTGGCTCAACCTACATACACTAAAGCTAAGATCTGGTCTAGTTATAGTAATCCACATTAAGGAACCTATAAGTTGCCTAAACAAAGTGATGTCCATGAAGGATCTTTCATCATCTTCATTTGGCACTTTTACATCTTGCTCCATTGGTGTGTCAACACTTTTGCATACTTCCATCTTAAACTTCTTCAAAAGACTTTGAGCATAGTTTACTTGACTTATAAAGATAAAATCAGACCCTCTAAGTACTTCTATGCCTAAGATGAAGTGAAGACACCCTAGATCTACCATCTTGAACTCTAAGGATAGATCTATCTTGATTTTTTCAATACCATCAACACTATTTCCACTAATGATGATGTCATCTACATAAATGAGTAAAAGTATAATACCAACATCATCAAACTTAATGTAAAGAGTAGGATCATATTCACTTTGAACAAAAGAAAGTGAAATAAGATAGCAATGTAGTCTTGAATTCCAAGATCTCGAGGCTTGCTTCAAGCCATAGATGCTTCTTTGGAGATGGCATACTTTGTTCTCCATTCCATGCTTGATGAACCCTTGTGGCTGCTCCATATAGATATCCTCTTCCAAAAAACCATTCAAGAAAGCATTAGAGACATCCATTTGACATAGAATCCATCCAAAATGTGATGCAAGTGCAATGATTAGTCTTATTGTGATCATCTTGGCCACGGGTGCAAAAGTTTCCTCATAGTCTATCCCTCTCTCTTGAGCATAACCTTTTGCGACTAATCTTGTTTTATGTTTGTTAACACTCCCATTTGCATTCAACTTAAGCTTGAAGACCCACTTCCTTTGAGGTCTCTCAACAAGCAACCAAGTTTCATTCTCAATCAAGGCATCATACTCATCCAACATAGCTTCATACCATTCTTTGGAGTTCAATGCATCTTCAACATTAGATGGTTCTTCAAAACTAGATAAAGCATAAGAAGTGGATGAGATACCCTCAACTTGCTGTCCTTTGCCTTGATATGTGAGCCTTGATGGCTCCACTTTTGCCCTTGAAGATCTCCTTGGTGTGATAGGTGGGTTTGGTGCTTGCTCCTCCATGAGCTCCTCCATGAGCTCCTCCTCAAAACCAAGATCTTGATCCTCGGCCATCTTCTTCTTGATTGTTGGAGCACTTGAGCCTTCTTCAAGCATATGCATATGATGTTCATCAAAGATGACATCCCTTGAAACAACAAATTTGTTCAAGGATGGGAGATAGACTTTGTAGCCCTTGCTTGAGCTTGCATATCCAAGCATGATCCCTCTTGTGGAAGATGGATCCTCCTTGGTTCTTGTTTCCAATGGCACATGCACATAACATATACACCCAAAAACTTTCAAGTGATTAAGATTGGGTTTCTTTCCATACAACATCTCATAAGGAGTTTTGCCTTCAATTGCTTTGCAAGACACCCTATTCATCAAGTAGTTTGCACATACAAGAGACTCACCCCAAAAGGATTTGGGCAAACAAGCATCTAATCTTAAAGCCTTAGAACATTCACATAATGTTCTATTCCTTCTTTCAGCAACTCCATTTTGTTGAGGAGTGTAAGGACAAGAAGTCTCTTTCTTGATCCCTTCCTCCTCACAAAAGGCCTTGAACTCATTGGAGATGAATTCTCCACCATTGTCACTTCTAAGAATCTTGATGCTATGATTATGATGCTTTTCCACAAACAACTTGAACTTTAGAAAAGTATCAAATACTTGAGACTTGAGGGTAAGAACACCCAACAATATCTTGAGTAGTCATCAATGAAGGTTAAAAACATGGATGAACCTCCATTAGATTTGGTGCTAGCAATGTGCACATCTGAGTGTATGAGTTCAAGAAGATGAGATGACTTTGTGATGGAGTTAGGAAACACCTTCTTATGTGCCTTGGATAAGGCACAAGCTTCACAAACCTTGTCTTCCTTCCCAATAGACCTTGGTAGGCCTAAAGCATACTCCTCCTTGATCATAGCCTCCATGGAACCCGAGTTGACATGTCCAAGTCTTTTGTGCCATAAAGTAAAGGTAGATATCTTGCTCTTCTCGGCCAACATGACAACATTAGTATCCACAAATGCATCCAACTTATAAAGTTTGCCAAGTCTAGTGCCCTTAGCCACTATCTTACCCTTCTTCTTGATGAAACATTCATTTGAAGCAAAGTCAACATTGAAACCATTGTCTACCATTTGGCCAACACTTAGTAGATTCTTTGTTATTGTAGGAATGTACAAAACACCTTCTATGTTGATCTTTTTGGAAGATCCTAAGCAAAGGGGAATGCTACCAACTCCTCCAATCTTACAAGCTTCATCATTTGCTGTATAGATAGACTTTATAGGTCCATCATAAGATAAGAGAGAAGAGAAAAACTCTCTTTTACTAGTCATGTGTGAACTAGCACCCGAGTCAATCCACCAAGGATCTTCTCCTTTGAAGCTTGTTGAAGAAAATATGGACATCATGAGAGAGTCCTCATGTGAGCTCTCCTCCTCCTCCTCTTTGCTCATGTTGGCTTGGCTTTGATCTTGCTTCCTCTTGAAGCATTCCGAGGCATAGTGCCCCATCTTGCTACAATAGTAGCACTTCACCTTTGATTTGTCCTTCTTGACTTTGGTGGTTGATGGAGATGCCTTTGGGGGTCCTTCTTGATCCTCAAGCTTTGTAGACTTCTTGAATGTTGATCCTTTGCCTTTGGACTTGCCTTTGCCTTTGGTGAAGAGAGCTTGGTCATCTCCACCTTGGATGGAAAGCCTATCCATCCTCTCTTGCATTTGGCTCCTTCTTGATTCCTTGGCCATGAGTGTGCCTTGGAGTTCTTCAAGTATGGGTAGCTTACCCATAATTTCATATCCCTGAACCAAATTGTCAAATTCAAAGCTTAGTCCATTCAATATGAGTTGAACAAGCTCTTCATCCTTGATAGGGTCACCTATAAAGGCTAGCTCTTTGTTCAATTCCTTTACTCTTAGGACAAAAGTATGTGCACTCTCTCCTTTCTTTTGATAGCTTCTATAGATTTGATTCTTCAAAGCTAACATTCTAGTTTGGTTCTTGGATTCATAGACCTTTTGCAAAGTCTCCCAAGCATCTTGAGCTGAAGTGCAATCTCCTACCTCTCTTAAGAGTTCATTTGCAACATTCATTTTTATGCAATGTAGTGCAACATTGCACCTCTTGATGTATTTGGCTTTTTCTTGAGGATGAATAGGTTCACCCTCCTTACCATTTACAATTTCCATCAGATCTTGCATGATCATGATAGATTCCATTCTAACTTTCCATATGGAATAGTTAGTTTTGTTGAGCCTTTCATTAGTATCCAAAAGATATGCATTTATAGATGCCATCTAGTCTCCTAATCAAGGACTTGACACAAATGAAGGTTACTTCTATTGATTTGATTGAAGGTCTACCTTATCCCACTTCTTAGGGACCTGAAAAGATCAGTAATAGACTTCCTATAAAGATCTAAGAATGATCTCTAACAAAATCAAATCATAGAATACTAGAAACAATGCACTTACTTGATTGAAGTAGACAATACTAGTAGAATTGCCCCTCTTTCTATAAAGAACATTAAAGCTTCCAAATGATCTGATCAAGAGTGAATTTCAGCAACCTAATATACTTCCAAAATCACTTGTAAAAGATCTAATGGAACTTAATGAGGATGCAACACAATCTACTATCCAATCACAAGCAAAAAATGATCAAAATTGATGAAAAATTGATCTAATTTGGTGCATAAGTCAAGCAATCGTTGGACTGAACCTAAATCACTTTAGGAGGTGCCTACTACACCTTAGAACAGCCTTGAAGAGTCCCCAAAACTCTGATCTTCCCTCTCCTTGAATGCTAGAAAGCCTCCTCTATGAAATCACCTCCAAAACTCGCTTAGAAATCAATGCTTGGAGCAAGCAAAACTTGCTATCTTGGTAATGTGAATTGAATTCAACTTTGCCTCTGGTTTTAGACACCTAAACACCTGCAAATGAAGTCACACAACACCAATCTCCAATGTATTTGACTCACTTTGAGTTCTAGAATCAATACTAGATGCTAAGATCCAATCTACACAAGATTTAGATCAAAAATTGTGATCAAATTGAATGAAAACCAAGGATTTAGCTCATTTCAGCCTTTAGGCTCTGATACCATGTAAAAACTACAGCAAATAAGGATCCTAAAACACTTGAAATGATGAGGGAAACAATAGATTATGATTTCATAAGATTAGCACGAGTTGAACCATCAAAATCCATCAAAAATCTATGCTTGAACCTCACTAAATGGCCCAAATCCTTGAAGAAGGCTTCACACGTGTGAAAGTACGGCCTCCCACAGTCTGAGTAATGTACACCAGACCTACATTCACTCCTATAATCATTAGTAATCACAAGTACTCAAACAATTATGAACATAGAGAGCAATTGCACCATTATGAGAGAAAAAACATGAAATTGCTTGATTAATTTTGGTGAGATATCATCACCTATATATACATGATCCATCACGGTTTTGGGCAGGTATGAGTAGCCCTAAACCTATCCCTAATGCTAATTTTGGTGGATCTTTCATCCCTACCAAGTTAGGGTTGGAATCTTGGAGATCCCTCAACAATGCAAAAATTACCAAAAATAGCTCCTATTTTTTCTCCCTTGTATCTAAGCATAATTTGGACTCATTCCAAAGGTTCTAACACTTAGGTCTACTTGAGAACATCCTTATGAATGAAATCCTATGCTATTTGGCACGTGTGACAAGCCACATCATGACCATCTAACTATTTACAAGTCATATGACCAAAACTAGTCAAGCTAGAATTGTGAATTTTTAACAATTCTAGCCACCCAGGTCTCTGATACCAAGTTAAGAAAACAATTTAAACACCCGACCGGATCAATCACCACAACACAACGTCAAGTGCAACAAGACAAGACAATAGAATTGCTCTCCGCGAACTGTATATTCAACTGATAAATAAGTACAAAGATAAAGTTGCTTAAAAGCACTCAAAGGGCTCGTAAAAGAAAGACGGCCCGATAATTCTAGAACTAAGCTCACATGGTGCCGCCGAAATAAGAAAGCACTGTATAAGTCAATCATTGCTATTTTAACTATTTGGTGGCTCCACAAGCTCCCGTGTGTTGTAGTCTAAAGCCGCTCCTATCAAGGACATTGAAAAAAACTTCAGCTTCTCTACTGGGGTGGTTTCGCCATAGTTCTCGCATCCTTGTCCATAGATCTACAGGAATTTGATAGGATCGGTGGATCCATCAAATTTGGACAATTCCAATCTATGAGATATTTAAATCACTTGTAGAGGTACCGTTGGCATAGGAATTTTTTTAACCATTGGAATCTTTTGATTTGGATGAATCCTTTCTACTGCTGCTTGACGTAGCACTAGATTATCTATAGATAACCTTCTACCATACCATAATCTCATTCACTATGCAGATTTGATACGAAGTGAAGGCTTATGGCAATAGTGGATCTAAGTGGAGCTTGATCAACGGATGATGATCAATAATTGATGATAGTAAGGGATGAGATATACACAAACAACTAACAAATTTTACTGGACAACAATTGAATGAATGCCAAGAGGGAGGGATGGATGGATGTTGCACAAATTCAGATGGAGATGTGAGAAATTGCAAAAAAAATTCAAATTGATCAAAGTCATGTAAATTGTACATAGGTGGATCTCACACGTGTGAGTCCATGTTGCCACATCTGTAGGCTACCCTAGATAGTCAAATACCTTGTTTGTTTTTATGAATATGTTATTAAGATTTATTATACATTTCTATGATATTTCCACAGAAAAGGTAGATAGTAAGATAGTCTTGGTACTGAAGCTGGATGAATCTGAACTTATTAAGGACAAAAAATGGAGAGAGTGAGTATAACACTCATGAATGGAGCACTTCAAAATACTAATGGTCAAGGAGATTTTAACTTCAGTGTTTAGTCTGAGAATGACATCTGGTGGTTGGCAGCCTTTGAGGTATGATATTTTAAAATCTAATGAGTTTTGATATTGTATGTTACTTGGGTTTTGATATTGTTATCAATTGACTAGTATTGTCTATCCATTTTTTGAGTTTTAAAGGAAGATCATGACATTATGTTATATTGCTTAAAGCCAAAAACTAGGATATTACATAATAAAATTTTAAAATGTCGTTGGTTGAAGTCCAAGGAGAATGAGAGCACCACGAAAATCCCCACTTTGTGTAGGTACAATTTTGAGAGAAGAGAGGGAGGTGTTGAATTCACACGTGTGGGACGCCCTACACATGTACTTTTGATCTCCTAAGCCCAATAATACCATAAAGATCAGACTAGCATTGATTGACAATAAGGAAAGCTGACCGTACAAGAAATATTATTGTGTTACAAGCAAGATCTGTCAACAAAACATGAAACTAAGCATAATAAATGCCTCAACTCGGCTAGAGAGAAAAAATGAAAGTACAAAACTCGAGTAGAGAGAGAGGGCACAAAGAGCTTGTCTCCAAATTTGCATTACACACAAATTTCATCATTTTCTCAATGAGAGTACATCACATATATATAAATCCATGGACTCTCCTCCTACTTTGAGTTGAATTGGAGAATCCACCTCTCAAGCTATCTAGACTTATTCAAGCCACCTCACTATGTCTAATTGTGCCACCTAGTCTCTTCATGAATTAAATGTGGCATGCAAAGTACAAATGGCAATTCCTATGCTAGCTCGAGTTTCTACTTCTACCTACCTTGAATATTTTATTCTAAGATGGGTCTTTACTAAGCCAAAAAAGCTTAATTCATCTTTGGCATTTTTAGGACCCCTACTCACAACATTAGATAGATTTTTCCAATATTTTGCAAACAATTCAGCTGACTGTAATGTTTATTCAAAGCATTAGTAAATTGAGAAGTTCTAAATACCTCTATTCCCAAGATATAATACAAAAAACCAAGATCATACACATCAAACTCCTCTTCGAGTGCAATCTTGATATGATCAATATCTTGATTGTTGCCTCCACTCAAAATGATATCATTCACATAGATTAGAAGAATGGTAACATCATTACAACAAATGTGTTGTAAAGGGAATGATCATACTCACTCATCTTGAAGTTTTGTGAAAGTAGAAAAGTGTTAAGCTTAGCATACCAACTCCTTGGTGCTTTTTTAAGACCATACAAAATCTTTTGTAGAAAACACACATGCTTAGGCTTGCCATGTGAAATGTAGCCCTCAAGTTGCTCCATAAACACCTCCTCATCAAGATCACCATTCAAGCATGCATTTGTGATAACCAATTTCCATAGATCCCATCCAAAAATGTTGCAACTGATATGATGACCCGAATGCTTACCATCTTTGCCACGGGTGCAAAGGTCTCATCATAGTCAATTCCATACTCTTGTGCACATCCTTTTGCCACCAACCTCGCTTTGTACTTGTTGATCTATCCATCTTGGTTTGTCTTCACTTTGAAGATCCAATAGCCTTCTTGTCCTTTGGAAGTCCCACCAATCTCCATGCGTCATTCTTCATAAGAGCTTGATACTCAAGATCCATTGCTTGGATTAACTCCTCTTTTTGTCTTGCTTCATCTACACATGTAGGTTCATCAAAAGAGGTTGGGTAAGCATAGTTTGTACCACCAACGACTTGCTTACCTTTTACATCAAAAGTGAGTTCAAAGGTTGTTGCCTATTGTTGTCAAGAAGTAAAAGGTTTCCACCTTCTCCTCCTAAGTCGTTTGTAGCATGGAAAGCGGGCTCGAACCTAGGAGCCGTGAAGATGCTTGCAAACTACTTCTACTTGAAAACAAATAGCATTCCAACCAAAACATCACCAAGATAAGCTAACCATTAACTCTATCTCTCTCACTTCTCTCACATTCTCTTCCAACACACTCACACATACACTCTTGCACCCACTCTCACTCTAACATCCAATCTACTCTTTTTAACCACACTCTACAAGCTTAACTAGAAATAGAAACACTCAAAGAGGAAGCACTTATGCTAAAATGGGGCTAAAATAGCAAGAACTTAAGCAAATATGCATACTACACAAAGTCACACTAAATTTAGCCAAACACCAAAATTAGCACAAGTGGACCCAAAATGGCAGCACTTAGCTCTCATACACTAAGGATGCAAATTACATAGAAGGGGCTTCTCTTTATAGAAGCTTGTGGAGTGTCCTTTCCACATTTACTTATGGGACTAGGAATTTCAAGTCTCAATATAGAATGCAAGTTCTTTTTGGAATCTTGACATTGACTTTTGCATACTTTTTTAAGTCTAAGTTTAAACCTTGAGACTTGTAGAAACTGGTTTCCTGTCCCCTAGTGACTAATGGCACCACAAGTTGGACTTATGCGCGCAGGGTGCCATACTTGGGGCCTAACGCAACTTATCTACTGACGGCTCTTCAAGATGGGCTTATACATGCAGGCATCCCCGCTGGAACTACGGATTGCTGTATGGAAATGAGGTTAAGAGGTGCACTGGTTCCAGGTTTAAATGGACAATTCTTGAAACAGTGTCCATAACCGCAATCCCGGCAAGAGGTTGTATATTGTCTCTTGTAGGGACATTCTACAATCCTGTGTCCCTCGCCGCATCCGTAGCAGCCGTAATTTCTTCCACCTTGACGTTGAGTTTGAGCTGCATAGGCCGAAACATATTCATTTATGGTAGGATCCATAAATGGTTCATCTGGTCTATACCACTGCTGCTACTCAGGTTGAGGTGGCATTTGCATTTCTTGTTCCACTGTTGTCAGGTTTACATGGACCACTTGTTGATTGGCTGGCCCTGGTGGAGCAGGTAAGGCCATGCATTGTGGTTGATTGGGTGCGCCGTACCTTGGTACCGCGTTAGGTGCCCTTTGATGATAAGGATAAGAAGTCTGATAAGGACTTCTCTTCTGTTGAACAACCCTGGGGTTAAACGGGCAAAATGCCATATCGTGCGATGTTGCATTGCACAGATGGCAGAATCTATGTGTCAGTCTTAGATTTTGCTTTAGGTCTGGACACTCATTCGCTGTATGGTTTTGCGTGCATACTGAACACCATACATTTTCTCGTCGAGGATACTGCAGCTGGTTGGTCCCGGTTGATGTGGAGTTACTACTACAGTTCCCTATAAGGATTTCAATTTCTGGTCAAACTGCGCCGTAAGTTGCTCCATCTCCTGTTTGTGTAATTTTGTCATTTGCTCCAACAGCAGTTCTGTGGATAGAGCGGATGCGTTTGATGATGATGATGCGATTGAGGGAGTAGGAGTGTGGGTGGAAGGATATTCGTCGTCAGATCCCTCATCCTCTTCCCTGATGGCATCTTCTATATCTTCTTGCAGAGTAGCTTACTGCTCTCGTCGTTTCAGTTCTCTTCTGATGCTTTGTGGTAATCCAGCTAGGAACCACATGATCACCACATGAGCAGGAGTCAGGACTGCACTGCACTCGGATCGTAGATGTTTGACCCATTCAATATAGTCCCGGACCCTTTCTCGTTTTCCCATCTTGACTTTGCTTAGTAGGAGAAATGGTTCTTCCAGGAACTTTCTTGGTTTAAAGCGCGTAATGAGAGCCGCTTTAACCGCTTCCCAGGTGGATTTCTCTTCCTCTGACAGGTTGAAAAACCAATCCTGAGCCACTGTAAGTAAGGACATAGGAAATAGCATTAGCTTCTCTGCAGGTGTCCGTTCGCCTTAGATTTCACAAGCTTGCTCGTAGATCTGGAGGAATCGGATGGGATCTAATGATCCATCGTATTTTGGTATCTCCATCCGTGGTGCTCTCCAAACTACATGCAAGGGTGCGACAGGTATGGGTTGGCCCATTGGATCCATTAGTGCTGGTTCCGGTTCTGCCTCTTGTTGCACAGTTGCTAATCTGGGAAGGTGTGGTGCCTGATTTGTTATCCTTCGTGCTATTGATCGTCCCAATCTCAGATTCATCCGATGGTGGGTTCCAAAGTGATTGGATCTTGCTTATACAATAGGATGCAGTCTGGATCTTCAAAAATCTGATCGATCTGATCGGCCGGAATGAATTTTAGGCCTTTTACGGTGGTTTTTCCTTGATAACTTTTTACACTGAATGACCTGAGATTTTGATAGTGGCTGGATCTTATGCAGATCTTTCCACTGATCTGGTCTGCGAGGGTTATCTTGTGCAAGGGTTGGCTGTGCGAGGGTCCTTTAGCTATTTTTGCACGTAAAAAACTTGATATCTTTCAGATCTCTGGGAAGTAACTCTCGCAAGCTTCACAGTAGTTGGATCTAAGTCAGATCTTACTATAGAATTCTCTGCAAGAGTTAACTCTCGCAAGAAGTAAAAATTTCACTGTCTGCGAGGGTTCAAAATCACTTTTTGTGCTTAATCTTCACCAGATCTTCATACTAACTCTCGCAGGCTTTATCACTAATGTAATTTGACATTCTGAATCGATTGAGAGGGTCTGCGAGAGTTCTTACTGGAAGGATTTGCTGGATCTTCACTTTTTAGTGCCTTTTTAGCACCTAAATCCAATTTTCTGCTCACTGGAATCAAACTAACTCTCGCAAGCTCTTTTGTGTCCTGGTCTCACTAAGATGGAACTTCAAAATTCTCTGCGAGAGTTCTTGACCATTGGAACTGAAAATTTCACTGTCTGCGAGGGTTCATTGGTACTTTCCCGTCTTTTTTTCACTGGGAACTCTCGCACAGGCACTTAATCATTAAACTAACTCTCGCAAGCTTCTATGTGTCCTGGTCTCACTGAGATGGAACTATAGAGGGCTCTGCGAGAGTTCTTATGAAGATTTGAATGGAGAAGAAGAGATTGAGAAGAGAAGAGAAAGAGAGAGAAAGAGAGTGAGGGTAGAGGTTAGCTCAAATGCTCCTTATGCTTGCTAATGGAAAAACATTCACTATGGCAAACAATAAAACATGGAAATGGAAAGCAATAGAAAACACAACCAAGAGCAATAGCAAGTAGTGAATAGCAAATGATGATGCTTCTCTTCCAAAAATGGTAGAGTTTCCTCCTTCTCATTAAGCATGGAAATAGTGTACAAATGGTGCCTTTTTATAAAATGGGGAAGGCCCTTGCCCCTCAATCTTATTAACTAATATTCAAATGATCCTAACCATTCATCTTGGACCCAACTTGATCCAAGGGTCCACAAAAAGTACATTAGAAATCACAAGATTCATGTGAGTCCCATTTGGACCCAACTCTAAAAAGTGATCTCTAAGTTAAAAAATGACATTGGGACTCTAGTTTTATTTTAATTACAAGGCCCAAGTCAAGTTTATTTTATTTACAATTTCAATTGCGTGCTCATTGGGCCATGGGCTTATACACGCAGGATGCCATGCCCTCGCAACACATTTTATTGGAGGATTTTATTTATTTACACTTTGTTGGGAATACTCCCAACAAAAACGCCTTGACAACCCCACAAGATTAGGTGGATAAGGCCGTGCAGGATGCCAAGCAATAGGTGCAGCTGTTGAAGGGGCAATTACATATGGTTGAACAAGATCGCACGTGGCTTCAAGGTGAATTGGATGCGACCACCCTTGAGCATGATGTGTATCTTCAAACGCAAATACCATATCATCTGGTCACATCGACGGAGATTGCGTATTTGTTCAAAAAAGTGGAGACATACAAAGTGGCCCTTCAGAGATTTCAAGGCCGCTTTGACAGGTTCAAAGGAGCAGCTTCAACCAAGTTGGCAAAGGCTAAAGAGACCATTACCGCCTATGAAAAAGCAGTCGTTCGAGTGTTGGAAGCCAGACGACAAATCCCCGTACCGGTCATGCCGCAATTCTCCCCTCCGTGCCAAGAAGCCGTACCAATGAATACAGGGGTTGATTCGAACATGGTCCAGTGGGGAGCTCCAAATATAGCAAACCAACCGCCAACCATACCAGCAGTACAAGCGGGTCCATCTTCATCAAGAACAACACCTCTATTTAGAAGGCCCATCAGTTTTGAGGACCAGATCCAGACCTTCTTAAAGCAACATCCACATGAGTCCTCGCATGGTGGATGGGTTTTGAAGTTTAAGACCTCCAAGATCGAGGTTGACAAAGAGTTGGACAACATACCTGCATTGGGAGAGCAGCCGGCATGGAGAATCATGGTTTTTGAGAAAACTACGGAATCAATTAGAAGTTACATCGCCAGCCCTCACCAATTGCGGGTAGATCCCTATTACGTGCCAATGTCGCGAAGAATTAAATGCAAAGATCTGGGATTGGCTATGGACAAAATCGCCATCGATATGCCCAATTGGCCACCGCGCCTTACAAGCCTATCAACGAGAGTATGTCCACTCTCCAGATCCAACAGTGCGACAATCGGCAATGCTTGCTAAAGATCTAACTCTGTTGGCGTCAGTGGCAACCAGATGGGACGATTGCCTCCCTCCTCTGGCATTCGATCCAAATAAGCCGATGGCCTTAGAGCAAATCAAAGATCAGTTGTCTGTTGCTCGTTTATATTTTCGTGCGGCAATGATGGGAGGCTCCTGGGAATCACGCTTCACATCATGGACAACCTCCAAGTGGATGCTGAACTGCAAAGGAGTGAACACTCCAATGCTCGTAGGGACGGTGCTGACGAATGATGACTGTCCAAAGACTGAGGAAGAGAGAGAACAAATGCAGCTCACACCTTACAGGAAGCTGATAGGATCACTAATGTACCTTGCAGACAACACACGTCCTGATATTGCTTATGCAGTATTCAGGATGAGCCAATTCTGCACTAATCCAATCTCAACACATTGGAAGATTGCAAAATGAATTTTGCAATATCTTCAATTAACGAGGGATTATGGCTTGTGTTATTGTCATGGTGCAGGTTTCAGGGTACTTTCCTACAGCGATGCTAGTTGGGCATCTCTCAAGGATGACTGTGAAAGCGTCTCAGGAGGATGCACCATTGCATCAGGAGTAGCAGTTCTCTGGGTCAGCAAGAAGCAGACCGTTGTAGCCCAATCATCCTGCGAAGCAGAGTACATAGCAGCAGCGAAGATGGCCAACGAATTAATTTTGGCTAAGGCAGTTCTTGGACGAATTGGACGAAACAAGGAACGGGCCTCTGGTCTTGCAGATGGACAACACCTCTGTAATACACCTGACAAAAGATCTCGTGTTCCATTCCAGAACAAAGCACATTGCGATCAAGTACCACTTGATCAGGGATCTAATTGAGAAGAAGATGCTACAGACCACCTTCATCGGAACGAGACATATGGTTGCTGACATCTTCACCAAAGCCCTGGACAAAGGACTCTTTGAGAGACAAAAGAGCAGTCTCGGGATCGTAAAGCTATCATGCTTTGAGAGGGAGTTGAAGAAACAAAATCTTTTCAACTACAAAGCCTTGTTAGCTTTCAGCCCTTAACCCGACGAAGACATTCGCGAACTCAAAGATCTGGAGACACAAAGCATGAAAAGTTTTGCGAACACAAAAGTCAAAGAAAACGAAGACGAACGGTTCGCGAACACGAAAGTCAAAGGAGACGAAAACGAAAATCCGCAAAGATTTATCATCTAGATATTTTTCATTTGCGTGTAAAAAAAGTAAATTTTTTTACGTGCACCTTCCGGCATCCGAAAGGTGCCTTTGAAAAAAAATAAAATTTGCCTCACAGATTACGTTATGTGAGGCACCACCATTTCGTTTGTAAAAATTTAAAAACTAATTTTACAATAGTGCTTTACGAGACCAAAAACAATTTGGGAAAACAGCCCTCAGGCAGGCAGAGACAGATGGTAGCCCGCAGCGGGTGGTCGCAGACAGGCATGGCCGCAGACAGGCATGGCCGCACAGGCAGGCAGCCAGATAGCGGCAGCGGCAACTGTAGCGGCAGGCAACTGTAGCGGCATGTAGGCAGGTCGCAGCAGAGGACAAGGCAGCGATGCAGCGGCAGCGCGCAGGCAATGCGCAGGTTGCGCACAGGCAGCAACAGGAAGGCCGGCCGCAGGCACAGACCGCCGCAGTCAGGGCACGCTGATTTTTTTCACGAAGTCTGATTTGTCAATGACGGACAGCAATGCATCTGTAGTAGCCCGCAACAGTGCACTCAGGTCTCAATAGAATGCGCTTCATCTCTGGCACAGGAGTGCGACTGATTGTAGTACGTCTGCTCATGAACTCAGCCATCATTAGCTCAAATCCTTAGTGGGCAGCGGAGGTTCATATACGATTCTCCAAGTATACGCTGATCTGCAAGGAGTCTTTCCTCTCAACTGAGTTGTAGAGCTCACTCAACATGTATTTCTGGTTTGGCCAAGCTGCAATGGTTCATTCAAGAATTTATGACAGCGATGTCCTCAAGGCTCAACAATATCTTTTGAATGAGAAGAACATCTCTCTATTACAATCATCCCATTTACTTCCACAATACAATCAATCCACAATGCTTTCATCCTCTATGAGGGACAAAAATCTCTCAAAATCATGTTACATACAATCAGAAATCACATACAATGGCGAGAGTCAAAAACAAAATGCTTTCCATCATCACCCAAGACTTTTCCCTCTATTCATAAAGATTAAACATCACCCAAGACTTTTCCCTCTATTAATAAAGATTAAACATGAGAAATGAGGGAAAATCCTTTCTCTCCACAAACGGCATCAATTCCAACATCATCCCAAACCACAACCAAGCATTCACTCACTTCCTTCAACACTAAAGCTATCCTAATCAACTACGCATTACCATGAATGTACAAGCATTTCACTACCATACAATTCGAAACAAGTAACTTTCAAACACTACTCATCAAGGTAACAGTGCACCTTATTAACTATGGATCCATCAACAAATAAGTCAAAAACCCACAACTTACCCATATAAGCAAGCATGAAAGTACAAAACCTCAAACATCTCACCACCATGAAGTTCTCCACTCATCCTCAAGCATAGCAACCAAGCTCTCTCAAGCAAGCAATCTCAAAATGACTGACATCACTTTCAATCCACTAACTCTCAACATGGAACTTTCTCAACCTCAACTCCAAATGACTCAAACCAAATGCTTTCCTGAAACCTACTAACTCTCAATTTCCAACTCTCCACATCAAACTATCCAACTATCTCTCAACAAAAACTATCAACATCACTTTCAAAGACAATCCAACTATTCACCAAGAATTACCTCTCAATATCCAACCATATCAACTTTCAACCATATCAACACAAAGAGTGGCCCTCCTTTTATAGCAAATCTCAAGGGTCCCCTTCAAAATGAAGCCTTGCCAAATTTCATGCCTTTCAAGCCCTTTTGTCCATTTGTCCACCTCCCATTGGTCAATACATCAAGTGGCTTCCATGAGGGTGTAGGGGTTTGGTGCCATTAAAAGCCCTTTATTGGATACCTCCAAAACTAGCAAAGATTTCATTTTTGTCAAAAGCTAATGATCCCTCAACTTTTCTAGTCTCCAAGATCTTTTTGCATTTAGTATCCAAAGGTGGGTGAAGACTTTTGTCAACCTCTATTTCTTTGTAGGTGCCCTTCATTTTTCTTGGCCCTCCCTCTGATTTCTCTTTACTTCTTCTTGATAGCGTGTACGATCCGGCCTGTTTATTGGTTTTCCGTGCTCCAGGGTTACCGACTTGATTCGTGTATTTTGCTCATTTTCCGCAATTTACTCAATTTTACCCGTTAGGGTTTCTGCAATTTTTTCAATATAGCCCATAGTTCACGGTCTTGTTTTTGCTCGCTAAATTTTTTCTTTGACGACTCTTTCCTTGAAATTGACTTTTTCGACATTCATGACACGGTTTTCTTGAAAATGCATTAGGCAACCATATATTAGTAAAACCAACTCTGTGCATGGTGAAAATTTTAGCACGGCTATGCCAGCTATTTTTCAACTGGCCAAAAAGCCGCAAAACATTATTATAGGCCATTTCTAGTGCCTCAAACTTTTTTCTAGCCTCATTTAGGACGGCGGGCTGGGACCCAGTTCTAGATGGACCGACACTTTTCGCTCAGCCTTACAAAAGTTGACAAATACCAAATATTTTTTATGGTTCTTGAGACCATTACATTAGTCTATTTCTTACTATTTAATACTGTGTCTAGCCACTTTAGGACGGGCTGGGACCCAATTCTAGAGGCAATGTCATGACGGTTTAACTCAGTATATTTAATTCACTAATCTAAAATCATTTCATGGATAACGGAAAAAAGACCAAAATTTCGAATTTTCTAAAAAAATTTGATTTTTAGCTCATTTTACGTAATTCAAAAATTCTGACAAAAATACAAGGCAATCGAAATCCAAAAATCGAAAAACTGTTCAATTCCTAATGTCACTAGACCAATGCAAAGCACACTACATCAGTCACAAAACGTCATTACGAAAATTTTTACGTAAACTTTCGTTTTAGGGAAATTGTCAACCAATATCCTCGGTTTGTGACATGCGTATGACCATTCAAATTGATTGTAAATCTCTCGTGCATGCCATAAACACTTTCAGAATCAACATGAACACAAGTTAGGGAAAAGTCAGGCATGCAATCAGTAAAATTACAGATTTTGTCAATTTTGTTCTGAAAACTGCCAAAATTTATGCCACCAATTGCTTCAAGAAGAAGAATCAACTCAATCAAGCCAACATCACCAATGAGAAAGAAGACTATATTGCAAGTGATGGAGAAGGCTCTCTTATGGCATCAAGCTTCTCCTCTTCCACCTTCAACAAGGATGACTCATGGTATATTGATAGTGGAGCATCTTCACATGTGTGTGGCTCCAAGCACTCTTTTTCATCTATTATGCCTTATGATGGAGTCAAGAAGACCATATACATTGCAAGTAAGCATGAGTGCAATATTGAAGGAGTAGGGATTATTCCCTTGAAGCTTGCATCTTCTAAAGATCTCTTTCTCAACAATGTTCTTTTTGTCCCAAAGCTTACAAAGAACATCTTAAGTGTTGTCCAACCTCTTGATAGTGGCTTTGATGTCAATTTCAATATTGACAATTGTGTGATCAAGAAGGATGGTGAGATCCTTGCATATGGATCAAGATTTGAAGGCATCTACAAACTGGATCCAAGTGAGAGTGCAAACTCTCTTGATGTTTCTTATATGTCCAATATTTCAAAGGAGGATGATCACAGAAGATGCACATATCTTCTCTCTTCAAGTATTATGGTGTATGATTATTCCTTATTATTCAAAGCATATGTTGAGAAGAAATTCTCATTGAAGATCAAAGCTTTGAGGAGTATTGGAGCTCTTGAAGGAATAGCACCATATGAAGTTTTATTCAAGATGAAGCCTAAGGTTGAGCACCTTAGTGAACTTGGTAGTGCTTGCTTTGCACATATTCCCTTGGAAACAAGGAGGAAGGATGATCCAAGCTCATGGATCATGATTGGATACTCATCCATCAAGGAGGCTTTAGTGTCTTTACACTCTCTATTTCAAAAGTGATTGTGAATAGAGATGTCATGATGCATGAAGATTCAATCTTGGAAGTGGCCGAGATCAAGGTTTCTCAAGAAGCATCACAAGTTATCCTTTTTGAAGGTATTCGAGCTATATGGTGAGGGTGCTGCTATGATGGATCCCTTGGCTGATCTTCACTTCTTATGCATACCAAAGGATCCACTCAAAAAGATTTACAAACTTCTCAAGTGATCTAGTACCTTTCCAAGCTATTTTTTGAGGAGTGTGAGAAATTGGCAAAAACTTAGCTTGGTATTTTTTATGATAGAAGTTTGTAAGTGAATCTCACATGTGTGGAGGATGTTCCCACGTGTGGAGAATTGTAAAGTAAATCAAAAATGTTTGATATAGAGGTCTCATAGAATTTCATAGTCAAGCATTTAGGTGTAGGATGTTGATAGGGGTCAAATTTGGCATAGATGGCAAATTATCCATTTCCACTTGTAATGTCACTATTGAGCCAAAATAGAGTAGGAGGCCAAACTCACGCCAATTAGAGTGTAGACAAGTGTAATGCTTTTGTTTGATGAAGTTTAAGAGGTCCAACAGGATTTAGAGGTGGAACCATGAGTTGTCCAATAGAATTTGAGATTTTCTTGAATATGGTCCAATAGAATTTAGAATGCATGGATCAATGGTCCAATAGGATTAAGAGGTGGCAAAGTGTGGTCCAATCATAGTTAAGCATAGTGGTAGCTCGTGGATCTACTAGTATCATTGTACTCCTCATTTGAATCTAATTGATTTTGAGATTGAGTGGATTTTGAGTGTAAGTGATTTTCTAGCTTTCTCTCTCTACCCGAGAGCTATTGATGATTTTCTCTCTCTACCCGAGGAGAGCAGCTTGTTTTTACTTAGATTATGTTTGTAACACTTCCCACACTTGTGAGTGAGAGTTGGAAGTGATTGAATGCATGTAGTAGTGTGTTTTTGCCATAGGATCTAAGATTCATCTTGAATCTCAATCTAGTCTTGATCTTGGTGCATCTACACACCTTAGGAGATCACAAGTACATGTTGTGGACAATCCACACGTGTGAAATCAACAAAGACAACAAGGACGAATCCACCAATATGACAGAAAAAGACAAAAAGAAGGTGTTGAAATCCTTGAAGTCAATCAGGATGAACTCGGATACAGCGTCATCCTCATCTCAGATGACGTAAAATCAAAAGATTACCAGTCGGACTAAGATCAATATGCTGAAGGAGGAATCTCAATGAGCACCCATTCATGAGATGCCTGAAACCTTCAAGAATTATACCTTGGACGACGTGGTAATTATGTTGCCGCAAGCCCAGCGAGAACCTGATCAAAGTCAAACACCAGCGGAACAAGTCAATGATGGACCTGTGCGAACATAGCCAATGGACCTTGCAGAGCCAGATGAAGAAGAAAAGATAGTGCATGTGGGAGAGCAGTTAACGTCCACATAATTCAAAAGACTACAATCGTTGTTGGTGGAGTATAAGGACTGTTTTTCCTGGAGTTACAGTGATCTGAAGGGCATTCCACCAACAGTAGTCCAACACACCATACGCTGCAACCCGAACTACACGGAGCTGATCAAGCAGGAATTGCAGAAGCTATTAGACGCAGATTTTATTTTTTATTGTTTGGAACCACAAGTAATTGGTGATACTGGTCACCGATACTCTTGAATGTCTGTTGAAAATCAGCTTTTAATCCAAGAACAATAAAATGAGCTAAAAACATCTAAAATCGCAACATAAAGCAGTCTCTTTGGGGAACGACAATCTTTTATGCTACATATTCTTACATTTAAGATAAGTATAGCACGACACAATCTTATATGGACCCACCCCTATTATATCCTAGAAATAGCTTATGGCTGAGAGATCTTGGTCATATAGGTAAACAAGTGTTAGCAATTTCTCTTGAATCTAGTTTATAGATGACTCCAAATCTAGATCCACTAGCAACAGTCGCATCCTCTCTCGTGATTACACAAGTGTCAACACAAAACTTGACATCTAGGGGTCGAATACAGAAGTTTGGAATGTAAAAGTTTCAAATTTAGAGCTTCGGATGCAGAATAATATTGAGCCGCTCGACTTCCATGTCACAAATCTAGATAGGACTGATGTGATCTTGGGTTATGAATGGTTTTTTGATAAATATGATTCACTAGCAATAGATTTTACAGACTACCACCCGCTCAGTCGATGGACCATAAGATAGATTTATTGTCGGATATTCATCCTATCTTCAAACAACCTTATAGGTTTAGTCAAAAGGAAGAGGATGAAGTGGCTAGGCAAATCAAGGAATATCTTAGGATGAGGAACATCAGACCAAGTAAGTCTCCATAGGGAGCACCCGTCCTTCTTAAGAACAAGAAAGATGCGGGTTTTCGGTTGTGTGTAGATTACAAGAGTCTGAACAAACTTATTGTAAAAAATAAATACTCGTTGCCCAGGATGGATGATTAGATCATTTAAATGGATCTAAATACTTCACAAAGATTGATCTATGTACGGGATATCGTCAAGATCAGGATACATCTAGAAGATGTATCTAAGACCAGTTTTAGGACTAGGTTTGGCCACTACGAGTTTCTAGTTTTACCCTTTGGTATAACCAATGCTCCAACAACTTTCCAACAAATGATGAGCGATTTATTTTGTCCATATTTGGAGAAGTTTGTGGTAGTGTTTCTGGATGATATTTTGATCTACAATACAACACTCAAAGAGCATGCTAAGCATTTTTGTACTGTCTTATGTATCTTAAGACAAGAGAAGCTTTATGCAAAGGAATCAAAGTGTGAATTCTTTAAAAAGGAACTTTTTTACCTTGGTCATAAGATCACCTCTTTTTGGATCAAGATTGACAAGGAAAAGATAAAGACAGTAGTGGAATGGCCAGTCCCTCAAACGGTTTGTGAACTTAAATCATTCTTAGGTTTCACTGTATTTTTCTGTAGATTTGTAGAGGAGTATTCAAAGATTGTTGCGCCTCTCAACAATTCGTTGAAAGGTGTGAAAAGTCGCAAAGGTAGGGCAAGTCCTCCTATAAAATGGAATGAGAAGTTAGATGAGAGTTTTCATAAACTCAAGCTTCTAATGGTCTCAGCTCCCATCTTGAGAATAGCAAATCCAGATTTGTCGTTTGTCATTAACATTGACACAAATGATACAGCTATTAGAGTTGTTCTCTTACAAGAGGGCCATCTCGTTGTCTTTGAAAGTAAAAAACTAACCGATGCACATGTCAAATATACCACACAGGAAGAAGAGCTTTTTGCAGTGATCCATGCTTTGAAATCATGGAGATAGTACCTATATAGTAATAAGTTTGTGGTTAACACAGATCACCAACCTTTAAAGTATTTCTGTAATCAGAGTTATTTGAGAGGTCGTAAGGCCAAATGGGCAGAACTCATGCAAGAATTTGACTTTGAAGTGCAGTATATAAAAGACATCTCTAATCGGGTTGCTGATGCACTTAGTCGAATTGATGAAGTGAACAAAATTTCCTTCACTGAGATCAGTACATACTTTTATCTCTCCCTGAGAGGTCTTTATGAAAAAGACCCACATTTTGGACCAATCTGGAATAGGGTTCTAGCAGCCTCATCAAGCAAGACCGATGTTCATGGCGATCAGTCTAGGGGGAAGGATAAAAAGGGTGTTGATGACTTCTCTATCCGTAATGGACTTTTGTTCAAAAAAGAGAAGGTTTGTGTGCCTGATGTGGATGTTATTAAATATATAATTCTTTTTTAATGTCATGACTCACCATGCGCAGGACATCCTGACATACATCGTACATTGGATTTGGTACGAAGGGACTTTTATTGGCCAAAACTCAAACCCTCTATAGAATCTTATGTGGTCAAGTGTGACCAATGCTAGTTGAATAAGGCCGAACGCCATAAGGCTGGTGGATTGTTGCATCCATTGGATATCCATGATAAGAGATGGGATAATATATCCATGGATTTCGTTGTTGGGTTACCGATGAATAAACAACATGATGCAATTTGGGTTGTGGTCTACCGTCTTACCAAATTGGCTATATTTAGCCCGGTAAAGGCCACCGCGAAGGCCTTTGATTTAGCTCGAATATTTGTTGAGCATATTTTTAGACTTTATGGATTACCAAGTGATATTGTGAGCGATCGCGATCCAAGGATTACTGGTCACTTTTGGTCAGTCGTGTTTGCTAAATTAGAGACGACTCTAAGCTTGGGTTCTTCTGATCAGATTGAGTATATTTGAGAATCCCAAAGGATTCTAGTGTAATGCATACCAGCAAGCATTATAAATTGTCCCCTAGATATAGAGGACCGTATTAGATCTTGAAAAAGATTGGATCCTTAGCTTACCAGTTGGACGTCCTGGAAGGAACTTAAGTGCACCCGGTTTTTCACATAAGCCGACTCAAGAGTCTAGGTGAAGGTGAGCATCTTGGTTCTGGAGACCAATTGGAACTGTTGGATGAATCATTGGGTATGTATCGACTTGAACCCAAAAAGATCTTGGATACAAGAACTAAACGATTGAGAAATCATATGGTTACCAAGCATCTGGTTTGATGGAATGGATGCACGGACGATGATGATTCCTGGGAGCATGAAGGGAGCCTAAGGAAAAACTTCTCCAGTTTTAAGTTTTGAGGATAGAACTTGAATATAAGGGGGGAAGAATGTCATGCCCACGACTAGTCTCAGATAGCATGTCCAAGCTAGAAATCAGTAGACCAACAACCCCGTAAGTTGATTGGGACTATAAGGGAATTGGGGCCCTTATGTGTAAAGGTTATAATTAATGGTTGTAGGATAAACTCATGATGGTGGATTTGTATGGGTCTATTAGTGAGTCATTGGGAAACTGGATGACATGGCCTAGATAAGCTGCAGAAGTGTCTGGTTGGGGGCTAGATCCGTTTGATCTAGGTTTGGTTGGGTCCACCATCTGTTCCCTTGTTGATTGCTTGTATTGGCATGTTAAGTGTTGTTGATGTTGCTCTTTTTCTCCTCCCTTTGTGCTTTTCTTTGACAAATAGAGCTTTGTCTTCTCCACCATTGTTTATTAAGAGTTTGTTCATCCTCATGAGCTTGTTCTCTTGTTTGCACTCTTCAGCAATTAGGACTCCTTGAAGTGCCTCCAAGCTTGGAAGCTCCTCTTTGATTGCATATGATTAAACAAGATTGTCAAAATCATCCTTCAAGTCATTTAGATTGTTTGCACTAGTTCACTTTGCTTGATGTGGTCTCCAATGCATGCAAGCTCTCTATGGATGTCCTTCAATCTCAAAACATAGTTGGAAGCACTCTCATCACTTCTTTGACAACTTTGAAAATTTGATTTCTAAGTGTGAGAAATCTAGAGGTATTGTTGGCCTCATAAATGGCTTTGAGGGTGTCCCAAGCCTTCTTGCCGAGGTGCAAGCACCAATTTCTCTCAACGCTTAATTTGAAACATTCATCTTGATATAGTGAAGAGCCATTCTTGCTCTTTTCTTGTACCTTTGGACTTCTTGAAGCAATTGAGGCTCCTCCTCAAGTCCAAGGACAATATCCATCACATCTTGGAGGATCAAAATCGACTCCATCTTCACCTTCCAAATAGAGTAGTTGGAGGTGGTCAATCTCTCACTATGCTTCAAGAGAAATGATCCAAAGGATGCCATCAAAACTTGAGAAAAATTTTTGTAATGGATCAAAAAGTGTTGCTTCTCTCTCAATGATGGATTTAATAATGGTGTCCTACCAACTCCAACTTGAGATCTTGCAACAAGGTGTGAGATTAATCTCACTAGCTATACCAATCTCTCTCAACCTAGATCAAACTCTCATCCAAAGATGTAGCAAGGACAAATTTTGGGCCACCTTAACTCAAGCACCTGTAAAGCACTCAAAACATCCACAAAAGACTCCAATACAAGTGATTTGTATGAAACTATGTGGCTATGACCTCAAAATGATGCCTAGATCTCACCTAGACAAGATTGGCAAGTCTTTTCTTGAGTTTTTGGATGTAACAGGCTAAATATGGGTCAAACTTGGTGTGTCCAACCAGGTTTGGTGCCCTACCCACCTTGATTCAAATGACAATAACTTCCACAAGACACACACAATTGGGTTGAAACAAATTGCAACACAATCTAGACTCCACTAGCTTTCTATCAAGCTATCAAGCACAATTTGCAACACAATCTAGACTCCAATAGCTTTCTATCAAGCTATCAAGCACCAATTTTAGATCAACCTTGGAGATACACCAACAAGTCAAAGTTGACTGATCTCACACATGTCTGAGCAGGTAATTTCGTAAAGTACCCAACATAGATCCAATCAATGTGATTTAGATCTCTTTATAATCCAAAAATCTCCTTGATGGCTATATAGATGCAACTACACTCACTAGATCAAGATTTCAAGCCAAACTTTTCATCACTCTTGATGTTTGCATGATTATCTTAGGTAGGCTCTGATACCATGTGAAGTTTTCACACATGTGGGAACAACCCAAAATGTGTGAATGATCTCCTAAGATGTGTGTAATTGCACAAAATCTTGCACTTGATTGATTTCATAATCTATCTTGAAAATTCCAAGGCAAGAGCACATAGAACATGCATAAATCATTCACCATCATACATTCACATGTAAAGGCAAATCATGATGAAAAAAACTAAGAAAGAATATGCCTTGCTCTCGGGTAGCATGAGCTCTCGAGTAGAGAGAAAAAGCAACTAAAGTGTGATGTATAGAATCTCACAATCTCCAAAAAAACTAAGTGTCAAAACACTCTCTCCCTCACTCAAGTAGAAATCCGAGCTAGAATAGATGCAATATGATTGGAACCCTTTCTTCTCTCCTCCTAAATTGATTGGTTTAGTGACATAAGAACCCTCAAATTTGATTGGACCAATTTCATGGATCTTTCACTTCTGATTGGTCACATGATTCCATGACAACACATATGGAAGTGTCACTAACCAACCCTCTATCATCATGCTATGTGTAAGAAGCCTAACCTACCTTGAGCTACATCACACACCAAAATTGGCCTAATCACCTACTAACATGTGTGCATGGACTAAAAAAGTCAAAATACCCCTAAACTCAACATAGATAGCTCCTACTATTTTTCAAAAGATGTTCAAAAACAAAAAGTAGAGGACAATATGGAGCAAGTGAGGTTTGAGAACAACCTATTGCAAAAAAGCCTCCAAGCCATTGAGCTCACCATCCTATTCCAACTAGACAATATTCAATCCATTATGAAGGTTGCAATATGGGTGCATCGACTATGACTTGTATTCAAGTCACTCCGCCATGATAATTCATGTTTTCTTGTCTATTTTTGGCCAAATGGTGGCCAAACATGTACATTATGTTCATCAAAATTCTCACACATATGAGGACTAAAATAGTATTATTTGTTTATTTAAATAGGTCTTCAAAGTGATAGACTTGAAGCCCCACAAAATAGCCTTTATTGTATGCAATTTGGCCATATGGACCAAAATTGACAGTGTAGGGTTCCTATTTCTATCTTAAGGGCTATATGACTCTATAGAGAGAGAGAGAGAGAGAGAGAGAGAGAGAGAGAGAGAGAGAGAGAGAGAGAGAGAGAGAGAGAGAGAGAGAGAGAGAGAGAGAGAGAGAGAGAGAGAGAGAGAGAGAGTCATTTCTCACACCTATAAATAGGATGCAACGTGTGGAGGAAGAGTTTGGTTGAGTAGTTCACTGTTGGTTTGGAGATCATTATATTGGATTATTGTCTTGACTTTGCTCAAATCTCACGTTTGTTTTGGAGATTGGAGTGGCTAGTTTTGGTTACTATTGATTCATGAATGCATTAATGAATTTTTAGTTGCGATACGACTTGTTTACGTAAAGTTTTAGATTTGATGTAAATCTGCATAAACTTCTATGTTTTTCATTTCAATCATGTATGGTGACTATTTGATTTGAGTGTTCTCTCTAACACTAGATTTGTGGGGTTTTGTGCATTCGCTCTTGGCATGAAGATATGTTTTAATCAATTTTGGATCTTCCTTTTTCACATGGTTTTAGGAATTGAGAGTGGCCAAAAATTGTAAATTTGCATAAGTGATCAATTTAGTAAGGCGACTTGAATTAAGCATCACTTTGTTAATGAGATTGATCAATTTCTCTACTAACATCTTGATTGTGGTTTGACATCTTGTAGATAAGGTGTCAAGAATGCCAGGTCATTATAGTAGTACACATGAAAAAACCTATAGACATTGGAATGAGAACAAGATCAAGAATGCCAGGTCATTATAGTAGTACATATGAAAAAACCTATAGACAAACATATGAATCCCAGTATATGGTCATTTGAATTTCATTGGTGAACGCCATAATTTAAGATGAAAATCGTGATATCCCTCGCTGTGCAAGGAACACAACTGCCAGGAAGTCAAGAATAAGTGCTGACTGGTGCAGAAATGCACATTTCTCATCTCAGTCATCTCATTCTTGGAACACATTCTTAAACCCAAGAAGACAAGAACACATGACATGCCTAAAAGGGCTAAGTTTAGTGACATAAGAGTAACTGCCCACTGCCTAGAAGCTAAGACAATTAACCTAGTGCAATGCTGCTTGGCAAAACTCTACAAAATATTTCAAAGCACCAAAGTGACTTCTGTATTTACATTCCATGCTTCATAAATATTGAATGTCCATAAAGGCGAACAATACTAAATGGCTTTGTAACTCATAATATTACGTCCTCTAGAGTAGATTATGACTGTCTTATCATAAAGCATCATTGTTACAAAGTGAGTCAAGGTCAAATTTCTGCATGTAATGAAGCAAGCTGGAGTTTGAGGGATAGAACAGAGTAGGGAGGTAGAACAACTCCGAGGTCTGATTCAAGGCTGTCAAAGTGCCTGACATTGGGCAATACCTGCATCATATACAGTAAGAAACTTCAGGAATGGATAGAGAAAACATATAGCTTGACAATGTAGAAGGGAAGTTAATTCAAAGAAGCAAAAAGCAGGAAACTTACTGAGAAAAAACTAGGTATTATTCTAAATTCAAAACTGGGTATCTGAATACCTTTCTTGGTTGGCTAAAAGAGTTCTCATCCATCACATTGCTTGAAGACAGAATTGTGATGGTTGATTGGGATGCATCAATGCTATTTAAGGGCAGGCCTTCAAGAAGAATTTTAAGTTGTACGGGATCTCCTTCAAAATTGACAGCCTGGCAATCAATTTTTCTGAATATAAGTATATTTGATGGAAGATCACAGTTGGGTTTGCAGCAATACTGATATGATAATTAGTTACATATGCCAAATGATTAAAGGAAAGAATTTCTCATAGGATGCTAAGACCTTCAAAACCAGGTAGTCGAAGGTCGGATTTCCACTATGAGCTCGCAAGGCCGATGCGACCAATGGTGGGACTGTGCTGTTCACGCTTTCGAAAGAGAAAGGGAGAAGAGTTGCACCACTTGAATCTTTAAAAAAATGCTGAACCCAGTAACTGGGTGTACCATACTGTTGCCACGAGTTGAACACAATGGCATCTGGGTTCCATCTGCCATAATATAACACTCAAAATGTGTGACTCCAAAACTTGACACTTTGTTTTATCTTAACTAGGCCTTTGGCAGGGGTATCCCCCGAATTTGGGTGTGGCCAGGGAATCAAACGTGGGTGGGTAAGCCCAACCCAAGCACACTACACCCCCGCAGCACAAGTGAGCTGATTCCTTGTCGCCAAACGCACACTGTAAAAGAGAAAACCAAAAGCTTTACATACTAAGTTGCAGAGATCAATCTCACCTTCTATCATTGTTGTTGACAAATAAGGGAGCATAGCTTGCCATCGCCACCAAATCACTGAACCAATAAAGATTGAAGTTAAGTAGACCCCAAACACAATATAAGTGTCAGCACCTGAGGGAAAGTTACAAACCACAATAACTGGGAACAGTTGAACAACCCTAAACCCTAAATCTTAAAGCCACACAAAAATGACTCAACATCCCCATAAGGTTAGCCATGAACCTGTTTAATTCTAAGCCTATCATGAAGGCTCCTTCTGCCAAAGCTGCTAATAGGCTACCCGTCCCTGCATCTCGACCCGTGACAGCATACTCACTAACAAATGCCTGCAAAGAGTGTCAACGAGCAGCTAGTAAATGCTGCTTCAGCCATGCAGTCCCATTTTTCCTTTCTGAAGCCGATCTACAAGGTTTCATACTGTGCAATAAATCATTGTGAGGCTGCTTGCAATGCAGATAATATCTTAGATAAAACCTCGCTGCAATCAGCAAGCATAAATAAAAGTTCCTTTCTTACCCTTGGACCTTCTCGAGAAACATGATCAAACTGGTGAGCCATTGAATATAAATTGTTTGCGTTTGTGTATATCTGTTCATAATGAAAGTTATCCCATCAGATGAATCACAAGCAACGTCCTAGTAGAAATAAGTTCAACAGATCATATGCTGCAATCTATGCAGTGCAAACTCACATGAAAATCATATAGGTCAGATGGATGATCCAATTGTCTCCAAGATCCATCACAATTTGTAATAAGCTTTATATCTGGATAATTCTCCTTGATGGCATCAAAGAAGACCATATAATTATCTGGCACAGCATATAATAAGTATCAAATATTTGATTGCAATGAGTTCAATTGACAAACTTGACAATTCAGGATCAAGGATTTATCATACCTCTATAATATCTTTTCCCACAGTCTTCATTGCCGATAGCAATATAGTAAAGCTCAAATGGGTCTGGATGTCCCATATTCGAACGTAATTGGCCCCATTGAGTTGTAATATCACCCCTTGCAAATTCAATACCATCAAGGATATCCTGTTGAAAAGTGCTTGGCAGTTCAAGGTTTAGAATTAAGGGTTCAAGATTTCAACTATAGAATGTGAATAACACTTTTACCTCTAAAGTCTTACCTAGCTAAAATCAAATCAGGGTTCAGGGTTTAGGCTTTAAGAGTTCAACTATGAAATGCACAGAACACTTAGACCTCTGCAGTCTTAAATTACTGAAATCGAATATACCTTAACAAAAGGCCGAATCAGTCCTGTAGCAACTTCATCAGTATGGCTGATCCCTGCAGGATAGCAAATACCGCCTTTTAGCATTCTGTACTGAGAGAGGACTAAGTTTTGATAGCTGACAAAGGAACGATGTCTGCGTAATGAGACAATATTCTTGAGATTTTTTGCTAACAGATGAATATCAATCATTTTACACTCTCACCATTATTGAAGACCCAGACTGGCAAAGCACCCAAATCTTCTGCAAGCTGCAAAGAGCAGAAAACAAATGCACTGATTAACAATCAAACAAAGGAATAGTACATTGAAGAGGAATATAAGACAAACAGGGTCTGTTTACCTGAAGAAATTCAAAATAGCCAATCCCATCATCCGACCAATAACCCCAAACATCTCCAAAGTGACCAGGCCTTTCTTCCCATGGTCCAACAGACTCTCGCCATCTCCAAGCATTTTGTAACCTTCCACCCTCAACATAACACCCACCTATATCCCAAATTCAACTTACGAAATGTATCTGGAATAGTTCATATGTCTGGTAAAAAGAGGAACTGGCAATTACCAGGAAATCGAATGAATCTTGGCTTCATATCTTCGAGCATTTTTGCCAGTTCTGGTCGAAAGCCGTGCCCCTATAGAACAAAGCATGAAGAAGTTAAAGCCAACTGGTAAAGCTAAATGAAGGTCATTCGTGTATTTAGAGGTCAAGTAAGGATCAACATACAAAAAAGTCGTTGAAAAATATTTAACTGATGCCGGCAGTTCATGTATGTGGCAATTGATCAAAAGCTTAAACTTTAATGTTAAGAATCAGTTATCATACAGATCATGTTAAGAAGCAGATTATCAAGATAAACACTGTGGCAACAACAATAGTGAAGAATCAGAAAAGTCTTACTTTGTAAGTGTCAACAGGCATAGCTGACACTTGATCCAGCCAAATGGTTCCCTTTTTTAAGCTGGTTATGGAAAGCCTGGCATAATGATCAGTTTCATTTGCCTTCAAAAATAGCTCTTGTTTCCCCCAATCCCTGGCTGATGATTCATCTAGACTGATCACAATGGCAAGAGGCCTGTTAGGGTACATAGCTTTACACAAGACGCAACAGAATCTTCCATGACAACAGAAACGGCAAACATTGTACCAAGACCACGTTGACAACATTAGCAATATGACTGTGTGTAGTGTGGTGCTGTAACGTGCTTGGGTTGGCCTTGCCCACCCAAGTTTGATTCGCTGCCCAAGCATGGGGGTATATCAGGGCCAACGACCTATTTGAGATTAAAACTGTGCTAAAGCCACACTTGGAGTTGAGAAGCCTAAAGTGTGATATATTGACACCAAACCTAATATGCATTGGGTCAGCTATGCTAAAGCCACACTTGGAGTTGAGAAGTAGGCCAAAATGGAAACTGTTATGGACATGCATACTTCTCTACTTTCAACAGTATTAGTGGACGCAGTTTCTATTTACACGTGACGGGCCTAGAAATACTATTTTACATGGTTTTCTATTTTTAGCCCTAATTTTTTAATTTCACTTTCCCTCCAAATCAATATGAAGGGTGGTAGGGTTTGTCCACTACAAATAGCCACTAAGGCTGGTCATTTGCTAGTTTTGATCATTTGAGTCTTGGGCTTCTTGTAGGGGAGTTGTACTATTTTGGAGATCTTAGTTGGAGATCTGCCTGAGCTATCGGTGACAAAAATAGCATGAACCTTACAACCACAGGCAAATCCAATTCCTAAGCAACGATATTAATCTTTTAAACATGTCAGAGCTACTCATCCGCAACTGTGTTCCCAGCTTGGCGAACACCTCAATCCAGAAATTTCCCGTAAACTTGGGATCCTTGTCAGACACAATGGACCTTGAAAGGCCATGCAATCTGACAATATTCTGAATAAACAACTCAGCAACTTGCGGAGCTATGACCTTCTTGGTCGTTGCGATGAAGTGAGCCATCTTGGAAAACATGTCTACCACTACCCTAACGGAATTTAATCCCGTTTGGGGCTTAGGTAGTCCAATAATTAAATCCATAGAGATGCTTTCCCACCTTCCTGTAGGTATCTTAGGTAGCAAGCCTGGAGGACTTACTAATAATGCCTTCTTATAAGTTCACTGGTCTTATAATACCCGGATGCCCTGCGCAGGTTCTATCATGGCATTCATGAAGTATCTTACGACGAAGATCCTTCACGTTCTGCTGAAGATCCACCAAAAGATGAAGATTCAACTAGAGAGAGATGAAGAGAGAAAAGAGATAGCAATGAAGATCTTTAAACCTGCAAAAAAAAAAATCATAAAACAAAAAAGCACTCCAATCGCTCAGAAGTGCTTTGATACCATGTTATGAACAAATTCACAGGTATTAGTATCAATGATGCATAAAAAACAGAAAAAGGAATTCACATAGCATTCTCCAAGGGGAGGTGATGCATGCACCAACAAGAGTAGACCAGAAGTAGAGACGATTGCGGACTCGTTTGCTCCGTGAGTACTTGGTTTCATGGCATGGACGACCTCTCAGTGATGCTACCTGGGAGACCACGCATGGGTTGCATGAAAGGTATCCAAACTTTGCCATCGACGACAATGACATTTGAGGAGGGAAGGGATGTCACATGTACTTTGAATCCCCTTGCCCAATGTAAATTGTAAATTATAATTATTAAATTATAAATGGCTAAGTCTTTGGCCTATGGAGACAATTGTGAATTGCAATGTAGATATTAGTTATTATGACTAATTCCGAAATGGCCAAGGGAATACTGGGTCCCATGAGATTCTGCTGGACTGATCTCCTAAAAAGTAAGAAGGGACCTGTCAACGCAGCACGTGTCATATGCTCGCTGGGACACTTGGTCCAATGCATGAGCGACACATGTCAGACCTTGTGTCGGGGTATTGCTAAGTGGCAAGTGTTGACTGCGCATGGAGTTTGCCATGTGTCGACATTAGGATGTGTCAGGGTTAAGGGGTGCTTGAGGGGATATAATGTGAGCCTTGCCAGGCATTCCCTATCTTATTCTTATATGCAGCTATGGTTGGGAAATGTTTGCTTCTTGATCTATGTACATTTGCTTGAGATCTTAGAAGCCCGTTCCGACCAAAATGGGTTGGAACGTTCTGTTTTGTACGTTCCGGAACGTTCCTGGTCGGAACGAAATTTTTTAAGTTATAAAAAAAATGCATTTTATATGATTAAATCCTATGTAAAAAAACATATTTTTTAATTTTTTTTTTTTTTTGAGGGCATCGTTCCGGAACGGAACGCGTTCTGGAACGCGTTCCATTCCGGAACGGGCAACTAAGCTTGAGATTAATAAAGTTTGCTAGGTAATTCTGTGTATTTACTTAGGGTTTTGTGAGCTTGTGTGGAAAAACAGTACCTTAGGTGATTTCTGATTTATTACATCAATATGCTCATGTCTTTTTGGATCCTACATCTTTACCACCATTACGTGATGTCAACCACCACATTGATTTGCTTCTTGGTTCCACTCTTGCTTCCCATCCTCCTTATCATATGTCTAAAGTCGAGTGTGATGAGGTCTCGTTCGAAATTTTTGCACTTTTATGTCAAGGCCGTACTGGGTCTTAATTTAGAGGCTGCTAGACTGACCTCCTAAAAGTAGGAGTTGACCGGTCAACAAGACATGTGTCATATGCTCATTGGGACACTTGGTCCAGTGGGTGCTTGAGGATTATGTATAAGTGAGCCTAGAGAGAGGCATTCCTCATCATAGTCTATGCAGCAGGTGGCTGGGAGGAGACTTAGTAGCAGTGCTCTTATGTGTTGCATAGGTACATAGTTTCACTAGCTAAGGGTGAAGATAAGAAAATCTGGAAAACTATGGTAAGTAACTTAAATCTTGGTATTCAGGGGTACCAAGATGAAATAAACTTTCAAAATTGCACCTGGATCGTACAGACATTGTTCTTGGGAGAGATTGGCTCTACAGTTTAGGACCTTCCCTCCACAGAAATAATCAGGAGAACACCCTCAGCTTTCAGCATAAAGGCCGAGAGATCCAGTTGCATAGGGAGCATGATGTTCCCAACAGTCCTATGGTCTGCAGTTCAGAGCTCTGTCAGCTAATCGGAGTTGCGTAGATTACAAAGCCCTCAATAAACTCACAATAAAGAATAAATATCCTATGCCTCGGGCAGACGAGTTGTTTGATCAAATCGACGGGGCTAAATTTTTCAGTAAAATAGACCTCAGATCGGGATATCATCAAGTCCGTATAAAATCGGAAGATGTCCCGAAAACAGCTTTTAGGACTAGTCACGGTCATTATGAGTTTAAGGTGATGCCATTTGGGCTCACAAATGCTCCAGCTACCTTTATGACCTTGATGAACAGCGTCCTCAGACCATACTTGGGTAAATTTGTAGTCGTATTTTTAGATGACATCCTCGTTTACAGCAAAACGAGGAAGGAGCATCTAAAACACCTCAGAAAGGTGTTTCGACTGCTCAGAAAGCATAAGCTTTATGCTAAACAATCCAAGCGTGAATTCTTCGTTGAGGAAGTAGCATATTTGGGTCACATTATCTCGCCAGATGGGATTAAGATGGACCCGAATAAGGTTAAAGTCATACTCAGTTGGCTGAGACCTCAGAACATTTTGGAACTTCAGATCTTTCTTGGTTTGGCGGGATATTACAGACGATTTGTCAAGGAATATGCTCAGATAGCAGTTCCCATGACAAATCTTCTTAAGGGGAAGGGAAAGGAGTTCATTTGGGAGTCCGCACAGCAGGAGAGCTTTGATGCTCTTCAAAACAGCCTTAGCTACAACACCAGTTTTAAAAGTCGTCGACCCCAATCAGCCATTTGTGGTCGAAACAGATGCTAGCGACTTTGCAGTAGGTGCTGTACTAGCTCAGGGTGGACGACCAGTTGCGTTCGAGAGTAAAAAACTCGAGCCAGCTTAGACTAGGTATAGTGCCTATGAAAAGGAACTCTTTTCTATAGTCCATGCCCTTAAGACTTTGAGGCATTATTTGTATGGTGCCAACTTTGAGGTCCTGACAGACCATGAAAGTCTCAGATACCTTTGCAATGAACCTGAGCTTAGAGGTCGGAAAGCTTGTTGGGCAGAGTTGATGCAAGAGTTTGATATGTCTATCAGATATAGACGGGGGAAATTCAATACAGTAGCAAATGCCCTTAGCAGAATGCCTATAATTAACGAGCTGAGTTTTACTCAGATTCGTAATGAGTTACTCGAGTCCTTGAGAGGGAAGTGCCAGCATGATTCATTCTTCTCTACTATCTGGAACTCAGTCCAGAGCAGACAGTTACAGACTCCAGAACCAGTTCCGGGGCTGGTGCCAGTTCATCCAAGAATACGACAGCTTCCGTTGAGGATGATGATGAGTCCGAGTATACGTCGTCAGATGACATTGAAGATTTTGAGCCTGTATTACCCAAGCAAACCCTTGTGGTTGAGGGTCAATTGACTCAAGGATTCAAATGGAAACAGTATTCCATTCAGGATGAGTACTTGCTCTATAGAGATAGAGTATGTGTCCCCAATGCAGAGGATTATAGGCAGCAGGTCCTATATGAATGTCATGACAATCCTAGTGCGGGACACCTAGGCATACAGAAGACCTATGAGCTTCTTCGTAGGCAATTTTTCTGGCCCAGTATGAAAAAGGACGTCCAACAGTATGTAACCAGTTGCCAAAAATGTCAAGTAAACAAAGCAGAGCATTTAAAGGTAGGAGGGTTGTTGCAGCCCTTAGAAATACCAGCTGGTAAATGGGAGAGTATCTCCATGGATTTTATAGTAGGCCTGCCTAAAACCCAAAAGGGTAATGACGCTATATGGGTCACAGTTGACCGTCTGACCAAAATGGCTCATTTTATTGCGACCAAAACAACCGTTAGAGCTCCAGAGTTAGCGAGGTTGTTTGTAGACGGGCTATTTACATTGTACGGTCTACCTTCCGGCATAGTCAGCGACCGGGACAATAAGTTTAATGGAAATTTTTGGAGGGCAGTATTCCATCATCTCCATACTAAACTTAATATGAGTACCACCGACCATCCACAGACGGACGGTCAAACAGAGAGGGTAAATCAGGTGCTGGAGGATATGCTTCGTGCATACGTCAGCAAGAAGCAGACTAATTGGGAGGAGTATCTCTCAATATTAGAGTTTTCTTACAACAGTATCAAACATTCAGCTACGGGATATAGCCCATTTATGCTGATGTACGGTTTTCAGCCACGCTCACCCACAACTGTAGGGTTTAAACAAGAAAAAGTTGAAGCAGCCAGAAACTTTTTAGAGGACCTAAACCAGATGATAGAACATGCTAAGCGTAGCATTAGGCAATCCCAGGATCGAGCCAGGCATTATGCAGATCCACACAGACGGGCTGTGCAGTTCTCCACTGGTGAGAAAGTCTACTTGAGAGTCCCAGTTGACTCTAAAACCCTCAAATCAGGAGTGTGTGCTAAGTTGTCTCCAAGGTATTGTGGTCCCTTTACCATCAGTAGGAGACTAGGCGAGGTCACCTATGAACTAGAACTCCCACACAGCAGTAAGGTTTTTCTAGTCTTTCATGTAAGTCAGTTACGAAAAGCCTTAACCAGATCAGACAATCTGATAGGGGACAGTGTTCTAGTTCTCCCATTGGATCCTCAACAACCTCCACATGAACCAGAGGAGATTCTTGATAGTAGAGAGACGCAGACTCGTCATACTCTATACCGAGAATATCTGGTTAAGTGGAATGATCGGCCTGTTGAGAATGCCACTTGGGAAAGAGGCAGCGTCCTTCGCAAGATTTTTCCAGAATTTGTCTTAGAGGACCAAGACGGTTCTTAAGGGGGAGGGAGTGTTACGAGCTCGTCACCAGTGCCGAACCCTAGAGAACACAGATAGGTCAGATACCACAGTCAGGGTCGTGTCCAGCGTACATGACCAACAGGGCAAGACAGTGTGAGTAGTGTGCCCCAGCACGGTCCATAGCTATGGCGGGCCTAACACAGTCTAGGGACCCTGTCAGCAGGACAGGGCCCCCAGTTGGGTCCCGACGTGCAGTCGGCGACGTCAGTGCCATGTGGCCGACACTTGGCAGTTGCATGTTACCAGTCCTCACACTGGGCTAGGTGGGGCTTACTCTATATCAGGGAGTAGGCAAGGTTGGGTGGATCAGTTAGTGTTAGCCCTACTGTGGTGTTAGGATCTACTACAGCTATGGAGGAAGCCAAGAGGTATTTATAGACTACATTGGGCATTGCCCTAGAATGAAGAAAACATGGTTGCTCAAATAGGCCACAGCTACCTTGGTCATTAGGTTTAGGTTTATGTCACTAGACTATAAATGTGCAAGTTTGCAGCAACAAACACAGGTATGAGATACATGAATTTATATGCATGAGTATTTTACATATACATAGGTAGGAGAAAGAAGAAAACAGTTCCCGGTCAGAGTGGCAAAATGTGGAATAGGACGACGGTAAGTAGCTAAACCCAAAAACACACGTACATGATAAACATCAATAGGCACAGGCCAATTTTGAATAACTTGGGCCTTACGAGGATCAAGACAAATACGACCATCACAAATAAGAAAACCTAAAAACTCTATCACAAAGCTGACATAATCCAACCCAAAGAACACCAAAGTAGGCACCAATCCGCGATTGTAAAAGAAGGGTACTGTGCATGCAAAGCGTGCGCGGTCTCCTAGGTAGCATCAGTGAGAGGTCTACCGTACTCATGGATTAGACAGTTTCTAAGCCTTATCTCTCTCTGGTCCAATACTTTGTCAGGTTCATGCATCACCTCTTCATGCTCCTGAAACAAAACAAGTTCATCAATTAGCAAGTTATCACCCTCATGTAAAACCCTCTTCTTTACAATCTTCACATTTTTCTTGGCTAACTCAAGCATCTGTAACATGTGAGTTAGAAAGTCTACAACACTAGGCACTTTATGAGGCATCCCTACAGTACAGCTAACCCAGGTGCATCTATCTTATTATGGGTTCGTATGAAATGAGCCATTTTTGTAAGTCTGTCAACCACAACCATTATGGCATCATGTTGAAGTTGTGTACGAGGCAAATGTGTAATAAAGTCCATCGATACACTATCCCATCTTCCCTTTGGAATAGGCAAAGGTGTAACGATCCAAGAACTTTAATCCTTTCGACTTTGTTAACTTGACACTTAAAACAACGTGTCACATAACTATGGACATTCTTATTAATTTTAGGCTACCAGAAATTACGTCGGATCAACTCACAAGTCTTATCCACACCAGGATGACCTGCACTAGGGCTGTCATGACAAGAATGCAAGATTTTCCTACGCAGCTCCTCACAAGCTGGAATGAGAAATTTGCCATTCCTCTTAACAAAACCATCTTCTATGGTGGTGTACTTAAGATAAGTGCGAGCAAAGGGAATAGAGTTGTCCTCCTGAGACTCTACATGGCCATGACTCACCTCGAGCTCCACTTTCTTACACTGAGGATCCTCTAGTTGAGCCTTTTTTATCTCAACCAATAGGTCATTTTCAATGACCGCAAATGACATTTGATACACTATCCGAGACAATGCATCAGCCACTCTATTTTTTTCCCCTTATACCGACTTTCCATCTGAAATTCTTGCATAAGTTTAGACCATCTCGCCTGTCGACCTCTGAGATTGAGCTATTTGCAGAAATACCTCAAGGTATCATGATCAGTGTACACATAAAACTTGGATCCATCTAAATAGTGCCTCCATACCATTGACGCATGGATTATGGCAAACTACTCTTTCTCATGAGTTGGATAATTCTGTTGTGCGGAGGTGAACTTCTTGCTCTCGAAGGCTACAGACCTTCCCTGCTGCATGAGCACTACCCCCACAGCAATGTCACTCGCATCCCTATCAAGGATACAGTGTTTTAGAGGGTCAATAATTTTTAGAGTGACTCACTCAATGATAACTTGCTTGCTGCAGTTCAGTCCACTCACCAAACTTGTTCTTGTGAGTTAGATCAGTCAAAGGTGCTGTGATATGGGAGTAATCTTTAACATATTTTCTATAAAACATCACCAATCCTAGAAAGGACTTCAATGCTGTCAAATCAATTGGCACAAGCCATGCAACGATCACAACAACTTTCTTAGGATCCGGTCTTACTCCATCAGCAGTCACAATATGACTTAGGTACTCAATTTTCTTGTTTAAAAAGTTCGCTCTTTTACAATTTGTTTTTCCTCAACGTTGATAGCACAATCCTAAGGTGGGTTACATGCTTGGCCTCACCTGCACTGTAAGTCAAAATATCATCAATAAAGTTAACAACAAACTTACCCATATAAGGTCTGAGTACATCATTCATCAACATCACGAATGTAGCTGGGGCATTAGTTAAACCAAGGGGCCTCACAAGATATTCATAACGACGAAACCGAGTTCGAAAGGCAGTTTTATAAACATCCTCTTCACGAACTCTAACATGATACCCACTCTTCAAGTCTATCTTACTAAATGTAGTAGCACCATGAAGAGCATCAAGCCAATCATCAATACATGGCATAGGATATTGATGCTTAATAGTAATCTTATCAAGACCTCGATAATCCACACACACATATACCAAAATCCGTCCTTTTTTACTAGAATGATCGGCAAGGCAAAAGGTGAGAAGCTAGGCCTAATCTGCCCATGTGCAAGATAATCCTCTAGCATCTTCCTCAATTCCTCTTCCTCTCTCAAACTCATTCTATAAGGTGGTCTATTTACAGGACAAGATCCGGGAATAAGCTCAATCTTATGTTCAACATTTCTAAAAGGCAGTAATGCAGATGGAAAATCATCAATAAACACATATGCAAACTCACTCCTAATTTCACGGTCTAGGTTAGCTGAAGTATTGTCTTGCACCTTCCACATGCTACTCTCACAAACATTTGCCCTCAACTTTTCTCCACCATCGTTGTGCCAATTCCTATAACCGATACGTAGCTGCAATCATCTGTAGCTCATCGTAGTTCCACACATTACAAAGGCCTTTTCCCATTTCTGTAGCCAATTTTCCACTGCATCTGTGGTTCTTACCGTTACTGCACCTAAAAACTTTGGAGGTTTCAAGTCCTTAATGGACGGCAACTAGCGCTTCCTGCCAAGATTTGCAGCTCTTTCAGTTGAACCGGGCTCACCACCCAAATTCCTTGTACCACTGACTCTTTCAGGTGCATGGCCATGCTTCAATTGCTCTAAGATCTGCTTTAACATCAGCTCCATGCCATCAACTTTGGCAGAAAGTTCATCGATCCTCTGAGAATCATGTGTAGTATCACTAGAAGATGCCATAGCAAAAACTAGCCAAAAAAACACAAAGCAACTTGCAAAATTATGCAACAAACTAGCAACTAAAGCACTTGAAACAAAGCACAAATAAGCTTTTTTCACTCCAAACAAGTTACACAGAGGGACTACCCTGAATTCCTAAAAGAACTGGATAGAACAGATCCTTTACAGCCAAATTCTGGCAACCCACAAACTCTTTTCCTTCAAAAACCAGCAAACAAGGTTTTGAAATTGACAATCTTTAAAAATAAGAGGAAAACACGGAATAGGGATCTGATAGGCTCTACCCCACCAGCAACCTACCACTAGAAGACTATAGCAACTGTCAGATTCAAAAAATACTGAGAATTGAGAAAGTTACAAATACTTTTGCAAATCTAAGGAAGGCTGATTTTTACAAAAGCAAAGAGCAAAAACAAGCTAGACAACAGTAGATGCTCAAAGGCTGCCCAAGGACCAGCAATCTACCATAGGGCTCCAATTTGTAAGCTTCAGGGCTCTCAAAAACTTAGAAACACTCTTGTAGAAGGACGCTGGCCCACCTTGCATCCAATAAACCCTACTTGAATATGAAAGTGATGCCAAACATCACACAATCCTGGAAAGGAACCGCTCTAATACCAAATATCAAAAAGCTAACAGAATTCAAACTGTTTAAGAGCATGAATGTTCTTCCATTTGCTGAGGAAGGTTTGTAGAATATCTGCATTTCTATCCTTCTCTTCCCCAATAAAAGTAGGAGGCTTTAAATCTTTAAAGACATTAAGGTGAGACCGCAAAGTCTCACCCGAAACTGATGGAAGCGGAGAAGGGGATAACTGAGAAGTGGAGGGAAAGCTTCCTTTCGTGGAACTCAAAATCAAACCTTTGAGTTCAACGAATGAGTCGTCCACACTGGACTTGAAATTGGGTATTGCCAACTTCAGTTCATCCACCTCTGTTACCAAGTGGAGAAACTGCTCCTTGGTAATCAGTTCGTCGAGTTCTTCGGTGAACTGTTCATGTTCTTCCATTTCCATAGGTTCTTTCCCTTTACTGTAAGCCAAGGCTTTTGTTTCAAGCTCGTCGATGCCTCTCTCCGGGGGTTGATCAGGTCCCTGAGGAGTGGTCATTTTCAGAACAAAAAGAGAGGTACCTTAACTTCTGAAAAAAAAGTCAGAAAGACTAATTTACAACTGTACAAGGGAAAGGAAAGATGACTTAGTTGTTTCTGAGGACTGTACTACCAAAGAAAATACGAAGAGGAACCCTCTCAGCTCTTTTACCCAAGATTTCAGACCTGTTGTCCCGGAAAATCCCAGTTTGAAGCTCCAAAACGGCATCAAAATTTCCGGTTCTTGAGTAGCATTTTGCCACTTTTCTTGAAAAGGAACTTATAATGAAAGTCTTAATACACTCTCTTCAAGTGATGTTGCTTTGTTTGCTTCATGAAAATTCCTTCAAATTAAAAAGAATGCCAAGAACATTGATAATAATTCTAGAGACAACAAACGAGATACTATGTGTCACTATTGTGGTAAACTTGGACATTGGTCAATCAATGTCACAAGAGAAAGGTTGACTTGGTGGCTATGAGGAGGTAAGGATGACATGAAAGATGTTGTAGATCTCTACACTAAAGAAGTGCCCTCTTTAAAGTGCTTCTATGTGCACATTTTGTGATATCCTTTCATAGGGCAATGCAGATATCATTCTCGTCTTAGAAGATGGCCTTCTTGAAGATACAAGAAAGTTTTATCTCGTCTTGTTACGAACCATGAGATAGAGACAAATCAACGATCGAGGTGTTGGATGGAAGACTTATCACTAGCTTGGACCTTGGATGGTTTGTTAGTTGAAGACCTTTCGTTGCTGAGGGATGTTTGATCAAGGGGGAGATGTTGCAAATATGATCTAACATCATGGCTGGGAATTTGCCAATTGAATGCCATTTCAATAGTTGATATGTTATCAGACTTATCTAATAAGTAAAATTTCAAGAAGTTATAGTGAATGCCACATGATGGTTCATATAGTGTGTCCATTGCTGTTTACATATACTTGCAATGTACTTGGCATATTCAATAACTACTTCGGTCATGAGCCTCATGAACATAGTCAATGTGATCTGGGCCTTCTACTAAATAAACGGACTTGTGAGCAATGGAACAGATGAGAAGAGTCACAAACCTCTGCGTACCTTCCCCTCTCTCGTATACGGCATGGCTGCTTGTCCCCTTCTACACCAATGCTACCTGTCCCAACCATGCTTGCATCTTGCTAGGGAACTCCGCCCCCTCCCTACCCAAGTGCATCAACATGATCGTTAATCGGGGATCCCCCCCATATTCTATTGACGCAGTGGATCGCCCAACTTTTCCTTCCCTTCCGACCCTGTTGCAGCACCTCCCACTTGTTTCTGCTGTTTTGGTCTATTGAGAAACTTTTCTGCCCCTAATCCTACTTTATTGTAGCCTATGGCTCTCATATTACCCCATGACTATCAAAACATGGAGCCATGGGCATTAGTGGCTACCAGAGATTCACAAAAGCACCTTTCACCATATTGGCTACGTTTTCAAAGGAAAGACTGAGGGAGAGTAAGGCCCTCAACATTCAAATCCATGGCTTACCTATGCTCTTTCTTCACGTTGAGGAAAAATAAGACCTTTCATGCTGAAATTTAAATTGCAACATTTGCACAATCTCCAAACTATGTCTTTCGGTCGGCCTTCAAGTACATGTGGTTTACAGCAAGGTCAATGCACCATTGAAAAGATGTGGGAACTTCACGTAGCATCAACAAAGGGTGGAGGCGCGTCCAAGTATACAAATGATAGCTCATGAAACGCAAGTCCCAATTGCCCAAACAGTGAGTAATATAGCTACTACAACTAGCACACACACATTAAGGTAAATAAGAGTTAAAATGGCCAAAAATGTATGATTTTCCTCTTAATATCTCACAAACATTAACCTAGATTTTCAGTTTTTGATTATCCAAGATAAGGAGGTTGTACATACAGGAATATTTCCAATTACAATTACTCTTATTTTGTTTTCGTATTGTTTTGAACGTACATAAGTCTCTCTTGTGCCAAAGTCGTTTGGCCATCGCTGGAAGTGAAGGCAACAAGTAGAGTAATTGGTCCACTGGAATGCAGCCAAAAGACAACATGATACTCTTCTCCTGCTTGAATGTCCTGGAAAGTGATTCAAGTAATGCATCATCACACTGTTGTTGATAGACTTCAATGGAATGAGACAAAAAGAGATAATTCAGCTTACTAGATTGATATACACATATACAACTCAACAACTGCCTAAAACGTGAAAAACATCCACAAACTCGCAAGGTACAACTAGCAATGTGAAAGGAAGGACTCTACTTCCTTGAAGACAATCAAACATGACTTCTTAAAGTTACGTGAAGATAAATTGCCCAAATTGCACAAGAACTTTGACAAGCATGCAAAGGAACGATTAATACCATGCCCCAGTAGCCAGGATTTGCAACTCCAACTCCGCTGCCACATTCATTTAAATTTTCATCACAGAGAACTTCAATTCTCAAAGCAATTGGATTTCGTTCAAAGCATGATGAGAGCTCTGTCTCCAGCCATACTTGGTCCTTAGTACCAATTGGGTACCATGGAGCTATGTTCGATGGTGTATTTGTGCCGCCAGCCTCAAACCCTATAAACAACTCAGAAAAGCAAACATTTTGTTGTGATTGAAGAGCTATCGCTAGTAGACAACATTTTTGTCATCGGGGTTGAATATGAGATTACATGAGTAGAACACAGTCAACAAATGCTGTGCTTGACTAAGTTTAAAACAGCACAAAAAGTGCTTAGGCTTTTCTTTTTCATTAGAAATGTCATGCATATTAGGAGCCAAAAATGGAACATGAAAGAAATATATCATTATAAGACTACCGGTGGAGCCTCTAATATAAGATAATGAAAAACCTCGATTGTTGACTAGTTCTGCCCACAAACCACCACCTCCTGCATGATTGATCTCCTACAATCCCAAGAGGAGAACTGAATCAATAAATCTCTCTCTCTCTCTCTCTCTCTCTCTCTCTCTCTCTCTCTCTCTCTCTCTCTCTCTCTCATATGCCTTTTGGCATGGAAAAGACATTAATAAAAGCTTTCTTCTTCTTCTTCTTCTTTTCTTTCAAAAGACAATTACACTTCTTTGAAATTGAGAACGGCAAGCTGATTTTGGATCTCTGTGGGGTTAAAGAGCGAATGGAGCAGCTTGAACAAGAAAATGTTTATCTTAAGCAACGGATTGCGAAACATATCCCTCAAAAGAATGTATTGGAGGAGACGTCGAACAAAATATCCAGCCTTGAGAAACAAGTGGAAGAAACGAAGATATGGGCAGCGCATCTCAAAAACGATGGTAAGGTCGAATCTTCAAGCTCGGTTCAACATGCAGTTGTGAATTCTACACTAGAAGATGTCTTCTCCGAGCAAGAAAGAAGGGCTAAAAAAGCCTTTAATATCCGGGTTAGGGGGATTCCCGACGGGGATAAGCCCATTGAAGAGGCAAAAGACCTCCTTTTAACTAAGCTCACACACACCACGGATGGATTTGATACAGCTTGGAGAAGTAAGTTTGACATTAATGTCTTGTTTATCAAGTTCCGCTCTATGAACAGCCGCAACGCAGCTTTACACCTTAGAGCCAAATTAAAAGGGACTTTTATTTTTATGGATGATGACCTTACACACACACAATGGCAAGCCAAGAAACAGATTATCCAGGATGCAAATGCAAGAAATCAGCGGGTGGTTTTCATTGAAGGCAAACCAAAAAATTTTGATAAAATTTCTCAATAAGGATTCGGGGCTCTCGGGCAAAGGAGCAGCCCGAGATCCCCTCAGCCTTTACATATTGGTTTTTGGAATTGTAATGGCATACTATCATCTTCTTCAGTAGGTGACTTCCATTCTTTCATGCTAAAATGTGATATCCTTTTGTTAGCAGAGACTCATGAATCCTTATATAGACCGCTCCCATCCATACAGGATTGCACCTGGCACTCAGCGCATCGGCCCTTTGTGAGAGGGAAGACTTTCCGTGGTTCTGGTGGTGTTGCATGTCTCACCAAGGATGTTTTCAGTTCTCATTTTAAACTGGTCAAAAGTGATCCATTTGCATGCTTTATTTGGTTTCAGTTCTCTGGTCACTGTTTGGGGCTTTCTCAGGACCTCTTTCTTGCAGTTTGTTACTTTGCACCACATACATCATCTTTTGCAGATTTTGGTGGTGACCCTTTCCAGGCTCTCTCAGATGATATATTCAGCTTTGCACAGTGAGGCCTTATTCTTTTAGAAGGGGATTTTAATGCTCGTACGAGCATCAGGCAAGCTGAGTTTTATGCAGAGAGTGATTTTCTACAGGTTCGCACATTAGATATGGGCTTTGACAGGACCTCACAGGATGCAGATACTCCAGTTACCCACTTTGGAGAGCGGCTGATTGGTTTAGCAGAGGCCCATTCCTTAACCATTTTAAATGGCCTTCCTTACTGGCCTTCGTCATATCATTTTACTTGTCACCCACATGGAGGAGGACATAGTGTTGTTGACTACTTCAGTGGGTCACCGGCTTTGATCCCATTTCTTCATACCTTTTGCATTATACCTCCTACCATTTCGGATCGCTCCCTCCTACTTCTATCCCTTGGTCATCATAGTACCACAGTCACAACACACAGTCCCACTCATCACCATCGCCCAATTTTCTCTCCATCTGGTTTTCCCCTTTACACCGAGTCCCTAGTTACTTTTCTCCAAGACTTCCCCTTCACCTCCTCAGTTGACCAACAAGCTATCTTTTTATCTCAGTCTCTTTTGCGATCTGCCAATATTGCCTATCCTTCGAAAAACTTCCCTTCGCATAAACGCACTCACAACAAATGGTGTGATACAGAGTGCTTCTCATTGCATAAACAAGTTGTACACCATCCAAAATGGTCAAACCCAAAAAGCCACTGATGTTGACCTCCTAAGTATGGACTTCCTAAAACCAGTTGCTCACATTATTGCCCCATACATTTTCCATATCTTTAACCAATCTGTCATCTTCGGTCTCCCCACATCGTGGTGCACCAACCTTTTACACCCTATCCTCAAAGCCGGGGATCCTTTGATTGTCGACAACTACCGCACTATTATGATCAGTCATACTATGGCCAAGCTATATGGATCCGTTTTACAGTCTATTGTCAGCTCACGGGCAGAGACGGAGGGGTTACATGTTATGAGACAAGCAGGTTTTCGCGTTGGCTACTCCACGGCTGACCAGATATTCATCTTGAGATGCATTATTGAGGAGGCTAAGTTCAGGAAGCAGAGGGTTTATTGTTGCTTTGTGGATTTCTGCAAAGCCTTTGATTCTGTTCCGAGACACCTTTTACTCCAGCGCTTAGCATCGCTTGGCTTTTCTCAGGAGATCATTGCTGCTATCGTCACATTGTATGAGAGAGTACTGGCCTGTTTTCGAGATGGTGATGGATGGTCCTCTTACATTCATAGTACAGTGGGAGTTAAGCAGGGGTGTCCTTTGTCCCCTACTCTCTTTGCTCTATATATTGATGATCTTGAGCGGAGTATTAGGGAGGAGGGTGGAGATGGTTGTCCGTTAGCAGATATGATTATCCCTATTCTACCGTATGCGGATGACGTGATACTTCTATCGAGATCCGCATCTGGGCTTCAGCAGCACCTTGATGCTTTATATACTTTCTGCCAGACATGGGGTTTGATGGTGAACATTGGTAAGACTAAGGTCATGGTGTTCAACACCAATCGACATCATATGAGAGACACAGTGTTCTACTATGATGGGCTTCCACTGGAGATAGTAGCCTCTTATACTTACTTAGGTGTCCTTTTTACTGGTCCATTGCTCACTTTTAGACCAGCTGCACTGTCTAGGCTCCGCAAGGGGCACTCTGCTCTTGTCCAGATGGAGAGGTTTTCCAGCACGGGTCAAGCTTCATTTTTATCACACTCATCTTCTTCAGCTTGATGTTTCCGGGCTTCCCATTCAGCCGGGTTATTTGTCTCAGACGTTATCTTTCGGCCTGCGTTACCGTCTTGGTCAATTTAGGGTCTCTTCTCACCAGCTTGCTATTGAGACAAGCAGATACACAGACACACCTCGACCGCTACGGATTTGTCAGTGCTGCTCTTTACAGGAGATTGAGGATGAGTTCCATTTTATTTTACGATGTCCAGCCTACTATGAGATCAAAGGCAGATACCATTGCTTATACAGAGATACTCCACTTACACTTGCTTCTTTCCTTGCCTTCTCAGATGCGGGATGTGTTGGTTTATTATTGCGAGAGATGTTTACTCTAAGATCTTCCTTTTTATTGGATGTTTCTGATGTGGATCATAGCCAATCCCACATTACGCACTTTTTCCAGAAGAGGGATAGAGATGAGACTTCTGACAGTGAGATAGACATTCCAGTACGACGACCGAAGCTCCAGCATCCTCTTCGCTCCTCCAGGCCCAGGGTTCTTCACCGGAGGCCAACACCTGCTTCTCACCATATCACGCAGTTTTTTATATCCACTTAGCTAGTTACTAACTTATTTCAATTTTCTCTTTCCCTCTGCGTAGCTCGTGGTTAAGCTACTGATATTGTACCCTCAACAGAGCTGGAGGTTAAGCTTTGTTTTTCTCTCTATTTTCTAGTGCTGGTTTAACTTTTAGGAATAAGTCCTACGTGGACAATGCTCCTTCCTTTTTGATGTATTTTCTACTTGTCTTATGTGCCCTCGGGTACTTGACAGACATTAATATAATAATTCTAATTCTAATTCTCTCTCTCTCTCTCTCTCTCTCTCTCTCTCTCTCTCTCTCTCTCTCTCTCTCTCTCTCTCTCTCTCTCCAGTGATGGTGATGGCGCCCTGATCCGCCATGTCCTGGTCCGCCCTGCCCTAGTCCTCCTCTCGCGCTGGCTCCTTCTGCATCGCTGCCTATTCCATCGCTATGGCTCCAAACAAAAAGGGGGGGCCTCCATCGCCCCCCTCTTCTCCTGCTTCTGCTGGCCAGTCAGCCATTGCTGGCCAGCCAGCCATCGCTGACCAACTTGATGGGCCAGCGCTGGCTGGTCCAGCAATGGTTGACGTGCTAACGACTGGCCAGTCATCCCCATTGCCTCATTCTCCGTTGCAAGCCATTGTCATTGCCTCGCCTGTGGTGAATGCACCTGTTCCGTTATTATCTTCTGCAAACTCCTACCTTGCCTATCATATCCCTGCACAGCAATCGCAACCTAGCAATCTATCCGACTTTGAATCTCTTAGCAGCTACTTACAACATCAGTACAAAGAAGCGCTACAATTTATCGAGAAATTGCAGCTACAAAATCAGATGCTTCATGGAGAACTTATCAGGATCAGTCTTCAAAATAAGGACTTACAAAGATGAAAGTGAAAGGGGTGCAGGATCTTCAATTGCAACAAGATGTGGAAAGTACAATCTCGTCTTTGGCAAAGGAAGTGGAAGAAACTCCTACTTGGGCTTCGGTTGTTAAGCAAGATGGTAATGTTTCCTCTAACCAAGTTCAGCCCTCTTTAGTGAATTCTACTTTGGAGAATGTTTTTACAGAACAAGAGAAAAGAGCCAAGAAGGCTCTAGTTATGGACTTGGCTCATTACATTCACCGCGTCCATTCTTTTAATGTTATTATGCATAAGCAGGCCTAAGGGCCCTTTTTATTCATATATTGGCCTTGGGCCCCATTTGGTTATATATTTAGGACTTGGTCACATTGATTTGGAGCGGGGGTCCTCCTATTGGGAGGGCGCACTATTTTCCCTCCAAATCCTTTTCCCTCCCTTTTTTGAATCCTCCATTTGATTTAGGGAGAGTAGGGCATCATTGTATTCCTTTATTCAGTTTATGATGATTGCTCCTCTTTTAGCCTCCTTAAGCATTCTCTTCATGCTTTCTAGCTTAAGTCCTGCTTTCTAGCATAACTAGTGAATCTTAGCTTGTAACTTGGTATCAAAGCACTTTCCTGCAGATTGGTGGAGGCTGTCCAGTGCCCTACCACCCATGACTTTCATCGATTTTTCTCCGTCAACCTTCCTGCAGATTGGTGGAGGCTGTCCAGCGCCCTACGACCCATCACTTTCATCGATTTTTCTCCGTCATTTTTGCAGATTGGTGGTGGCTGTCCAGCGCCCTACTAGTTATGGACTCGGCTCATTACATTTGCCATGTCCATTTACATTTACTTTACTTTATGCATAGGCAGGCTTTGGGCCCTTTTTTATTCATTATTTGACATTTAGACTATATGGTTGGCCTTGGGCCCTATTATTGACATTTAGACCATATTATTGGCCTTGGGCCCTATGATTCACTATATTGGTTATTTGGTCATATTACTAAGAGTGGGGGCCTTTTTGGAGGGCACTATTTTCCCTCTCAGTCTGGCCCTAGCCACTGGAAGCTTCCTTTTAGGGCTTCCTCTTGGCTATAAGTAGGGATTCTGTGTCATTTGTTACTTGGCTTATGATATGATCTCCTTCTTTAGTCTCTTTAAGCTTTCTCTCTCCTGCTTTCTAGGGTTAAGTCTTGCTTATGTGATGCTTTCATAGACTAAATCTAGATCAGCCGTGGCTACGTTCATAACTTGGTATCAGAGCACTTTCCTGAGCATCTCCATTGAGCAGATTTTTCTCTCACAGGAGGGTGCCCATCTTCAGCTTGGATCTTCACCATTTTTCAGCCGGATCTTCAGCATTTCTCCACGCTTGTCTTGCAGATTTTCACGACGGATCGGAGGAGGACAGGCGCCCACTTGCTGCCCATTTCTAGCGCCCTCTTGCTGGCTGCCTACTGTTGCATTTTCAGCCTTTTTCCTCCCCTATTTTGGGCGCCCTACTGCCTCCTATTTGCTGCCCTATTGGGCACCCTCATGCTTGCTGACCAGCGCCCTACTGCTCCTTCCTTTGCTGAAAATTTCCGCTTTTTGCTGCCCCTATTCGCCACCTTCCATCAGCCACTCCTAGCGCCCTACCAACTCATCTTTTTGATCCAATTTTTTTTTGCCGTTTACTACCTCTCTTAGACGCCCACACTCCACCATAGCTGGCGCCCTACATCCGCCTCAATTTCAGCTCACCCTCCTACACTGTTGTCTGTGTTCCCAACCTTACCCTGGACAATACAAACACGCCCAGATGCTTAGAAAGCCACTCCCACCCAACTTCATTGCGCATCGGGATTGCTCCCCGTCTTTATCGCAAACGTTTTTTTACCCTTGAAGGGCGATCTCTGATTTTTCAGCCTTGTTTCCTCGCTGCCCGGTACCTCGACATATCGCCGCTATTTTTCAGCTCACTTCCGGTTGCGGTTACGAGGTATTTCTTACTTAGTTGTCCTTTCCGTTCATCTTACATCGCGAGTTCTATTGTGTCTTTTCATTGGCGTGCCTGTTGTGACGACTTATGTCCTCTCCTTCAGTTCGTCCAATTGGTTTGCACATTTCTTTTCTCGCTTACTTTTTCTTCCTCATGGCTAGCTCACCCACTACACCTGCGAGTCATTCCGGACCTTTAGATGAACAGTTTGCTGATATGCGTGACTCTCTTACTCTCCTCAGTAGTCGTTTCGACCAAATGATGACCGGTTTTACCACTCTCCAGACCGGCTTTGCCACTATGCAGTCACAGATTGATTCCTTACAGCCACAGGACCTGGCAAAGCCCCTGTTCATTCATCATTTGGGTCTCCATTTGGACTTCCATCCTCGTCTACTTCCTTTGGCGGTGGGCCTCATTTTCCACCTAACCCACCACCCGGTTTTCCACGTCCTACAGCTCCTGAGTCACATTTTCCACGACATCTAGCTCCTGAGCCACATTTTGCTCGAGATTTTCGTGATCGGGTACAGCTTGCCACCTATTCTGGTTCCTCTGACGGGAACTTGTTAGAGAATTGGTTTGCAAAGCTTGATACTTATTTTCAGATTTACCCTAAGACTGATCCTCAGAAGATCCAGTTAGCCGCCTTACATTTAGATGGACGTGCTGCCACTTGGTGGCGGGTCTACCAACTTGACCCTGATCGGGACGGTCTCCAATTATGGCCTACCTTTCGTCGTGATCTTCGTCATGCTATGATTGACCCTCAGTGCCTGAGCCGCCAGCGTGATATATTCCGTAGTCTTACTCAGACTGGTGATCTTTCTTCCTATACATATCAGTTTATGGACCTTTCCTACCTCTTTACAGATCTTCAGCCCACCGAGCTTATTTCTCGCTACATTGCTGGACTTCGTGGTGCTCTACGATACGATGTCTCTTCTTTCCGTCCACCCACACTTGTTGAGGCCATGTCCCTTGCTAGTACTTTACAGCATAAGTACCCTGATCCTGCTCCCTTTCGCTTTTCCCGACCTCGTCCATCTCTTTCACCTCTACCATCTCCGGCCCCATCTGCCCCATCCACTGTCGTCCCGACCTCTTCTCTTACTTCTCCCGCTCCTCACCCTCCGCCTCCTCGTCCTGCTTTTGTCCGACGTTACACGTCTACAGAGTTCGCTGACATTCAGCAGAAGCGTCTTTGCTTTCGTTGTAAGAGTCCTGACCACATTGCCCGTGATTGCCGCCAGCCCCTGCCTCCTTCTACTGTTGTTTTCTACCATGAGGGCACTACCCCAGATGAGTCCGATATCTACATTCATATATCTGATGAGCCTAATCTATCTCCTGAGCCTTCTACTAATTTACTTCCTGCTACTTGCCATGCTCAGCTTGCTTATGCTACCTGGACAGGGTGCCCCGGTCCTCGCTCCATTCGGCTACGTGTGCGCATTACTGGTCGTGAGTATATTGCTTTAGTTGATACCGGCAGCACTCATTCCTTTATCAGCAGTTATAATCTCAGCCGGATACGCGCTTCACCTATTCCTGCTCCACAGCCTCTCACAGTCGAGGTTGCCAGTTCTCACTCATTTCCTAGTTCTCAGATGTTTCAGGGATTATCCTACCGCATTGGTGATTTTTTTGGACAGGCAGATCTTTATATCATTCCTCTAGAGCGCTATGACCTTATCCTTGGTGCTGATTGGTTTGCTTCATTGGGAGCGGTTACTTTGGACCTGGCTCAGCAGACATTGACATTTGTTCATGATGCAGTGACCCACTCACTTGCTGGTATTGATTCTCAGGCAAATTTCCAGCTGATCAGCGGGAAGCAGTTTATCCGCAGCCTACCTAAGGCTCATTGTGCAGCTTTATTATGTGTTCAGCGTGCTGCAGCAGATTCTCCAGTGACTACCTCTCCTCCAACAGCTGTTCCTCAAGTGATCTCTGACTTATTACATCAGTATGCATTTGTCTTTTCAGAACCTACGACGCTACCACCATTACGTGATGTGAACCACCATATTGATTTGCGTCCTGGTTCTGCTCCTCCCTCCCAGCCTCCTTACCGTATGTCTAAGTCTGAGCGTGATGAGGTTGAGCTTCAGATTACTGCTTTACTAGATCAGGGCCTTATTGTTCCTAGTCACAGTCCTTTTGGTGCCCCTGTTCTCCTTGTCAGTAAGAAAGATGGTTCCAAACGCCTCTGCATTGATTATCGTGCCCTCAATAAGTTGACCATCCGTAACCAATATCCTATTCCTCACATGGATGATCTCTTTGACCAGTTAGGCACCTCACATCTTTTCTCTAAGATAGACTTACGTTCCGGCTATCACCAGATTAGGATGCATCCTTCGGACGAACACAAGACTGCATTTCGTACCCATCTTGGTTTGTATGAGTTTCGTGTTCTTCCTTTTGATGTTACTAATGGTCCACCTACGTTCCAGAATGTGATGAATAACATCATGCGTCCTCTCCTTGGTCGTTGTGTTTTAGTTTATTTTGATGATATTCTTGTTTTTAGTAAGACTCTTGATGAGCATGTGTTACATCTTTCATCTGTTTTTCAATTGCTTGTTCATCACCAGTTGTTTGCTAAACTTTCTAAGTGTTCCTTTGTTGTTGTTGAGATTGAGTTTTTAGGATTTCTCATTTGTGATGGTCGTATTCGTTTGGACCCTCATAAGGTTCGGGCAATCGCTGATTGGCCTATTCCCACAGATGTCCACCATGTTCGTATGTTTCTTGGTCTCGCTACTCACCTTCGTCGTCCTGTTCCTCACTTTGCCACTGTGGCTGCCCCTCTTCATGCCCTTTTGAAGAAGTCTAGTGCTTTTGTTTGGACTTCTGATTGTCAGTTCGCCTTTGACACTCTTCGTCGTGCTGTTGTGGAGGCCTCTGTCCTGTGTTTACCACAGTTTGATCAGAAATTCATTGTTGAGACCGATGCTAGTAATGTTGGTTTGGGTGCCTTGCTTCGTCAGTCTCAGTGTATTATTGCTTATGAGTCGCGTCGTTTACGCTCTTATGAGCAACATTATTCTGTCCATGAGAAAGAGCTTCTTAGCATTATCTATGCTCTTAAGAAGTGGCGCCATTACCTGTACCGTGTTCCTTTTGATATCGTTACTGATCATCAGTCCTTACGTTATCTCTTCTCCCAGCGTGATCTTAGTGATCGTCAGTTTCGTTGGTTGCAATTTTTACAATCTTTTGATTTTTCTATTTTGTATCGTCCTGGTCGTGCTAACACTGCTGCTGACGCATTGTCTAGACTTCCTGCTTTATTGAATACCCTTGTTGCCACGATCCCTTCCTGGTTTGATGATCTTCCATCTGCTTATCTTACATGTTCTGATTTTCGTGATGTTTATAGTTCTGCTCCACCTATGTCGTCTTCACCTCATCAGGCTTATTCCATTGTTGACCACCGTCTTTATCATTATGGTTCTCTTTGTATTCCTAGTTCTTTGGGTATCCGTTCTCAGTTGTTGTCGGATGCTCATTCGTCCCCAGTTGGGGGTCATTTTGGTTTTCAGAAGTCTTAAGGATCATTTCTATTGGCCATCCCTTAGGAAAGAGCTTGTTGTACTTATTCGTACCTGTCCTTTCTGCTTACGTAATAAGTACTCCCGTGCTAAGTCCGCTAGTTTGCTTCAGAGTTGGCCTATTCCTCACCGCCAGTGGACTGATATTTCTATGGACTTCATCATTGGCCTTCCCCGCACCCGTTGTGGTCACGATTCATGTATGGTGGTAGTTGACAGGTTCTCGAAACAGGCACATTTCATACCCGTCCGCAATACTATCACAGCAGAGCAGTGTGCACGCTTGTTCCTTTCAGAGATATTTCGCCTACATGGGTTTCCTCGTACTATCCTTTCTGATCGAGATAGTAAGTTTACATCATTGTTTTGGACAGAGCTTATGCGTATATTGGATGTACAGCTCTTTATGGGGTCTGCTTATCATTCTACTTCTGATGGGCAGTCTGAGGTCCTTAACAGGATCCTTGAGGATTATTTGCGCCATTCTGTTACTCCTTCAGGGAAGGATTGGGATCAGCACTTATGTTTGGCAGAGTATAGCTATAACAGCTCTGTTAGTACCAGCACCGGCGTTGCACCATTTTTATTATCTCATGGTTATGCACCTCTTTTACCTGGTATTCCTCTTCCTCCCGAGGATACACCTGTGACACTGTCTTCATTTCTATCAGGTGCTCGCGAGCTTATTCTCCAGGCCAGTTCCCATTTGCAACAGGTCCAGCAGCGTTATCAGGCTTCAGTTGATCGTCATTGACGTCATGTTGAGTTTCATGTTGGTGATATGGTATATCTACGCCTACGGTTTGCACGTCATCATTTTATTCAGGGCCATGCTTCTACTGAGAAGCTTGCACCACGTTATTATGGGCCTTATTGTATATTGGAGGTTCTTAGTCCAGTTACATATTGTCTTCAGCTTCCTGCTTCCACACGTGCCTGTGATATATTCCATGTCAGTTTATTACGTGCTGCTATTGAGGATGATGCTCCTCGTGATGTTGAGTTTCCTACTGCACCGGATCTCTTTCCTTTATTACCTGCTGCTATCCTTCAGGTGCATTTGCATCATAGTCGACGCCGCCGGCAGACTCAGTTCCTAGTCCAGTGGGATGGTCGTCCTGTTGAGGAGGCCACATGGGAGCCTATTGATGTCTTTTATCATACACCGTCACTTGCGGATCAGGCTCGTGCTCTTGCCGCACTTGTTGATTCCTCTACATCAGTTGTTGCTCCAGTTGTTACTACACCAGATGCTGTTCCAGTTGATCCTCCAGGGCTTGCTGTTACTTGATCCAGTCCTTTATGGCAGTTGGGTCTTATTTTTGTGTCGGGGAGAGTTATGGACTCGGCTCATTACATTTGCCATGTCCATTTACATTTACTTTACTTTATGCATAGGCAGGCTTTGGGCCCTTTTTTATTCATTATTTGACATTTAGACTATATGGTTGGCCTTGGGCCCTATTATTGACATTTAGACCATATTATTGGCCTTGGGCCCTATGATTCACTATATTGGTTATTTGGTCATATTACTAAGAGTGGGGGCCTTTTTGGAGGGCACTATTTTCCCTCTCAGTCTGGCCCTAGCCACTGGAAGCTTCCTTTTAGGGCTTCCTCTTGGCTATAAGTAGGGATTCTGTGTCATTTGTTACTTGGCTTATGATATGATCTCCTTCTTTAGTCTCTTTAAGCTTTCTCTCTCCTGCTTTCTAGGGTTAAGTCTTGCTTATGTGATGCTTTCATAGACTAAATCTAGATCAGCCGTGGCTACGTTCATAACTCTACTGCCCATCACTTTCGACGATTTCTTCATCATTTTTTGCAGTTTTGGTGGAGGCTGTCCAGCGCCCTGCTAACCCATCACTTTCATCGATTTTCATTGTTTTTGCAGATTTGGTAGCTATTGCCCAGCGCCCTACTACCTCATCATTTTCGACATTTTTCGTCACCAATTTGCTGTCCATTTTTTATATTGATTGGAGGCTGTCCAGCGCCCTACTACCATCTCATTTTCAGCGGTAACCCATCACTTTCGTCGGCTTTTTCGGCAGATTTTCATTGTTTTAGCAGATTTGATAGCTATTGCCCAGCACCCTACTACCTCATCATTTTCGACACTTTTCGTCACCGATTTGCTGTCCATTTTTTATATTGACTGGAGGCTGTCCAGCGCCCTACTACCGTCTCATTTTCAGCGGTTCTTTTCACCGACTTGCAATCCGTTTCGGCTATTGATTGGAGGCTGTTCGGCACCTTACTTCAGCACCTTTTTTCAGCCTATTCTTCAGCATATTGTGGATCTTGGTAGTTGTTGACCAGTGCCCTATTATCTTTAGCTTTTACCTCTCTTTGTTGGCACTACCGAGTGAACGACGGATCAGCACCCACCCAGGTATTGCTTGCGCCCGTTTTGCACTTCCTTTCTGCACCTACTTGCTGTCTTTTCTGCTCACATACTGCTCTTTCCAGCCCCCTATTCATGTTTATATTTGTTGCCTCACACCCTCCTCTGTCCATTTTTCCATTTTGTTAGAAACCTTCTACTTTCTCAGCCCCTCATTTTCTGATTATTATCCATCTTGATTGACTGTTTACGTGCCATTTTTGGTGATTTCGGAAGTTAGACTAAGTTGGGGTGACGACAAACGTCCTCTCCCTCAGGTTTTTGTCTCTTCCTTAGTCCCTATGGCGACTTCTTCATCAGAAGACCCTCCGCAGAGCTCTTTAGATGATCGTTTTACACATATTGATTCCCGCGTGGCTCATCTTGAGAGTCGTATTGATCGTATTCTTTCTAGCCTTGAGACTATCCTACCACGACGGGATACCAACCCCCCACCCCCCTGACATTCTTCATCGTCTTGGTAAAGCATCTTTATTTCCTATTTTGAGTACACCTGCTCCTGCTCCTGCTCCATCTCCATCTTTACGAGGTGCTTTTGGTAGTACGTTTGGTCTCCCTTCATATAGTGCTAGTCCTTATGGGTCTCCTTTCGGGTCTTCTGTACCACCACCTGGATTTCCCTCCGCACCACCAAGATTTCCTTCTCCTACTTTTTTAGGTAATCCTTAGCCCCATTTTGCTCGTGATTTTCGTGATCGCATCCAGCTTACTACTTATTCTAGTTCGTCTGACGGGAATATCTTGGAAAATTGGTTCTCTAAATTAGAGACCTATTTTCTTATATATCCCAAGACTAAAACCCCGAAAGTGCAGTTGGCCACATTACATTTAGATGGTAGAGCTCAAACTTGGTGGCATGTTTATCGCTCTGAGCCTACTCGTGAGGGGTTACATATATGGCCTACTTTTCGTCATGATCTTCATATGGCTATGATTGACCCACAATGGTTGGTTCGCCAACATGATCTGTTTCGTAACCTTTGTCATACTAGTGATTTGACTGCTTATATTGATCAGTTTATTGAGCTTTCCTATCTTTTTACTGATCTTCATCCTATAGAGCTTATTTCACATTTTATTGCTGGTCTTAGAGACACCTTACGATATGATGTCTCATCTTTTCGGCCTCTTACTCTCTCAGATGCTATCTCCTTGGCTACTACCTTGCAGCATAAGTATCCTGAGTTATCCACTTCTTCTCGTTTTTCTTGCTCTCATTCCACTGCTTCTCCTACTTTGGCTTCTTCTACTACCGTTCCTCCTGGTCCTCCTACCGCTATTTTTTACCATGAGGCTCTTACTCCTGATGATTTTGATGTTTATATCCATATTCTTGATACTCCTGACCCACATTCTGTTGATGAGCCGACTGACCCGCTTCCTGATGATCCTGCTTCCGCCGCTTGCCATGCACAACTTGCTTATGCTACTTGGGCTGGTGGGCGTCCTGGTCCTCGTTCTATTCGGTTACGTGTTCGCATTTTCGGACGAGAGTATATTGCTTTGGTGGATACTGGCAGTACACATTCATTTATTAGCAGTTACATTTCCACCAGGATTCGTGCTACACCTATTTCTGCTACACAGTCTCTCAGTGTCAAGGTTGCTCGTTCCCATTCTTTTTCCAGTTCTCAGATGTTTCAAGGCTTGGACTATAGCATTGGTGATTTCTCTGGAAGGCAGATTTCTATATTATTCATCTAGATCGCTATGACACTATTTTTGGTGCAGATTGGTTTTCGTCACTTGGTACTGTTGTTGTGGATCTTTCTCAGCAGACACTGTCTTGTACACATGTTGGGCGGCATCATTTACTTTCTAGTATTGATTCCCAGAGTGACTATCAGCTGGTTACCGGAAAGCAGTTTATGCGTAGCCTGCCAAAGGCTCATGATGCAGCTCTTCTTTCCATTCAGAGTACATTAGTTGCTGCTTCACTTTCACCGACCATGGGTCCTCTTACTCAGGTTGATGTTGCTCCGGATTTACAGGTTGTTGCTACGTGCCTTGTGCCTATATGCATTGATTCACATATATGCCTTGATTCACAGATTCGCAATCCGGGAGCTATCTGGCAGATCGTACATGGAAAAATGAGATGTCCACCGATCAAGCCATGCCAAGACCACGTCCTGGAGTCTGTCCTTTTTCTCCCCAGTGAAAAACTCCGAGGAACTCTACAGCATCTGGATTACAACGACACCTTGATGCTCTCCATGGCTTCTGCCTGGCTTGGGGTCTGACGGTGAATATAGCTAAGACCAAGGTGATGGTGTTCAACACTAATCGACAACATATGAGGGATGTGTTACGAGCTCGTAACCAGTGCCGAACCCTAGAGAACACAGATAGGTCAGATACCACAGTCAGGGTCGTGTCCAGCGTACATGACCAACAGGGCAAGACAGTGTGAGTAGTGTGTCCCAGCACGGTCCATAGCGATGGCGGGCCTAACACAGCCTAGGGACCCTGTCAGCAGAATAGGGCCCCCAGTTGGGTCCCGACGTGCAATCGGCCACGTCAGTGCCACGTGGCCGACACCTGGCAGTAGCATGCTACCAGTCCTCACACTGGGCTAGGAGGCGCTTACTCTATATCAGGGAGTAGGCAAGGTTGGGTGGATCAGTTAGTGTTTGCCCTACTGTGGTGTTAGGATCTATTACACTGGTATCAGAGCCATCTCTATCCTAGGGAGTTTAGGAGCAGCAGTAGAGAAAGCTATCAGAAGATAGGAAAGATCTAGGAGATTCTCAGAAAAGAATAGAGGAAGAAAATCGCTGTAGTTGCAGCCTTCAAACCCTTGAAATTCACTGAGAATTTACAGTTCTAGGAAGTAAAATTCTTATGTAGGTAAGTCGCTGGACAGGTAGCAATCTATCTCTATTTTCAGGGATCTGATTGTAGTTTTCATAAAGGAATTTCAGTAGAGCTGAGCGGATTCTGGGAAGGAAGGATAGTACAGTCCATCGCTGTAGAAACAGCAAGCTACCTCTGAATTTCCAGAAGAATCTGAGAAATTTTGAGGGGATTTCAGAGCACATTTCCCTAGCAGGGCCAGCGCTGGACAGGGTAGTGAAAAAGTTAAATTTCATCCTTGTTTTTTGAGAATTCTCAGGAGTTTGAGCTTCAAACTTACTTGCTACAGACCAGCGACCTACAGGCTGAGATTAAATCAGAGATCCAAGGTGATTTCAAAGCTGTAAATTGGACAAATCGGACCAACTCAGATGCTGTCAGATCAGCGAGGGTAGGCAGCTTTCAATTTCAGAAAGTTCTATACTTTTCAAGGTCCTTTGCCTCATTTTTTGGAGCCCCACGTCTGCAATCAGAGCAGTGAGCAACTCTACTCAAGACACCGAAAATCTTGGTGCTATTTTGGAGCCATAAACCGGGACTTTCTGGGACAGCAGGTCTGAAATTTTGGGTGGAAGAGCTGAGAGGGTTCCTTTTCGTAATTTCTTTGGAAGTACAGTCCTCAGAAACAGCTAAGTCATCTTTCCTTTCCCTTGTACAGTTGTAAATTAGTCTTTTAGACTTTTTTTTTCCTTCAGAAGTTAAGGTAGCTCTCTTTCAGTTCCGAAGATGACCACTCCTCAGGGACCTGATCAACCCCCGGAGAGAGGCTTCGACGAACTTGAAACAGAAGCCTTAGCTTACAGAAAAGGGAAGGAACCCATGGAAGTGGAAGAACAGGAACAGTTCGCCGAAGAACTCGACGAACTGGTTACCAAGGAGCAGTTTCTCCAATTGGTAACAGAAGTGGATGAACTCAAGTTGGCATTGGCCAATTTCAAGTCCAGTGTGGACGACTCGTTCACTGAACTCAAAAGCTTAATTTTGAGTTCCGCGAAAGGAAGCCTTCCCTCCACTTCTCAGTTATCCCCTTCTCCACTTCCATCAGTTTCGGGTGAGACTTTACGGTCTCACCCCAGTGTTTTTAAAGATTTAAAGCCTCCTACTTTTAATGGGGAAGAGAAGGATAGAAATGCAGATATTCTACAAACCTTCCTCAGCAAATGGAAGAACATTCATGCTCTTAAACAGACCCCTGACCATTTGCAAGCAATTGAGGCCAGTCTTTCTTTAGGGCCTATGGCCTATAAGTGGTGGTTAAATCTCCAGGAGACTGGGCAGACTCCCCGGTCATGGAAAGCTTTTGAAGAAGCTTTCCTAAGAGAATTTCTACCAGAAAATGAACTGGATAGAGCCTGGGAAGCCTGGGAAAGAACAGTAATGGATAAATCCCTCATCCAATATATCTCGCAGTATCGAGAAGCAATTTTAAAGATTAAAAATATGGATGACTATCAAAAAATCAGGGGATTTGTCCGTGGCCTCAAGGATGAATATAAAGTAGAGGTCCAGAGAAACTCGCCTACTACCCTTGAGCAAGCTCTCAGATATGCTCAAATCTATGATGATTCAGTGGGTAGGAAGAGAGCGAGACAACAACCACTTTCTGAGCAGCCTCCTCAAAAAGACTTTCAATTTAAAAAGAAATTTTTAAACAGAAAGAAAGAAGATAAATTTAAAAGTGAAGCTCCTCAGAAACGCCCTTCACTCATACAGCCCTTAAAACCAGATGATTTTGAGAAAGCCAAACAAGAACGTTTGTGCTTTATGTGTATGGAAAAGGGACACACAGTCAGACAGTGTCCCAAGGGGCCTTTCACTAAAAAAGATTAGAAAGATAAAAAACAAGTTCATCTTGTTCAGACTGTATGTTTCCCCAGTGACTCGGCAGCTTCCGAGATCAAAGTGTATCATGAAGATCATGAAAACTGTTGCCAGCTGACCTCTGCAATGCTAGCGAGACCCTTCAGCTTTCGGCCGCATGACCTAGTACGTATGCATGGGAAAGTTGGTAACCAGTCAGTAAGAGTCATGGTTGATGATGGGGCAACCCATAATTTCATCAACTACACCCTGGTTAAAAAGCTTAAACTACCAGAAGTACCTAGTCAACATAGGTACATAGTTTCATTAGCTAAGGGTAAAGATAAAAAAATATGGGAAACTATGGTAAGTAAGTTAAATCTTGGTATTCAGGGGTACCAAGATGAAATAAACTTTCAGATAATGCACCTGGATCGAACAGACATTGTTCTCGGGAGAGATTGGCTCTACAGTTTACGACCTTCCCTCCACAGAAACTATCAGGCGAACACCCTCAGCTTTCAGCATAAAGGCCGAGAGATCCAGTTGCATGGGGAGCATGACGTTCCCAACAGTCCTATGGTCTGCAGTTCAGAGCTTTGTCAGCAAATCGGAGACGAAGACCATCAGGTATTCTTATGTGACTTTCAGTTTATTCCTGAAGTTTCTATTTCTAGTTCTATTCAGCAGAAAATCAGTAAATTAGAAACTTTGTTGTCTAAATGTAAAGATGTTTTTCCTGAAGATTTACCACATGGTTTACCACCTAGCAGACAGGTAGATCATGTAATAAACCTAGTACCAGGTATAGCACCTGTTTCTAAACCTCTGTATCGGGTCAGCCGAACAGAGGATGAAGAAATAACTAGGCAGTTAATAGATTATCTTGGGAAAGGCCAAATTCAGACCAGTAGTTCACCATGGGCCTCACCAGTCCTATTGGTGAAAAAGAAAGAGGGGTCTATGCGTCTTTGCGTAGATTACAGAGCCCTCAATAAAGTCACAATTAAGAATAAATACCCTATGCCTCGGGCAGACGAGTTGTTTGATCAACTCGACGGGGCTAAGTTTTTCAGTAAAATAGACCTTAGATCAGGATATCATCAAGTCCGTATAAAATCGGAAGATGTCCCGAAAACAGCTTTTAGGACTCGTCACGGTCATTATGAGTTTAAGGTGATGCCATTTGGGCTCACCAATGCTCCAGCTACCTTTATGACCTTGATGAACAATGTCCTCAGACCATACTTGGGTAAGTTTGTAGTCGTATTCTTAGATGACATCCTCGTTTACGAGGAAGGAGCATCTAAAACACCTCAGAAAAGGTGTTTCGACTGCTCAGAAAGCATAAGCTCTATGTGAATTCTTCGTTGAAGAAGTAGCATATTTGGGTCACATTATCTCTTCAGATGGGATTAAGATGGACCCAAATAAGGTTAAAGCCATACTCAGTTGGCTGAGACCTCAGAATATTTTGGAACTTCAGATCTTTCTTGGTCTGGCGGGATATTACAGACGATTTGTCAAGGAATATGCTCAGATTGCAGTTCCTATGACAAATCTCCTTAAGGGGAAGGGAAAGGAGTTCATTTGGGAGTCCGCACAGCAGGAGAGCTTTGATGCTCTCAAAACAGCCTTAGCTACAGCACCGGTTTTAAAAGTCGTCGACCCCAATCAGCCATTTGTGGTCGAAACAGATGCTAGCGACTTTGCAGTAGGTGCTGTGCTAACTCAGGGCGGACGACCAATTGCGTTCGAGAGTAAAAAACTCGAGCCAGCTCAAACTAGGTACAGTGCCTATGAAAAGGAACTCTTTTCTATAGTCCATGCCCTTAAGACTTGGAGGCATTATTTGTATGGTGCCAACTTTGAGGTCCTGACAGACCATGAGAGCCTCAGATACCTTTGCAATCAACCTGAGCTTAGAGGTTGGAAAGCTCGTTGGGCAGAGTTGATGCAAGAGTTTGACATGTCTATCAGATATAGACATGGAAAATTCAATACAGTAGCAGATGCCCTTAGCAGAATGCCTATGATAAACGAGCTGAGTTTTACTCAGATTCGTAATGAGTTACTCGAGTCCTTGAGAGGGAAATGCCAGCATGATGCATTCTTCTCTACTATCTGGAATTCGGTCCAGAGCAGACAGTTACAGACTCCAGAACCAGTTCCCGGGGCTGGTGCCAGTTCATCCAAGAATACGGCAGCTTCCGTTGAGGATGATGATGAGTCCGAGTATACGTCGTCAGATGACGTTGAGGATTCTGAGCCTGTATTACCCAAGCAAACCCTTGTGGTTGAGGGTCAGTTGACTCAAGGATTCAAATGGAAACAGTATTCCATTCAGGATGAGTACTTGCTCTATAGAGATAGAGTATGTGTCCCCAATTCAGAGGATTATAGGCAGCAGGTCCTATATGAATGTCATGACAATCCTAGCGCGGGACATCCAGGCATACAGAAGACCTATGAGCTTCTTCGTAGGCAATTTTTCTGGCCCAGTATGAAAAAGGACGTCCACCAATATGTAACCAGTTGCCAAAAATGTCAAGTAAATAAAGCAGAGCGTTTAAAGGCAGGAGGGTTGTTGCATCCCTTAGAAATACCAGCTGGTAAATGGGAGAGTATCTCCATGGATTTTATAGTAGGCCTGCCTAAAACCCGAAAGGGTAATGACGCTATATGGGTCACAGTTGAACGACTGACCAAAATGGCTCATTTCATTCCAACCAAAACAACCGTTAGAGCTCCAGAGTTAGCGAGGTTGTTTGTAGACGGGCTATTTAAATTGTACGGTCTACCTTCCGGCATAGTCAGCGACCGGGACAGTAAGTTTACTGGAAATTTTTGGAGGGCAGTATTCCATCATCTCCATACTAAACTTAATATGAGTACCACCGACCATCCACAAACGGACGGTCAAACAGAAAGGGTAAATCAAGTGCTGGAGGATATGCTTCGTGCATACGTCAGCAAGAAGCAGACTAATTGGGAGGAGTATCTCTCGATACTAGAGTTTGCTTACAACAGTACCAAACATTTAGCTACGGGATACAGCCCATTTATGCTGATGTACGGTTTTCAGCCACGCTCACCCACAGCTGTAGGGTTTAAACAAGAAAAAGTTGAAGCAGCCAGAAACTTTTTAGAGGACCTAAACCAGATGATAGAACATGCTAAGCGTAGCATTAGACAGTCCCAGGATTGAGCCAGGCATTATGCAGATCCACACAGACGGGATGTGCGGTTCTCCACTGGTGAGAAAGTCTACTTGAGAGTCCCAGTTGACTCTAAAACCCTCAAATCAGGAGTGTGTGCTAAGTTGTCTCCAAGGTATTGTGGTCCCTTTACCATCAGTAGGAGACTAGGCGAGGTCACCTATGAACTAGAACTCCCACACAGCAGTAAAGTTTTTCTAGTCTTTCATGTAAGTCAGTTACGAAAAGCCTTAACCAGATCAGACAATCTGATAGGGGACAGTGTTCTAGTTCTCCCATTGGATCCTCAACAACCTCCACATGAACCAGAGGAGATTCTTGATAGTAGAGAGACGCAGACTCGTCATACTCTATACCGAGAATATCTGGTTAAGTGGAATGATCAGCCTGTTGAGAATGCCACTTGGGAAAGAGGCAGCGTCCTTCGCAAGATTTTTGTAGAATTTGTCTTAGAGGACCAAGAGGGTTCTTAAGGGGGAGGGAGTGTTACGAGCTCGTAACCAGTGCCGAACCCTAGAGAACACAGATAGGTCAGATACCACAGTCAGGGTCGTGTCCAACGTACATGACCAACAGGGCAAGACAGTGTGAGTAGTGTGTCCCAGCACGGTCCATAGCCATGGCGGGCCTAACACAGCCTAGGGACCCTGTCAGCAGGATAGGGCCCCCAGTTGGGTCCCGACGTGCAGTCGGCCACGTCAGTGCCACGTAGCCGACACTTGGCAGTAGCATGCTACCAGTCCTCACACTGGGCTAGGAGGGGCTTACTCTATATCAGGGAGTAGGCAAGGTTGGGTGGATCAGTTAGTGTTAGCCCTACTGTGGTGTTAGGATCTATTACAGGATGACACGTTCTACTATGATGGACAGCCGCTGGAGATTGTTACTGCTTACACCTATCTAGGGGTACTGTTTACGGGTCCCCTGCTCACTTTTCAACCTACTGCCTTATCTCGCCTCCGTAAGGGGCATGTTGCATTGGTGCATATGGAGCAAGTATGCACCACTCGCCATATTCAGGATCCTGCTTCTAGAGACCACCTCTTCTCTACTATGGAGAAATAAGCTTAGTGGGCTGTAGATCTGTGAAAAGATAAGAAAGCTCCATAAACTGATCTGTATAAGAAGCAAGATCACTGGTCTGAGTGAGACTACGGAATGTATCACGTTGGCGGTCGAGCCACTGAGGGTCAATCATAGCATGACGAAGGTCACAGCGAAAAGTATGCCATAAATGGAGCCCTTCCCGATCAGGATCAGCTCTATAAACTCGCCACCACGTGGCAGCACGTCCATCTAAATGTAAAGCAGCAACTGGATCTTCTAAGGATCAGTCTTAGGGTAGATCTGAAAATATGTGTCAAGCTTAGCAAACCAATTCTCTAATAAGTTCCCGTCAGAGGAACCGGAATAGGTAGCAAGCTGTACCCTATCACGAAAGTCTCGAGCAAAGTGTGGCTCAGGAAGTGGGGGACGTGAAAAGAAATCGGGAGATGGGTTAGGTGGAATGAACGGTCCACCACTAGGCTGACTAGCAGAGGAAGATGGAAATCCAAATGGAGGGGGAGTCCCAAATGAAGGAAAAACAGGAGCTTTACCAGGACCATGAGGTTGTAAAGAATCAATCTGTGACTGCATAGTAGCAAAGCCGGTCATAACGGTATCGAAGCGAAGAACGAGGCCAGAAAGGGTCTCATCCATGCGACGAAACTGATCGGATAAGGTTTCTTGAGTAGTCTCACTCGGGGTAGGTGAATGTGCCATAATGATAGTGGAAGGAATAGACGAAAACTTGAGAGAGCGGACTCTTGTCGTCACCCCAAATTAGTCTATTAAAACCACTATTATCACAACTAAGAAAGGACAGCAATTAGCAAATGAAAAAAAGTGAAAATGAAGGCTGTAAAAATGCGCTGGACAGCCAGGAGGCAAGTGAAAATGGCTGCAAACGGAGACAAAAACGGACGAAAGTGACAAGTATGAAGCAGTTGGACAGCCTGCAAACAAAAGTGAGAGGGCTGAAAATGGGAGGAGGAATGGATGAAAGAGATGAGGGAATTGGGCGCTGGAGAGCTTGCAAACAAGCTGGAAATGGGTGATAGAGGGTTGGAACTTCGGCGCCGGAAATAATCTGCCCAAAAATAAATAAATAAATAAATTTCTTCCGGCCGCCAAATTTAGCGGAAGTACTTCCGCTAACTATCTGCTAAAGCTCCGCCAAAGAAAATGCTTTGATAGGAGCTGGTCCTCCTCCAAACTGTGCTGAATGTTGCTGAAGCAAAGAGACGAAAGCCCTCAGCAAAGAGAGAAAAATCAGCAAGGAAAATGGGCACCCAATCAAAAAATCAGATCTAAAATTCAGCAATCAGGACACAGCTGATCTAGAGCTAAGCTATGAAAGCATCACATAAGCAAGACTTAAGCTATAAAAGCAGCACATAAGCAAGACTTAACCCTAGAAAGCAGAAAAGAGATTAAGGAGACTAAAGAGAGAGATCAATATCATCAGTTGAATAACAAATGACACAGTTTCCCTACTTATAGCCAAGAGGAAGCCCTAAAAGGAAGCTTTCGGTGGCTAGGGCCCAACTGGGAGGGAAAATAGTGCGCCCTCTAAGAAGGCCCCCACTCTCCAGTAATATGTCCAAATGGCCTAATAATGAATAATAAGGCCAAAGGCCAACCATATAGTCTAAGTGTCACTAATGAATAAAAAAGGGCCCAAGGCCTGCTTATGCATAAAGTAAAGTAAATGTAAATGGACGCGGCGAATGTAATGAGTCGAGTCCATAACTCTCCCTATTAGACCTCTCTATCTATTACCGCTCTATCCTTTGGGCTCATATACTGCTCCCTCCATCCTTTCTCTGTCCCACTTGCTGCCCCGCCCCCCTCCCTCCTCCATTCTTCCTCTGCCCACCAACCTGTTGCTGCACAGCAGCAGGACCCCCCTTCTGTTGCGCAGCACCCCCGCCCCCCCCCCTCCTCGCTTTCCTCTCCGGCCCTCCTTCACCCCCTATCCCCTCCACTCCCATCTCTACCACCGCTGCTCCCGACACGCCCTTCCTATCTCATGCCGACTACACTACCTCCAAATCCTTCGAAAATTTCCTAGCCTACCAACTGAAAGAGCTGAAAGCAAAGGTACAAGCCTTGAAACTGGAAATCATCCACCTAAGCACAGAGAACCAACAGCTTCGGACAGAAATGGACAACAAGTATGCTTCCCAGCCGCAAGAAGAGACAATGACGAAACAGCAACTGAGCCAACACAAAGAATTGACCAAAACATGGGGTTCTATCCTCACCAAGGACATAAGTACCTTGGACAGCAGATGGCGGAAGTAAGTCTGCCCCATTTCCACTGCTCTTACGGAAGAAAAACTTTGAGATTCCAAGGCTCTCAATATTAGGGTACGAGGATACCCAAAACATTGATACCCAAAACGCCATTGAAGAAGCAAAAAGATTTTTATGTACTACCCTAGGACACTATGCAGATGGTTTGGATACAGCATGGCGGTCAAATTGATGATGTCATGAAAAAGTAGACTTGAAAAAAATCTAGGTGTCATAAATGTCATGTGATTTCAAGACATAATTATATGGTCAAAGTGAGAAAAAAAATGTCATGTGGTGGTTGCATAGGATCATTTAGATTCAGGATCAAAAGCATTTATGATATATTGAAGACCTTACTGATATGTGATCTATATGACATTTTTTCTAGTTGTATATAACCTTACATAAAGTCATAGTAATTAGTTGAAATATCATTTGGACGTGTAATAAAGATGTTGAGGGGTTAGAAATGTATTTGGATAGGCTGCATTCATTTGGAGACAGATGGAGCTTGACTATACACACTAGGAAGATTCAAATCATAGGGCTCAAATGCAGCGATAGGTTTCTACTATAGGTGGTCAACCGTTGGAGGTAGTATCTACTTACACATATTTGGGCATACTATTCACAAGTCCCACCTTTAGTATGAGACAAGCTACTGCTGCCAGGTTGAGGAAAGTTGGATGCCATTGATGTGCCAATATTACCTCAGTACCTGGATACTTGTCTTTTGCATTGCCTCCGGCTCACATTGGGACAATTTAGAATTTTCTCACATCAGGTATATCCACTGATCTGTACTATTTTGGTGATCTCAAGCATAGATATATGTTTCATACATATTTAGGGTGTGTGTGTGCATGCGTTTTTTGCGTATGGAACAAAACAAAATTATTTCTTTTGAAGTAAAAAACAATTATGTGCCTTGATTTGTGTCAACTCAAATCTTACAAGATTGGCCGGTGAAGATTGAGTTTGGGGAATCCTATCATCCACTGTGATATTCAGGCTTGAAGTTTTCAAGCAATGTGATTGGTTTGTAATCTTGTTGCCTTGATAATACTAAGTCCTCAAGGATGGAATCTAAATATATGGAGCCCTCTTGTATAGAATTCCAAAAAAGAGAGCCCTCTGGGACACTGTCCCAATTTGTTTACAATAGCCAACACGTATGCAGTGGTGTTCCGTATGTACCTGTTGAACGTTCTGCACCCTATGAAACTATGCTCTCAAGACATTGATAAATCTCTCTCTCTCTCTCTCTCTCTCTCTCTCTCTCTCTCTCCCCAGAATGAGAATGCATACCTCAAAAAAAATACCAAAGAGAGTGGGAGAAATGAGGCTTCCAGAGTGCCCAGCATCTACTTTCCAAGTCAATGTCTGATTCAATTGGCCCTGCACCACTGCCCCCTTCTGCCACCCCACCACCAACAACAACCACAACAACCAAAAACACATCTGACGCCACATCTCCCACATTTTCAAAAGCTCCTTCCCCTATAGAAGAACTATGCTGTTACAGCATTCATTCAAAGGTCTTCTCAACCCACAAGAGTGACGCTCACATTCTCCAGTATGAGTAATATTGCTGGCTGTTATTTCTGCACACACAAACACAATTCTCTGCTTTTTAAAAGCATCCTGTTACAAATCATTGAGTTTTGCTCAATATCAGTTTTATAAAAAAAATAGCTTTATTGTGAGAAAGGAGAATATGAAGGCTGCTCAATTAACGGCCACCAACTTCAGAGTTGAAAGAATTAAAGCTTAAAATCTGGACTCCAGAAATGCCAAATTAGACAAATTCATAAGGGATTTGACGCTCACAAGCAAATTGAAACCAAAAACAAATAAAAAAGCCATCCATTAATGATTCAAAAAACAAAACCTTCCTCGTCTCACCTCATGATTGGGCGCACAATCATTTTGCATCAATTTCCACCTTCAAAACTAAAACAAACTCGCAATGGCACGAACTGATTGATCCTTATGCGTTGTGGCACCATATTTATATTCCATGTGTATAAGTCAGTCGCAGTCATTGACAGACAGCAGATTGAGGATCCCTTCTGATGAATAGAAGAGTATAGAGTAGAGTGGAGTGGAGTGGAGATCGGAATGATATGATAAGAATTCCTTTACGCAAACGTGAGAAGAAAGCTCGACACCACACGCTACCTACCTACCATTGGCTATTGGCTGGGCCACCAAAGAAAAGTTGTCTTTCACCATCACGTTACATGACATACCTATATATAATATATAATATAAATAATACATCTATGAAGGTACACAATTTGAAAGAAAGAAGAAATAATAAGGTAGGCAATGTTGGTGTTGGTGATAAGTGTCACACTCTTTCATAACTAGTAAGTGATGATGATGATTATAAATTGGGGTGACCTAAAATTGCATGAAGAGGCTACACCACCAAAACGTGTCTTTCTAAAATCATCATTCTCCTATTTGTAATCTATGAGTGAAAATTTTTGTTGATCTTATGTAACAGAATTGTAACTTTTGATGTGACATAAAATCGGACATCACCTTCTATAATTGTTCGAACGAATGTTGGGTGGATATAGGTGCCACCGTGCCCGACTGGTATCAACAATGGTATCATAGAACATACATGTCTGGTAGATGATTTTGTAATACTAGGGTCGATACTCGACTAGGGTTGGTTTTAGCCCATCAATGCACATATTGATACCTGAATTAGTGGTAAAAGGCTAGATTTTAATATGGTATCAATATAGTATCCGTTTTTAGTTGATCTTCAAAATTTACATATGTAAATATTATTCATGGTAACCCAAAGACATTGGTGGGCACCAACAAAGTATTGCCCTTTCCAACGATATGCAATTTACATTTATAAAGGTCTTGATTTTCATTGGATGCGTACTACCCTTGAAAAAAAATCTAATTTTAGAAAAAGAAATTATATACTTATACCAGGGTTTATAGTCTGTTGTTATTATCACCCACCCTTGCGATATTAGGCCAACTGATACCAACCACCAACTTGTAGATATGGATATATTCATACCCAGCTGGTATTAAAAAAATTTAAAAAGTGTAATACCAGAATCTGACCAGTATTAATATCAATATTCGCCCAACACTGGTTTTGAACCTTTTATTAAAGCTAGAAAACTCTTCACAAACCTATAGGGTAACAAATTTTTGTGAGAGTACTTTTCAACTATAGAATAGATCTTTTTTTTAGTTCAAACAAAAATGTTGTGGTACACCACCAAAAAGACTTTAAGGCAAGCCCAGTAATTTTGAAGTTGTTCCATATGTATGGGAGAAAGATCTTCTTAGTGAGCTTAATAATGAAGAGAGTCATTTAAGACGAGCCCATTAAGGAGATGTAAACTCAAAACTTATTCGAACCACCAACAATAGTCTCTAGAAGAAGCATTCCCTTATGTAAAGGTTGATCGTAAATTTTACATACTGTTATCTTAAATGATCCAAATGAACAACCATCTCTTGCATAAAGGTTTAGCAAAAAATTCACTTGCTTGTATTCCAAAATCTGAAAGATCATGTTCATACTTTAAGTTTGAGCAAAGCTTCCACTTGTTTACATTAAAAGATCCTAAAATGCAAAAGATCGTTCCCTTACTTGAAGGTTGAGCAAAAATAGAACTTACACTTATCTCAAACGATTGTAAATGTATTAGAACAAGTTTTATGCCATCAATCTACCATAAATTTATTAGTAGAATGATTTAAATTTGTATAATATTGAAGAATCTTATTATACTAGTCCACGAAATGAGAGCAATTCAGCAAGCTAATTTCTAGGCAAAATAGAGAGCCTAGTATTCCTTGGGCAAGCCCAAAATGAAGTGAAGCTTAAGTAAAACTACATCAATCCGGTATACAAACCGTGAAGCCGCCTCTTGGAAATCCTGCAAATACACATTTAAAGGCTTCTTTCCCATTTGCAATGTTGTAAATTGACAATAATATTCAAAATTGTCCAAGACCGACATAAATGCGGCCCTAAAAGCTATCTGAAAGTCTTCTGAAGTAGTCAGAACTCTTGCCCACTCTTTGAGATTCTACCACCAAGACAAAACATTGTAAAGTCAAGTTATTGGCCAAAATAAAGAAAAGCAAACTCACTTAGACAAAGTTGAGCCAATAAAAAAGTGCCACTTCAACTCATTTCGACCCAACTACATAAGGGCCAAATCCATTGTATCTCATGTTCTCAATGTTCATTTGTGTAACAAAGAGTTGAGTTCCATTTTTTTTTGCGTCTATGTGAATGCTTGAGAGAGGAGAATTGAGAGAGAATTGAGAGAGAAAGAGAGAGAGTTGTGAGGCGAGTATTTTCATTTTTATGTGTTGATGCTTGTTTCTCTACTATGTATGCTTGATGCCTAGATCGCTAGACATATGTAGTATCCTATCTTGCCAAAGAAATTACTAGATTTGCTATGCAAATTTTTAGTGTCAAGCTATGGATTTTGAGCTATTGATTTACGCTTAGGCAGAACAAATTACAAGCTCTTTCATAGTTTGTCTCGCTCCTCTTCCTTCCCTCTTGGTTGTAGACTACAAAATAGGTGTAAGATCCACATCATGGGCCTTAAGCCATCGTAAGCAGGATTTTCCTTTTGTTGAAGCCTTGAAACCCAAAGAGACCAACAGCATTGAATGGTTCGGCGCCCACAAACAACCATGACACAGTAGGAATAGATTGAGTTTGTTCCCCTTGCATTTTCTAGAATTCTTTCGCAGTTTTAATCCTTTGAAGGAGGGCAGCATGGAGGTAGCTTGATAAATTGCCACTCCCTCATTCGTAGAGACATAGTTTTTGCCTTTAGAACACACTTTCCCCGTTGGATCGAGTCCCGATCTCCCTATATACAATGGAGTTGATCCTTTTTTTTTTCTTGCCCATTGCACTCTAGCAGAGATGGAATGTGCAGGATAGGAGGCAAAAATAAGGGTAACATAAAATTTTTGGTACCGTTGTTGGGGAATGGGCTACTGTCGGGAGTAGAAAAACTTATCACTTTTGAAAAAAATTTACTATTTTTGCTATTGTTTTTTGTTAGTAATCTTCTTAGTAAGTGTAGTTTGTTTATGTGTGTCTTGCATTTTGTTTATAGTTGATCCAATGATCTTTTATCGATTTTTTGCAAGGGGCATACTTGTGCGAGTTTTCTTGGTAGGCGAACTTTTCCTTAAGTAGACGAGTGTTTAGCACTCTGTAGCAAGCATTCCCAAGAATGCTCGCCAACAGCCAAAAACACTGAACAATTTTAGTTTTTGAAGAAAAATTTTGATAGGTGGCTGATTGTTTTATGTTTAGCCATCAATTTCTAGATTTTTGCAAACGCTCGCCCCACACATGTGAGGTGGAGCATTTCAAAAATCCCTTGTTTATCTTTTTTAGTCTCAGCAGATGAACTAGACACTCGTCTATCTATCCTTTTGTTAAGTAGAGCCAGTCAATTTTCAAACACTCGCCGCTCACGGGAAAGTGTTTGAAACATTTGCCAATGTGCCCAGAAAGTAGCCCTTGTCAAGAGCTTTTCGTAGAGGTCTAGGCGAGCATTTTTATTAGGATCTCCAAACCCTCGCCCCACATGTGTGAAGGCGAGCATTTTGGAAACTTCATAAAATTATTCGCCTACTTCTCTGCATGTTCCTAATAGAGTGATCAATCTCCCAAAAACTTGGCGAACATTTCTCTAAGGTCCAAGGCCTCATGGACTAGCTTTTGTACTTATTCTTTGTGCAAGTATTGCTCAGTCTTAGGAACTGCATTTTATTTAATTTCCAAATATGCCCAACTACTTGATTAACTGAAACCCCACTCTGTAATTGATAGACAACCATTTCTTACTCAGTGATTCAAGAAAAACTTAGTCCCTTTCTCTTGAGTTAAGACTAGTACCACTTCAAACACTTGTGTCGCACGTGTGGGTGGGCAGAATTATTCGCCAACAGGTCCATGGGATAATATTTGAATCAATATGTGCTTGCTATGGTGTTTGGCCACTTTTAGCTTAACTTTGTGTTTTATGCTATTTAATCTAAGTTTTTGCTAATTTGGCTCCTAATTAGCATGTGTGTTTTGCTACAAGTTGTGTTATTTAGCATTGCTTGTGTGGAGAGAGAGAGAGAGAGAGAGAGAGAGAGAGAGAGAGAGAGAGAGAGAGAGAGAGAGAGAGAGAGAGAGAGAGAGAGAGAGAGAGAGAGAGAGAGAGAGAGAGAGAGAGTTTATTAATGTCTATCAAGTGGGCACAAAAGACAAAATACAATACTTACAAAGTAGGAGCAATATCCATATGAGGACTTATTTCTAGAAACTATCTCTCTACCGGAAGTCAACTAAGTACGAAGAAAACAACAATCTCACATCATGCAAGAAGGAGATTCAAGAGCTTAATCAACCGCTCTGCTAATGTGCAAAGCAATGTTGGGTGGATATATAGGGTCGTGGTTGTTATCAATAATGGGTATCAAGATGGTATAAAAAACCTACCCGATTGGTTTATGAATTCTAATACTAGGGTCTAGAACCGGACAGCCAGTATTAACTATCTTACTATTCATATTGATACCCAGGTTTGGAAGATTTTGTGAATTTTTGCCATGGTATCAATAGTAGTACCTTTTTTTTAAAATTTATTTTGATATTTCGGATTTTTTATATCTTAAATTATGATATTACTTTTTAAAAAACATATTTTTAGCAATTCGTACAAGTTCATACTCGGGTTGATAACCGGATGGTTTTACCCTTGTGATACCAGTCCGGTTTATACCAGCCTACAACTCCTATACCTTCTTATATTGATACCCAACTGGTATTAATTTTTTTAAAAAGCTGCAATACCATGATCCGACGGGTATCAAAAATTTTGATATCCACCCAACACTGGTACAAAGGCAAGAGCTTAACCACCCGCTCTGCTAAGGCAAACAACTAAAGAAACTCCAGAAACATTGAGTCATTGAGTGGCTGATCTGAAGAAGCGAGTGATAGGCTGTGAAGTGCGAGCTGGAGGCTGACGATCAACGATAAGGCCATCGTGAGGCTCTAGTTGATTGTGATAAACGGACTGCACATCTCGTTCTTGATGGTCGCTGAGTCTTCACAGCCTTTTGCCGTGTCGGGATTTTTTTGGCTCTTGCTATTAATTTTGAGTCAAAAAAACATGAAAAACAAGCAATTTGTTGACCAAAAACATAGCTAGAACCGTAAATCATGGAAAGAACTGGCATGCATCATTAATTTCATAATTTATGATCCCTAAAAAGAAAGTACACATGCTGGAAAATTTAGATTTACACAAGGATTGAGCAACACAAGCAAAAGCTCCAAAAAACATCACAATTTGGCTTTCATGGACAAAATTTCGAGAGAAACAACATGCAAATGGAAACCGGGATATAACACCCACTTGAAATGATGTTCTCCACCTGGATGAGAATTCCAATTTTTCCACAACAAATTTTTGACCAAAAGTAACACTTCTCCAAGTTCTTCGATCTTTGTAACCCTTGCTCTGATACCAATGTAAGGAAAATCTCCTCAAGATCCTGCTTACAAGACAAAAAAATAGCGAACACATTGTGGAGAAATCACCCAACCAAGTAGAAGCAACCAATCAATCTCTAGAAGCTTCACACCCTAGCCAAGGATTAGGAAGCATGAGAGTAGAGAGAGATCCTGGCAATGAATCAACCAAACAATGAGGTAGTAGGACGAGTTTGTCCTCCTTATATAAGGCTAACAGCTCTGTGCATGTGGTAATGCAAGGTCCCAACTCCCCTATGGATAGATTCAAGTGCTATTGATACTCTTCACATGCATTGACTGTCCCAAACCTTGTACTAACTCCAATTAGTGTGTTTGGGCTTCACAAGGTTATTAATTACTTGCGGGTCACGTCTAGTATGACATGGCATAACTAATAAGATTGATTCACTAGAGTACCGTGTATCCAAGACTAGGAGTATATTGAATCCTATATTCTGGATTGTGACCAAAAAGGAGGCCTTAATTTCACACTCCTTCATGATCACGTAGAAACACAAAATCTTGTCCTTGAACTAAAAGCTAGAGGTCAATTTCGCGCCCCTACGTGAACACGCAAGAGCGCAAAACTATGAATCTAGATTACAAGGTTTTCCTCAATTTTGTGCTCTTGCGTGATCGCACAGGAGTGCAAATTTTTGACCTTTGACTAAAAGATAGGCCATAATCTTATGCTCCTCCATGACTCGGGAGTGCGAAATCCGTGCCTATGATTGCATGGTAGGACTAAAATTTTGCATTGCTATGTGATCATGTAGAGGCGTGAAATTATATTTTTTATTACATATGTGACACAAAATTTCACGTTCCTGCGTGATCACATTGGAACAAGCTCTCTCGTGTTCTGTTGGGATATAGAATTTTATTGCAATGCAAACATTAAAGTTTCATCACAAACTATTTTTCATACAACAATTTTCTATTACAAATGACACACAATTTATGCAAAAGAAATATTTTATTTTAGTCACTTCAAACTTTTTGACAATAGTTTTAATACTTTTTTCTTTCTCTCTGCCAGATTTGACAAGGGCTTCATGACCTCGGTAGCTACAAGAATTGCGTTTGTTTCCTTACTATATTCAGTGGTTTCTGTGTTGGATTAATCTCCTCTACTCTCCTAAATTCTATTTTAATCTGCCTCCATTCATGCTGCATTTTTACTCATGTTGTCGCACAGTCTGCATAAACACAAGTAATTTTCTACAGGCGAAAAAGGCAAAAAATGCGACATTGTGTTTTTACACGTGATTTGTGACAGGTGAAAAAGGTGACACTACCTTACAAAATGCCGAAGGTGCCCTAGGAAAAGCGAATGCACCCTGTAATCATATCCAACGCATTTGTCAAAGTGTCGCATTTTTTGCATCCTCACCAACGTTCATTTCAGCAAAGGCTGACATCGCGGCCTTCTCACACTCATCCCATGCAACTGTGCTAACATATTTGACAATGACAGCAACCACCCATGATCTCCTACAGACAGCACATCCACTTTGTACTTTCTTCATCTGCACACCTGTAAAATTGTGTATATAGATGACAATATGTGAGATAACGACGTGTGTATTCTTTTGTATTGTCAGTAACAGGTTCATTCCTTTTATAGATTGAATTAGCTTTGTAGAGCACACAGTTTTGTCCACTATCCACTTGCATGGCATCATCTACACAAGAAGATTCTCCAAAACATGTGAGAAAAGCAAAGTGTGTCGCTTCCACTTGCTTACCTTTTTCTTTATCATCAAAGATATCAAAGATATGAATATCTTCAGACCTGAACCTCTGGAAATACTCCCTCTCAAACATATGATCTAGATCCAACAAGATCTCATCAATGCTTGATCTCGAATTTCCACAAAGGTTAGTGAAAACAATGTCATTGGTGGCACCATCATAAATCAAAAGATAGATTCCAAACTTTCCAACCAACATGAAGTAGAGTAGGTGAAGATGAGTATCAAACCTAATAAATCCAGCCTTCTTGAGTCCATAAAAAACCTCAATAAGCTCACCAATGAGATCTCCCTTTCCTTGAAAAAATTGCCTCTCGATTTGCTCCATGTAGCCTTCTCCAACCAATGTTTTTCCATCTCGATCATGAGTGATCAATTCACAATCATAGAATCCTCTGAGTTGAACAAGAGATGTGAGATCCATGCCTTGGATCTTCCCAAGAACCAATCTTCCATTGCTCTTTCCTGCATAAGACTCCCTCTTAATGATTGCATCATAAGAAGTAGAAACCTCAAAGGCATTAGAAGCCATGAAAAAAATGATTAGTACCTTCAACATAAGGATGATTGAAGTATTCTCTTTGGTCAAACAAGAACTTCTACTGAATGTTTTAGGTAATGACTCATATGATAATGATACTTCCTCACTGTCATTCACAATGACATCATTCAAAGTACATGCTACTTTGAACTCTTCACATATTTCTCTTCTTCTTGACTTGTGACTATCTCTCTCACCAAGTCTCTTGATAGAACCATTTGATCTACTCTCTTTATGAAGACATGTGACTCCACTTGCTGCAAAAATGACTTTCTTGGACTCATCACAAAAGAATGTAGAAGAACCATCTCCTTCATGAATGCACGTAGCAACATCTTTTTCCATATGATCAAAGAAATCATTAGCCACAACCTTTTCCAAGGAAGAACCTTCACCTCCATTGATGAAGTTAGCTCTTTCCTTACCTTTTGCATGCTTGCACTTGCCATGAAGAACCATTGAAACACCATCATTATCCTCAAGACTAGCCAAGTTAGCACAAAGATGAACACTCCAAGAAGCATATTAGATCTCAACCTAGATCTAGCATAAGGAAGCTTTTTAGACTTTGCATAAGATCCACCAATCTTATTGTTGCTAAAAGGTAACTTTGGAAAGTTGAGACCAATCTCCTTTTCCATTCCATCCTTGGTTAGCCATAACAAAAGCATCAAGCTTGAAAAGTCTACCTTGTCTATTGCCCCTAGCAACCAAGATTTCTTCCTTTGTAATGCAACAAGCATCACCACCAAACTTTATCATGTATTCTTTCCCTATCATTTGACCAACACTTAGCAAATTCTTTGAAAGTGAGGGAATATAAATAATACCATTAGCAAAATGCCCTTTGATTCCACAATAAAAGCATTTCAACTTAGACTTATCTTTCTTTTTGCCAAAAGAAGAAGTCTCACCTTGATCTTTCCCTTTAGACCACTTGCCTTTGCCTTTGATGAACATAGCCTCCTCTTCATAATGAGATGTCCATGTAGATCCACCTCTTCTTGATTGAAGCCTATACTCGTCATTCACCAAGATCTCTTGCAAATCCACAATACTTGGCAAAGTCTTTTGAATAGCAAAACTTTGAACAAGACTAGCATGATCATCCAACAAGCCATTAAGTATAACTTGAACAAGTTCTACCTCCTTAATGCTTTCATCAATACATGTTGACTCATCATTGAATGCTTTAACCCTCAAAACAAAAGCATGGGTACTTTCTTCTTTTTTTTGCAAACTTTGAAAGATTTGCCTCCTAATAGTAAGCACCTTCCAAGTAGAATAGTTGATTGAGGTAAGCCTATCATTGCCTTCCAACAAGAATCCACCACTTGTAGCCATGTTGCAATGACCTGATCTTCTTCTTTCAATCTGTTCCAATGCACAAAGCACTCTCTTGAATGTCAGCAAATGAACTCAAGAAGATATCACAAAGATATGGAACCTCTCAAATCTCTTCTAGCACTTCTAACTAGAAAATCAACATATAGAATAGTGAAATCTTGATCAACCTCTGATCTATCCTCAACCTAATGATTCTTGCCACTTCCTAAAATTAAAACACACTAAAATGAAATTCAGTAACCTCACAAACTAGAGATCCAATCAAAATTAGAGTTTTGACACAATCACAAAAAATTGAATATCTCAAATTCTACATGCAATTTTTTTAATCTTGATATATCATCTTGTAGATTCCAATGAGACCTTCCCAATGCACCAAAAATTGGCTACCCAAGTGTGAAATCAAAATTGATCAAGTATATAACCCTAGATAGAGTTTTGACCTACAAAAGATCAATTCTACACATGCAAAAATGCTGATTTTCAGTAGAGATCAATCTAGCATGCTCTAGCATTGGTAACTCCTCCAAATCCTTGCTAAAGATGGCTGATTCTTTCATAATCTGAAACACAATAGCTCTGATACCATGTTAAGGATTTCAGATTATTCAAGATCCAATCCATGTCCTTGATCTTTGGTTACAATAAGGAGCAAACCAACAATTCTGCCAATGTAGAAAAATCAGCATCTACATATAAAATGAGATGCAAACTCTAAGAGATATTGATCAAACATGAACCAAAACATAAAATGTAGTTGTTGTCCATACAATTACAGTACCCTACTATATTTCACACGTGTGGAACCAAAAATAACAATAAATGATCATTTTACACATAAGATTGCAAGATAACATCATGAGAGTGCACCAATGAGTAGTAGAACCCAAACAGAACCATGTATAATGATGAAATGAGAGAGAGAAGAGAGAAGATGTGTCTCTCCACGAGTTACATTCTTTTATAGTTGTTCCAAACCCTATTTGGCCACCTGGCTTTCCCTCCAAACTGTAAACCCTACTATTTTTGGGTCTAGATTCAATGTACCCAAAGTTCAAACTTGAATCTCTCTCAAACTCGACTACCAACTTTCCCACACTTTCAAAAAGTTTTTATTGAATGTATTTTAAACTAATATAACTTCAAAAAGTTTATCTCTAAGTCTAAATTGAGTTTTTGGCCTCATATTGACAATTTACCAAAATATGACTAAACTAGTTAAAATCACAGTTGACCAAAACCGACTGAAATTGACTCCAGCATGGTCAAATCACTATTTTTAGTCAATTTCATAGATAATTCAAGTAATTGAAAAAAACTAAAAAATTTGAGTTTTTGCATTTTTAATTTTTTTTTATTTAAATTTTACGTTTTTAGAAACTCATAGAAAACCACTGTCAGATATTAAACAACCGAAATCAAAAATTTGAGTCACTGTTAACCTTACTGCATTAATGTCCAACAGGCATGCAAGACATGCGATAGTAAACTGTTTTTTCACAATTACGAAATTTTACGTAAAATCAAGTTCTACGGAAATTGTCAGCTATAAAATCCAATTTTGTATATATCAGTCAGAGCGCATGCGTATAACCACTCAAAACAGATCTAGATAGATCTAAGCCACCATATTATGTCAGAATCACTCTGAGAATCAAAATGCAGACATTCCATGCAAGCACAGTACCACAAAATAGGAAATTGACTTGCATGCAATCAGAACAATTCGAAATTCTACCAATTTTCCTCACAAAATTGCAGAATTTCAGATGATCATAACTTTGGCTACAAGACACCAAATTGGATGCTATAAAGCTCAGTATAGAGTGAGACCTAGTGAACAAGACTCTTGCCATCCTTCCACCTAGGATTCACATGTGTGAGTTCAGAACAGCCAAAAAACATATAGGAGAGCACAATTTTTCAAGCCCAATCTGCCTAAAAATATGCAAACACTCAACCAAGCCTAAAAGTGATGATTCAAACAGTCTTAAATGGTCTCTAACAGTTCCATGAAGCCTTCATACAAATCCTATGAAGCAGTATGTCTGAGAACCATGAATTCTTCATTTCTAGAAGTCAAAATTGCCACAACCTTGATGGAATTGAAACATAAGCCTCTACCCATCAATTTATAGGTCTGATAGCTTGTTGGGAAGGTAAAAAAAAACACAATTCATACTATAAAAAATCCAGAATGATCCCCTTATGGATCTAGAGAAATTCACCCCCCAAAATTCACCAAAATTGGTCAATTTTTGTGAATTTTTTACTTCCTACAAATCCAATTGCTGGAATCCTTGGCTCTAACTTCAAGGACAGCTTCAAAAGACTATGATTCATCTTTTCACAACTTTAATTGATGTTCAACAACCTCCTCCATCCAATTTCATGAAAAAACAAGCAAAAATCATGGATTTTGGCCATTTCTAGGTTTTTTCACCTTGACAAATTGGAAACTAATTGCAAGAACATTTTTCACTAACAAATGTAATCCTATTTACAGAATTATAACCATCTTATTGATCTAAACTTGCTGGATTTTGAATTCTACTATCATTTTTGTGCCAAAATCATGAAAAACAAGCCAGATTTGGCCACAAAAGAGCCTGGAATCCAAAAACATGGAAGGATCCAACATGAAACCTGAATTTCAACTACTTCCAAGTGAATAAACTTGTTGGAAATTTCAGATCCTTAACTAGTTTTGAGTTACACATGCAAAAACTCCAAAAAGACAACCAAAATTGATTTCCTAGCACAATTCTCCATAAACTACAATGAAATTGAGAGAGATATGGATCAATCAAATTGAAATTGGGAAGAACCACCAACTTACAACCTTGCTCCTCTCCTTGGATGAGAATACTAGATGATCTCCACCAAGCTCCAATGAAAAGCACCACCTCTCCAAGCTTGTAAGCCTTGCTCTGATACCACTATAAGAGAAGCTCCTTAGATCCTACTTACAAAATACAAATACAATGGATTACACACTATGGATAAACCACCCAACCAAGTAGAAGCATCCAATCAAACTCTAGAAGCTTCACCCCCAAGCCAAGGAACAAGAAGCGTGAATATAGAAATATAGAGTGAGAGCCTGACAATGAATCAATGACCATAATGAGAAGTAAGACAAGTTTGGCCTTAATATATAGAGCCAAAAGCAATCTGGCAACATAGCCATGCATAGTCCTAAGTTCCCTATACATAGATTCACCTAGAATAGAGTCCTAAGCATGGACCAACTACTCATAGAATTGCTATTGATAACCCTACACGTGCATACATTGTCTCATACCTTGTCTGAACTCCATTTAGTGTGTTATGGGCCTCACAAGGATATTAGTTACTTTCGGGTCATGTCCAGTATGACGTGGCATAACTAACAACTTGTTTCACTGGAGACTAGGAGTATACTGAATCCTATGTACTGATCATGGACATGACAATGGCTGTCATAGATGTCTAACTATTTCACTCCCTTCATGGTTGTCTTTGACACCTACAAAGATATTCCTTTAGTCAATATAAGTAGTAGTCTGAATCAACAATTGGTAAAGATCCTGTCATAATTTAACGTTGAGTTTTTTTCTTATCTGGATTTCATGTTCAACAAGAGTGGTATCAAAGCTGATAAAATAATTATTCATAAACAATATTTTGTCATACAGACCCAATAGTAATGGTAATACTAATGGGTGAATCTATTGCTTAATTATTTCAGAGTTTTTGGAGAAATTATGAGATATAGGTCTGAATCCCTAATGGTATCCCATTATTTACAAATCAGAAATCCTTAAAGCTATTTTTCACGTTTTAAAAACCCTAATTTCTTTTGAATTTATCAATTACTAGACATCAGATTAAATTCATATGATCCTTCCAACGTAAAAATTACTTCATCTTTGAAGGACTGTTATCATCATGTGAATTGCTACCTATATGGTTAAAGCTTGGAATTTGAGATATTCCAAGATAGTTGTATTTCAATTTCTTAAACCCAGATTGTCTCTTATACATAGATAGATCTCAGATGGATGATGGTTACTGTCTCTCGTGTTGAAAATGTTTAGAAGAGAAGTCATGTGTATGATAGAGTGAATCCTTTTTGAGAGGCAGTTATTATTGACTTTTCATGAATCAAATATTTTCATATGTCATCTCTCTAGATAATTTTTATAAGATATTTGGAAATTTCTTTCAAAAGGAGGGGTGAAGTGATGGGTAAGATTCTATTAGAGGACCTATCATTTGCATAGTTTTAGATAAGAGGAATTCTTTAGGGGTTGTGTGGAATAGTCTGGAGCTAAAGGTGGTTTGAGATTTGAAACCTTTATAAGTCTTACTGTGTAAGATCGAAAGTTATTCATCCTAGTTAGAAGGGATAGGAGTAGTTTGATCATGGCATGTCTTTAGTGAATCAACCTAATCTTAGTTGGCGTACTAGGATCAGAGAGATTGAGTGAAAGAAATTTGGTGGTAAGAGGTAAGTTGGGTTGGAAAACTCGTGAGAGAGAATGTGTTCTCAGTCTCAAAGATTTCTCAGATATGTTATTTACTCATGAGGAATAGAATTCTTTGGTAGTTGAGTTACAATATTCTCAATGAAATATGAGAGTAACATATGCAGATTTCGAAAGAATCTGCCAAATGCGAGCATATGTGTATATATTGGGTCATAGTGAGATTGTTTTCATATGTGCACGATTAATCTTGTATGGATCTCCTATGCATTCTTGGTTGCTAGAATTATTTGGCATACTTCATGTAGTTGGGACCTATGGTTCTCACATGCATTTCTCATAAATTGTTTTTGATTAAAATTTTGCTTATATTAGTGGATAGTATTCTACTATAAATTGTAGTCTATAAGTGCTTGTGTACAAGGTTCAGTCTAGATCTCCAAATTTATAGGGGAGAGATAAATCTATTGAGAGGTTACAAAATTTGTGGTAGAAACATATTTGGATGGATGGGTTGATGATGGTAGGGAAACATGATGAGGGATTTGGTGGAAGTTGAAGGGACTGACAATATTACAGTAACAACTTTAGACCTTTGTAGTGTCAAGCTTTGATTACCACTTACTTGGTGAGGAGCTCACTTTGTCCTACAGTTCCACTGTCGTGTTCATCATTTTCTTTGATCCGTTATTTGTTGAGACTCGGCCAAGATTTTGTCTGCTTCTCAATTTTTCCTTTTGTATTGGCCTCTTCAGCTGGATCTCTTTGATTCTTTTTCGATCTTAGCTCTATAGAGATCGTTGATGTTGATGCAGGCCTGAGTCAAGCTACACAGGACTTAGTGCCTGAGGATGTTGTTGTGTCAGATTCCATGGCCTTGACACTTCAATGGCCGATGCAGAAACAGAAGAAACATCCAGAGGTTCGACAAATGATCACCTATCTACGCAATATTGATGTAGTGCAGAGAGGGTATGAGCTGAAAATCAATAAGCTCAAAGGAATGAATGTAGACTTGAAGAAGAAGAAGAAGAAGAAGCTTCTGGCACAGCTCAACACCATGGAGCAAAGCAATAAAAAGTTTGAAGTTACTTTAAGAAAATCCAATAATTAGTCTTTGTCTGTTCAGTCTGAATTGGACAAGAGCAAAGATGAATTATCTGCTGTTCGAAAACAGATTGTTTCATTTGATTTAGAGTGCATTGCGCTATCAAATAAGGTAGACTTCTACTAGAAGAAGGCTGAAGACCTACAGCAGCAGGTGGATGCAGAAAAGTTGGCAAGAATCAGCGCCGACAATACCTTGCAGTGTTGTTCAGATGGAGGCACCATCAAGGTGGATGCTAATAAGAGACTGATGAGGACGAAGGAGAAGGAAGCGGTGATCAGGAGAAAGCTCTTTTCACGAAGGGAAGGAATAAGAACAAGAACAACCCCATATTCGACAGGACGAATACAAAGTCTTCGAGCAGAGGCAATGACAACCAACAATCTTATTCATGTGATCACTGTCACAAACTAGGACACACAGCCAATAGATGTTGGTTCAACCCAACAATACCTTGCATGCACTACAAGAAGAAGGGGCACTCTGCATACGATTGCAGATTCAACCCGAAAAGAAAGAACAAAGTTGACAAAGCGAATGTTGCAGAGTCATCCAAGCATGCAGACAAAGGTGATGAAGCTTTCACAATATTCGATGAAGCTAGCTACACCGAACAAGACTACGATGTAGTCATTGATTCAGGAGCAACCTCACACATCATCTACAATAAAATAATCTTGATCGACTTCAGAGAACTCGAGAATAACAGAGCAGTGATTCTAGGTGATGAGAGCCAACACGATGTCAAGGGCATCGGGACTCTACAACTGCGAACATTGTCATGCCAAGCAGAGCTGCCAGGAGCACTCTACGTACCTTCACTAAGAAGAGACCTGCTATCAGTCTCCAAGATGGCAGATCTTGGAATTCGAGTTCTATTTGATGGCAATACATGTTGTATGATCGAGAAAACAACAAACAAGTTGTTGACAATTGGATGCAGAGAATGTTGGGAAGAGAGGGGAAGAATAAATGACGAACACGAGCAAGAAACGAACTCAAACAAGAAACAAACGAGAAGCGAACTCGAACAGAAAATGTTCATGCGCAGCGGAATGAATTATTTGACTCTCTCCGTATGCATGACTATGCCTATCAGAATGAAGAGAACCTTAGTGATAGAAACCACAATCATTCTAGATTACGTAGCCAAATGGATGAATCATTTGTCGCGAATTGCAAGACAAATTATCTGTCACGAATGATTCGCGAAGAGCTAGACTATGCTCGACTGATAATTGGTCACGAATTGTTTGCGAAAGACAAGACTAAAAGTTGATCGTCTTTAACCATAAAGAGCAGCTAGAAAGATCAGACAAAATAAAGAACAAGCATAGCAATATTAACACAGATCTGAATGCAGAACAAGGAGCTATAGATTAAGTATATCATGTATACAAGTTAATAATGCGACAGAGCACAATACAATAGCGGACGAAACCGCGTGCCCTACGAAGCTTATTTTGTTTGTAATGAGGAATGAAACTTCTTCTCTTAGTCTCTTTTTCACTCACTTGATCATCTAATCATCATCGTTGTCTGAATGGTGTCCAGAATCTGTATATATACATAATATTACAGGTGTGCAGATGTGAAAGTACAGAGTGTAGGAGATCGTGGGTGGCTGCAATCGTTGTCCAATCTATTAGCACAACTGCATGGAGTGAGCGTAAAAAGAGTGCGACGTCAGCCAGTGCTGAAGTGAACGTTGATGACGATGCAAAAAGTGGGTCACTCTTACGAATGGCCTTAGGATAAGATTTACAGGGTGCCTTAGCTTCTAGGGCACCTTCAACATTCTGTAGGATAGTGTCCCCTTTTTTCCTATCCCCATAACCTGTGTAAAAACACAGTGTTCGCGATTCTTTCGCCCTTTATTCGTATGTGCGAATTTGCGTGTAAATATGCAAATTGCGTGATAACGTTAGTAAATATGCAACAAGAATGGAGGCAGATTAAAAATGAGATTTAGGAGAGTAGAAGGAGTAAATCCAACACCCCCCTTAATCTGGATCTATGAATGCCTTGATCTTCAGACTGAGCAATGCACAAAATTTGTTGTGTGCATTAAAACTGAGTGCTTTCGTGCAAATGTCTGCAACCATGTCCTGCGTTCTACGTTAAGCTTATCTCCATGTCGAGAACCTTGCCCATGATGTAGTGATATCTAATCTCAATGTGCTTACTCCTAGAATGAAATCGGGTTGGCCGATAAGGCAATAGCACTTTGGTTATCACAACACAAAATTGTGGGGCTGTACTGATATAGATTGATGTCCGACAACAAATTTCTCAATCAAAACGCTTCCTTAATAGATTGAGAAGTAGCAATGTATTCTGCTTCAGTAGAAGAAAGTGCGATAGAGGTTTGCTTACGACTGTTCCATGAAATAGGACCGCCGTTGAAGAAGAATGTTAATCCAGATGTGGATTTACGATTGTCTGCATCTCCTCCCCAGCTTGCATCAGAATAGCCATTGAGCTAATGAAGATTGTCGTTGCTGACATCTCCATAGCAGATGCACTAGTCCATGGTAGCTCGAATATATCTCATGACTCGAATAAGAGCCTTCAAATGGGTAACGCCAGGATTAGCCATATATTGGCTGAGTGAGCTTACAGCAAAAGAGATATCTGGTCTTGTACAGACCATTGTGTACATGAGAGATCCAAGTATCGATCGATACAGATATTCTCTCATCTGCTCCTCTTCTTGCTTGGTCTGGGGACATTGGTCCTTTGACAGATGCAGGCCTAGATCCATTGGTGAGTGAGCTAATTTACAATTCATCAAATTGTATCTGTTAAGAACATTGTGAAGATACTTTTGTTGAGTGATATAAATCAGTCAATTTGCTCTGTCTCTGTGGATTTGAATTCCAAGACAGAAGTGAGTTTCACCCAGATCAGTCATGTCGAATTCTGAGAATAGCATCTGTTTTGCATCCTTGACCATTTTGGTATTGTTGCTGAAGAGCAACGTATCATCAACGTGCAAGGTGATGATAATGAAGGATTGTTGCACTGACCTTGAATAAACATTGCAATCAACAGTGCTTGGTTTCAATCCTTGTTCAATGAGGAATGTGTTGATCCTCTGAAACCAAGCTCTAGCATACTGTTTTAAGCCATACAGTGCTTGATGGAGTTTACATACATGATTCTTCATGCCTTCCCAAACGTATCCTTCGAGATGGATCATGTAGATATCTTCTTGTATGACTCCGTCCAGATAGGCTGTTTGTACATCAAGTTGATGTACTTCGAGGTCGGCAACTACAGCATAAGACAAGAGCATTCGGATCGACGAATGTCTGACGACTGGACTAAAAGTCTCACTGTAATCGACATTCGGGATCCGGGTGAATCCTTGTGCTACTAGTCTAGCCTTCCTTCGATAATTGCTCCGTTGGCATTATATTTGATCTTAAAGATCCACTTGCAATCAATAATATTGTAGCCAATAGGAGCTTCGACTAATGACAATGTCTGATTCTTGATTAGACAGTCTTGACAGACAGGTAACTCGACTTTTTTGCGAAGATAGTCGAGATCAAGAACAATAGATTATCTAGACATTCGTTGTACAACAACATGATTTAAATGACCAAGTCTATAATGCCAAAGTAGACCTTTATTTGAATGAATTAAAGTACTGAGAGCCTGACTAGAGGCAAAAAAACAATGACTTAATTTATACAAGTATCCATGCCTCTTTTCGAGTGCTAGGATCTTGCTTGTCCTATCAACTATCACATTCGAATTCTAATCTGTGTCCTAGATCTGTGATTTTGCTTACAGAGAGCAAATTCGTAGATAAATTTGGTACATACAGGACTCTAGAGAGTAGCTTAGATTGATCATTCGCAAAGCATAATCTTACAGTGCCTTCACCTTTAATAGCTTGTGTGCTATTGTCGTCAAGGTGAACAAATTTTTGAGTACTGTAAGGTGCATAGGACTCGAAACAGCCAATAAGGCTAGTCATGTGCTAAGTGGCTCCGGAATCCAGGAACCAAGAACTGTCGCCAGCTGCTTCTTGATGGTTGGTCATGAAGGCATCATGATCTACATCTTGAATAGGCTGTGGAGCTTCTACAGTTGCATTTGCCACTTGATTCGACAGTCCCTTGTTATTGTTCTTCGCTTGAAGTATTCGACAGTCTTGAATTTCGTGGTTGTTTCATTTGCAGTATCTACATAATAGCTTCTTCTTTGCCTGTGGATTCGACTATTCCTTGTGTTGAGCTGGTTTCTGGTCTGACTTTGATTGCTTCGGGTCTTTTTTCTTCTTCTACTTTGTCGTGCTCTTGTTGGTGCACAAGGCGTGAGAATCAGCTTTGGAACTCGAGGCTTCGTTCCTTCGCGTGTCGTCCTACAACAACATAGTAATGACTCTCGCAAGAGTCAATTCTAGATGAGTTGTGATTATCATCACCTAGCTGTCGTAAGAACTTGGCAAGCTTGTAAGCAGTTGCATCACTACGTCTTGATTGTCTATGACAGATTCGACAGCGGCCATTTGTCTTAGCAGGTTCTTGAATTGATTAATGTGATTCTGCAGAGAATCACCATTCGTCATCTTGAGGGAGTAGAATTTCTTCCTGAGATGTAGCTTTGTTGGAGGGTTTGTGGATCTCAAGGCAACCCTAACCCTAGTTAATAAGTGAGAGGGATTTGGCACCCTGCGTGTGTAAGTCCAACCCGATGATCACATAGTTATTTGATTGATTAGTTAAAGTTAATAAAAGGACTTTAGGCCTTTTTGCAAGACTTTTAATGTCGCAGGGCCTAAATGTCAAGTTAGTGAATAAAGTTGGGTTTCCCTCCAATTTTGATGGCTCCCACACTTTTTTAAATTTGAATAAAAAGAGAGGCAAGACTGGACCAATAGGATTCAGAGGCCAGGGTCCTCCTCTCTACTATAAAAAGGGACCAACTCGAGTTGCTCCTGATGTTCATTTCCTCATTTCAATAAAGTAGATTGGTTCTCTTTAGAAATGGATTGATGAATGTCCTTGCTCTTCCACTCTTTTCCTCCATTTCTCATGCTTTCTTTGGTATTTGCTAATTGTTGGATTTGATCATTATTGGGATTGCTATTTCTTATGCTTTTTGTGAGAGAGAAAGGGAGAGAGAGAAGAGTAAGTTTCTATCATTATTGTGGATCTAGGGTTAATGGAAGTAGGGTTGATGGATGTAGTGTTAATGCTTAGTGTTAATGGATGTTAGTATTAGATCCTCCATTCATGTTGAAATCTGAACTATACAATCGCTCTCATGGGAACGAACCTCTGCGTGACAAATAACTTCGTCTCTTTGATGCTAGATTGACTAGATCTTGGATTCAGGTTAGGCAAGGAAAGAAACTCACTACAATTCTGGCACCGTTGCCAGGGAGCTACGCCAATTTTTCAGTTTGCAGCATGTTTGGTTGATGGTTAGCTTGCATTAGGCATCTTGTTGTGGCATGAATAGTGTTAAATCTGCATTTTAGGGTTAGTTTGGGATTAATTTTGCTTGATTTGAGTGGATTTGCTTGTTTGAAATCTAATCTGATTATTAAACAGGGAAAACTATTCAGATCACCAATCTTAAGATCCATTTGGATCTGGGATATCAAAGAAAATAACAAAAATCGGTCAAATCTGGTCAAAAAGAGACAAAAAGCGTCATCAGAGCTCAGAAATTTTTACCCTCATTCAGAAAACCTTTGCTGAGTTGCAGACACCTTCAATTCTGTTTACAGAACCTTCAGTTTGAAGGGCGAAGATTAATTCCCACCAGATTTTCAAAAACATCAGAAAAACCACCAAAAAAACACCAAAATTTCTCAAAACTCTAAAAAATACAAAAAAAGAACCTTCGCCCGATTCATTGTGCTTAGATGTGATTCAGATCTATCTACTGCCAGGTCGGCGAAGAATAATACCAAAAATAGAAAGGGTTTCAGAGGATCAGTTGTCATATTGTCATAATTTTGTCAAAAAAGTCAATTTTTTGCAAAATTACTGATATTACTCTTGATCATTTGCCAAAACCTTTGTAGAGTTTCCAAAATATTCTATTTATGAAAAAATACTATTTTTGAGTTCGACGAAGATTCATCTTGATTAGATCACCAAAAAATCTTGATTTTTACCCTTGCCAGATTACAGAAACTGTATTTTCTTGTGTTAGAAACCTTCGTCCGGTTTTCCATAGTTTTATTTGTGTCAAATCTTCCATCTGAGAAGTCGGCGAAGGTTATTTCCCAAGAAATTGCTAGAAAAGTGTTCAGAGAGTTTGTTTCTCAAAAATAGCACTGTTGAACCTTCGCCGAGCCAACCTTCGCCTAGAGAACCTTCGCCAGTCCTATTTTTTATTTTTTATTTTCCAGATCAAGTCTCTGTCAAAATTTGGATCAAATCTGATATATTCTAAATTGGATTCTGAGAGATTTATCATTTTTGAGAAGTATCGATTGATCGAATTTCGGAAAGTTTTTTATCATATAGAATCAGATTCTTGAAAAATGGATTAGAGCTAGCAGATTTAATCTGAGATACTTTTTTGGAAAAATCTATATCCAATCTCATTATCGATTCGATCTAAAACTATAAAGATGGCTGCCCCTGGAGGTGCTCCTGGAGGTGCTCCACAGGAGGTCAATCCAATTATTGTTAGAAGAGCACCCCGATTGGATCTACCCAAATATAATGGATTAACAGATCTAGTTAGATTTCTTCAGATCTATGCTGAATCTTGTGAGGTCTATGGTGAGATTTATCCTCAAGATAAACTTAAGTTGTTTCCTATGGCCTTAACAGACGCAGCACAAGATTGGTATTATAATCAAGATGAAACTGAGCGTATAGACTGGGAGGTTGTTAAACGAGCTCTGATCACACGGTTCAAACCGCAGAAGTTTATGGAAGACCCTTTCCTACTTTTAAGTAAAATTAAAATGGGAAAGCGGGAAATGGTTTGAGATTACATCGAAAGGGTAAAACGTCTTAGATCTGAATGTGAACCTGAGCTGATTAATGAAAATGCCATGATTATGTAATTTTTGTCAGGTCTACCTAAACGGATCAGACGTGAGCTGAAACGTCATAATGAGTACGCACTTTTGCAAAATGCTATAGATGATGCAATTGGGAGGAGGATGAAGATTCAGATGATGAGACAAATGTTAGTATGTTGCCTTATACAGCAGGGCAGACTACTATGACATCCACCACTATTGCATCAACAAATGCCAATGCTACTGCAGAAATGATGCTCAATGAGTTTGAGAAACTTGGGAAGACCCAGCAGAAACATATGGAAAAGTTGTAGTTGCAATTTGATGAGAAGATCAAAGCATTGAAAAATTTCCATGGAGAAGCGAACAAGGAATCTGAGAAGTTTGCAAAGACTTTTCCTACCAGGGAAAATATTTGGTGTTCTATTTGTATAGGAAATCGCACAGTGAACGAGTGTCCTCAATTGAAAAAACGAATGGAAATCAGTGTCTGCCATCTATGTAATTCACCTGACCATGAGACTACTTTTTGCAACTTCAACCCTCAGATATTAACGAAACCTGTACCAGATCCAAATGAGGATGATCTCATACCAGTGAGCCATGACTTAACTTATGATGGCAATGCAGAACTTACGGATGAACAGATTCTACATCATATGGATCCAACTAGATTTGGAATGCGTAATGTTCATGATGAACCAACAATCAAATCGCCCAAAGCATTTATATTGAAGGAAGACAGGATCACAAGTTTGATGACGAAAAAACAAGCAAAGCAACATTATAATACGGTCCTGAAATGGAAAAATCCCCCTCAAAAGATTGATTCAAAGGAAGTGTCACCTCTATTGGATAAAGGCAAAGGAAAAGTCAAGAATGATTCTTCAAGTCATATTTCCAATAAAACATCATCGTCTAGGAAGTCTTCACCTCCACGATCAATTCCTGCTAAGAAGACTAAATGAAGATCCAAGACAAGTATTTTCGAAAAAGAACAAGCAAATGTAGTCCAGCATGATATGCCAGAGCATTTTAAACGTTATACATTGGATGATGTGGTTATCATGTTACCTAAAGCACATCGTGAACCTGAAGAACACATGCCGGAATCTAAAGAGGTTTACGATGGCCCAACTAGGACGTAGCCAATGAATCTTTACGAACCAGGAGAACCGAAAAAGATTGTACAAGTGGGATCACAACTTACTCCTAAATAGTATCAAGCACTCTGTTTGTTACTTATTAAGTATCAAGATTGCTTTGCATGGACTTATCAAGATTTGAAGGGTATTTTGACATCAGTCATTGAACATACCATACCTTTAGTACCTGATGCAGTACCAAAGGTTACAAAGTTCTATCGCCGTAATCCTAATGTTGCAGATCTGATAAAGAAAGAACTTCAGAGATTGCTTGACGTCGATTTCATTTATGAGATCGAGCATACCGAATGGATTTCACCGACTGTCATTGTTCCTAAGAAAAATGGAAAATTGTGAATCTGTGTGAATCTCAAAGCATTAAATAAAGTGACATGGAAGGATCACTTTCCGTTACCTTTTACTAAAAGCATTTTGGATCGCCTTGTTGGAGCAGAAGCTTATAGTTTCCTGAATGGATTAGTGGTTACAATCAGGTTAAGATTGCACTTGCCGATCGCCACAAAACTACTTTTGCAACATAATGGGGCACCTATGCTTACAAAGTAATGTTGTTTGGACTTTCTAATGCACCAAGTTCATTCCAAAGAGTAATGCAATTTGCCTTTAAGGATTATCTGCAGAAATTCCTTGAAATTTACTCGGACGACTTGGGAGTTCATAGTACAGATATAGACCACCTGGATCGATTGGAAAAAGTTTCTGAAAGATGCCGCAAATATCAGATTTCTCTAAATCCAGAAAAATGCCAGATATGGGTTTTGCACGGAGTCGTGCTTGGACATGTGATATCAAAACATGGTATTGCCACCGATTATTCTAAGATCAAAGTTATTGTGGAATTGCCACCGCCAACAACAATTCGAGAAGTGTATGTGTTTAAGGGTCATGTGAACTACTATCAAATTTTTATTATCTTCTTTGTGGATTTAGCACGACCTATATACAAATTAACTATTGTTCCTATTTGGACAATAGAGGCGTTAGAAGCCTTTGAAAAGTTAAAAAAAACATTAACTTCAGCACCAATACTGCGTTCTCCAGATTGGACATTAGAGTTTCATGTTCATACGGATGTCTCAAAATACGCCATTGGATCAGTTTTGACGCAGCCAGGTGACTATAAGAAGAATTATTCTATATGATTTGTAACCAGACAACTTACAGATCTAGAGAAGAATTATTCAACAACAGAACGTGAAGCGCTAGCCATGATTTATTCTGTTCGAAAATTTCGTCACTACCTCATGGAAACGCACTTTGCATTTTATATGGATCATCAACCGTTACTTTACTTGGTAAATAAGACGTGTAATACTGGACGTATTGCAAGATGGTTACTATTATTGACTGAATTTGACTTTAAAATTGTGGTTAGAAAGGGGAACAAACATTATCTAGCCGATCACGTTTCGCAAATTGAATCCACACCAGTTAATACTGAAGTGGATAATGAACTGCCAGATGCTCCATTGTTCTATGTTGAAGCAGTACCTGAGTGGGCGGCAGATATTGTTGAGTACCTGATGCTAGGACAACCGAATGACTCTTTGACAAAAGTACAGAAAAGACAATTGATTCATAAGGCTCAACCTTATCAATTAATTGTAGGACAATTGTATCGTCATGGATCAGATAATATTCTACGAAGATGTGTTTTATCGCATGAAGTACCAGATTTAATCATGTTTTCACATGATGACATGGGTGGAGGACACTTCTCTACAGATATTACTGTTCGCAAACTTTTGCAATCCGGTTGTTGGTGGCCTACGCTTCATAAGGACACAAAAGAATTTATTTAGACATGTGATGTCTGCCAGCGAGCACGACGGCCTACTCGACAAAATTATGAACCCTTACATTCGGTTTTATCGCAAGCACCGTTTGAAAAATGGGGACTGGATTATGTTGGTCCTATTCATCCTGCTGCGCAAGGATCTCAGGCCCGATACATTATCGTCGCAACTGATTATATGACCAAATGGGTTGAAGCCAAAGCTGTCAAAGTGGCTGATGCAAAATCTACAGCCAAGTTTCTATATGAAAATATTATAATTACATTTGGATGTCCGATCGAAATTGTCAGTAATCGGGGTACACACTTTGTTAATCAAACAATAAAGTATTTACTAGAAGATTTTTTTGTTATACACAAATTTAGTACTCCCTATTATCCTAGAGGGAATGGCCAAGCTGAACCTTCCAATAAGATTCTCTGCACCATTATGACAAAGACAGTTGAAGCGAGTCGGTCTGATTGGGAACATAAACTGTATGCAGCATTATGGGCATTCAGAACCGCTTACAAAAATAGTACAAATCAAATACCTTTTCAACTAGTTTATGGTCAAGATGTTGTTATGCCAATTGAATTTTTAATCTCATATTTACACATAGCAGCAACAGAACGATTAAATGATGATATGTCTTTACAACTCCGTCATGAAGCGCTGCACAAATTATGTGAAACCCGATTGATGGCAGTTCATGCCTTGAGAAAAAGCCCGCCGCAAGGCATGGCACGATCGTCGATTGCACAAAAAAGATCTGAAAGAAGGAGATCTTGCATTGACGTACAGAACCAAGCTGATCAAGGGTAAGTTGAAGAGTACCGAGGGAGGCCCGTATAAAGTGAAGGAAATCCTAAACTATGGCGCAATAATTCTTGAGCACTTGGATGGAAAACGATTTGATACTCCGATTAATGACAGTCGATTACGCAAGTTTTGACAGCCTGCTCCGCCAGTTCAGCAAGCCTGATCTCAATATATTTTTAAATTTTATTTGTTTTTCAATTTTTTGTTTTCAGTATTTAATTTGCTGACTTTTTTGGAAAAAGACAGTTATAGAAGGAAAAAAATAAGAAAAAAAAATAAGGAAAGATTGATGAGCAAAAGTCAGAAAGTCATCAACATAAGAAAAAGCACAATATTTTTATGAAAAATGCCTGAGAAAACCACTATTTTGGGCAAATTTGGCCAATACAGTATCAGAAACCTTCGTTGAGCTCTCAGACTGTACATCCACACTTGATTTATCTAAATTGAGGTGGGCGAAGGTTTTTGACAAGAAAAAATTCAATTTTTGAGTTAGGCGAATGTTCAGGGATATGCCATTTTGGGAACCTTTGCCGAGTATCATAACCTCATTATGAACCTTCGTCGACCTACTAGATGATCTTAAAATGCCAAAATTAGGTTGTCCATAAGTTCAGATTGTGAAAAAATGCATTTATGACAGTACCTGGACGAAGGACCCTCCTGGGCGAAGGTTCATCCTTTACCAGCCCTGAAAAACGTTCGTCTGATTGGTTCAGATCCCTAGAAACCTTCGTCGAGATTTTTTTAGTCTATTTTTATAGTACTGTACATGCCTGCAAATTTTTGTTCAGAACTGATTAGCCAAACTACTATTCAGTGTAATGAACCCACCAAATTCACCTATAAGTTGGCTGAATTCGATTCATTCCTCACTTGTGCTTGCGACCAAAGTCTTCCAAATTTCCTGCATTGTCTTCTGGTACACTTTCACGCGTTTATAATTCCTTTCTGATCATCATGTCTTCTACTGATACTTCCCAGTCTTCGCACTATACTATCCATCGTGTTCTCCCATCTGTAGCGGACATCATGATTCTTCCTAGCACAAGCATGGTCACTCAGTGGATGACCCTTGCGGAGCCTCTACTCACTACAATGGGTATTCATGAGAGAGCCTTTTCGGGACGCATCAATATGGATTTCATTACTCTTGCCTTCAGTATGTGGAAGGAAGAGAAATTCAAGTTTTATATCACCTTCCAAGGAGCCACACACAAGGTGCGCGTCACTGAGGCCGCACTTGTAGCTATAGGAATCTCATCCGGTACGCAAGCCTCACCCAATTACAGGCATGCCAAACAGGCCATCAAGCCATACATTGACCTCACCAACGATTTGCACTGGACTAATGATGGCTACCTTCTGGAAGCCATCATTGAACCTTCTATCCACGCAGCTGCCCAACTGTTGAATCATTTCCTGATGGTTGGCAACCTCAGGAAAGATCGCATCACATCTCAAATCCTTCACAGGATAGTGGAGTCCCACACCAAGTTGGCCAAAGCCCCTCTTGAACCATATAATTGGTTCAAGACTGTTTTTGGTGAGCTCAAGCAAGCTATTAAGGCCAATACAAAGCGGCAGTTCACCGTTGGCTCTCTATTGTCCCTTGTAGCCGCTTCTCACTTAGAAAATAGAATTTATGACTTCCAACTGGATTCTGTGCTTTCGGTTTACAAAGAAGCACCGGCCGAGTCATCTTGTCAAGCCTCAAGTTCTCATAGTCGTCGTTGTCCACGTAGCAAGATCGTAATTCATGACTCGCCTTCCACGTCACGAGGTTGCACTAGGCATACCTTGTTAATTGCGCGTCCACCCCCTGCTGTTGTTCGCACTGAACTTCCCATTCCTCTCGCCTCTGATGCTTCCCTTGCCTCTGCTCCCATACAAGGATAGTCTGTGACCATTGGGCCTACCATTCCCATCACAGCTGCCTTGGCCGCCTCACCCCCGCACACCGAAGCAACCTCACCCAACACACAGTTCTTCATGGATATGTTCGATGATTCTGACCCCCTTGGGGCCACCGAAATCTTTGAAATGCCCTAGAGCCCAGCGCCCTTTGAACCCCAATCCCCTGTAAGAGGATTCGGACATATCCATGAATCTATTGTTGGTGTCGAAGATGCCAGTCAGTAACCACCCACACAAGGTAGCCCAGCCACACTTCGGGTCGACACAACTGTAAAGTCACCAAAGCAGTTTGATGCCACGGTGCCTGAAGGGTTTGAAAAAGAGGATACTTTTGAAGAAGAATATTGGCACCTATTCCACGCCTACCAAGGACAGTACCATCAGGGTCTCCTACTGCTGCCACCTCCACGACCGTAAATTCTGGTGATGCTCTAGGGTTAGTTTCAAGCCTTGGGCAAGTGATCCAGTCTATCCTGGATAAGAAGAAGAAAATGGAGCAGAGGATCTCTGATCTAGGATTCGAAAACACTCTGATCAACTAGAAAATTGTCCAGCTGGATCGAGAGGTGAAGATAGCCAAACAATATGAAGAAAAGGCTGAAAGTGAGAAGAAATTGGCCCAGCAACAAGCTGATCGCTTGGAAACCTACATCAGTTCCAAACGCCCTGACAACCGCACAAGATCAGGTAGATAAGGTAGTGCAAGATGCCAAGCAACAGGTGCAACTGCTGAAGGGGCAATTATAGATGGCCGAACAAGATCGCACATGGCTTCAAGGTGAATTGGATGCGACCACCCTTGAGCGTGATGCCTATCTGCAAATGCAAATACCCGATCGTCCGGTCACACTGATGGAGATTGCGTATTTATTCAAAAAAGTGAAAACATACAAAGTGGCCCTTTAGGGATTTCAAGGCCGCTTTGATAGGTTAAGATCTCCAGGATCGAGGCCGACAAAGAATTGGACAAAATACCTACACTGGGAGAGCAACCGGCATGGAGAATCACGGTTTTTGAGAAAACTTCAAAATCAATTAGGAGTTACGTCGCCAGCCCTTCGCCAGTTACGGGTAGATCCTTATCACGTGCCAATGCTGTGAAGACATAAATGAAAAGATTTGGGATTGGCTATGGACAAAATCACCATCCATACGTCCAATTGGCCAATCATCCATCAGCCTTATAGGTGGAAGATTTCAGTGGACTTCCACGATGTCTTACAAGCATATAAGAGAGAGTATGCCCACTCTCCGGATCCAACGGTGCGACAATCGGCAATTTTTGCTAAAGATCTAACTATGTTGGCGTCAGTGGCAACCAAATGGGACGATTGCCTTCCTACCTTGGCATTCGATCCAAATAAGCCGATGGCCTCAGAGCAAATCAAAGATCAGCTGCTGATTGCTCGACTGTATTTCCGTGCGGCTATGATGGGAGGCTCTTGGGAATCCCGCTTCACTTCATGGACAACTTCCAAGTGGATTGTTGGAGCCCACCATTGTTTCCTGCCACACAACTTGGATTTCAATACTGCATGCCTTGACTTTATGGAGAAGGTGCAGTATCATTTAATTAAGATTTGGCGCAAAGCCAATAAAAATCCCCAATAACTGCATACTGCAGGTGTCGTGGGACCGCCACCAGTTTTGGTGGGGTATACTATTGGAGGGTTTGCGGATCTCAAGGCAACCCTAACTTTAGTTAATAAGTGAGAGGGATTTGGCACCCTGCGTGTGTAAGTCCAACCCGATGACCACATAGTTATTTGGTTGATTAGTTAAAAGTTAATAAAAGGACTTTAGGCCTTTTTGCGGGACTTTTATTGTCGCAGGGCCTAAATGTCAAGTTAGTGAATAAAGTTGGGTTTCCCTCCAATTTTTGATGGTTCCCACACTTTTTTAAATTTGAATAAAAAGAGAGGCAAGACTGGACCAATAGGATTCAGAGGCCATAGTCCTCCTCTCTACTATAAAAAGGGACCAACTCGAGTTGCTCCTCATGTTCATTTTCTCATTTCAATAAAGCAGATTCGTTCTCTTTAGAAATGGATTGATGAAGGTCCTTGCTCTTCCTCTCTTTTCCTCCATTTCTCATGCTTTCTTTGGTATTTGCTAATTGTTGGATTTGATCATTATTGGGATTGCTATTTCTTATGCTTTTTGTGAGAGAGAAAGGGAGAGAGAGAAGAGTAAGTTTCTATCATTGTTGTGGATCTAGGGTTAATGGAAGTAGGGTTAATGGATGTAGTGTTAATGGATGTTAGTGTTAGATCCTCCATTCATGTTGAAATCTGATCTATACGATCGCTCTCATGTGAACGAACCTCCGCATGACAACTAACTCCATCTCTTTGATGCTAGATTGACTAGATCTTGGATTCAGGTTAGGCAAGGAAAGAAACCCACTACAAGCTTGGAAGCTATATCTCGCACTTCGTATAGTGTGTTCAAGATGTCCCAGATTTCTTTTAATGTCTGAGCCTCGGATACATGACCAATCTGGGTATCCGTGATGTTGAGGATGATCAGTGCAAAAGCTTTTCCATCCTTCAACTTCCATCTAGCGATTGTCGCGTCGTCCGCTTCGGGTTTCTCTTCTGGACCTGTAACAGCGTCGTACAATTCTTTTGCCATTAGTACAGTTTTCATCTTAAATTTCCACATGGCTCCATCAAACTTGTCCATGATAGGAGTGGCTTTCCCTTGGGAATCCATGTGGAGGAATTAGTCTAAGTGATAGGAGAAACTATTAGTGACTTAAGTATGAAAATTTGATATTTAAAGAACAAGAAAACAATTATTCTATTGGCTAGTAGAGTCTTGTACTGTGGAAGCTAATCAAGCTATGAAGATAGCTCTGATACCATGTTGGGAAGAGAGGGGGTGAATAAATGACGAACACGAGCGAGAAACAAACTCGAACAAGAAACGAACGAGAAGCAAACTCGAACAGAAAATGTTCGTGCGCAACGGAATGAATTATTTGAATCTCTCCATAAGCATGACTACGCCTACCAGAATGAAGAGAACTTTAGTGATAGAAATCACAGTCATTCTAGATTACGTAGCCAAACATTTAATGGATGAAGCGCTAGATGAATAGTTTGTTGCGAATTGCAAGACAAATTATCTGTCGCGAATGATTCGCGAAGAGCTAGACTGTGCTCGACTGATAATTAGTCGCGAATTGTTCGCGAAAGACAAGACTAAAAGTTGATCGTCTATTACCAAAAAGAGCAGCTAGAAAGATCAGACAAAATGAAGAACAAGCATAACAATATTAACACAAATCTGAATGCAGAACAAGGAGCTGTATCAGATTAAGTATATCATGTATACAAGTTAATAATGCGGCAGAGCACAATACAATAGCGGACAAAACCGCATGCCTTACGAAGTTTTTTTTGTCTGTAATGAGGAGTGAAACATCTTCTCTTAGTCTCTTCTTCACTCACTTGATCATCTGATCATCATCGTCGTCTGAATGGTGTCCAGAATATGTATATATACGTAATATTATAGGTGTACATATGTGAAAGTACAAAGTGGATGTGTTGTCTATAGGAGATTGTGGGTGGCTGCAATCGTTGTCCAATCTGTTAGCGCAACTGCACGGAGTGAGCATAAAAAGGTTGCGACGTCAGCCAGTGCTGAAGTGAACGTTGGTGATGATGCGAAAAGTGGGTCACTCTTACGAATGGCCTTAGGATAAGATTTACATGGTGCCTTAGCTTTTAGGACACCTTCGGCATTTTGTAGAATAATGTCCGCTTTTCGTCTGTCACCATAACCTGTGTAAAAACGTAGTGTTCGTGATTCTTTCGCCCTTTATTCATCTGTGCGGATTTGCGTGTAAATATGCAGGCTGCGTGACAATGTTAGTAAATATGCAGCAATAATGGAGGCAGATTAAAAATGGGATTTAGGAGAGTAGAAGGAGTAAATCCAATAGAGAAGGTAATCTCTACCAAACTAAGATAATCAGCAATTCTGATAGCATACTGAATGCATCAAAAAATGAAGGTCAACTTTGGCACAGAAGAATGTATCATTAGAACATGAGGGGCCTATATGACATGAGCAAGAAAGACATAGTCACAGGTGTGAAAATATCCAGACCCGATATTGAGTTCTGCGAAGCCTGTCAGAAAGGCAAACAACATCGGAGTCCATTCACACATGAGAAAAAAAGACCTAAAGAAGTTCTTGAGCTCGTCCACTCATATGTCTATGGACCAATGAAAGTTGATTCACTCTCAGGATCGAGGTATTTCTTGACGTTCATTGATGACTACAGCCGGATGACAACGATCTACTACTTAAAGAAAAAATCTGAAGTGCTTGACTCTTTCAAGAAGTTCGTGGCATTTGCAGAGAGACATACCTCAAAGAAGATTCGGATCATCAGGTCTGATAATGGAGGTGAGTACAAGAGCACAAAATTTTCTAGATTATGCCAAAACAAGGAATAGAGCATCAATTCACTCCTGCGTACACACCCGAATATAATGGTGTCGCAAAAAGAAGAAACATGACCCTAGTCAAAGGAGCTAGATGCATGATGGCACAGACTCAATTGCCAAGCCAATTTTGGGTTGAGGCAATAGCTGCAGCAGTACACCTACAGAACATATCAACAATGACAGCCCTGGAAAACAAGACACCATACAAAATGTGGACAAGTAGAAAGCATGATCTGTCATATGTGTGTGTATTCGGATGTGCACCATACAAGCACATACCAAAAAAAAAAAGGCAAGCTTGATGAAAAATCAAAGCAGACAATCATGGTTGGATACTTGAATGGATCACAAGTGTACAGACTCTACAATCCAACCATGAAGAAAGTCATGTCGAGTAGGGATGTGAAGTTCAATGAGTCCACATTCCCTGGATTGAAGCTGGACGAAAAAGGCCATGAGATCCTCACACTACTGCTGATTCAAGAGGGAGATCGAGGACAAACATCAAATCAGAATATTAAGCCCCAAACTCCAGAGCAGCAAGAAGCCGAAGATCAACCCGACGAAGAAAAAACGTTTGAGCAGCGACAAATCGAACCCAGAAGGTCGACAAAACAAAGAAAACCTCCAGATCGATACACTGACAATCTTCAGTGGAGCAAAGACATAGAGTTCGAGTACTGCAGCTTCACTGAAGAGCCAAGTACATATCTAAAAGTTATCCAGAGTCCAGCGGGAGAATTCTAGAAGCAGACAATGTCAGAGGAAATCGAATCAATGAGGCAAAATGAGGCATGGACACTAGAGCCACTGCCCAAAAATAAAAAGATCGTCGATTGCAAGTGGGTATACAAAAGGAAAATCAAATCAAATGGCACTGTCGGATGCTACAAAGCAAGGCTTGTCGCAAAGGGCTACACACAAAGGTACAAAGTTGATTATTTTGACACGTATTCGCCAATGGTGAAAATGACAAGCATTCGACTACTCCTTGCATACGCTACACAATACAATCTAGAAATTCACCAGATTGATGTAAAGAAAGTATTTCTTTACGGAGATCTAGAGGAAAAAATCTTCATGAAATAGCCTGAAGGATTCAAAGACCCCGACAATCGACAATATGTCTATCGGTTGTAGCGATGCATTTATGGTCTAAAGCAGATATCACGAGCTTGGTACAAGAAGCTCGACAGTCTTCTGAAGTTTCTGGACTTAAGTCCTACACAACCAGACTGCAATGTCTATATAAAAAAAGTAGGAAGAGATTTTATGATTTTGACTACTAAATTAGAAAGTGAATGATTGGGAAGATTGGATGTACTTGTTATTAATGCAATCTAGCTGATAAAGTAGTGAATTTTGTTTCGGACATGGATAACAACTGATGCTCAGCTATGACACCTGTCTTCCTCACGCGACTAACCTGTGCGGTTTTGTTGTGTGGGATGGTGGCAAGTAACAGCTGGGCATCTTAAAACTTGCTTCGCTTTATGGTACTTTCTACTGTTAAACTTTATACAGTTGTATTTTTACCTGTTATGCTATAAATTGAAGGGTTCAAAGGGTTTGGCCTTGACTTGTCAAGAGGGACTACTTGCTCATTGAGGAGCTCATTGTGAGAATCATGATTTTGGAGTTTACAAGCTAGTCTTGATTTCTCTCTCTTATAACTTGTGTTTGCATGATCGTAATGCAATCTGAACTTACTGAACATTAAACTATACTAATAGGGTGTTTAGAGGACTATAATTCACATATGTGAAGTCTCATTTGAGTATAGCTTGCACTCTCTTTTGATTGCTCGTGCTAGTATTGATCAATATTGTGACTCTATCTCAAGGCATGGGAGGTAGATGGTCAATGAGATTGATCTAACTATGCAATCAATCACTCTTGAGGATTGAGAACATCCATTCAAGGTCCTTCATGCTAATACTTTAACATTCAGTATCTAGATGTGACCCAAGAAAAGATTGTAATGGTGAAAACAAAACAAACTTGCACGTCATTTGGCAACCTTGATTTCATTATTGCAATTAAATACCATTCTTGCATCAAAATGTGAAGAACTTCAAGAAACTAGTAGGAAGTGCTTAAAGAATCAAACACAAGCAATAATGAATCAAGAAAGCCTAGAATCATTACCAAATATAACCATCAAGCACAAACATGTCATTCAAAAGATCAAGCCTTAAGCTAGAGTATGACATTAACTCTCATGTAATGGTAGGTATATGAACCAAGCACATCAAAAAAGCTCCAAATCAAATAGAAGATTCAAATTAGACCAACATAGAATAGCCTTCAAACTATCATGTGCCTCTACTGTGAGGTTGGGGCCTTTTTAGCCTAAATTGGGCATTACAACCATTATTACAAGTCACACTATTTACAAATGTAGCACAATTGTTCAAGCCTTGTTGTTAACTATCCTATTAAACTAGTCCTATTCTAAGTTAGCATGATGCCTATATTTAGCAATGCTTGGTGCTGAACACGTGGGCTAATTATATGTGGGGAATGACATTGCAATTTAAATAAATATTAAACGCATATTCATTCATCTAATGTACTTCTTTTAGTATTTTCATACAAAGAAACCAATTTGCTTTGTTTACTAGTAAAATTCATTCGTGGCCATAGTTTGAACACATGTTAGCCCTTCCATACATCTTTCTTGTGGTTTTACAGATTGTACTTGATTGCACTAGAGTTACCCTTGTTAATCACTTGTGTGTGTGTGTGTGTGTACACACACACACACACACACACACACACACACATATATATATATATATGGGCACCTAAACTAGAAAGGATGCCATATATATCTTAGTTGCTAGAGAAATGTTGTTGCATGACAAGTCATAATTTGGTTGCATGAAAGTACACATCCATCTCTTTCATCATCAATTATGGGTCCCACATCTACAAGAAATAAATTTTATATAGTGTTCATGTTAGGCATATTTTGGATATAAATGATGAGTTTTCTCATGAGCTTGCAATAGCAATGAGTGGAGAATACATGCCAATGATATCATATTGTGTCGTTGTGTGAAATTATCAGGCTTAACTGTATTAGCAACAACATTGGAAGCGTTTGGCCCATTCATGAGGGCTCATGCTGATCATGTTCCATCCATGAGGGTTGAGAGCTCCATGAAGTCTTATGATTTTCAAGTTCTTTCTATATTGAAGGCTCTAGATTTTCAACAGGGCTCATGATTTAAAGGTCCTTATACCAATGAGATTTCCATGAAAACAAATGAACTAGTTATTAGCATTGGATAATGGTGAACTTAAGATTATGTCAGATTTGAGAAAACATATATAGATTTTGATGGTGAATAGTCAAATTATCAATAGAAGATGCATCTGAACTTCAGCAATTATGCACATTAGGTATAGAGGGCATAAAATCAACTTCATGCCCTTCTTACTTCCTACAAGCAATAAGTTTAAACATCATGCATGTGGCCATCACATCATGTTGGACAATTTTTCACATCTAGAGTTGATCAGTATGGTTGTAAGGAGAGTGATAACCTTTGGACTTTAGCCCTTTGAAATTGTCTAATCACGTGTGCGCGAGCGTGTGTATGTGCTTGGGTGTGGAATTTGGATGTGAGTGAGTGTGTGAGTTCTTGTGTTGATATTAACGTTCTTGCACTAATTAGTCCCCCCCCCCCCCCCCCCCGCGTCTTACAAGCTTTAGAAATTAATACCGACATCCACCAAATTTTCTTCCAGTTTTGCTTTATAGAATCAGCTACTCATCGATGCAATTGAACGTCCCTTTTATAAGCTCATCCCAATTCCCTGAAGCTTCTTCTGCTTGATCCGAACCCAGGGCCTCGAGGGCTTCATCGGGCGAAGGATTTACTGCGTCTGTTTCTGCTAATCCTGCAGAGGACGTTGGTTGATCCTGAGTATTAGGAATGGTGGAATTCACATACATGTAAGGAATAGATGGCAGCTTTGGGAAAGGATTGAGGCGAGGTGGATGAGCTGCAAGTTGTCCTTGAGCATTAAAAAGCAAAGAAGAGGTCGGATCAATAGAAGGCAGTGGTCGAAACAAGCACTGTGATTCAATAGGAATATCGTGAATATGAGTCATATGGTGTGTGTGAATGTAAACACGCTCTAGGTATTCGCGATCTCCTAGTCCTCGGTTGTTCACGGTCTCCCTGCAATCCAGCAGGGAGGGTTCCCTGTTTTCAGATCGGGTTCGCAGTCCTGGGATCTGCGAGTATACAGTGCACTGGTGTGAGAGAGAGTAAAGCACCGGCCCTGGTAGCATTATATTTGCGGCATAGCTCTCACCGCCTCTGCACCCATAGTGGCTGGCTGCGAACAGCGTCTGTGTATCTATCACAAATAGGGGAAGATTGTTTTCAGTGGCAGGCCTGTACGGGGCGAAGTTGTTCGTGTGGTGATATAGATGCACGTGGATCATCACCACGACTCTGCCTGCACTCTTCCATGGAGCCACATTCACAAAGACGTTGTTCAGAGTATAGCCATAAAGCGATGCTGAAACAGGAGAGGCAGGAGCAGGAGCTTCCTGAAGGCCATGATTCCTGGTGGGTGGTACTTGTGACAGGCCGGAAATGCAATAGGGTGAGCTCAACAAATTGCCCAAGTTGTATAGATTCCTAGTGCGAGCGATGGCTTGGCATGCAAAGTCATATGCTGGACTGTTTCTATCAACCGGTGGACGAAGAAGAACCGATGGACGAAGCATGGTTTTGCTCACGGTTTGCTGCACTGAATGCACGTCCAACTCTGCTGCCCGTTGCTGCTGCAACGCAAGCTACTCTACATTGTCGTCTAACATCCTTAGTACTTAACTGTAGCATGCGAGCGAACATTCGGGTACATGCAGCTACAATGACTGTGCGTTCGTGCAGTGCAGCATATAATAAGCTGCTACTGCAATATTAAAATGATAGTTTGGACTTTGGATTGCTCTCATATCACTTCATGGACGAAATAACACATTCTATTTTGCGCTGAAGGTGTGAGAGAGAGAGAGAGAGAGAGAGAGAGAGAGAGCGCCCCTTTTGAAACGTCGCGTGTTCCAACCGTCGACGTAGTTCGACGGTCAACAAATAGTACATATAACAATGTTTAATTAAGTCTGGAGTGGCCTACGAGGGGTCCGCGCCAGCTATTTGGGTTTCCCTCCAATATCCTCTCCAAATCCTGCATCTCATATTTTTGGCAGGCAGAATATTACATATGTACATTCTTAAATTACTTTGTTAATTCAATAAAACTATGTAACCCAAGTTTGTAAGTATCTCCTTACTTTACTATACACAAATTTATTCCATAAAAAAATGACACACATAAAATTTCTCGCATTTAAAAAAACTTATCGGTCTTTTGAAAGTCAACTTCCTGTAAGTTTTTTGTGAAATTGATTTTAGACGAAAGATGCTAGTTCCATTCTCATGGGATGCCACCTTTTCCGAACATTGGTCTGCGTTAGGAAGAGGGAGGAACTTTAAGAGGGCCTTACTTATGATTATCTCGGGTCGACCCAATATCACATCCCAACACAAAGCCAATATCTTACTATTCAAATTAGACTTGAATATCTTCCCTAGCATTTAAAGATATGTTAGAGCCACTTGCGTTACCATCTCAATTCTTCTTAGCTATATTTTTTTGTAGTAAGGTAAACATGAGTGGTATGCCCCTAGTAATGCCAAGTCTTCACTTTTTTTTTGTATTTTAAATGTACCTTCAAAGGCAAAATTTGCCTGCGAGTGAAATAAGCACTCTTTCTGTCCAAAATTGTCATCAAGCATTCTACGATTATGGGATTTTGTCCATAGTTCTCATAAACCATTCAACGATTCAGTATTATGACGATTTTGTCCAAAAAAAAAAAGGTTAGACATGGCATTATGTCGTGAATGGCCCTGGGGCCCCGAGCCTTCTATGCAGGTATGGGCCCTGCCCTCGGGCTCCCGCCCTCAAGCCCTCCATGCACAGAAGGGCCTCGACCAGGGCCTTCCACCATGTGAAATGCATCTAAGATACAAAGGAACAACATCCACCTAGAAGGGATGGCCAATTTAGTGGCCCTTGCTAGAGCTTCGAATCATTTGTAAGATTGTATGAGATCCAAAAGCTTTGCCTTGGAAAGAGGAATTAACATTAGTTTGGAAACTTTCAAAGGAATGAACCACCACAAGTTGTCACATAAATACACCAATCCCTTAAGAGTTGAGTGACAAGGTCGAGAAAAGTTATGCCATATGGTCCGATGGTTTTGTTGAGAAGGACTTAAAGGCCTTTAGTTCCTCACTGGAGAGGAGGAATTTGTGATGAAGTCCATCAACCAATCTTTGTAAGATACTACCCATCCACAACGACAAATGTTTAGTTACTACCCATCCACAGAGTCGCCTGCAATTGACACCAAAGTCTTGCATAATTAAGTAGGCTCCACCCCAAGCATGGTCCATGCCCAAACCTACAAGTAGTCGTGCATACTTATGCACGGATGTAGATTTGTTGATAACTTTAAACTAGTGTTTTTCCTCAAGTATTGAGGCCATCCCCTTGTATAATGTTAATTATTATGTTGAGACATTATAACATTGTCTTCCCTTTTAAGAAATATTTTCTCAAAGGAGTAAAATAGGAAGCTTTAACCTCAAGTCTTTTTCTTTCTCTCACGTGTCCTTATCAAATGACTTACCTTTCCAAAAAATTATATTTAAAAGATTTTACAATTTCTTAACTAATGTCATCATACATCATAAATATGGTTCAAAGGGTACAAAGAACGTTAGATCCTCCAACTAAACTAATTCATTTTGTAGGATAAGATTATCCATTTCACCTAGTCATTCCTTACAATGACCAACAAGGAATATAAAATTGAACTTAGACAATGTGTAGACTGATCAATTTTATTTACAATCTGTAATACTATATTACATGCCTATTTTTCTTGAAGAACTAATTGATGCATAATTCCAATTAACCTACTCAAGTGATGAAGATAATCATCGAATATGAAGAAATATCTAATGGACCCAACAATGACAACTTATACAAAGATATATTGAAGACAAAGAGGCCTAAATAAGTATGACTAAAGGAAGGACTGTATTCCGAAGGGTAAATATGAAATGACACAAACCTTAATAAGAAGGCTAGCCCTAAGAAAAGCACATTCCAGAAGCCCTATCGGTCACGCCTCAATCAAACGTTGTAACCTTCCACGTGCTTGTTTCTCATTGGAGCAAAGTCGCGTGACAAGGATGCTACCTAGGAAATGTACACTTGTAATTTTCCTATTGGATGTAATTAGTTAATTAAACTAAATGTGAAACGACATATCAGTCACTAGAGAGCTGCGTACTCTCGCGCTCGTTCTCTATATGTACTCCATTTATGCTTCAATACAACCACTGAGAATATCAGGAGATCACAGAGAGTGTTTGAGTTTTCGAGTTCTCTCTTCTCTCTGCTTTCATAACGGTACACCTTCCATCTTCTCTCTCTCCTCATCTGTATTCGGACAATCCTACTTCGTTAATTTGGCTTCGACTATCATTGGTGTGGCTTTTCCTTTGTAGCCCATCATTTGATACAGCTTCAACACTTTTCGGGCGTACTCTAACTGACTCGGATGCATTTCTCTTCTTATTCGATTTCTTCTGATCTCCAGTCCAAGGCATTTTGTTGCTTCTCCTAGATCAGTGATTTCATAACTACCCTTCTGAATACCATCATAGTAGTTCATACCTGGATGTGTGGTGAAGTGATTTCCTGAGAGCTACCCATCTTCTTCTTTTCTGAGTAAAAAAGTCGCTTACGTACTATTGATGACACACCACATGTATCGAATTAACAATAGTGTAGTCGTATGGTAGAAACTCACAGTTCTTATATTGATATACTACCCAATCAAATCTTACCTTTATACCAAGAACAATTATTATTGTCATACATGTTCAGATCGTTGCATTTATCGCATGCAGAATAAGCATTTCTACGAAGCATTAGGTATGTTATCATATTAAATCGTTAGCAGCTATAGCATGCATGCAAACCTTACATTCTGCTTTGTAGTATTATGCTTATACACATAAGGTGGCACTTCTTAATAGCATAAGCAGAAGCATATTGAACATATTGCCACTCATAATCATCACATAACAAGATGAATGGGCACATTTGAGGCGGCCATCTTCAACGTTTAAAATCAGAGGCAGTTCATAGCTATGTAGGGCGGCCATATAACTTCTCATCTACTCGCTGGAACAACATACAGTACCATAGTAGAGCGATTACATATCAGAAGAACAGCATATGATAAGTGCTCCATCACATTCTTGATAGCATACATATGCTCATACAATATATATGAAAGTGTTCATATGTACGAAGCACAACCTATTGATAAGGGCGCGACATACTGGCCGCATTGAATTCCGCTGGCTAGTTGCCCATCATTTTTGTATGTAAGTTTCCATTCAAAAGTGCACCTATTCAATCCATCCAAAATCTCTATCAAGAGACATATCTCATTATCAAAAAAGATTAGCCATACCTATGAGTAGATTATCACTTGTCAATGCGCCCTCTTACGGAAGTCTTCTGTAGATATCCAAATGTGAAGTGACAATCTATAACCATCATTCCATTACATAAGCTTGTATGCAATGAGGTTGCCTTAAGGCCTGCCCTCTCCATAAGGAGAGGAGTCAGTATACCAAGAGCTCTAGAAATAAGTGTGGCCACCTTAGAAAAATGGCAGTCATGTGCATTTGTAATCCATCTAAATGCATTTTTATGTGCTTTGAAAGTACAAAGTAAGAAAGGTAATTCTTCTTTCCCTATTAAAAAATCAGGTATTTTAGCAGCAAACGTATCTCGGATCTTAACCATGGCCATGTCTAGTGTATTGTTATTTTCTTTCGGAAACGGGACAAAATCTGGACTAGACAATCTAACCAAAGCCAAATTTCTTACAAAATAGATGCACATAAAACACGGGCTATGTTGAGCCTTATCCACACCATTCACATACAGATGAGTAGTAATCCAATTACGCTCATCAATGGCATTTTTAAGTTTGTTATTCGTTACACTCTTTCCATGCAGCCACTTGGTATTTTTCAAGAAGTTTCTCACAACATCTTTGCAAATCAAGGCATGTTCCATAACAATCTCATGATCAATATTTTGATAAGTAGGTAAAAAACTTGCCAATTCTTTAAAACATTGCTTCTAATAATTCCATTATCCATCAAGACAACATGCCCAGAAATTCCAGAAATGAACTCTTTAAAACGTTTATTGTCAGTGCAAGTACAAGGTGGGATGTTGTCAACATCAAAATCACAAAAGACTTGAAAGGGTTTATACCATTCATGCTTCAAATGTGGAAAGTAAGACCGACCAAACACAATAAGCTCAAAAGTCTCATCAATATGACCAGAAATCTGAGGTAAGGTTTGAGCATATAGTCATTTAACATCAATCCTCTCAAAGCATCCGTTATAATAGCGTAAATGCAAAACAAAACTTTTCTTCTATCTCTTCTAACCACTAGTCGTCGTCTACCAGTGTTACCTCCAATATCCTTGTTTCTTCTATGTCTTCCTGCACATAAATCAATCGCGGTAAAAGTTTAGCTTTCTGATAGGAAGATCTCCCTTACCGTCACTGCTTTGCCCTTCTTTGCCTTTGTTCGGAAAGTACTTTCTCTTCCTCTTATTGCCACTGCTTGATATGACTGAGCTTGGATTGTTCAGATTGAAAGAACCCATTTTCTTGCTAGTATTCTGGAAGTATTTGTCTTGCAAGGTAGAAAAGCTGGGTTTCTTCAAAAGGCGTTCAATTTCTCGAACATTTTCAATGTCGCCAAGGTGTGCCAGGAGCTTAGCATTACGGTTTATGGAAAGTTCAATGGCAGTAGCTACCCATCTTCTTCTTTTCTGAGTAAAAAAGCCACTTACATACTATTGATGACACACCACATGTATCAAATTAACAGTAGTGTAGTCGTATGGTAGAAACTCACAGTTCTTATATTGATATACTACCCATTCAAATCTTACCTTTATACCAAGAACAATTATTATTGTCATACATGTTCAGATCATTGCATTTATCGCATGCAGAATAAGCATTTCTACGAAGCATTAGGTATGTTATCATATTAAACCGTTAGCAGCTATAGCATGCATGCAAAGCTTACATTCTGCTTTGTAGTATTATGCTTATACACATAAGGTGGCACTTCTTAATAGCATAAGCAGAAGCATATTGAACGTATTGCCACTCATAATCATCACATAACAAGATGAATGGGCACATTTGAGGCGGCCATCTTCAACGTTTAAAATCAGAGGCAGTTCATAGCTATGTAGGGCGGCCATATAACTTCTCATCTACTCGCTGGAACAGCATACAATACCATAGTAGAGCGATTATATATCAGAAGAACAACATATGATAAGTGCTCCATCGCATTCTTGATAGCATACATATGCTCATACAACATATATGAAAGTGTTCATATGTACGAAGCACAACCTATTGATGAGGGCGTGACATACTGGCCGTAGTGAATTCCGCTGGCCAGTCGCCCATCATTTTTGTATGTAAGTTTCCATTCAAAAGTGCACCTATTCAATCCATGCAAAATCTCTATCAAGAGACATATCTCATTATCAAAAAAGATTAGCCATACCTGTGAGCAGATTATAAGTTGTCAATGCGTCCTCTTACGGAAGTCTTTCGTAGATATCCAAATGTGAAGTGACAATCTATAACCATCATTCCATTACATAAGCTTGTATGCAATGAGGTTGCCTTAAGGCATGTCCTCTCCATAAGGAGAGGAGTTAGTATACCAAGAGCTCTAGAAATAAATGTGGCCACCTTAGAAAAATGGCAGTCATGTGCGTTTGTAATCCATCTGAACGCATTTTTATGTGCTTTAAAAGTACAAAGTAAGAAAGGTAATTCTTCCCTATTAAAAAATCAGGTATTTTAGCAGCAAACGTATCTCGGATCTTAACCATGGCCATGTCTAGTGTATTGTTATTTTCTTTCGGAAACGGGACAAAATCTGGACTAGACAATCTAACCAAAGCCAAATTTCTTACAAAATAGATGCACATAAAACACGGGTTATGTTGAGCCTTATCCACACCATTCACATACAGATAAGTAGTAATCCAATTACGCTCATCAATGGCATTTTTAAGTTTGTTATTCATTACACTCTTTCCATGTAGCCACTTGGTATTTTTCAAGAAGTTTGTCACAACATCTTTGCAAATCAAGGCATGTTCCATAACAATCTCATGATCAATATTTTGATAAGTAGGTAAAAAACTTGCCAATTCAAACCATCCACGATAAAGTTTTAAAGCTACCTCATTTATATTAGACTGACGCAACGGGATGTGATTAAGTTCTTTGTTCAGGTCATTCTTTAGAACATTGCTTCTAATAATTCCAGTATCCATCAAGACAACATGCCCAAAAATTCCAGAAATGAACTCTTTAAAACGTTTATTGTCAGTGCAAGTACAAGGTGGGATGTTGTCAACATCAAAATCACAAAAGACTTGAAAGGGTTTATACCATTCATGCTTCAAATGTGGAAAGTAAGACCGACCAAATACAATAAGCTCAAAAGTCTCATCAATATGACCAAAAATCTGAGGTAAGGTTTGAGCATATAGTCATTTAACATCAATCCTCTCAAAGCATCCGTTATAATAGCGTAAATGCAAAAAAAAAAAAAACTTCCCTCTATCTCTTCTAACCACTAGTCGTTGTCTACCAGTGTTACTAACCTCCAATATCCTTGTTTCTTCTATGTCGTCCTGCACATGGATGAATCACGGTAAAAGTTCAGCTTTCTGATAGGAAGATCCCCCTTACCGCCACTACTTTTCCCTTCTTTGTCGTTGTTCAGAAAGTACTTTCTCTTCCTCTTATTGCCACTGCCTGATATGATTGAGCTTGGATTGTTCATATTGAAGGAACCCATTTTCTTGCTAGTATTCTGGAAGTATTTGTCTTGCAAGGTAGAAAAGCTGGGTTTCTTCAAAAGGCGTTCAATTTCTCGAACGTTTTCAGCGTCGCCAATGTGTGCCAGGAGCTTAGCAGTAGGGTTTATGGAAAGTTCAATGGCAGCAGCTACCCATCTTCTTCTCTTCTGAGTAAAAAAGCCGCTTACGTACTATTGATGACACACCACATGTATCAAATTAACAGTACATAAATGCAAATTCTAGATTAATGATAATGATTGAGATAGTCCAAGATGTAATTAAGATATATGGCATTCATTATTTCTACATTGTTACAACATAGCTCGGAGCATGCAAGCAAAGTACTGACCAAGCAAAATAACTAAAAGATACATACTTGAAATGCCACTTTTTCTATTACTCCCCCCATGGCACTTATTAGCCTAAGGCCCAATGTTGGACTCACACACACACATGATGCTAGCTAGTCATCTATTTCTAATACTTCCGACTCTCTACTTCTGTTGTGTAATGTTTGGGCTTATTGCGGAAGCCTCTAGCCATATTCTAGAGTATTCCATGTCGTACCCAGAATCGGACAACAGAGGATCAATGAAACAACATAGCTAGTTATAGTAAAAATACAACTTGTTGGTGTCGATTCATAAGAAGCCCGAGGCAAAGGCCAAGATGAATTTCTTAAAGATGAAAGTCATGCTCGACAAAGCTAACGAAGAATAGAAATTCTTTAAAGCTGAGATCAATAAACTCACCAATATGGTGGAGCAATCTAGATCAGAAAAGTAAAATGCGAACACAACTCGACATCAAGAAGCAAAAGTGTATTGCTTCATAAATTGAACATAGTTGCTACGATACAGCAGACACAATAAGGGTCAATATAGCCAAGTGGAATAATATACATGATTCATTGCAGGAAGCATTCCGAAAGGGAATGCTCGACCCCTTGTATGAAGAAAAGGATAGAATACTTGACAAGTTGTTTGACATCAAAGAAAATATGATAAAGTCGATAGTCGCATCTTGTCCGGGGCTCCAGAGTACACCCAAGCCTAGGAATATTGAATCTTTGATAAAAGACATTATACGTATACAATGTGCATGAGTCGAATCTAACACTAAATATGTAAATGCCATTACAGAAAATGACAAGTTGTCGAGGGAACTTGAAGTGTTGAAATTCTAGATGAGGGATGTGATCTATGCCAAACAAGTCGTAGCTGCCCTAGAAGGAGGAGATGAAGCCCCAAAAATGAAACATACTAGATCCTCGAAGAAGAAACAGCCTGACAAGTGTCATGTGCCAAATCCCAAGAAAATAGCATTTATAAAAAAAGTAAAGCTAGAAGCAAGAAAAATGCAAAGTATCCAAGATAGCATATCCATAGAAAATTAGAAACACCAAGATCTCCATAGAATCACATTAGCAATGGAAAGAAGAATACAAAGCAATGACAAATGAGCATAGATTCATGTAGATAAGGCACATGAGACCTAGCAATGGAAATTCCCATAGCTCACATTCACAAGGAGGAGGCAAGAAGCTCTCACTTGCAAATGAGCCAAAAGATCCAAAGGTTGATGTCTCTTGCATAGACAATGCTCTCACTTAACTAAACATAACTATCTTGAGGGATAGTTAGCCCTTGCTAAGTGTTATCTAAACTACATTGGGCCCTTATTGGCCTATTATACTTATTACTTACTTTGGAGGGCCTAGAGAGGGAACCACCTTGTTATTAAGGCTAATAGCTCATTTTGGGCCTACAAAGCTTACAATGGATATTATATTGCGCTGATAAGCACTGATGTACTAAAAGTACATGGCACTCCCCCTACTTAAACATTTTTGTCCTAAAAAATGAAGATGCTCATTTGATGAATTTGAATGCTCCATTCAAGTAGTCCTGAAGAAGAGGTCATGTCCAGCAACTTGCTCCATAGTTGTAGATCCAAGGCTGTTTGAATAGAACTCATGTGATAGCTTTAGTCTGCAACTTGCTTTTCCATTAAGGAGAAAAGATGGCTGAAGAAGAGGTTGATGAAACACCATATTGCTTTTTGATAACCAAAGAACAATATTCTCTTTTGTCTGCTTCTTCAAAACCATGACAAATTGGATGATCTATCCAGTTCCTCTAGGATCATATTTTAGCATTGCATCTGATTGTGCTGATGTAAAGATTTTTTTCTCGTTGTTGGGTAGTCACTTTGTTGTTCAATGCTTCGATGATAACCATAAGCCTTGCATATGAATTGTTAAGATCCCACATGAAGGAATTATTGGCATGATCAATTCCCAATATAGGAACTAAAATGCTTTGATTAATCATCTCATTCTAAATGTACATTCATTTCCAAAAATATCAAGTGAATGAGATGCTTGCAAAGAGGGATGATATTTTTTTCACTCAACGTCTCTACAAAAAATCTTTTGTAGATTACATTGCCATGTTCAAATATATTTATATCTCCAATATTTTGAACCATCAACTGGAAACTTTGATATAATGGATCTTGGATTGTTTGTCTCATCTCATAGCTAGGACAATTTCTAGCTTGTATATTACAAGCTTCATCACATTCCGTTGTGCACTCTATACTGAATGTGAAACATTCATATAGATTAGTTTTATCCTTGTCTATTAATTTCACTTCACAAGAAGTCTTGGACAAGTCTTTTGGTTGAATGTGATACAGTAGTTCTTGTGATCTCAAGGAAAATAAGGTCCTTGAGTGATTTGCCTCACTGACAGCTTCATTGCATGAATTGGCCTTTGTATTGCTCAATTGAAGATCCACTTTCAAAACAAAATTGTCATCCTCATAATCCTCCATATTGTCTTCGTTATCCTTAGCTGATTTTTGGTGTCCTTGCATTGACATTGTATTTGCAATTGGAATTTTCTTGTTCGATTCAAATTGGGAATTACATTTATGTTGCCGATCCTGTATACATTCCATAGCACTGCATAAATGTTGATTGGCCATTTCTTGTGAATTCAATGGAGAATCAAGAGCTGTTGATGAAGTTGGTTGATCTATTTGTTGAACGAGCTTTTCTATTGTTGCTAATTGTTCGTCTTCATCACTTTGCACTTCCAATTCATTTACTGATGATGTTGATGAAGAATTATCTTTATCATCGTTTTGCAATTCCAATTCATCCTTTGATGATGTTGATGATGAACCACCACAATCACTTGGCCTATCATTTTTCTGCATTCTTGGATTAACAATTTTTCCCAACTGAACTATAGGTGTTTTGCCCTGATCCTCCAACTTTTGTAACTGCATTATCATGATATGGATATTTAGTGACCGACATATCTCCAAAGTGCTCTAGTGGTGTTAAGTATTCTGTCATAGCTTCATGTTGACCCTTGTTTAGTTCATGTTCTATGGTATGAACATGAGATCTTATGTCAAATAATGACATTATCCAAGTCTCTTGATATACATCCTTAGATAAAGAAGCTCTTATCACAGGCCTCAAGCCTAAAATATAGTGCATTGTATTAAAGTGGTCCACAAATAATCATATATGTTCATTATCTGATGGAAGTCATTGAAATAGCTCTCAACAGTAGACGTCTGTTGGGTAGAATGCCATACTTGATCGGGCCTCTTTGTAAAGCCCATCGGGTAACTTGTTTGGCAGGTTTTGGCCGGTGGAACGTAAACATGAACGTTATTAACGTTCCAGGGCACCGAAAATAACCCTTAAATTTTTCAAATTTCACTTTACGTAATTACGTTTTTGCTCCTCAATATTATAACAATCACGAGTTGATCAAATCAACACCATTTGCCTTGCTTTAAATAGAAATTGGGATGATGCTGATGAAAAGTAAAATTTTTTACTTCACTATAACTTGTTTGTAATATATCTATGAATTGAATCCAATGTGCTCCTTTGTCAAGTTTAGAGCAATATAAGAAAAATGATGCTCTAACAAAAACTCATTGGTATAAGGAAAAATTTGGTGTTTCTGATTCTTTGCAACTGGTGAAATTTCTAACTTGTGGTTTCCCATATGAGTCAAGATAGTCTACTTTGTACTTGTGTTTAAGCTCTCATCATCTTTGGTAGAGACATGTAGGTGAATTAAACTTCTAAGAGAGGCATCTATGAGAAGTGTAGCATGAACGTTGTAGAAAATGAACGACATTTTGTTACCTAATATGCTCATAAACAATGAAATTAGAGGCAAATATAATTGCTTAATTTGGCAAAAGGCAGTAGCACTTAGAGGAGATTGGCTCCAGTGGGTCAAATTAGCTTCATGTTTTGTTTTGATTTGTAATATAATATTCTCTTTCTTCAATGTGCCCATGCCAAAGCTTCTCATGATTGTTAGGATCACCTTGTTCTTTATGTGGTTGATTTGACAACCCTTCTAGAAGATGGTGTCATATTCTTCTTGACCATGGTTAGTGGCAATATACACTTTGTTAGCCCCACTTGAATGTGATCCCTTGTCACTATATGCCTCACTTATCCTTAAGCTATTCACGATCTTAATATATGTTTTTCCTTGCACTCTCCTCCTCCTTAGTTCTTATTGGCCATGCTTCTTCGTCCTTGATCTCTTCTAACCCTTTTTCTTTCAGTCACTGTCCCCAAACAAACACATATGTACAACCACATATGACTTTTCAATGAAGAAAATGCACGTATTTTCGTGGGTGGAATATGTGCAATTTTTTTTTTCCAGGAGTAATTATTTTTTATAGGCATAAAAAAGCCGACTTGAGACCAAACTGGGAGGCCTCCCACCCATATCCCCCCAAAGATTTCTTTTTTTTGTTTTCTTTTCAAATATATATTTTTGTATCCATAGATTTACTCTTAAGCTTTTGAAAAGCCCAATCCAATAACCCCCCTCCTCACCTTTGGATCGTCCACTCACATGACGTATTCATATCCTCCAATTATAGGCGTAGAGCCAACTCAATCAGCCTCTTATACGGTCACGAAAAATCCCTATACTTTTATTCCCGTATATGTACCGTACTGCTGTCGTATCGAACCTAAGTCCTTTATACGTAGGATACCCTCCCCACTGTCCCCAGGCCAAGCCACTGCTGCGGTCTTGCGATGGAGAAATTTGCTTTGCTTTTCTGTGTGTGTCTTCGTTAGAAGAGCATAAAGCATCTCGGAGATAGAGCACAGAGCAGCCCTGTCTAGGTTTTAGATCCATGTAGGTAGATCCGCATCTGCTTCTTTTGTTTCGTTTGTTCCTTAAGAGAGAGATCCCATCGTTGTTTGTGATGGTTGAAGCTCTGAGAGCAGTAAGTAATTAAGTAGCATTTGAGTGAAGCTAAGAACCGTTCAAGTCTATGGCCGCATTGCAATTCCAGCTTTGAAGGGAAAATGGGAAACAATTATGCCTTATTGCAGGTTTGATTATTACTTATCAACTTTTTTCTTCTAGTTTTAAGCAGCGCTGCAAACAAGGGCATAGAGGTCCTCAGATTTGGCAAGCAGAAGCAGAAAAGCAATCATGGGATCCAGCAGCAGCCGAATTCTATCTGCAGCTCAGCAGTGCCATGGCCGGCAAAGGGAACCCCCTGCCTCTGCTTCCAGAACCCCGCATGTACCTCATGTGCGGGCCTTTGCACCCGCGTCGTCCCCAGAGGTACTCTTTTCCATTCAATATTGAGTGACTTTCTGTGCTTTGACTATCATCAACTTAATGGCATCAGCTCGCGCTTTGTTCACTGCCACATGATGTTTTTCAAAATCCGCTCTTCGCTTCAATTTATTTGTCAACATTTTGACCAGATTTAAGACAAATTTGGCATTTTGTATGCTATTGTGGTTGTGGCATCATAGGGCAAGCAACCTTTATTTGCATGGCTATGGCAAGCTGTTATGCAAGCTAGGGTTTGGTGGCTATAGTGGGGAAGAGAGGTGGGCGAGGGTTGGTGAATGAGGGGTTGACATCCCACAATTGCTTTGATTTGAATGCTTCTTTGAAAAGTTTATCTCATTGCTAAAGAAGACAGATTGATGCAAGGAGAAGGCAGGTGAAATGTAGGATGCCTTTTTTTCCTTTTTATAAAATCTACATGGACTGATGCTCGGGGTTTGCATAAAGGCAATTTAATTTTGAGATTCTTGATGTATGGCGGAATGGTCTTTGAAGTGACCTTCACATGAGGTTTGGATACTTTTGAAGTTAGGGCTCGCCTGTTCTAGTGACATTTAGTGGTGGTTAGGGTCATTTGAGAAGTTACAACAGTGAGCCCGTTAGGGGAGCTCTCAACTTAAAAAATTACTGGAACAATTAGTTAAGGTCTCTAGGGTCATTTGAGTATTTGCTACGAGCCCACGAGGGCAAAGATGTCACTTAAAAATATCCGAAACAACAATAAAATTGACTATTTCTGTATGTAAAGGCAGAGTGAAGTTCTAATTAACTTTTAGCCAAAAGGATCATAAAATTTGAAACTTTTAACGCATTATTGTCTACAATAAATGATTTACCAAACCGGTTAGAACTTATAGCAGTAGCGGCAAATCTTATTGGGCTTATAAAATTTTGGTTATGGACTTTTATGGTTTATTGGTGCAATAAAATTCTTTTGCTTCAACAAATTAGCTTGCTCCCAACGATTATCATCACTAGAACGTCTTTTTTAATGAACCAAAAGTGCAGTTACCAAGTGATCTCTTAGTTGCTTTTGACGTGTATCTAGAACCTTAAAGGAGTTCTTTGAGATATATCTTTGAGGAGGTTATCTCAAGTGCTAATTTAAATTGAGTTTTAATCTGCTTACATGAAATGCAGGACACTCTAACACCCTCTGGAAGATCCTACTGATAAGCTGAAGATCCAATGCCCTTAAGAATTTTGTATAGCCCACTAAGACGTGTTGATAATTTATAACGTTTGCCTGTATACAAAGTATTAGAATGCTAAAGAATCCTCAAATACACCCATTGTCCAACATGACATTAATGAGGAGTTCGTTTTAACTTACCATAATGTTTAGCTTCTGAGCTCTCAAAACATGTTCCTTGCTAATTGCAACATTTCCTACATATCTCATAGGAAATTGACTGCTTCTTGAATATGAAAAGAACCTAATTTAACATTGATAGGTGAACGTGGTTGGAATCGATACACAAGCATAAACAAACTATATCAAGTCGCCAAATGCACATTTCCCATTGAGATTGCTTATGAAAGACATATGCTGTTAGCATGGCCTCCATCGTTTGATTAGATCTCTCTATTTGACCATTTGATTTTGGATGATTTGAAGAATTGAAGCTAAGGGAAGTCTCAAGTTTATGGAATATGGCTGACAAGAAATGTCCAATGAATTTGGAATCTCAAAAGATTGGTTCTAGAACTCGATTTAGTCATTATGAATTTCTAGTACTTCTGTTTGGATTGACTAACGTTCCTACCACTTTCCAACATATGATGAATGATCAATATCATGCAGCCGCTGCCTTAACCTTGAGGATTTTGAGGCCTACGGAGATTGGAGTCTAGGCTGAAAACCAAACATCAGAGTGAATGGACTAAAACCCATCGCTAAATGTTTTGTGCTGTTATACGCAAATTCAATCATTGGAAGGTACTTTTCCTAATATGACTGTCTTCTCGAAACATATGCACGAAGCATGTCTTCCATAGACTGGTTTGTCCTTTCAGTCTGACCATCCGATTTAGGATGATATGTAGACCCTAGACTGAAGGTGGTCTCCAATTTCTCAAAGACCGCTTGCCAGAATTTGCCATTGAACTTGGAATCCTGATCACTAGCAATGTCATTCGGCAAACCCAGCTGTTGTAAAATCAAGGATGCTAGAATAGCTCGAAATCTGGATTCAGGACCCTAGAGATGCTATTTTCAAAGATTATTTGATCCTAACAAATCTAGGAGAAGAACATGCAAGGAAGAAACTTGACATGCAAATGTCATGCAAGCTTGATATAGGAAAACCAGCAAGCTGTAGATCATAAGTTTGATCCAAATTCAATCTCTATGAATTCTACTCTTTGCCTATCAGATGAATCAAGGAAAAGAAAATTTCTATTTGCTGGCCACTGCAATTAATAGTATAAAATCTGGAAAAATCAGATTCAGATTGACGTCTAATTGCTTCTATTGATAGTGCCTATGCAATAGATAACTTATGCCTTTGATTCCATCTAATTTTGACAAATCATTTAGGAGAAATGAATGAATGAACAAAACAGAACCAGCGCCCTCCCACAAATGGTTGATTGCTGTCCTGGCTCAGATTTGCTCCAAATTTGAAGTGAGAAAGGTCTGACTAGTAGCGCCCTCCTCCAAGGATCAGATTGCAACTGTCCTCATGGAATTTGGATGAGAGGAGAGGGAGAAACATGTAAAAGATCAGATCAGATCCAACTGCGACCTCCTACAAAAATTCAGATCAAGAAGACAATAGAAGATGATGAAGAAGAAGGATGATTCTCAAATCTCACATACCTCCAACTCGTGGATCCTCCAATAAGTAGAATTTTGGTATGTGCAATCACTGGCATGCAATTGCCAAGTGTCCTAATACTCATGCATGCATTTTGCATGTTGCATGCATGTTATGCTAGGTGGCAAATTAACTTCTTCTCCCCCATGCACATGTGCATGGGGGTCTACCAAACTCATGTGGATAGGTGGCACATTAGCAAGAAGGCCATTTATCTTGAGCCTTAAAAATTATGCCCCAATTTTTGAACATGTACCATGTCCTATTTATTTAACTAGGTTTACAAGTTCAACACCAACAACCTAAACAACTTTTCTACGAAAAGTTGAGCAAGTTCAGAGGCTTTGACAGATTGCCTGGTTGGAATGAATTGTGCCATTTTGGCAACTATAACCCAAATAGCATCATTTTGCTTCCCCGTCCGAGGTAGTCCAACCACAAAATCCATGGAAATACTTTCCCACTTTCTTTCGGGAATTTCCAAAGGAAGTAACAAACAGTTGCCTTAAGTCTTTCAACTTTATTTACTTGGCATTGTCCGCACTTGCAAACGTATGCCTCCACTTGACCTTTTAGATTTGGCCAATAAAAGTTTCTTTTTATTAGGTGAAGCGTTTTTGTGAGCCAGGGTGCCCCGCACACGAGCTATCATGACATCCATGCAAGATTTGGGCCCTCAAATCATCATTTTTTGGCACACATACTTTCCAATTTTGGAAAAGTAACTCAGATTGGATCTCAAAAAAGCTTAACTGATTAACCTCTCCAACCCAGCTTAAGGCATCCACGACACTATTGGAAGTACCTTTTCGGTACTCAATATCATGATGAAATTCTTGGAGCATTTCCGACCATCTGGCCTTATGACCCCTACGGTCAACTGCTTCGTTAATATACTTTAACGCTTGATGGTCTGTAACTATAGTAAATTGGGAGCCATACAAGTTATGTCTCCACACCTTCAAAGCATGAATAACTGCAAAAAGCTCCTTTTTGTAGGTGAAATACTGCCTTTGGGTATGATCTAGCTTCTTGCTTTCAAAAGCAACCGGTCTACCATCCTGATACAGGACTACACCTATAGCATAGTCACTGGCATCCGTTTCAAGTACATACTGTCGTAAAACAGTGATCTTGTGAGCGGCAGCGTAAGCTCGAGGATTTGAGCGTAGGCATGTAGGAACGGAAACGCAACAGTTAGCAGTAGAAATATTCAAGTAGAAGAATTCATACAGATTGCGCAAATGAACAACGCAGTAGTGAGACAAAAATTGCACTCTGATAAAAATCAACAGTGAGTACAATCGCTTGAAGTAATAACTTCAGCTTGCTGAGCGTGATAATACTGGCTACAAAAAACTCTGATTGAAAGAGAAATTCCAATTAACACTTACATAGCTTGATTCAGCTAGTCTATATACTGATTGAAAGAGAAATTCCAATTAACACTTACATAGCTTGATTCAGCTAGTCTATATATTTACAAGTGTCGAGAGAAAAATATCTTACGCCTTAACTGCCATTCACTCCAGTTTTGCATATGTACAAAGTTGGTAACCGCCTTTAGGATATTTGTTTCTCCAGCTGTTTTAGGGTTGATGGTAAGTTGGCGATGTTCGTCTGCCAATGTAGCAAAAACGCGAAAAACCCGAAAAAACCCGAAGGTGCCCTTAGACTGAAGGTATGCAAATCCTAAAGGTGCCCTTAGACTTAAGGTATGTAAATCACGAAGGCGCCCTTAGATTTAAGGGAGCGAAGAAGGCAAAAAAAGCCGAAAAGTGCCTTAGACTAAAGGCAGCGAAGGAGGCGAAGGTGCCTTAGACTAAAGGCAGCGAAAAAAGCCTTTTTGGCCACTTTGTCGCATTTTTCGCGAATAGGCGTAAAAGCCGAAAAGTGCCTTAGATTAAAGGCAGTGAAGAAGGCGAAGGTGCCTTAGACTAAAGGTAGCGAAAAGCAGAAGGTGCCTTAGACTAAAGGCAGAGAAAAAGCCGAAAAAGCCTTAAAATGGTTTCAAAGGCATTTTGGCCACTTTGTCGCTTTTTTCTCGAAGAGGCGAAAAAGGCGAAGGTGGTTCAGTGTGTCGCATTTTTCGTGAAGGCACTAAAAAGTCGAAGGTGCCTAAAAATGGTTTAAGGCAAAAAATGAATGTGAAGGTCCGAAACATGTAGTTAGCCTTCGTTTTTCAGGATGCTCATTACTTGAACGATTTGTTTAAGGCCGAGCATAAAAAATCTAACACTTCCCCTTAATGTGGATCCTGAAAAACTTTGATCTTCAGATTTAACATATCGTTAAATCTGAGATGTTGCTCCTTTGACAGAGCCTTTGTGAAGTAATCTACTACCATGTAGTTTGTTCTGCAGAAAAACAATTCTACTTCCTTGCTGTGCACTTTCTCTCTAAGGTAGTGATGCCTGATTTCTATATGTTTGCTTCGAGAGTGAAATCTCGGATTGAGAGATAGCGCTATTGTGCTTTGATTGTCACAATAGATTGTTGTAGGAAGTGATTGTCCAAGGTTGAGATCTTCAAGCAGTTGCCTTAGCCAGATCGCCTCTTTGGTTGCATTGGTGGCAGCTATGTATTCGGATTCCGTTGATGATAATGCAACTGAGGTCTGCTTCCTGCTGTTCCATGAGATTGGGCCTTTGTTGTATAAAAATACAAATCCAGAAGTTGATTTTCTGGTGTTGACATCTCCTGCCCAATCCACATCTGTGTAGGCTTCAAGGATGTTGGCAGTGTGGCTTCCTCTGTAGCAGATGCTGAGAGTTTTCGTTGCTTGGATGTACTTCATGACCTTTGTTAGTGCCTTCCAATGAGTTAAGCCTGGATTTGACAGGAACTGGCTGAGTGTACTGATCGAATATGCAAGGTCTGGTCGCGTGCAGATCATTGCGTACATCAGTGAGCCGATGATGGATTGAAACGGGTAGCGCTTCATCTCCTCCTTTTTTGCCTCAGTTTGAGGAGACTGTTCCTTTGATAACTTTAGGCTAGGGTCGAGTGGAAAGTCACCTGGTTTGCAGTTGGCCATTCCATACTTTTCCAGCACGTTGTTGAGATATCGTTGCTGATTGATGAAGATCAGTCTGCTGGGTCGATCTCGGTGGATTTTGATTCCGAGACAATATTGGGCTGGACCCATGTCAGTCATTTTGTATTTCTGGGCCAACATGCATTTCGTATCCTTCATCAGATTCAGATTATTACTGAATAAGGGTGTATCCTCTACATACAGAGTGATGATGATGAAGTAATCTGATACAGACTTGAAGTAGACATTCGAGTCTGCCGAGTTTGGAATAAAACCATTTTGTATCAGAAATGCGTTGATCTTCTGGAACCAGGCTCTGGGTGACTTTTTCAGCCCGTAGAGCGCCTTGTGGATTTTGCATACAAGGTGCTGTTGCCTGCCGTTGAGTTCGTATCCCTTTGGCTGCGTCATGTAGATCTCCTCTTCGATGGTTTCATTGAGGAAAGCGGTCTGGACATCCATCTGGTGGACTTCAAGATCCGCTGCGGCTGCAAAGGAGAGTATAGGCGGATCGAAGCATGTTTGACAACTGGGTTGAAGGTTTCTGAGTAATCCAGATCTGGAATCTAGGAAAAGCCTTTGGCGACTAGCCTGGCCTTGTAACGATTTAGTCTTCCTTCAGCGTCGTACGTCGCCTTGAATATCCATTTGCATGGAATTGGTTTTCGGTCCTTTGGCAGCTCAGTGAGTGTCCATGTTTGATTCTCCATAAGAGAATCGAATTCGGTGTCCATCGCTACTTTCCACTGGTCAGCATCAGGAGTAGACATTGCCTTAGAAACGATGTTCGGTTCCTGTACAAAGTAGCAGGCCGGATCATCCGTAAATCTGGATGGAGGCTGTCTAGACCTGTTCGACCTTCTGGGTTGAACTTCGGTTCTCTGATGTGGGTTGACTCGTTGAGGTTCTGACTCATCGTCTGAGTTAGCGTCAATGTTCTATAGTTGAATCTCTGGATCGGAATTATCAGCTTCTTTCCCCTTGTGTTCGATGAACTGGTCTTCCACGAAAATGACATCTCTACTGGTGAATGCCTTCTCGGTATCCAAATTGTAGAGCTTGTATGCCTTGTGGTCTGGGGAATAGCCGATGAAAATCGTTTTTTTGCTCTTGTCATCCAGCTTTCTTCTTAGATCCTTTGGGATATGAGCGAAAGCAATCCAAACACTCGAATATGTTTGAGTGATGGTTTTGATAATTATTGGAATGGCTAAGCCACCGGCTGACCTTTGTAAGTAAATTGTAAATAAACTGTAATTAGTTGGCATTGGACCTTAGAGAGTGGTGCTTAGCTTTGGAATGGGGTATTGGGTCATTTATTAGGAGTGGCTGGATTGACCCACTAAAAAATAGGAGTTGACTAGTCAACGGGACATGTGTCATATGCTCATTGGGAAATGTGGTCCAATGAATGAGTGACACATGTTAGAGTTGACCGTTCAAACATGACGTGTGTCACATGCTTATTGGTACACTTGGTCCAGTGTATGAGTGACACATGTCAGCCTACTCATTTGCCTATATGTCAGGGCACTGCCAAGGGGCAATTGTCGACTGTGCATGGCCATGTGTCGACGTTAGGAAGGGCCAAGGTTAAAGGGTGCTCGAGGATTGTGCATAAGTGAGCCTAGAGAGAGACATTCCTCATCACACTCTATGCAGCAAAGGTTGGGTGGACAAGGCAGCCAACTCTTTGTGGTGTTGGGGCATTCATGCTACTTAGTTTATGAGGGGCCCAACTCATAATGGGGGGTCCATGGGGCAAGTGACCTTCTTCTCCAATTAGCACTTGGCTGTCCAATGCCAAGGCTTTTCATTTGCTTTGTAACTCCTATGTAACACATGGCTCTTGGCTGTTGGCTTTTGGATATTCCACATTTGGGAACCATTGGCCTTTGGATTTCTCTATCTCTACTAGTATAAATAGGCGCCCTCTTTCTGCTGAAGAGAGGAGGAAGAGCCTGAAGAGGCTAGAGAGACTAGAGAGAGTGGCAATGCTTATGTGCATACATTGTTTGTATAGAGATTTGTGTCCATTGGTATCCTACTTTGCTTCCACTTGTATGCATAATTTGTGATTGTTCATAGAACATTAATCACTTAATTCATTGTGAATGTTTCCGCTTCTAGTTCACATTGAATCCCGACACCTTGGCCTCAGGCGGTTTTTGGCCTTGGGATAAGAAGAGGCTCAAAAGGTTTAAGAGTCAATTTGTGTAAAGGCAAGTTTCAAGGTGACCTGCAAGGAGGAGTAGGGGCTTTTGAGGACAGAGGATTGTATGGGCGGTCTAATGTCCAAAGAGGTCAATGTCCTTTAGTGTGACAAGTAGTTGTAGCTTCTAGGGACATCGATTGTATGGGCAATCCGATGTTTAGAAGGGGCCAACGATCTTTGTTGCTATTGCCACATGACAAGAGTGTTCCAAATGTGAAAGTTTCATTTTGCTTTGGTTACTCGGGAGGATGCATGTGGAAGGAATGTTCACGGAATCCAGTGCGGACTTCATGCAATTTGCTAGTGAAACTGGCACGAGCACCTATGGCTATTGAAGAGCCGGAGCAAGATGAACTTCAGGGAAGTACTCTTCACCTTGATTAGGGAGCATTCAAGACGGCGGGCGACTGGTCTTTATTGGAACGTGTGCCGAGAAGGGAAATTTGTTTGAGCCTCAAAACCTCTCAGCTTTCTGGCTGCCGTGTCATAGGCTGCAGCAGCTTGCTCTGCAGTATCGTATGAAAGTGTCGATGATTAGGTAAGGTTGATGTTATTTCTTTTTGCCACAATTGTTTAAAACGATGCAACACACGTATCAATTTCCAAGTACTTCTTGATGGTTATGATTGGATAGATGTGTGGCATGAATGTGTACCCTACTTGACACTAGGTCCTCCCGTAATGTACATGACTTATTAAAAGGTTGAATGTGAGCACACAACCATCCTTGTACTGGTACACAGTCGAGAACACTGATGGAAAGGTTCCAGGGTTGTGGGTATGCCACCATTCAGAGTTAGGTTAAGAAGTTGGATATTAAGATAATGTGTTTGGCGTGTTTTGATGTGGTACTTGAGATATGTTGGCACGTAGCACGGAAGCTCTACATCGCTTGGGGTGCTCATGTGTACGAGTTCAGCACGGTGGTAGAATCCATTCACTTTGAGGTGTTCCCGATGTGCCTCCAGGACGTTTGATCATGGCATCTCAGTTGTGTGAGGTTCGATGTAAGTATACGTTGTAAGTGTATGACGTATGTGTGGGCTTATTGACACTTGAACTCCCCAAGGGCAAAGGACGGTGTGGGATGCCCAATGTTCAAGGAGTTTGTCAAGCATCGATATCCTATTCCGCATATTGATGATTTGGTATTGTACGGTGCTACTATTTTAAGCAAAGTTGTTTGAGGAATGGAAATCATTAACTTTGAGTTTGTGAAGTGCATGTGGATAAGACTGCCTTCAGAACTTGTATCGGTCACTTTGACTTTTTGTCACACCTTTCAGATTGGCGAACGCCCCAACAACATGTATGATGTTGACTAACGATGTACTTAGACCATTTTGGTTTATACTTGTGGTGACATGTTGCATGTAACTCACTTTAGAACTGTTTTGAGATCTTGTTTTAAGAAGATATAGCATATTTAAGTTCTATCGTGTCAACTGAAGGCATAAAACCAAGTCCAAGGAAAGTAGTTGTTCTCTTTCCGTGGCCTGTACCTATAGACTTGATGGTACTGAAAGGCTCTTTTGGATTGCTTGGGTTGTATTGCAAGTTGTGAAGGGTTGTTTACACATGGCTACACCTTTGACTGATATGCTATAAAATAATAAGTGGGCGGAAGTTCAACAATGAAGCTTTGATGCTTTGAAAAAAGCTATGGCTGACTTTGTCATGTTACTATTTGTCATAGAAATGGATGCAAGTGATGTCTTGGGGACAATTCTGATGCAAGAGTGTAGGTGTTCCGCCGCAAACCTCCAGGTGCCGGTTACCCAACGGGAACCGAACGACACACGATCCACCCCGCCATAGGATCCAATCCAGATCCACCCTCCGTGCCCTAGCCCGTGACCGGTAACAAGTGAGATCCGACCTCCAACCCTGACAGCGTCCCATACCACTACAAGAGCCATTTGCCATTTCCCACCTCAAGCTAGCACTCATCCTGGCTGTGCACAAGTGCCCACCATCCACCATCTCCCAGGTAGATAGAATGAATGGTAAAGAGAGACCTCCTCTCCTTGTATAGCTCAAAGGTGGGAGTCTCCAAGCCTAGCCACATCCTAGATCACGACACGTGGCGACCATGCAGGTCCACGAGTCATTGGTCAAGTCAACGGGCCCAGTCGTCGTTCAGATTCAAGTTGGGTTTGGGACCCAAGGGAGTTGGGTCCCTAACATTCCCTCCCCCTTAAAAGGCTCCTCTTGTAAGGAAGGAAATATGGAAATCTCAGTCCCTTGGGTCCCTAACATTCCTTCCCCCGTAAAAGGCTCCTCTTCTAAGGAAGGAAATCTGGGAATCTCAGTCTAAGGTCTCGCTCCCTTTACCAAGTGTCCTCGTCTTCGGAGCTTCCTTTCCAACGAACCAAGTACTCAATTACATGCTGGTTTCTGAGCCCACGTTGATGTACATCAACAATGGCTTGTGGTTCCGAAGGTACAAAGGATGTCAGGTCCTCAAGTTGAACTACTCATCCTGAAGAATCAAGTCATCCTTTCCACCAAGTCGTTCCTTTAAACGACTAATGTGAAAAACTGGATGAACCTTGATCCCTTGAGGAAGGTCTAGTTGATAGGCATTCCGATTGAGTTTCTTTACAACACGGAAGGGCCCAACTTAATGATGGGATAACTTAGGACATTTTTCATTCTTTAGTACCTTAGAGTCTTTTGGGACTCTAAGATATACCCAATCCCCTTCCTCATAGACCCTAGGTTGTCGCTTTTGATTGGCGTAATATTGGGCTCTATCCTTAGCCGTTTTCACATTATCGTGAGCAACAAGCAGCTTTTTTTGCATATCATGCAGCATATCAACCGCTGTTAGAAGTAATAAATGATAATGATAGTTTCTCATAGGTTACTTTGACCCAAAAGGTCGAGACTTGTAACCATGCGTTAGGTTTATTATTTAGACCATGTTAAGTCAGTTTTAGTTGAGTTGGACCCAATTTTGGTCCAGTAGTAATTCGTGGGTCCAAGTAAAGTCTAATTATGTTAAGGGACCCTATCTTGACTTTTGGGGGTGCCCTATAATTAGTAGTGGGTCTTGGAAGGTTCTAGAACTTAGAGTTTGGAAGAGTCTAGGCCCTTGGAAGGCCCCTCTCCCTCTTCTTCTTCTTCCTCTTTTTCTTCTTCTTGTATATGGAGATTGAATGTTAGAAGGATCTTGGCACTTTGATTTCCTACATGGTATCAGAGCCATGGATCTTCTATGCTTGATTTAGGGCGCCCTACCAAAAGAGATCGTCTTCACTTAGGGATAACAAAAATTCAGCACCTTTGCTGATTTTTTGGAGTGAAGATCCGTTTTTTTGACTCTTTTCCGTTTTGCAGGAGGGCGCCACACATCAAAGAAGATAACAGGATTTTGGGCGCCCAAAAATCAGGTTGTTGTTTGCTGATTTTTCAGGTTGCAGGAAGGCGCCATTAATTATCTTCTTCGGGGCTTCTTTTAGGTCGCCCACATCCGTGTAGGTTTATCCTACTTCCGTTGGTCCGCTGCTGCCCTATTTTTCAGATTTGCTCCTTTGCAGGAGGGCGCCCATCTACAAGCAATTTCCATTCTTCTGATTTGGTTGAAAAATCATCACCCTTGCTGATTTTACAAAGTGAAGATCCGCTTCTTTTTGCTTGTTTCCAGGTGTGGAAGAAGGCGCTAATTTTTTTGTGATGATCCGATCACATTCCGAGGCTGAAAATTGGACAGCATATTAAAATTTGTAGGGTGTTGCAACAGCCCTATTCATGTGTGTATTGTTCACACTTTTTGGCAAGAAAGAAGGGTTCCAAAAAAAGCTTTGTTGGAGGCTAACCTGATTCTTTGCTTGCTGGTTTTTGAGTTTGTAATGCAATTTCAGGCTGAAATTTTCAGCACACAAGGCTTGTAGGAGGGTGAGTTCCTACATCCATCTAATGTGTGGTTTCGACACATTTCGGTGCTGATTTGTCAGATTTGATACTTGCTGGTTTTTGTGTCTTTTAGGGCACATTTAGGGTTTGAAAAAGTTTATCTTCTTGGCTGGTTCTTATGGCAAGAGATTTGGGAGCAATTCGTACTTGTTCAGGTGAAGATATGTTGGATGGCACCAACTATTCTTCATGGAGTTGCAAGCTGAGATTTTGCATCGACGTGATGATCAAGATTTTATTGGTAACAAGATCTATCTTATATCATTTGAGATTTTGCAAGACCTCTAAAAGTGCTTGGGAAACACTTTTAAAGATGTACCGAATAAAGGATTCATCATCATGCTTTCTCCTCTCTAGTTCATCCTCTTTGAAGGTAGAAGGGCAAAGTCATGCAAAGTTTGATCATTGTCTTTCTACAAGTACAAGTTTGCATCGGAATGTTGGTATGGTGAAACATTCTTATTCTCTGGAGCCATTTGTTGCAAATGATAGATGCATTAGTGAAGAACTTTATGAGCAAGCTTCTCAAGATAATGTTTTGGAAAAGGCTGAAATCAAGCATTCTTTGAAGCCATTTTGTACTAATGGAGGAGGGGAAAAAATCATGTCAATTAGTACATTGGTTCAAAGTGGCGTGTTGCTAGATTATTTGGGTGTTCAAAGTGGCAAGCTGTTGGTTTTTTTCTTGAAGATGGTGGACACCAGATTTAGCCATAGTTTATTGATCATTTTCAGCCTATGTTACATCGTGAGCATCCTATTATGCATCGGGAACGGCCTGCGGAAGGTTTTTGGACAGCAAGGTCCACATTTGGAACACTTTGGACAGCAAAGTGTTGGTGATTTTGTGGCTGTTGGACAGCCTGCTACAGCCTCTTGTTGGTTGTCCGAGTCTTTGCGGGATAGCAAAGCATCTTTTTACCTTGGAGGAAACACACGTCTCACCAGAATCAGTACCTTATGCTGATTTTCATGTTTTGATGCTTACTTCTTATGATGACGGTGTTGTCTTATCTAGTGTTGGTGAGCAGATAATTGATAGTAAGATTCGGGAGGATGTGATGGTAAAAGAGTATCATGCTCTTCTTTATGTTTCTTGTGGTAAGAAGACTTATGGAATCATGTGGGAACCATTGATGGATTGCAAATCCATATTTCGGCTTGTGGCTGGTTTTTTGGTTACCTACTTTGGATGGAGCATGCTTGTCTTCACTTTTCGACTTGATGCTACCTCACTTCGTATTCTACATCTCTTCTACATCGGGCATGATTGGGGCTGAGATTTCGGCTACTTCGACTACTTCAAGCTGAAGTTTTTTTTTGGCGGCATTAAGCTTGGACAGCAAGTTACATATTTCCTTTTTCGGCTACATGGAGTTTTGGGCAGCATGCAACACTTTGCATTTTTGTTGCAATTTTTCATACTTCATGTGATGTTATGTTTTTTACATTATCATTTAAGGAGGGTGTTAGAAGTAATAAATAATAATGATAGTTTCTCATAGGTTACTTTGACCCAAAAGGTCGAGACTTGTGTAACCATGCGTTAGGTTTATTATTTAGACCATGTTAAGTCAGTTTTAGTTGAGTTGGACCCAATTTTGGTCCAGTAGTAATTCGTGGGTCCAAGTAAAGTCTAATTATGTTAAGGGACCCTATCTTGACTTTTGGGGGTGCCCTATGATTAGTAGTGGGTCTTGGAAGGTTCTAGAACTTAGAGTTTGGAAGAGTCTAGGCCCTTGGAAGGCCTATTTATATGTACTCTTTGTTCATTTGTAATTCATTCCCTTTCAAGCATTGCTACTACTTTCTCTCCCCTTGAGGGCGCCTAACCCTCTACCTCTTCTTCTTCTTCCTCTTTTTCTTCTTCTTGTATATGGAGATTGAATGTTAGAAGGATCTTGGCACTTTGATTTCCTACAACCGCTGCTTTAACCTTAAGGCTTTTGAGGCCAACTGAGATTGGAGCTCTAGGCTGGAAACCAAACATTAGAGTAAATGGACTAAAACTTGTCACTGAATGTTTTGTGCTGTTATACGTTGATTCAAACATTGTAAGGTACTTTTCCAATCCGACTATCTTCTGGAAACATATGCACGAAGCATTTTTTTTCAAAGACTGGTCCTTTCAGTCTAACCATCCGATTCAGGATGATCCGTAGACCCTAGACTTAAGGTGGTCTCCAATTTCTCAAAGACGACTTGCCAGAATTTGCCAGTGAACTTAGAATCTCGAAGGACACTTGAAGATGAAGGTTAGATGTTCGAAGACCGAAGGAGCTTTGAAGACGAAGGTGAAGCCTGAACAGGACACGAAGCCGAACAACACCCAAAGACCAAAAGGTGGCGGATCTTCACGCTCCATGTACAACCAAGATCAAGCAAGTACTAGGAGGGAAACCTCCTCCACGGATGATGTTGATGGAATTCAGAGCACCGTTGGAACATGCCTAACCAGCCCTTCTTGTAATTAGAGATTAGCTTAAACCTTTTTCTCTCTATCTATAAAAATAGATCAAACACAAGAAAATTGGTTGAACATCAAATTAGTTGAATACCAATGTGAGCTGCCTCTTCTAAGGTCTTGCACCCTTCATTAAGCACTGAAGGCCTCAATTCTTCACAAAGGCCATATATGAACTTGTGGACTACCAGCCACTGGGAATCTCTTCCGAAATCTTGATAAGTATCTCACGATGCCTGTCAGCATATTCTCGCACCATGTATTGCCTCTGACGATGCAAAAGCCAGCATCCGCCGCACGCACATGCTCATGTGGAGGAATAAACTGAGCTCTGAAAGCTCGCTTAAACTCAAGCCAGGTGGATGGAGCCTGATTAGACTTCAACAACTTGCGCCACCACCTGTCAGCAAAATCAATGAAATGGTAAGTAGCTTTGCGGACCCGCCAACCCTCATCAGTTGGGGACCGTTTCAAATCAAAATACTCTTCCCACTTGCAACCACTGATCTACGATATCAGTATTGCGTTGGGGAGTGTTTCCAGCGAAACGGGCAGGTTTAATATATTTGTCTTCTAGATAGAGTGGAGGTAACATAGGACGAACAACAGAAGACGGATAAGGTGGAGCATAACCACCAGCTACCATCATCGCTCGCATCTCTGCGACGGTCTTTTCCACACTATCCATGCGAGTTTGCACAGAAGGGGAAGTACCAGCAGGCGAACGGGCAGCCATTGTAGAGCACAGGGCTGGGTGGTGGTGATGGAAGAGCAACGGGTGGACTGAGTGAAATATCAACTCTACCATCTTCCATTATGAAACAAAAAACAGAGACAGCACGGAAAAGCAACTGGAAAGTAATAAAACTCTGGGAAAAACACAAAGCCAAGGACAGGTAGTACTTCACTTGCGTCCTACGCTGGTACAAAAGTCGGTAAAAGACTTTTTTTGGGCACCAAAGCGGCTTGAAAGTCGAAAAAAACAGGAAAAAAGCGGGCTGACGTCGAATTTCTTCCAAACGGCAAAAGCTTTTCATGAATGGTCAATTGGCAGTAGGTCGCCCTCCTACTAGGCCCAATCTGAAACCTTAACAGCCAAAACTGGAGATAAATCGGAGAAGTTATGTCCAATCCAAAAATCTGACCTGTTTTTGCTTGGAAACTGACTTTTTGGTGAAACAGAGGCAAATCTGCTCCATAGGATCGCTATGGATACTAGGAACATGCTCCTGAAATCTGATCAGGATCTGAGAAGGTTCCGGAAAGTTATGAGCGAAAATCCTTTTGAAAAAATGCGCTGGAGCTGTAGGAACAAAGTATGCCCAATTTTCCCTGCTAGAAATCGTTGAAACAACTCTGAAAAGATGTGTAGATCAGCGCTGGAGGCCCACCTTTCTTCTCCAATCTGTCTCCCACGTTTTCTCCCTCAAAAATCCTTCAAAAACAAGCAAAATCTGACCATTTCTATACTTTCTCTCTCTAGAACGACGTTTTCTCTCTCTAGAACGAGGCTCTAATACCAATTGTCAGAAGCCAGTCTCTCCAAGCTCGTGAATCCTAGAAGCCGGTTTGTAGAATTAACCTCCCAACCATAGGCACCCCCTCCTTGAGTCCTTTTACCTGCTATTCCCGTCAACTGGCACATGGCATCCACCTGTGGGTGATCAGTCCACTTGGCATGCCCTAGCACCTGTCCTGTGAATACTGAGTGACTCATAGGGTACCACCCCCGTGCCCCACCAAAGACCTGTGACCCTCTTGGTCACCCCGACTACTTGCCGGCTAGCATCTCGTCACTGACGGCTAGGGTCCCGACGGTCAAGACACACCGCATCTCTGACAACTTTTCAGGCGGCCACACCTGGTCACTGCTCGTGACGCACCGGTCCCAACTTGGGACAGATGTCCTCCTCGGTCACTAGCCCTTGCCAATACTTGGCTTCAGGCCCTCTGGTGACCGGCCGTGCCAAGGTCATGATAGAGTCGTATCTGGACTCTAACAATCTCTATTGGTAGACGTGGGACTATCCAGTCCCAAACTTGGCTTTCTGCTCCTGTTGCCAGCTTCACTGTGTATCGGTGGTCACTTTGCCTTGTTTCCACCTTTAGCTTCTGCAACAAATTAGCGTTAATAAAATAATGTGTGGAACCATCGTCAAATAAAACAGTTACGACTTGACCACCCACAACCCCTTTCATCCGAATGAGGTCATGAGGGCCAAAAACAGCCGTAATAAAACAACAATGTTCACACACAGAATTACCAACAAAGGAAAGATCTACACTAGATATGCTAGAGTTACTTGGCGTCTTAAAAGATGCCCCTTTAGCTTTCCGTTTCTTTGGACATTCCTTCGCGACATGACCTGGTTCCATGCAATTGAAGCATAGATTGTCGCTTCTGGCTTTCATGAAGGTTTCATGGTCCAAGGTAGATCTTTTCTTCAATTTCCCTGAACCTGAAGCCCCTTCCTTTGCCTTATCTTTCGATTTCTTTGGAAAGAAAAGCCTCTTACCCTTTACGTCGGGCAAGACACCAGTCTCAGGCTTAGCCATTGTACGAGTATCATCGTAGATTCTGGCGAAGCAAACAACATCCTCGAGGGTAAGAGGCTGGTTCCTCCTGACCTCTAGCTGGTAGTCTCTTGGCAACCCCAGTATAAAATGCAATTTTACTAACAAGGGATCTATTCTAGTTGCAAACGAGAATAGACCTCTTGAAATTCTTGTAAATACTGATCCAGGGGCCGATTCCCCATATGGATTGTTGCATACTGACGATAAAATTCAAAATCATCAAGAATAGGAAGGAAGGCCGCCTTGAAGGCCTTACAAAAATCCTCCCAATTCCTAGGAACTTCAGGCTTACCCCTTGTATCTTGCCACCAGGTAAATGCTTTACCTCACAGGTACATGACGACTAGATTGTTCTTGTTGTCCTCGGATGAATCGTGCATGGAAAAGTGCGAATTCCATCGATCTAGCCATTGCAAGACCGCCTCCGGGGTTCTATCCTTCTTTTCCCTAGCAAAAACTTCAGGAGCGAACAAGGGTTGATGCACCAACTGCCCTAGCTGCGCCAATTCCTTGAGATCCTGCTGATCCCGACTGTGCTTTGCTTGCATATCCACAATCTGTTTCTGTAGACTGTTAATAGCCAGCATCAAAGCATCAGGGTCTAAGACAGAGGCAGATACTGTAGCCTCATGAACAGGGGACATAGGCTGTGTAGTAGGAGTAGGCTCCATTTTTACAAAGAGAAGAGAGGTGAATTAAGAAGAGATGAAAGAAGAGAATCAAAAGCTACTCAAGGAAGGTAGATACAAGGCTACTCTTGCTGTCTCCTCACAAACCAAATGGTATTGTCCATGGCTGCCAAGAGGAATAAAAGAAAGCAAAGAGAAGGATGCACCATCACCTCCACCTCTTTTCACACTAAACAGATGCATGGAAGAGGCATACCTCCCTCTTCATGCCATCCTACCATCTGCCAAGGCCCCACCAAGCCTCCACCTCAGCCTTCTGGCCTTCTCCTAGCAATCTGCCAGGTGGCCTATAGTTCCCTTCTCCCCTTCTATCCTGGTTTTCCTTCCACCTGTCCATCGCTGGCAGACAGCAATAGGAAGAGGAAAACTGGTGTAGATTTTTAGGGAGGGCCCCGATTTACTCAGCTGAAGATCTGACATACATCGCAATAGGAGGGCGCTTCCAGCTGCCACCTCTCCTGGCCCATAAGATGCCACATGGCAGGTTTTTTCAAAGCTTTTTTGGACACTTCCGCTGGTCAAACAGCGATGAAGAAATCACGTTTTTGTTTGAATCTGAGGAGGGCCCCATCGCGACTAAGAATCCACGATTTCTGAGCGGACTCTCAGTAGGAAGGACCACCACCTGTCCCACCTTGGACAGTGCCACGTGGCAGGTCCTCCTTAGGGCCCCAACCATTTTTTTTAAAACTTTTACTTGAAGTTTTAAAAAAAACAGCGGAAGGAAGAATAGAAATAGACGCATAAAAATGCGTTTTAAACCCGATTTGAAATCCGTCAGAAGCGCCAAAACTTACAAGAGAAACTCTACGGATCAACGCACCTGCTTTCAGCATGCAGTGGCTCTGATACCATATGTTATAATCTTACTTACTGCAAACCTCCAGGTGCCGGTTAACCACAAGAGACCGAACGATTCACGTTCCACCCTGCCATAGGACCTAATCCGGGTCCACCCACCGTTCCCTGGCCTGTGACCGTATCAAGTTGGATCCGACCTCCATCCCAGACGGCGTGCCATACCACCGCCTAGGCTCTCAGCCATCTCCTGCCTCACGCTAGCAATACATCCTGGCCGTGCACACGCTCTCCATCCACCTCCTCCTAGGTAGATAGAATGGATGGCAAATGAGCCCTCCTCCCCTTGTATACCTCCAAGGAGAGAGACTCCAAGCCATGTGCACTCCTGGATCATGACACATGGCAACCATGCAGGTTCACGAGTCACCGGTCAAGTCTACAGGCCCAGTCATCGTCCAGTCTCAAGTCTGGGTTTGGGACCCAAAGGAGTTGGGTCCCTAACACAGCCCTACCTCGATATCTGACCTCAGGATTATCACACAGTCTTCGATTCACATTGGGTCAGCTCAGAGTGTCATCACACCAGCTGGCTATCGAGACTGGGAGATTCCAGGGCACCCCGAGGGAGGAGAGATTATGCGAGCGATGTTCTTTGCATGAGGTGGAGTCTGAGGAGCACTTCATCTTCAGATGCCCCATATATCATGAGATCAGAGGGAGATACCACTGCCTATTCCGAGACATGCCCACTACACTTCGATCGCTCATATCATACGAGGACCCTCACTGTGTTGCACTTATGTTACGGGAGATGTTCCTGCTACGACATGATATGTTCCAGTTAGCTCATCATCAGCCACCCAGCTCCCAGGCTCAGATTACCTCCTTTTTCTCTAGGAGACGGCTACGCCGTGACACAGAGTTTGATAGTGATGACGATGCACCTCCTCACAGGTACCAAAGACAGTGCACCACTCATACTCACGCTGCAGCTTGCATTACCCGTCCTATCATGAGGACACGCATCTTCCGTCCTCCTAGACGACGCCAGCGACGACCAGTACTATCTCATGTTACAGCTCGTATCACATCCTTTTTCAGCAGCAGTGCAGGATGATATGCTTACATTAGCTTTTCCTATGCTCCTGCTTATTGACTTCAGTCTGTAGTATATAGTTACGTTGTTCTTTTTTATGCATACTTTTTGGAGACGTTTATATATGCTCCCACAGTTACCACATACTTGACACGTACTTTTATCTGTCTTATATGCCTTTTGGCACGGAAAAGACATTAATAAAGCTTCTTCTTCTTCTTCTCTCTCTCTCTCTCTCTCTCTCTCTCTCTCTCTCTCTCTCTCCCTTTGATCAACGAGAAGAAGATATTGCAGTCCAAGGTTGCCTCACTCGAACAATCCATCGGGATCAAACAGGCCGCAGCTTCGGAATCCACCACCAACATGCTATGGGAGCTAGAAACCAAGATTGAGAAGCAACAAGAAGAGGCCCTTTTGGGCATCAGTTTTGAAAAAGGGCACCAAACCAAGCATTGGCTGAAGCCAAACGCTTTCTCGACATCACTCTCGGGCATAAGACAGAGGGGTTGGACACCGCATGGAGGACCACTGGAGATGCAGCCACACTCATTATGCGTTTCACCTCCCTTGAGAGTCGCCAAGATGCTTTGCGGTGTAGAGCTAAGCTACGTGGTACCACTATCTATATGAACGACGACCTCACATATATCTAGGTAGAGGAGAGGCGTAAGGCCTTTCAGGCACCCCGTGAATCTGGCAGACGAGTCATTTATTGAGATGGACGAGTGCGTTTTCTTGACAGCGCACCACCTAGCAGCTCCCAGTGCTAGGGATTTGGGGTCCTCGGGTTCAGGAGTGCCTCGGGGCCCCATCCACACCATCTCCGGATTGGATTATGGAGCTGTGATGGTATACACTCATCTTCCATAGCTGGCGACTTGATCGATTTCATCACCAGAAGAGATTTATTGCTCTTTACAGAGACTCATGAGAGTTAGGAGAGAGGATTACCTATTTTTCCAGGATACAGATGGGATTCCGTATACAGACCTGAGACTAGATCAGCTATCAGAGGTGTTGCATGCTTATACAGAGAGTCTTCATCCGAGCATCGAGTTCATCAGACACGACGAGCATGCACGCTATATATGGATTCGTATTGCTGGACAAGATATTGGTTTGGCATGTTATTTTCCTCTAGAGTCTTCGTCCTTTGCTGAAGGCACAGGTTCACCCTACCTTGATTTATCGCATGATATTATTAGATTCGCAGAAGACCACCATGTTAGCTCGTATGATTCGGGCGAAGCCCTCGGTTCCACATGAGATCCTTCTTGCAGAGTTTGCCGTTCCACCCATTCAGATATATGCCGCGTTCCAGCTTATCACATACATTTAGAGAATCCAGGCTCTGCCCGATGAGGATATGAGATATACACAGACAACACTTGTTTCCTCAGACTTTCTTCATGACCAGGGCTAACTCATCAGTATATCAGGCGCATCTTATATCGGGCATATCTCGACCGCACTTGAGGGCGATAGCTTGGGGTTAAACCCGACTACTATGGACTCATTTTATTGAGCTTGACATAGCAGGGTTCCCACTCGAGACTATCACATTGCCTCAGATTTACATTGGGACAGCTCCGCGTATCATCACAGTAGTTGGCTATTGAGACTGGTAGATTCCAGGGTACCCCGAGAGGAGCAGATTTGCCAGTTATGCTGTTTATTCCGTGACACACCTGCCACCTTACGATCGCTCATAGCTTATGAGGATTCCCGATGCGCGGCACTCATGATATGAGAGATGTTTATATACTACGACAAGATTTGTATCAGACAGCCCAACAGAGTCAAGTTTCTCAGCCTCAGATCACTTCTTTCTTCTCCAGGAGGAGAGGACGATATTTGATGACGGTGACGATGATGATGATGATGACCTACTTGCCCATAGAGATCAAAGACAACGTCCCACACATACTCATGTTGCAGCACGAGCTACTCGACCTATCACGAGGAGACCTCTTCATCCTCCCAGACGACGTCAGAGACCACCGGTGGCCCTTCATGCCGCGGGCCGCATTACATCCTTCCATAGCATCAGCATTAGCAGGACAGGACTAGATGATAGCGTCATACCTCACTCATGACTTTTAGCAGTATACAGGCTCTCACATGTCTCTGATAGCATCACATCTATTTAGGTTCATAGCATTAGCTTTAGATTTGCTTCTGTTACTGTTTTGGAGACGTTTCATACGCTCCCATGGTTACCACATACTTGACATGTACATTTACTAGTCTTATATGCCTTTTGGCATGGAAAAGACATTAATGAAGCTCGCTCTCTCTCTCTCTCTCTCTCTCTCTCATCCTCTGCAGCTGGCTTACAGAGACACCTCTCTGCTTTACATCATTCCTGTCAGCTTTGGGGATTGACGGTTAATACTAAGAAGACCAAGATTATGGTGTTCAACACCAATAGACAGCATATGAGAGATGTGACCTTCTATTATGATGGGTTGCCGATTGAGATTGTGACCTCTTACACTTATTTGGGAGTACTTTTCTCTGGTTCGCTACTCACATTCCGACCGGCAGCCCTCACCAGACTCCGTAAGGGGCACACTGTTCATATGGAGAGATTCTGCTCCACATATTATGTATAGAACCCTGCTACCAGATGCTTACTATTTTTACCAGTCTCCCCGGTTGTTTTATACTCTGTTGAGACTTGGTGTCCGGATTTATCACGTGATATATCCAGATTCTCATGCTTAGCAGGATGATTAGGGCTAAGCCCTCGGTGCCACATGATATCATATTAGCGGAGTTTGCTTTCCCTCCCTTGGTTATCGGTGCTATGTTTCAGATCATTACCTTTCTTCACAGGATATCAGAGTTAGATACTTCCAGATATATTGTTGCTGCTCTCACTTCATCACGCACCATTGCTGGACAGGGGGCCAAGCATTCTTGGTTTGGCAGTGTCTCAGCCCTTCTTCGGACTTGGGGCTTATCTATACTTGATCTTCCGAGTGGGACTCATGCTTATATCAAACAACATATTTATCGTAGCTACATACGCACTATATGGTCACAGCCAGACCCTAATAAGGTCAAGATACATTTCTATGGCACACATCTACTACGGTTGGATACTACGGGTACCCCTGTCCTTCCAGCATATCTTACACAGCCATTATCTTTTGGTCTGCGATACCGTATGGGACAGCTCCGAGTAGCTTCTCATCAGCTGGCTATTGAGACAGGTAGATACACGGACACTCCCAGATTGCAGAGGATATGTCAACTTTGTTCTCTTCATGAGATGGAAGATGAGTTCCATTTCATCTTTCGCTGTCCACTATATTACGAGATCAGGGGGCGTTATCATTGTTTATACAGAGATACCCCTCTCACGTTGCGATCGTTTCTCGAGTATCCAGTCTCCAGATGTGTAGGTCTTCTATTGAGAGAGATGTATACTCTACGAGCTTCAGTTCTACATATCACAGATATGGATCACAGCCAGGCTCATATTACCCAGTTTTTCCAGAAGCGAGACAGAGAGGACATTCCTGTTTTGGATTTTGAAGTCCCCACTCGGAGATCAAAGACACAGAGAGTCTCACATATTTCTGCTAGATCCAGGATCACTAGATCTTCACGGGCTTCTTGCCAGTCCACAACACACTCCACTACTACTATCACTCATTATTTTCAACTTACTCGTAGCTAGTCTCCTCCGCAGAGTAGGTGGTTAAGCTCTTGTATTGTACCCTCGCAAGCTGGTGGTCAAGCTTGGATATTTCTTCTTAGAGATAGCGAGATAGACATGCTAGTTTCTTGTCTTCTTCTCTTTTCTACTAGTAAATAAGTCCGTATGCGGACAATGCTCCTCACCTTTTGTACTCTCTTTTGTCTTATGTACCTTTGGGTACCAAAAGACGTTAATAATAATAATTCTAATTCTAATTCTCTCTCTCTCATCATCAGATTTGCAGAGCGAGGTCATATTTTCCTTACTGGGGATTTTAATGCCCGGACAGCTGGACAGACAGAGTTCCATGATGCTATAGATCAGATGCAAGTTCATGCCCTTGATAGTGACAACTTGGAGATCACCAGGATTTCTGATGGACTGGGACCTATTACTTCATATGGTGAGTACCTGTTACAGTTTGGTCAGACATATGAGTTAGCCATTTATAATGGCCTACCTCACTGGCCTAATTCTGGCAGCTATACTTGTCACCCTCACAGTGGCGGTCATAGTGTGGTTGATTACCTCCCGGGGTCGTGACCCCATGGTACGTCGTAATTACCGCACTATTATGATTGGACATGTTCTATATGGCACCATCCTCCAGTCTGCAGTTAGCTTAGAGGCAGAGTCCAGGAGATTACATGCTTTGGGTCAGGCAGGGTTCCGCGCTCATTATTCCACTACAGATAACATATTCACACTTCGAGGCCTCATTGAGGAAGCTAGACATAGGAGAGAAAAGGTTTACTGTTGTTTTGTGGACTTCAAGAAAGCCTTTGATTTTGTCCCACGCTCCTTACTTATCCAGAGACTCCGAGGCCTGGGTTTCTCTACAGATATTATCCTAGTTGTCATGGCTCTCTATGAGAGGGTTTTGGGTTGCTTTTGTCATGGTAATGGCATCTCTGAGCAGATTTGGAGTACTACTGGGGTTAAGCAGGGATGCTCTCTCTCACCAGTTCTCTTTGGATTATATATTGACAAGCTAGAGCAGGTCATCTGTCAGTGTGGTGGGGACGGGTGTCGGCTTGGGGACATTCTGATTGCCATCCTTCTCTATGCGGATGATGTGGTACTAGTCTCCCGTACCAGAGAGGGATTACAGAGACAGTTGGACTATGTACACACCTTTTGTACTTAGTGGGGTTTAGGGGTGAACCTCTCGATCTTCAATACCTTTCGGGCCTTCATGCAGCACCAAGAGCTCACCTTTGACGGACAGTCCCTAGAGGTGGTCTCTTCATACACTTACCTGGGTGTGCTCTTGTCTGGTCCTACCTACAGTATGAGACAGGCGGCTACTTCTAGACTTCCTCCGTTTCACTTTGGGACAGTTTAGAGTCTCCTCACATCAGTTGGCTATTGGGACAGGCAGATTCCAGGGTACACCACGAGAGGAGAGACTATGCCTGCTATGTCCCCTACATGAGATAGAGTCCGAGGAGCATTTCATCTTTAGATGCCCATATATCATGAGATTAGAGGGAGATATCACTGTCTATTCCGTGACATGCCTACTACACTCAGAGCACTGATTGGATATGAGGACTCTCGCTGTGTCGCACTTACGAGAGATGGTCTTGCTGTGCCAGGATATGTACCAGTCAGCTCACCAACCACATCCTAGCTCTCAGGCTCAGATTACATCCTTCTTCACCAGGAGACGGGCACGGTCTGATGACGATGACGATGACGTACCACCTCACCGATGTCAGAGACAATGTATCACGCATAGTCATGCAGCAGGTCACACTTCCCGCCTTGTTATGAGAGCACACAGTTCTCACCCTCCTAGGCGACGTCAACGACGGTCCATATTACCTCCTGATACAGCCCGTATCACATCTTTTTTCAGCAGCAGCACTATATGATATTACTCTACTCCTAGCAGAGATTTTGCTCCCACTTATGGACAGTTGGCAGTTTGTAGGTTGAAGTCATATTACTCATTTCTCTTTTATGCATAGCTTTTTCTTGGAGACGTTTATATGCGCTCCCATGGTTTTCACATACTTGACATGTACTTCTTTTGGTCTTATATGCCTTTTGGCATGGAAAAGACATTAATAAAGCTTTCTTTCTTTCTCTCTCTCTCTCTCTCTCAAGCTGTTCCATCGTGCTTTGAACATTCCTCTTCTCTCAGTGATCCCTCTTGGACCCACTTGCTATCCTTCTCCGTTTACTTCCTTGATCTCTCACTCGGGCCTACATTTGATCGTTCTCTCCCTTTGTTGACTTTCATCGCTTCACCTCCTTAGTTTCATGATCATTTGCTACTTGCAAATGTCCACTGCCTTTCATGCAAGAACCTCCACGTTGCTTACTTTGGCCTCCTTTCCGTTGCCTCCACCTCATTGACCTAATCCATTGCAATCTACACTAATTTGATTCTGTGATTTGTTTGGCAAATGAGGGCACATTTCCTACATTGCACCTATTGTAAGGGTGAGGGGATGCACATATGCAAATGAAACGCAAGTGGGAGAGGCGACTCTCCTCATCATTTTAAGTGTCATGTGTGAAAAGTAGTCGTGAATGAGATTTATGGGGTTTGAAAGGAAAAGGGAGGGAGTGTCGTTGTGAGGAAGCCAGCCCGTGTGTCTAGTGAGGTCATGTGGCATGAGACTGAGCCTTGGGGAGGGAGTCCAGTGGAGTTTAGTAAAGAGAATTAGTCTAAGTATGAAAAGTGTAGCATGGGGCTTGAGGAACGATCTCAATCGAGATGTATCTGGACAGTGGGAGACCAAATCCATGTAGAAACAAATGAAGGATTGGTCTTAATTTGATAAGGATCACTGCGACAGTAATGATACAAGGAACGTAAGCTGGTTACCAGATAGTTATGATCTAAATCTTAGGTGTTGAATCAATGAAGCATAAAAGGCAACAATAGACTAAAGCCCTACAAGCAATAGACAAGACAATAGGTTCTCCCACGAAGAGCCCAAGCAATACCAATCAATAATCTGAAAAATGAGTGTACAAATGCCCCTATAAATACCCTACCAATGAACCCTAAAATAGGAATTCAAAAGTAAAGGGAGGCAAAATGTGGAGGGAAAATAGTGCGCCCTCCTACGGGCCCCCACTCCACATATAACCATATAATAAGGGCCCAAGGCCAGTCAATGTCATAAAAAAGGACCTAGTGCGGGTCATAAGCATATAAAAAGGCTCTGGGGCCTGTACATGACTAATATAAAATGCGTAACCAGAAATATACATAACCAACAGTAAATGTAAAGAGGCCTGCGGAATATATGCAGAGTAGCCCAGTAAGCCTATATCCTGTAGTCCGTAACTCTCCTTGGCTATAAAGAACATTGCCCCCAATGTAGGCAAATTAAGATAAGAACCAGTGCCAGAGAAAAACATTGCATCAAGATATCCCATCTGAGAAAGGAACATCAAGAGAAGCTGGAGCATCCCGAGAAGCAATGGTAGCTGCAAGTGATCGAGCCTGATCAGCCAGGATAGGGGTATGATAAAAAACATCAATGGGCTCCCAAGTAGCCTCCTCAATAGGACGACCATCCCACTGGACCAAAAACTGAACCTGCCGATGGCGACGACTATGCAATAAGCGCACCTGTAAAATAGCAGCTGGGAGGAATGGAAAAATCCTCCAATACCCGGTTAATAACCTCAGACTAACCATCCGCAGAAGAATGATAAGCAGTGCCCATAAGTATCCTAACATCCAAGATACGCATAAGCTTTGTCCAAAAACCTGATGTAAACTTGGTATCCCGATCAGTAAGTATAGATCGTGGGAGACCATGTAAGCGAAAAATCTCAGAAATAAATATACGACCACATTGCTCTGCTGTAATAGTACGTCTGATTGATATGAAATGAGCTTGTTTAGAAAACCTATCAACTACCACCAAACAAGAGTCATGACCACGCTGAGTACGGGGAAGACCTAAAATGAAGTCCATAGATATATCAGTCCATTGGCGGGAAGGAATAGGCCAACTTTGAAGGAGACCGCCAGGTTTTTCACAGGAATACTTGTTACGAAGGCAAAAATCACAAGTATGAATAAGGTGGGAAAGCTCATGCTTCATGGAAGGCCAATGAAAATGTTCTTTCAAACGGAACAAGGACTTCTGAAAACCAAAATGGCCACCAACAGGAGAGGAATGGGCATCAGGAAGGAGCTGTGGACGTATGTCGAGAGTGCTGGGAATACATAACGAACCATAGTGAAACAAACGATGATTAACAATGGAATTGACCTGGTGAGGGTGAGAGGAAGGACGAGAGGCAGACGACATAACATCACGAAAGTCTGGACATGTGGCATAAACATGAGGAAGATCATCATACCAAGAGTGGGGAGATGTAACAAGACTGTAAGTAAGAGCAATTAAACGAGACAAAGCATCAGCAGCAGCGTTACTTTTACCAGGCTTATAATGAATATCAAAATGAAAGGACTGTAAAAATTGAAGCCAACAGTACTGACGATTACTAAGATCCTTTTGTGTATACAAATAACGAAGTGACTGGTGATCAGTAAAAACATCAAACGGAACACGATACAGATAATGACGCCACTTCTTTAAAGCAAAAATGATAGCAAGCAACTCTTTTTTATGAGTGGAATAGCGCTGCTCATACGAACGAAGACGACGGGATTCATATGCAATAACACACTGACGCTGACGTAACAAAGCACCTAATCCTGTGGAACTAGCATCAGTCTCAACAGCAAAACGCTGGGAAAAATCCGGAAGACATAAAACAGGGGCAGTGGTAAGCTTAACCTTCAAAGTATCAAAAGCTGACATGCGGGAGTCCAAGCAAACGAAGTTTCCTTTTTCAACAGAGTATGCAAAGGAGATGCAAGAGTGGCAAAATGAGCAACTGGTTTACGAAGATGGATAGCAAGACCAAGAAACATACGAACATCATGAACATCTGCAGGCACAGGCCATGAAAGAATAGAACGGACCTTACGAGGGTCGAGACGAACAGTACCATTAGTAACAAAGAAGCCCAAAAACTCGATTTGTACAACAACAAAAGAACATTTAGAACGTTTAGCATACAAATGATGAGTAACTAACAAAACAAAAACAGAACGAACTTGCTGAACATGAAGAGAGAGAGTGGTGCTATAAATGAGAATGTCGTCAAAATAAACAATGACACTTTCCAAGCAGAGGACGAAAGATGTTATTCATGACATTCTGAAAAGTGGGCGGGCCATTGGTAACACCAAAAGGAAGGACACGAAACTCATACAAACCAAAGTGGGTACAGAAAGCTGTCTTGTGCTCATCAGGAGGATGCATACGAATCTGGTGACAACCGGAACGGAGGTCAAGTTTAGAAAAGATCTTGGCTTGGCCTAACTGGTCAAACAGGTCATCCATATGAGGGATAGGGTACTGATTTGGATAATACGTTTATTTAAAGCACGATAATCTATACATAGACGTTTAGTACCATCCTTCTTATCAACAAGTAAAACAGGAGCACCAAAAGGACTGTGGCTAGGAACAATAAGGCCTTGACGTAATAAATCAGACACCTGACGCTGGACTTCCTCGCGCTCAACAATAGACATACAAAAAGGAGGACGAGAAGGAGGTGATGTAGAGGAAACGAGGTCTATAAGGTGGTTGACATCTCGTAAAGGTGGTAACTGAGTCGGCTCTCTAAAAACATGCTCAAATTCACGCAACAGTTCAAAAAAAAACCTGTGGCAAAGGTGGTGCATCCGCAATAGGCTGAACTGATTGAACAGAAAGAATAGCCGCACAGTGGGCCTTCGGGAGGCTCCGTATGAACTGCTTCTCGGAAATAAGCTGATGGTCCTGCCGAGAATCAATACCGGAAAATATATGTTGAGTACCATCATGAGAGAATGTCAATGTCTGCTGCTGGAGGTCTACTGTAACCGCACCAAGGGATGCAAACCAATCAACACCGAGGATAAGATCGTACCGTGTAAGTGGAATAATATGAAAATCTGCCTGACCAAGGAAGTCTCCAATCCGATATGAAAGCTGCTGATACATCTGCGTGCTAGGAAAAGAGTGTGTGCTGGCAACCTCAACATGCAAGGGATGAGGCGTAGTGACTGGCATAGCACGAATGAGTGTAGTAATATGACTGCTGAGAAACGAGTGAGTGCTACCCGTGTCAACAAGGGCAATAAACTCACGACCAGTGATACGTACGCGAAGACGGATATGGCGTGGACCCGACTTACCGGCCCAAGTAGCATAAGCAAGCTGAGCATGGCATACAGCTAGATAAGGGGGATCAGGAACAGGCTCAGTGGGTGTGGCAAACTGATCAACAGGTGGGTCATCATCAAGAATATGAAGGCATATGGCAGAATCAGGACTATCATCAGGTGTGTCAGCATCATGGAAATAGAAGGCAGTAGCAGTGGCAGGCTGTCGGCAATCACAGTCGATATGATCAGGACTCTTACAGTTGAAACATAAGCGCTTCTCACGGATCTCAGACATCTCATGTTGTGAGTAGCGACGAACAAAAACAGGACAAGGAGAAAAAGGAGGACATGGTGCAGAATGAAGAGTGGACGAAGGTGAACTGACAGATGTGGGACTAGCAGAGGATGAAGAGGAAAAAATAGGACGTGTGAAAGGACGCAAAGGACGAGAAACAGAGGAAGAGATGGGAGAGTACTTGTGCTGCAGTGCGGTAGCAAGGGAGATGGCGTGAGAAAGAGTGAGTGGAAAAAAAGAAAAAACATCATACCTGAGTGCGCCTCGTAGACCAGCAACGTAGCGAGAGATGAGCTCCAATGTAGAAATATCTGGGAATAGATAGGAAAGCTCTGTAAACCGTGTCGTATAAGCAGCCAAGTCACCAGTGTGAGATAAACTGCGAAAGATGTCGCGCTGTCGAATAAGCCACTGAGGATCAATCATCGCTAGGCGGAGTGCTGTCATAAACTCTGTCCAACTAGCAAGGCCAGGGTGTGAAGCCGTCTGGCGAAACATGCGCCACCAAGTAGCAGCATGGCCCTCCAAATGTAAAGCAACCAAATGTATCCGCTTAATGTCAGTCTTAGGAAAGGTCTCAAGCTTAGAATACCAATTCTCGAGTTCATTCCCATCGGATGACCCAGAATACACAGTAAGCTGAACCTTATCCTTAAAGTCTCGTGGCAAAGGACCAGAAGATGAAGGAGTCTCGGGTGGTGGAAATGTACGCTGTGGGGGAACAGGTGGAGATAGTGGAGAAACACTGGACTGTAATGATAGTGTAGCAATCTGGGCAGAAATAGCAGTGAACGTCTCTCGTAACTCTTGGCGTAAATCAGTGCGTACATCACTCATGGCTTCCCTAAGATGATCTCGGAATTCATGCCGTACTTCGTCAAGGTAAGTGGAAGACGGTATGCGAGGCTCAGAAGATGTAGGGGAAGTATCCATGGTCAAGGAATGCAGGAAGTGAAGAGAGTGTAAGAAAAGCTTAATATCAGAGGGAGTGGACTTTTGTCGTCACCCCAAATACGCTTTAGTACACAAACGACACTAAGAGCAAGAAAGGAAATGACAAATGTCGAGAAAAGGTGTGGAAAGCAAGGAAAAACCAGCAAAGATACCTCTCGATAGAGCTCCAAGCGTGTGCGAAGAGCTGGCTGGAAAATGTGACCACAAGGAAAATGAAAGTGGGCGCTGGACAGCCTCCAATCAATGCTGAAATATGGCTGAAACTCTCTTGGAACAATGGCTGAAAAATGTGATGAAGTAGGGCGCTGGACAGCCTCCAATCAATGCTGAAAAGATGGCTGGGAATCCTTTCCCTGAATCAAATGGAGGATTCAAAAAAAAGAGGGAAAAGGATTTGGAACTTGGGCGCTGGAAATAATCTGCCCAAATATTTTTTTTTTCGGCCGCCAAATTTAGTGGAAGTACTGCTAAAGCTTCGCCAAGGAAAATGCTCTGATGGGAGTTGGTCCTCCTCCAAACTGTGCTGAATGTTGCTCAAGCACAGAGACGAAAGCCCTCAGCAAAGAGAGAAAAATCAGCAAGGAAAATGGGCACCCGATCAGAAAATCAGATCTAAAATTTAGCAATCAGGAAAGTGCTCTGATACCAAGTTATGATCAAAATCTTAGGTGTTGAATCAATGAAGCATAAAAGACAGCAATAGACTAAAGCCCTACAAGCAATAGACAAGACAATAGGTTCTCCCACAAAGAGCCCAAGCATTACCAATCAATAATCTGAAAAATGAGGGTACAAATGCCCCTATAAATACCCTACCAATGAACCCTAAAATAGGAATTCAAAAGTAAAAAGAGGCAAAATGTGGAGGGAAAATAGTGCGCCCTCCTACGGGCCCCCACTCCACATATAACCATATAATAAGGGCCCAAGGCCAGTCAATGTCATAAAAAAGGACCCAGTGCGGGTCATAAGCATATAAAAAGGCTCTGGGGCCTGTACATGACTAATATAAAATGCGTAATTAGAAATATACATAACCAACAATAAATGTAAAGAGGCCTGCGGAATATATGCAGAGTAGCCCAATAGGCCTGTATCCTGTAGTCCGTAACTCAGATGCTCGGAAACTATATGATTTTGCAATCATTTAGTTTTGGTATCCAAGATCTTTCAGGTTCAAGTCGAGTCACACCTTCTGCTGACAAGTCCAATCGATCTCTAGAACCAAGATGATCCCCTTCACGTAGACTTTTCTTAGGTCGACTCACGTGAGATACTGGGTGTACTTGAGTTCCTTTCGAGAGGTCCAATTGGTAAGCCTAGGATCCTATCCTCTTTAAGATTTTATACGGTTCTCTGTATCTAGCTTACCGATACGCATTACGCTCAAATCCTTCGGGATTCATAAATATACCCAATCCCCCTCTTGAAAATCTCGAGGCGATCTTTTCAAATTAGCATAATGTCCGCCCCTATCATGGGCACATTGGACATTCTCATGCGCTATTTGTAACATTTCTTGCATATCGTGCAAGAAATTCGCTACCTCTTGAAACTTGATTGTTTGAATTTCAATTGAAATGGGCGATCTAGGTTCATAACCGTACATAAGCATAAATGAGCTATAACTGATAGTTGAATGCTAACTACTATTATAGGCAAACTCACTCAAGGGAGATACTACTCCCAATGAGATTGTCGTCGAGAAACATATGCTCGAAGCAATTATTTCATCTTTTGATAAGTTCATTCTGTCTGACCGTCCAACTCGGGATGATCAGAAGAACTCAAGCTCAATGTTGTCTCTAGTTTAGCGAATACTGTTGACCAAAAGTGACTGGTGGACTTTGGAATGCGATCGCTCACGAGTCACAATGTTACTTGGTAATTCGTAAAGTCTAAACAGATGCTCAACAAATATTTGACCCAAATTAGAAGCCTTCGCGGTGGTCTTTATTGGAATAAACATAGCCAATTTGGTATGACAGTCTACAATCTGTTTATTTGTTTGCGGTAACCCAACCACGAAATCCATCGAAATACCATCCCATTTCTTATTAGGGATATTCAATGGATGCAACAATCCACCAGCCTTAAGGCGTTTGGCCTTATTCAACTGGCATTGGTCACACTTGACCGCATAACATTCTACAAAGGGTTTGGCCAATAAAAATTCCTTCGTACCAAATCTAAAGTATGATGTATGCTTGGGTGCCCCACACAAGGTCAGTCATGACATTCATAACGAATTTTCTTTTTAATCGCATCCACATTGGGCCTGCATTATCTTCACTTTCTTGAATAAAAGTCCATGACGTGGTGATTTTTTTCTAGATATCTCTTTGATCCTAGCTCTGATTGGCCTAAAATTTTTACAATAGACAAATCTGAGGCAGATCTTGCTATTGATCCTATCTGCGAAGGTTACTTAGTGCGAGGATTAGTCATGCGAGGGTTCTTTGTACTGATTTGCAGCTAAAAAATCAAATTTCTTGCAATTTACTGGGAACTAACTCTCGCCCTCTTAACAGTAGCTGGATCTGATTTAGATCTAGCTTATATCAATCCTACGAAGGTTCTTTCCTAGTGGTGCAAGAGTTATTGATGTTTGTGAGGGTTCTTTATACTGTTTTCAGTCAAAAACTCTGATTTTTTCAGATCTATTGGGAAGTAACTTTTGCGGACTTCATAGGAGCTAGATCTGCTGATATGGATCTAACTCTGAAAAAGCTCAAGTGCATTTAGGAAGTATGCAAAGACATGACCATCATCATTTTAGAGTCCTATAAGAGAGCAAGAAGTTTAGCTTGTGAGGGTTTGCATCCCCATTGCCACATGGTAGTACTTGCTACTAAGTAGGTACTCGATAACATGTCAACATTGAACAATCACACTTCTATGCCCAATGTCCATTGCCTAGCCCTTATGTTATAAACCCTATCCCTGGCCCCTAAGCCCTATCATCTATGGGACCACATAAATAGGTGATCATACTAAATACACTTGTAGAAACTAGAGTCTATACATATTACAAGACTGAGTTGACAGTTCTTAGTTCATATTGCTCAGTGGCAAGTGCTTCAGAGTTCACACGTAGTGAGTCGTGACCAATTCCAACTTACCAGTGACTAGAAAATTGAAATACAGATTAAAATGAATCACAATCTGTCGTAACTTATAAGCTATAGTACATAAAAGATAGTTCATAGATGATAGTAGGAAGTACATACTTAAATACTTCAAAGTTGACTCATGAGTCATGACATATGTGTTGTAAAAACCAAGAATGCTAGAATAACTCGAAATCTGGATTCAGGACCCTAGAAATGCTATTTTCAAAGAGTATTTGATCCTAACAGATCTAGGAGAAGAACATGCAAGGAATAGACTTGACATGCAACTGTCATGCAAGCTTGAAATAGAAAAACTCAGCAAGCTATGGATCTTAAGTTTGATCCAGATTCAATCCACATGAATTCTACTCTTTGTCTATCAGATGAATTGAGGGAAAGAAAGTTTCTATTTTCTGGCCACTACAATGGAAAGCATCAAATCTGAAAGGAACGGAATCAGATTGACTTCTGGTTGCTTCTGTTGATAGCGCGCCTATGCAATAGATGACTTATGCCTTTGATTTCACCTGAATCTGACAATTCAATTGAGAGAAATGAATGATTGAACAAATCAGAACCAGCGCCCTCCTACAAATGGTTATTTGCTGTCCTGACTCAGATTTGCTCCAAATTTTAAATGGGAATGATCTGACTAGTAGCGCCCTCCTCCAAGGATCAGATTGCAACTGACCTCGTCGAAATTGGATGAGAAAACAGGAAGAAACAAGCAAAATTCAGATCAGATCCAAATGCGACCACCTACAAAAACTCAAATCAAGAAGATAATCAGATTGCTGAAGAAGAAGGATGATTCCCAAATCTCACATGCCTCCAACTCGTGGAGTCTCCAATAAGTAGAAATATGGTATGTACAATCATTGGCATGCTATTGCCAAGTGTCCTAATGCTCTACCAAACTTAAGTGGGTATGTGGCATCAACATGCAAGAGGGTCTCCCACGAGTTTGTACTAAAAAAGAATTTGCCTAAGTTTGGGCCTCAAAGTATTTTTGTACCCATGTATGACCATGTGACAAGTTCACCAAACCTTTGGAGAAGAGCATATTTGAAAAGCATCGGGAAGCTTTGGGAGTTATTTATTTAAACATGTTTAAGGGGGAGTTGTTGAACTTGTAAACCTTGTTAAATAAATGGAAGTTGTCGGCTACCATATCTTCACTTGGTACATACTCCACTTTGATAATTTGTTTTTCAACCAAATCTCTGATGTGATGATATCTCATCGCTATGTGCTTGGTTCTTGGATGAAATACTGAATCCTTGCTTAGTTGGATAGCTGAAGTGTTATCCATGAGAAGTAAGGATTTTCTTGAAAGACACCAAGCTGGTTCGAAATATATTGCATCCATAAGATCTCATTGCATGCCTTTGCTGCTGCTACATATTCTGATTCACAAGAAGATTGAGCAACAATTGATTGCTTTTTACATACCCATGAAATGGCTGCACCTTCAACTAGACAAACACATCCAGAGATGTTTTTTGAATCATCCTTCCTGGACATCCAACTTGCATCTGTACAAGTGATTATCTCTATGCTCTTGTCATGGGAAAAATAAAGTCCATAGTTTATAGTATGCTTGAGATATTTCAAAACATGCTATGCTAACTTCCAATGCTTCAAACTTGGATTAGCATTGAATTGAATAAGGCTGAAAACTGGAAAAGCTATTTCGGGCCTAGTCCAAGTTGCTAGATTTATAAGGGAACCAATGAGATGTTGATAAGGAATAAGAGCCATTTGTTCCTTTTCCTCCTCAGTTGTAGGACAATCATCTTTTGATAGTATGGTTCCTGTAGGCATAGGAACCATTTTCCCCTTACAATCCTACATGTTAAACTTGTCAAGAAGCTTTGAAATATAGAGAGATTGATGTAGGAAATAGCTAGAGTTTTCCTTTTCGATTTGCACCCCAAGATAAACCTTGGCTTCTCCCATATCAGTAATTTCAAATATAGAGGATATTTGCTTCTTGACTATCTCCATATTTTGTGGACTTAGTGGCAATCAAGGTATCATCAACATAAACACCAATGATTACTATTTCCCCATTAAGGTACTTTGTATAAACATTTGGATTAGCACTAGTGGGAGTAAAACCAAGAAATTTCAAACCTTCATCCTTCTTTTGGAACCAGGCCCTTGCTTTAGGCCATATATGCTCCCCCTCAAAGAGCAAACATGATTAGGAAATTCATGGGATGAAAATCCCTCGGGCTGCTCCATATATAGCTGCTCTTATAGTTCTCCATAAAGGTAGGCTGTTTTTTCATCCACTAAGTGGACAATTAAACCATGTTTGGCAGCAAACGCAAAAGTATATCTCACACTAGAATGTTTGATAACTGTGGAATAGGTGTCAAAGTAATCTATACCATACTTTTGTGTAAAACCTTTTGCCACCAAACGAGTTTTGTATCGATTGATCTTGCCGTCTGGTCCAAACTTGTATCGAAATATCCATCTACATTTGATTGCTTTCCTTCCTTCAGGTAGAGGTTTGAGATCCCATACCGTCCTTCGATGCATGGAATCTATTTCATCTTGCATGGCTAGCAGCCATTTGTCGTTTTCCTTTCCTCCTATAGCTTCCTTATAGGATTCAGGTTCTCCTGCAAAACAACATGCCTCCACAAGGTAGGTGTGTTGATTCTCCCTCATGGGCTCCTTACCAAGCCTTGAGGATCTTCGAAGTAGGTATGGTTTTGCACTTGGTTCAAGTATTTCAGAAACAAATGGATCATAAAAATCGAATCCCATTTGATCTATGTTATCTAGAAATTTGTCTTCTTCAACGATAACTTCTCTACATTCCAAAGTGGTATTTTTTGAAGGAAAATAGACTCTGTAGTAAAAAGTGCTATTTACATAACCAATAAATACACCTACTTTGGAATGTTGGTCCAGCTTTGTTCTTTTGTCCTTAGGCACAAACACGTGCTATGCATCCGAAAACTCTTGCATGAGCAATACTCGGCTTCCTTCCCCACCATAATTCATATGGAGATTTTGGATATAGAGAAGTTTTCAATACTCGATTGAAGAGGTAATTGGCTGCTCCAACTGCATCGGCCCAATATGTGTTGGGAAGATGTGCATGTGCAAGCATGCACTTGGGTGCCTCCACCAGAGTCCGATTTCTTCTTTCGGCAACTCCATTATGTTGGGGAGTATAAGCTGTAGTCACCTGATGTGTAATGCCCTTTTGTCTGCAATAGTCTAGAAATTCATTAGATATGTATTCTCCTGCTCCATCACATCTTAAAAGAATGAGTTTGTGTTTTGTAGTCCTTTCTACAAAAGCTTGAAATTCTTTGAACATTTCATATGCCTTGGATCTTTGCTTCAAGAAATACACAATACACATTCTTGTATAATCATCTATGAAAGTAATGAAGTATTGAGCATCATCTAATGAAAGAACATTCATAGGACCACAGATATCTGTATGAACCATTTCTCAAGGCTTCTTAGCTTGAAAACCTTGCTTGTTAAAAGGAGGTCTGTGCATCTTCCCTTTATAACAAGCATCACACTGGAGATTAGTGATTCCTTCTTGGATCTTACATCCAACAAACTGACCTGCTGAACTTCTTTCATGAAGTGACTTCAAAGATACATGACATAATCTTCTATGCCATAAGAAATCTAAGTCTAAGACTACATGCAATTCTTCCTTGTTTGGTAAAACCTCTAAGTAATAAAGGTTATTCCTCCTCTTTGCATGAGTTCTCTTTTGAGGTGATCTTCTTCTTGCTTCTTCAAAACTCATGTTAGATGTTCTTGGTAGAATTGTCCTAAGTGAGTCAAAAGAAGTGGGAAGAGCACCAAGAAAAATAGACAACTTCTGGCCATTATTCATGGCATATTCTTGTCCTGCAAGAGCTAGAGAAGTAAAATAACTTTTCATCTCAGATGTAAATTTCTTTATATCAGTCTTACCACTCCATGTCATTGTATACAATCTATTTGACATATGTACAACTTCAGAAGTGGATTTAGTTTCAAATTTATTTTTTAGATAGAGCTTGATCATTCTTTTCATTCCACTTGTCTCGATCTCTTTGTGTAGCTCCATCTGTTGGTGCAGGTCCATTGATGATCTCCCATACTCCACTTCCCTTGAGAACCAGCATGACCTTTGTCTTCCAAATGGAATACTGTCTTCCATTTTCCAAGATGAGGCCAACTGGATTTAAGGTGAGTGGGCTTGTGTTTGCCATTTCTGATTGCATGCTTCCTGTAACCACAGCTCTGATACCACTGTTGTAAAAACCAAGAATGCTAGAATAACTCGAAATCTGGATTCAGGACCCTAGAAATGCTATTTTCAAAGATTATTTGATCCTAACAGATCTAGGAGAAGAACATGCAAGGAATAGACTTGACATGCAATTGTCATGCAAGCTTGAAATAGAAAAACTCAGCAAGCTATGGATCTTAAGTTTGATCCAGATTCGATCCACTTTAATTCTACTCTTTGTCTATCAGATGAATTGAGGGAAAGAAAGTTTCTATTGTCTGGCCACTACAATGGAAAGCATCAAATCTGAAAGAAACGGAATCAGATTGACTTCTGGTTGCTTCTGTTGATAGTGCCTATGCAATAGATGACTTATGCCTTTGATTTCACTTGAATGTGACAACTCAATTGAGAGAAATGAATGATTGAACAAATCAGACCCAGCGCCCTCCTACAGATGGTTATTTGCTGTCCTGACTCAGATTTGCTCCAAATTTGAAATGGGAATGACCTGACTAGTAGCGCCCTCCTCCAAGGATCAGATTGCAACTGACCTCATCGAAATTAGATGAGAAAACAGGAAGAAACAAGCAAAATTCAGATCAGATCCAAATGCGACCACCTACAATAATTCAAATCAAGAAGATAATCAGATTGCTGAAGAAGAAGGATGATTCCCAAATCTCACATGCCTCCAACTCGTGGAGTCTCCAATAAGTAGAAATATGGTATGTACAATCATTGGCATGCTATTGCCAAGTGTCCTAATGCTCATGCATGCATTTTGCATGTTGCATGCATGTTATGCTAGGTGGCAAACCTACTTTTTCTCCCCCATGCACATGTGCATGGGGGTCTACCAAACTTAAGTGGGTATGTGGCATCAACATGCAAGAGGGTCTCCCACGAGTTTGTACTAAAAAAGAATTTGCCTAAGTTTGGGCCTCAAAGTATTTTTGTACCCATGTATGACCATGTGACGAGTTCCATTTATTTAACAAGGTTTACAAGTTCAACAATATGCACGCAACACATCACAGTCTCAAACATCTAAGAACTTCTAGAAATTATAAACTATACAATGTACTGACCACTGACAAGTCACAAATCACAATTCAAGAGTCAAAAGTTTAAACTTTAGTCTTTAAAGTAAAAGCATAAATAACAAGAGTTTGAAGTGTACTACGTAGCCTCCAAGCTCAAGCCTGAGGTCTCAACTGTCGTATGTATAACTACTATGCTAGAGCCTAGAGTATGCTACTATACTGAGTAATGAGTGCTCTAGCCTCTAGTTGCCTGCCTCGGAAGTTGTCGTCGTGGAGGCACTGGCATGGCCTCAAGCTTAGGGTCATTCTCCCCATCATGAGGCTCACCCTCATTCTCATCCTCATCCTCATCCTCACCCTCAGTGGTGGATTCCTCATCTGAGTCAGAAGGACTCTCAGAGGTGTTCGAGTCCCCAATTGAATATCTCGGACCCTCTCTTGGTCCTACGTGATGCAGCAGCTCGATTGCGCAGTGCACACAAGGAAATTGGAATCGGGATTTAGGAACGACATTGCTTTCAACTTACAAATTACAATTTACAATCTAGTGAGGAGGCCAGGCATAGGAGACAGAGGGTTTACTGTTGCTTTGTTGACTCAGGAAAGCTTGTGATTCTGTTCCACGCTTTCTTCTCATTTATGTGATCTTGGCTTCTCTACTAACACTGTTCGAGCCATGATGGCACTTTATGAGCGAGGTTTTGGATGCTTTTGGGGTGACACTGGCCTCTCAGAGCATATATGGAGCACCATCGGGGTGAAACAGGGTTGTTCCCTTGCACCTACACTATTCGGACTATATATTGATGAGCTTGAGAGAGTCATTGAGCAAAGTGGTGGTACCGGTTGCCGACTTGGAGATATTTTGATTGCCATTCTCCTATATGTAGATGATGATGCGTTAGTCTCTTCGACTAGAGAGGGATTACAGAGATAGTTGGACAATCTTCACAGTTTATGCACTAGATGGGGTTTGTGGGTTAACATTGAGAAGACCAAAGTTATGGTCTTCAACACATCTAGGGCTTTCATGCAACGACATGAGCTTTTTCTAGATGGACAACCATTGGAGATTGTGTCATCCTACACCTATCTTGGGGTTCTTTTCACTGGTCCTATATTTGGTATGAGACATGCAGCTACAGCCAGACTTGGGAAGGGACATGCCCCCTTGGTCCAACTTGAGCGTGTTTGCTTTCAAAGATTTATTCGAGACGCCTCGAGTAAGTGTGGATTATTTGATACTTTTGTCTCCCACATTGCATTGTATGCTGCAGAGACATGGTGCCCAGGACTCACCTCCGCTGATTGGGCCATTATCTCACGCCTCTAGGTCCTTATCCTATCACGGATGATATGGGCTAAGCCCTCTGTCCCACACCAAATTATCCTAGGAGAATTTGCAGTTCCACCTCTAGAGCTTGATGCCATATTCATATACAGCGTCTCGGGCTGCTTCCCACTGATGCACAGAGATATCCATAGGCAGCACTCATATCATCTCAGCACCTTCATAGTCTGGGCTATCACTTGTCATGGTTCTCATAGGCATCACGTCTATTGGATACTTTTGGCATATCTATCGCGGACCTCCCATTAAGTACTCACGATTATATCAGACGTTTCCTCTACAGAGCATACCTTCATCGCACATGGCAGGGCCAATTAGGAGTTAAACCCGACTATTATAGGACTCATTTCTTGGAGATGGATGACGTGGGGACCCCTATTCTACCACGCTATTTAGATTCTGGATTATCTCATGGCTTGAGATTCCTGCTGGGTCAGCTATGAGTCTCATCACATCAGCTTGAGATTGAGATTGGACGTTTTCATGGTATCCCACGTGAGGAGCGGATTTGCCAATTATGTTCACTGTTTGAGGTGGAGTCAGAGGAGCACTTTTTGTTCAGATGTCCAGTCTACTACAAGATTAAAGGGAGATACCATTGCCTTTTCAAAGAGACTCCTGTCACACTACGGTCCCTTATAGCATATGATGACCCGAGGTGTGTCGCACTTCTGGTAAAAGAGATGTTTTTACTGTGACGAGCTACACCAGCCATCTGTTCACCTTGATGCACAACTCTAGATCACATTGTATTTCTCCCGCAGGAGATCGCGGACGAACCCTAGATCAGATGTTAGTGGTGACGACAGTGACTCTTTACTACATAGAGAACAGAGACAACGTACTACTCATATTGCCCATAGAGCCACTACTCAGAGACGACCTTCTTGGCTGCGTTAGCAGCTATCGAGACCATCTCCAAGCGTTATGCCCATCACATCTTTCTTTCATAGCAACAATACTTGATGACATGGAGTTATACCATTATCTGATTGGCAGCATTAGAATTTTTAGACCTACTTTATGTTTATAGTATAGTACATTAACATTTCATTTCTGTTACAGAGACGTTTCATATGCTCCCTCTGTACCACACACTTGACATGTACTTTTTTTCGTTTTATATGCCTATTGGCATGGAAAAGACATTAATAAAATCTCTCTCTCTCTCTCTCTCTCTCTCTCTCTCTCTCTCTCTCTCTCTCTCTCTCTCTCTCTCTCTCTCTCTCTCTCTCTCTCGTGCAAAAGGTTCGTGAATCTCACCTCTCGGGACAATGTGGAAAAGGAAAAAAATTTGCGTTTTTTTCTGAGTCATTTTGAACGTTAGAAATGCGTTTCGAAACGGGCCGTTTCAAACACGTTTCAGCGTTCGAAACGCGTTTCGATGAATCATTGGTGGTGATGTGTCAAGTTTAAGTGTGAGGTGTGGGGGAGACTCCAAGTGAAGTTAGGGGTAAGTAGAATGAAAGAGTGAGGTGTAAGGATGTGGGAGAGTTGTGTGGGAGTAGCAATGAGTGTTGTGAGAAAGGAGTAGGGTGCCCTTACTATGACATGGATAGAACGTGGTTGGTTCAACACTTAATGTTAGCCATGTTGAAGTTGAATTTTTTATGTTACAACTTGGGATTTCACCCCAAGTGCAAACTTTGTAAGGAAAGTATATGTCCATCTTATCTTGCATACTAGTCACCAATTCCTAAACTCTTTTTTCTAGTTGTTGCCCATTCTCAATCATGGTGGAGAGGATCCAAAAGGGTGATCAATCCGTTGGCCTGTCCCTAATTCTTATAGACTCCTCTGAGCCTTCATTATTGAGTTATGAAAAGCTTTTCTTATAGACTCCTATGAGCCTTCATTATAGACTTATGAAAAAGCATTCTTTAAGTTTAGCAAGCTTTCAAATTCTTGTTCTTGTATCTTCAGACACTTCCATACCCTTAAAGAAAGGTTAGTTATAGAAAAACACCATTTAGAAATGGTTCATCATTATGCTTTTCATAAGATTTTAGATCCCCAGATCCTTATTGTGGAACGTGCACATCTTCACCAGGTTGAATTGTTCTTGTTCTTCATGCACTTCTTCAAGTACCTGCACATATTTTTAACGAAAGGTCAAATGTCAAAATCATTAAAAAATGACTGTCTTCTAGGTTCTTTAGGCTTCAGATTCTACCTGTAGAACCTACATATCTTTCCCAAACTGTTAGCATGAATTACAGTTGCTAGATTTCTTACCTGCACATGCGCTTAATCCATTGGAGTAACAAGTTCAAACAAAATATCATATGAATATGGTTCATATCTCATTTATCTTAATGAATGCTTCACATTTTCAATCATAAAAGAAATTTCATACAGATCAAAGGGAATGGAAGATGGGGTAGCCTTTATGTCTTGGGTATTTGGGCACTAAAATTTACATACTTTATCAGACTTGAAGTTCTGATGGTGTCAAATGTCACCGTAATTTTACTCTTATAAACATCAATTATGTCAATTGAGGTTAATGTCTATTGTGTACTCTATAACCATGCATGCCTTTGTTTTTCCTCTTCAGTATTTTCAGTTACTTCACATGAAGAATTAGAGAGTTTACCTTTTTATTACTCAAGACTTAAAAGTGTACGCTGAAAGTGTCTAATGTTTGAAAACCTAAAACCCAATCTAGAAACATTTTGTCAGGTGGAGAGGACTGAACTGTGGAGGATAGAATATTATCTGGACATCAATTTTGAGTTTTTCTCAATCTGCACTGACATCGAGTTTAGAGAAGAGCTAGCAACTTGAGTTTGAATTGTTGTTTGGCTTTTGCAGAATTATTATGCACACGAAAGGCTTCAAGATGGTCATGTCAATGCTCCACGGGACAGATATCGGCGTCCTTCCTCCTCTGCCAGCACATCAAATCATGACAATGGGCTCTCTGATCTTTTTTCTTCTGGACAAGATCAAGGGATTCCTATTCGTTCCCGAATCAATAATAGCAACAATATTGTTAGTGGATTTGAGGCCCCTCCAGCAGGCAGTGATAATGAGAACAGAAGGTTGACAGGAGGGATCATAGTTGAAGATGAGATCAGCGAGCAGATATCCAGTCTGAGCAGTAGTACTGAACACCAAAGATCAAGAAGTGCCAACCAGCAGGTTTTGCCGCATGAATGCTGCGATCTACCATGGCAGACAAGAGATAGATCATTTGGTATAGATCAGATCGCTGGGGTGCAGGGAAGCGTAGATGTATCTGATGAAGATGAGCTGCAGATTGCACACACAAGCACTTATAGGCACAATAGACACACTCAAACGCATCAGCAGTTTCAAAGAAATATAGATTGTATTCCTTCTCCTAATGATGATTATGACAACTTTGAAAGAAGGCCAATTCTGTCTTCTAGTTCAATTGCAGTGGGAGAAACGAGAGAGAATAGAATAAGCTCTGAAAACCACAGGGAAATGATTCGTGAATATGCACCTTCAGTAAATGATGCAAGCAATTTCCATCATAGAAGCAATGGTCTAGCCTGTTCGTCTTTACCTAGATTAGGAGGCCCAACAAACAATTCTTCAGATATTGTTAACCCTGCTTTTACAGAGTCAGTGCAGGGAAATATTGGTGGGACTACAGATATCAATGATGGAATAAGTCAAATCGAAGGTTCTGTAACATCTAGCGTATCTTCTGAGGAGATTTCAAGCTCAACTCGTGGAGGTTCTTTGGAAAGAGAGGTCCGACGCAACAGTGGTAGAAGATTTTGGGATGCTTTGACAAGAGCAGCATCGCATCGTCGTACCAGCAGTCCAATAACAATTGTGGCCATTGAAGAGATTGATGAACATGGTTCCTCTAGCAGGTGGAATCTCCAGCAGTGGAGGGCTGGTTCAGAGGGAGACCATTCAGCTGATAATGGGGGTTTTGCTTTAGGGAGAAGTTTGGACTTCGAGGAAAGAAGGCGACGGGTCAGGTCACAGGTATCGATGACACTTTTTATTAATTGAATATAAAATGTTACAAGTTCCAATTTTTGTATCCCCAAGGCTTAGGGTTGACGATTCCAGTGACTTCAAAACATGTATACAGGTTTGGGCTTTGCAAAGGCTAAGCAGTGGACTTGAAGGATTGCCCACTCATTCAAGAAACTGTCCGGCTGGAGGACAGTCTGGTGGCTATTGCTCCTGTGAAGGCAGCTCACTGGCTGAGGACACAACGACAAGGGCGAGCATATCACGCATCATCATGCTAGCGGAAGCATTGTTTGAGGTATTGTATTTTTCAATAGATTCTACATTGATCAAAACATATCAAACCTTTTAATGGTTTCTTATACTTGCTATTTACTGGCAGGATGAACAGGTATGAGTCAAGTTATCATTATAATATGCAGGCAGTTGAGTTGTCTATGCACATGGGCTTCAGTCATTTTGAGATTAATTGTCTCAGTAATGTACAAAGCAAAGCTGTGCACTCTAATCCTTGTCTGCAATAGAATATGAAGCCTAAAAGATCGATATACAATCTCGCAGATGTAGGACTGCAAGAGAACCCTGAGCAAACTTAAAGGTAAACCTACAAGTAAATGCTATTGAGGGGTTAATTGTTAAATTTCAAGGTCAGCTTGAATCTCTATAATCCATAACATCCACATACAAGGAAGAAGAATGTCCTGGACTGATTAGGTAATAGGTATGCTAACTCCACATTTACCATGGTAAAGATAGGCAAGAGCTCAGTCTCTAAGGAAGCTTCTGCGATAGTCAAGGAAGAACAAGAAACTCTCAAAAGGGCCTCCAACTAGATCTTCAAAGGTGTACCTGAATTAGAAGAAAAATGTTGATCTTCTATGAGAATGGGGTCATCAAAAGAAAAAGTAGCAGAATTACATTGTTTGGGCAAGTAAATTATGGGCAACTGCATTTTTCTAGTAAAGTTCCAACAATCAAAAGACCCAAATTATGTTATTCCTAATAGAGGCAAATTGCACCACACCAAATTTTTTTCCTGAGGAAGACAAGAATAAGAAAGGAATAGGTGAAGGTCAAACAGTGGAGAGCGGAAGGCAAAGTGGCCATGTTAAGAGGTGACAAAGCTATTGGCAAGGAAATGACAAACAAGAAATAGGGAGCGCGCTCTACAGGATTGCAATTAGTAGCAAGCTAAAGGAAACATGAAACATGTAAACTACCAATAGGTTACCATCTCTGCTCCGCATGCATGGAATAGAGAAAGGAGAAAGAATTAGGGGCTATGGTGCTGTAGGTTGTTATGTTCATGATTCGCTTGACAATGCAGTAGATTGGCAAAGGACCCAAGGAACCGATAATCTTGGCAAAGAAACTACTCTTATGGAGGATCACAATATGTTTCTAGTACTTTGTTATTTTGCTCCACTGAAGTCCTCTTTTTGTAGGCATATGAATCTGGATATTGATGGAGTTTGGGGATAAGCTTAGATATGGTTGGTATCAAATGGCAATGTAAGATCATTTTGATGGGTGGCTTTGCAGTAGCAAACAAACTCTTTTGGAAGTTGTTCCAAACTCATTTGAAACGTAGATGTTTTGGAAGGCCTTGAGACCTTCCAAAGTACCATTGTTTAGTTTGAAAGGATAGGGTAGGGACCAAAGGAACTGATAGCCTACTGAATAGGCCACCATGCGAGTTTGAATCCCCACTTTTTAAAAAGCAATTGTACATTGACAGTAATGGACAACTAAAAGGATTTCAAACTTGCTTCAGAAGTTTGACAATATACTTCAACAGAATTTTTGTCCAGTTGTATATTTCAGAATCCACTTGTGTACTTTTTCTAAGTCAATGTTATTGACATGTGAGTTTTCCTTATCTTTCCATGAGGACTTAGGAGGTTCATCTGATTGGATTTTCTATTTATTGCTAGCCGTCTGATCTTCAACTCTGGGGAGGAGAAGTGATAGAAACTCAGTATGTTGGCCTTTTTTACAAATGTATGAAAGCTAATGTGGACACATGTGGGCATCCATAGGGTTGTCTCCTCTTTTATTTCGGGCACTGTACGAATTTTTTTCTCAAGTCTTTGTTGGACACAAATTTCTAGGGATAGACTTATTTGGATACATTTTTTGTACTCGAAATTACTGTCTTTGTACTTGGCTATATATTAGTTGGTCTCATAGACTAATGGTCAAAAGGGACATTCCTCAATATGTTCTATTCTATGGGAGTGCCATAGCTATAATAAGGTTGATCTGCCACGCAAAATGAGCAAACCTGCTACAAGAATTACAGTTACCTGGTTATCTTGGTGTCTAGTGCTGGGATGATTAGTTATCTGCAACCTGGACAGTTGCTGCTCCAAAGCTTTCCTTGCAAGTTTAATGTTTGTGCTTCTCCACTTGCCTTGTTGGGCCCTGCCTCCTGTCTTTTGAAACTGGCTTCTTTGTGATATAAGTGCTTGCCCTCAGTATTCTTCACATGCTGCAAGGTTATGTCTTCTAGTTTCCTCGAGCAACAGTTCATTGAGCTGCTCAAAGTTGGTTCCTCTCTCACAGTCAAAGTCATTACAAAATGTTGATATGCAAATGGGAAACTATCAAGTACCAGCCACAGCAAATCAAAATCAGGGATTATCTTACCACACTTGACCTCTTCCTAGACCAACCTGAATAAACCACTCGTAAATGTATGAAATTACAAGTATAGCTACTCTTACCAAGCTGGAAGTGCATGGTCGTAAATGTATGAAATTACAAGTATCGTGACTCTTACCAAGCTGGAAGTGCAAGGTCGTAAATGTATGAAATTACAAGTATAGCGACTCTTACCAAGCTGGAATTCTCACAATTAGATGTCAAAATGCTCTCCTCAAGCCACCATGCAAATGCACTTATGCAACATGGTGGGCGGCTAATTATAGCTGTCCCCCATCTCCAAAATATGGAGGTCGGTGTTAGGTCCACTGACCCAGAGAGGGCGGAGTAGGTCCTTCACCATCTTAGATAGCTCAGCCCCCTTAGTATTTAGCACTTAATGACTCATCAGTAATGTTGGTCATATGAATGTATCATGTAAGTGTGCAACAGTCAACTAGATAACATAGTCACAACATAATGGACATAAAATAGACATTACATCTCTACCACTCGCACTCTAATAACTAGATCATACAACCCAGTTATAGTTTTGCATTTGAACTTGTAGGACTTAAAATAGCCTCATTTGTTTGTTATGCAAGGTCCTGCAATGCAGTCCATTGATATTGGTCATGATACCTTAATTGGGACTCATAGTTAACTGGCAATTTACTGTCCTATTGTTTTGATAATGCATGAATTTGTTATCATAAGTGTCGTGTTACAACCTGTAACCATAGAATCAATGAACCGTTAATGGTTCGGTACGGTTCTCAGAACCGTACGGTTCACAATTTTTTTTAGGGGGAACCGTGTGAACCGTGGCATAATTAATTAATTAATTTTTTTTGTCCCACCCCCAAAAACAGCCCAAAAAAATTCTAAAAAAATGCCAAATTTCTTTCAGAAAAAGCAGATTTGTAGGGAGTTTAGATTATTTACAAATTGCTTCAATCATTTAATGGCAAAAGAGGCCAAAAAAGTGGGCTATTAAATAATTTGAAGTAAATAATCTAAAAAAAAAGGCCAACAAAGTTGAAAAAGTTACCCAAATTGATAAGAGAGAGAGGGAGACAGAGAGAGGGGGAGGCTATCATAGTAAACCATTTCATCAGTGTACACAATGCACATCAAGTGGCCATCCATCTGAAAACAAGTGAGCTCTACAGCTGGGGTCTGACCTCAAAAAAATACAGTGTGAATGGAACAACAATGAACTAGATGACAATGTAGATGACATGTCCTCAAAATGGCCGTGTGGCATTTGGATCATCAAAATCATCCAACTCGTCCTCCTCTGTCACAGCCTGACTGAAGTCATGTAAACCTCTCCCTCAATCTGTGTCCCGGACAAAGTGATGCGAGATGCACCTCTGCCAGAGCCACGCGGCCTCCCTCTCTGTCTACGTGCCACTGTCTAACTCGGACCTCTGCCTCTTTGAGAAGACCCCCTGCCAGATCCTGGAGGCCTTCCTGGATGCTTGCAAGCTGGTGCTGTGGAAGCAGATGCAGTAGGAGGTGCCGCTGATGCAGGAATGGGTGTGGCACGAGATGCAGGCACCCTGAATGTAGGCGGAGTGTATGAATACGGCTGTACTGCAGGCTGGGCAGGGACAGCTCCTCGTGGATAGTAACCTGCTGGGAGAAGGGGTCTATGAGTGGAAGCATGGAGGGAGTAGGCCGTGGTGCAGCTGCTATAAGATGAGGCCGAGGCTGTACACCAATCGGAAAAGCCGGTGTAACATGACGAGGTGGCCCAGGGAGGCGACGTGCAGGTGCAGGTGGTGGAATGTGAGGGGCAGCTGTATAAGTGGATGCAGCAACTGGAGTGGGTGGCTGAGCAGGAGGTACCGTATGTGTCAGCGCTGTATGCCTGGGAGTTGCATAAGTAGGAGCCGTACGAGTGGCAGCTGTATGTGTACTAGCAGCTGATGGTGCTGGATGTGGCTGAGTACGTGCATGTGGTGAAAGCCACCCTATATCATCAATGTCATCCTCTCCATCTCCATATCGAAGGAGGTCTGACATGGTCCTCTGGCGAACACGGCGGGTCCGATTTGCATCATCATCAACATGAACATCTGCAGGGGCCTGTGAATCCTGCACACCATCAATCCCTCCCACTGTGGCACAAGCATCTCCATACTCTACTGTATCCCCTGCAAAAGCGTCCTGTGCCATATGGTCAGCATCCCCAACATGTGCTGCATCCATTGTCTCTCTCTCATGCTGTATATCCTCTGGTAGTGGATTAGGTCGATACACATCCTGCTCTGGTAGAGGTGGCTCATACATCCCTGCCATCATCCTCTGTAATCGATCATCCTCCAAGCCATAGCCTAGGTATGCCTCAAACTCTGCCTCAAGCTCTGCCTCAGCCATGGTCTCCAATCTTGGAGCAGGAATACCCAAATCATCATCATCATCATCCTCATCCTCCTCATCAGCACCCATGCCCATACCTGTCCCCTGGCCAGCACCTGTATCCTGATCATGACCCACTCTGTCCATCAATAACCGTCTAACCCGCAACATCCCTCTCTCTGTCTCTGCTGCAATGTCAGCCGACATCAGCCCTCGGCATGGGTGTGGTGGAATCAGTCGAATCATCAACGCCTAGTAAACAATCTGAGGGCAACACCTCTAGAGGGTCCACAATAGATGCAAGTCTATCACTCAACCTTGCATTGGTGTTGCAAAAAAACCAGCCGTGTCATCTGTGCAATAGAAAGGCGATTACGCCTTTTCGTGTGGATCAAAGAAAATGTGCTCCAGTTGCGCTCGCATACTTTGGAGGAACAATAATATCGACAATCATAAAATTCAAAAAAGCGCATTAGTTAATTCCATCCATTTAACACCCATCTTTAATCGCATAGAATTTGGTGGGTAAAGAAATACCTGTGATAGCACTCGCAAGGCCAGCTTTTGTAGAGCTAGGCATGCAAAACCATAGAGGTTCCACCAAGTCACCGCTCTCTCCCGTCTGCTGGGATTCAGCGCCGCATGATGGCCAAGTGATGGCCAAACACACCAACCTGCCTCTTGAAGGCAATGTACTGTGTCTCAACAACATCTATGTCAGTGAAGTGTCGGGCTCAACCAATCCAAACCGAGCTCCATGTTTGATGCCTGCCGCTCAGATAGCCACATGGGGTGCAACGGGTGGGCAACAGAGTGAATGGGCCTATGGAACGCATAAATTCAAAGATGAGAAGATGAGAGCAAACCTATTTCAATTACAATAGACAGATTCCAAAACAACAAATGACTGAAATGACCATCAAGTACCATATTTGTCCTCGGAGAAAAAATGCTGCTCTAGCAGCTGTCCAATCCTGTCCATGAACCTCTCCTAGGCCTTCCTAAGAGGCATCATCTGTGTGGTGAGCTCCTCCACCCTGGACATAAGGTAGGTGGTATGGACTGCCTTAGCCACGGGTGGCCTGAAGCGTGGACCTGCAACAACAACTGCAGCTATAGCCCTCTTGAAGGGCTCCATTTCAGCAATGGCAAACGGTAGGTTCAGCTCATAGATCATGTTTGCCACAGCCTGCTGGGCCTCTGCCTCAAGATGGGGCTGGAAAGACTCCCCCATGGACTGCTCTCTGTACTGGGAGCTCTGAGACGATCTACTGGAAGATGCCCTAGTGCGGTAAGCACCCCTACGAGGAGCAGGAGGAGGTATGTCAGTGGCAGGGGGTGCCGAGGCTGGGGGGGAAACTGGGCCTGAGGTGGCTGAGGGGGATGCTGCGGCTGCGGGGGATGCTGGGGCTGCAGAGATGGTGGCGAAGAAGCTCCAGAAGAACCAGCCTCACCATGCTGTCTATCATCACCGTCCTCATCATCAGAGTCCAAATCATCCTGATGTGTGGGGAAAGTGGATGGTATGTCCTGGGTGTCCTGTGAGAGACCGTCTGGTGCCGACTCAGAGCGAAGAAAGCAGAATATCTGCACTGGGCGAGTCATCTGAGTGACTGCAGGAGGACGCTGTGGAAATGCACCGACTTGAATAGATGTAGCAGGAGGAGGGGCAGGACGTGGTGCAGTGGGTTGTGGTGGTGCGGTAGGATGTGGTGCTTTGGGCTGAGGAACGAGTGGTAGATGTGCATCAGGCTGAGGGGGAGGAGCAGGAACAGGAGGTGGGGGAGGATGTGGTGGTGGTGGACGAGGAGCTAGTGGATCCCGTGGGGTGGATGATACTACTGCATATACATCAGGATCTAGTGACTTATCGGCCTGCGTCAATCGAGCTCCATATATGTCAATGAGCCTACAACGCTCCAGAGCAGGCATGTGTGGGCAAGGGAGGGAGCCTAAGCGTCTGCCATCACCCTTGACAGCACCAAGGAGATGGCCTTTCAGCCTAGTGAGAGTGCTGACAAAACGAGCATGACAAAACCTACAGGACCATCCACGCGTCCCAGACCGAACGTCAAACCTAACGAACTCGGGGTCTTGGTCTACCTCACCCCAGAGCTCAGGCATATCTCCAGCAGGCATGGTGTGAGACGGTATAGAAAACAAGGAGTACATGAGTGAGAAGTACAGAAGAAGTGCAAGAAAAGACAAATGCAAAAAACCTGATTTTTGGCTCCAAAAAATACCCTAACCCATAAACCCCATCCTTCTCTCTCTAGATGAGCTGGTACAGTCTCTCTCTGGGCTGTCCCAAACTCTCTCTATGATCTGAAATGCCTAGACCCAAAAAATAGACCTATTGGCATGAGGGAATGTCAAATAACCTGTTTTCTGAAACAACCCTACAACTAAACCCTAATTTTCTCTCTCTACAGAGGCCGCTACAGTCTCTCTCTACCCTGCCCTCTTCTCTCTCATCAATCGGAGCAGCCCTCTCTCTGAAACCAATGTGCCAACTCTCTCAACCTCTACCTGCAAAAATGAGAAATGAGGGTCAAAAAACGAGCTATGAGAGGTTTTGGGGGGGGGGGGGGGGGGGGGGATTAGGAAATGAGCCTGCAGGCCCTCACATGAGATGAGTCAGTCCCACATCATCAGTGTATAGGAGTATATACACCAATATATCTTTGAGTCTACAACCAGCATCTCCACTCAGTTGGATGCATTTTGCCAACTCATTGATGTATCGTCCAAATAGTGGCACAAGTTACATGGGATGTCCCTGCTTGACACCCACTTTTGAGGCTGAGTTCATTCGTTTTAATATCTAAAAATAGTTTTTGATGAAACTAGTACCACAAATTTTTTGTCCTGCCACTATGGATTCTCAGAATATGGCATAGGATAGTCACATTTTGGCTTATGCTGTATACTATTTATTTATATTTTGATGGATTCAAGCTCTCGTCCCAGATTATTTTTCAGGAGCATAAACAATGGTGATAAAAAATACCATAACTGATAAAGATCCATCAAATTATTGGCAAAAAAATTTATGCATTCAGAACAATACATTGTTGTAAATTCCGTTATTTCATGTTTGATATCGCCAATCTGAAACTGGCTCGTTGATCCATTTTATATTTTGGGGAGCCAGGTGTTAGATGAAATTCATAGGCAGTCTGTTGCTCTCTCGCGGTCTGCTTCGGCATCACTTTCATCACTTCCAGCACCTGATTCTGTCGTGGACTCCTTTCCTATTCGGATACACAGTAAGATGGATGACCTAGTGAACGTTGGTGATGAAGCTGCCCAGTAAGTGAATTCTTTTTATGTTTGGCATCTGGTACTTTGTGCATCATGTTATGGTTTTGGATCATGTTTTTCCTTCTCTGCTGATTGGACTTATTTGTCAGAGATGAATGCATTGCTCATCAGCAGTACCAGTGAGTATCTTGGTTTGGTGGTACCACGATGATATGCATTTTGTTCTTGCAACTGAGTTGATAAGCTTCACTTTAAATATTTCAGGTTGTTTCATTTATTAGTTAAGAAAAATAGGAATCTTAGTCATTTATGTTGAATTACATTAGGTTGTTGTAGAAAGAATGCATTTTAATTGTGTCTCTGCATATCATGTATTTTTGCTACATGGCAATTGTAAATTGGTAAGGCATGGTGTTTAGGTGCCCATTGGCAAATATAGAACACAGTTTCTCATGAGTCTACTTGATGAGTTGAACAGCTTGACTTTTAACATAAATCAAGATAGTAGTGATCCTCCCTCTGTGTAGGGGATTATGGAGATGTTTTGAATGTTCTTTATTTTCAAATGAAGGTGGATATGAATATTTTATCGCTATTGACCATGCTTCATGTCTAGATTTGCAAGGTGAATTCAAACCTTAAATCCTATACCTGCTATTTAGCAGGATAAATTTCTTACAGAGTCCCTTGCAGTACTTAAAACATTCTTGAGGCTCACCATATCTTGTGCACATCAGTGGACTGCCCAACGTTTGCCAAATATGGGGTTAAGCATACCATCGTGCACTTAATATTTAAGCATATATTATGCACCCAACGTTGCAGAAGAATGATTTTGCATTAGTTCTGAGCATTGTGCATGGAACAATTTTCTTGCAGCCCAGAGTGAGCACAATGCAGCTTGTCCTCTTCTTTGTTTAATCTTTTCCAAAAGTCCTATCAAAAACTATACTCAAGGTTGCAGAATATATTTTTCGAGAGCAGAAAATTGCTACTTCACTGGATGTATTGCTTCAGACCTCTCAAAGTTTTTAGCACTGTTCTATGTTTTGATCTTAACCACTGCTTCTCTTTCGTGGTTCTTTCATGTGAAAAAGATATCATTCTCCTGTATTTTTCAATCTGTTCTTTTTATCCAGCTTATGGCGCATAGTTTTGGGAAAAGTCTTCCGTTAAAAAACGTAGGCCCTTTAGGTATTGGAAATGGTGAAGCATGAGATCTGCTTTTGGAAACAAGAAATGTTCCATCATCAATTTATGAATACTATACGTCCAAAATATCTCAAATTTTTGGTTTTCAATTCTGTTTCATTTGATTTGAATCTCTTCATGTCTCCCACTTTTGTTCAATTTTTTGGAAAAAAATTAAGATTTTTCAAATAGTTTGACAAGAGCTCGATCTAATCTTTTAAATCTTTCTTCCGAATAGGTTTGAATCTCCTTGCTTCAAATTATCTTGTAACATCAAGTAGAGAGAAGGATACAAAAGGAGGAAGAGGGATCAAAAGTTTAGAATTATGTCTTATAAGCATCAGAAGACAAGCAGATTGGTTGTTTTGATCTGTTAATCTCTCTTTTGATACGTAGGTGCTATATTTGTTTGGTGGAATATGAGGAAGGTGATCAAGTAAGAGTTCTTCCTTGCCATCATGACTATCACAAGGGATGCGTTGACAAATGGCTAAAAGAGGTCCATAGGTATGTTCTTTTTCTAAACATCTCATTAATACTATATTGTACATCTGGCAAATGCTTGTGCTAAGGTTGCATGGCAAGTTAGTTATAAGTATGTAATATCTTCAAGAACTTCGCTATAGACATCTATGCCAGAATATGCGCTGTGGCAGTCAGGTTTTACGGTTTAGAGTTTATTTGTAACCTGGATTAGGAGCGTGCTCTAATTCTTGATTGTTCCTTTTGGCTCTTGATTATATGCAGGGTGTGCCCTTTGTGTAGGGGCAATGTTTGTGAAACTACTTAAACCACTTCAACTTAGTCTGTGGACTCAACACTATTGCTTCTTATGGGTTGTGAGAAGCAGTTTATCAGCTTCCAAATATGCATTGCTGAAGGTGTAAAGTTAAACATATACAAGTCATGGCTTTTCCTTTTGGAGTATGCATATGCTATGCCCAAGTTGTCGATTGTATATGATGTGAATAAAGGTCAAGGCTTATTGACCATGACTTTTCTTCATGTTTGGTTATGAAAAAACACGAAAGAACCTTTCAAATCGTTAGTCTAGGTCGCATGTCACCTGGTGTCTATTTTATAGGCTTGCAGAGGAATCGATGCAATTTCTGGAGCTTGATGTAGCATGCTAGACCTGAAGCTGACTATTCTGCGTCATATAAGAAGAGCCAAGAATTCATTAGTATACCAAATTCTCAAGCTACCAATTTCGAATATTCAAGGATACAAACTTTCAAAAGCTGCTGGTTGCAATTTTAACCAGTGTGGTTTGTCGCTTCCAACAGTAAAGCTACATTTGGGAGCTAAAATTTTAAATTTTCTACCTGCATGGAGAAAATCGAATACCAATACCATGAATTCATCTTTCCTGCTTAGGGATGTTGGAGCTTAGTATAGCTGCAAATCTATGTATTACTAAATTCTATATAATGTGATTCAAATGATTTGCCAACTGGGTTTGAGTGAAAATAATACTTTTGTGCTTTGTGGAACTGGATGGGTTGATAGTTTCGGTCAACACAGCAGAAAGAAGCCTTTTCAAGGTTGCTCCATGACATTGGGAAAGAAAAATCAGCTTGGCTCTAATTGAACATGTCCAAATTTAGGCATTATAGAATTGAGACGTCTTATGAGAAGTAATTTGGTCCCCTTTGTAATCCAATCAAGAAATCTGTCTTTTGTATTCTCTATTGTTAGTGGCGCAGATTGCCTGCCAGCTTCTCTTTCTACCGTTGTTTTATTTGAGAGGTTTCATTGGAATCGAAAGCAATCACAATACATAGAGAGAAAACTGAGTTTCTCCTTGAGGCTCCAAAAAGTTTCTATCTCCTCACTATGGAGAATGAGAATACATAGTAAAAGACACTTCTTTTGCCAAGTTAAGTAAAAATCCAGCATGTAATAAGGAAGTAGACCCAACTTTTTTGTCCTAATGTGAAAACCCTAGCCTAGATCCAAGAGTCATGCTTGGTAGGTGCATGGCAGGTACAAATCTTATCATAAATCATGGTCTAGATCTTACAAAGTAGGAATCACTACCAAATGGACACAACCACTCTTCTTGACTCGTGGTAACCTACTTTAGGTGTGGATTTACAAGTGGCACTTTGGCCATTCAAGTGATCATTATGTAAGTTCTTAGAAGTAAGGAAATTTTTTTCAAATCAACGGTGGGTGCTTATCTAGCATTAATTGGTGGTTCTAAAACTGAACTGACATTCCCGTGCTAGGTCTACTGAGTCAGCATATTAGGTTGAAATGTGTTAAAAGTATAGTACTAAGGACCATAAATGGATCTTTGAATGATCCACAAGGTTGATTGTGTGCTTGTTAAACAATCTATCAGATACTAGTCATCAGAAAACAAGATCTAGTTTAGCAGCTCGATAGAAAACAAGTAGAGACAATCAGAGCATTGATCAAAAACTATAATCCAAGTTTTCACGTGTGAAGATCAGGTTGTAGTACGGCTTGTAGACAGAGGTTGAAGTGTGCCAAAGCTGGGTTTCATTGGAATCAAAAGCAATCACAATACATAGAGAGAAAACTCGAGTTTCTCCTTGAGGCTCCAAAAAGTTTCTATCTCCTCACTATGGAGAATGAGAATATATAGTAAAAGACACTTCCTTTGCCAAGTTAGGTGAAAATCCAGCATGTAATAAGGAAGTAGACAACTTTCTTGCCCTAATGTGAAAACCTTAGCCTAGATCCAAGAGTCATGTTTGGTAGGTGCATGGTAGGTACAAATCTCATCATAAATCATGGTCTAGATCTTACAAAGTAGGAATCACTACCAAATGGACACAACCACTCTTTTGACTCGTGGTAATTTACTTTAGGTGTGAATGTGCAAGTGGCACTTTGGTCATTTAAGTAACCAACAAATAATATTGACAAAATGTACAATATTCTACATGGCTAGATTTGCCAATGTAAGCAAATTTTCACACTACTCCTCAAATCTAGCTTTGGAAACCACAATACTTTTAGCAATCACTCCGATTGAAGATCTAAGCTTGACAAATGAATCTTTAGGTAAAGATTTAATAAACAAATCAGCCAAGCAACTTGATGATGACACATGTTGGAGTTTGATCTCTTTGGCTTGCACTTTCTCCCTCACAAAATGATGAGCAATCTCAATGTGTTTGCTCCTTGCATAGAATGTAGGATTAGTTGCAAGTGATTGGGCTGATTGGTTGTCACAATAGATGATAAGAATCCCCTCCTCCATGACATGAAGCTCCACCAATAGCCTTTTGAGCCACAAGACTTCCTTGCATGTTGATGTCAAGGCCTTGTATTCAAATTCTGTGGAAGATAAGGAGATGGTATCTTGCTTTTTGGAAAGCCATGATACTACTCCATCACATAGAAAGGTGGCAAAAGCACTTGTTGATCTTCTATCCACTTTGTCACTTGTAAAATCCGAGTCACTATAGGCTCTTAAGCCAAAATTAGTCCCTCCATACAAAATGCCAAAATTCTTAGTAGATGAAATGTATCTAAGAACTCTTTTGGCCATCTTCCAATGTGAAACTAGAGGACTTTGTATGAATTGGCTTAACCTTCCAACACTATAACTAAGATCAGGTCTAGTTATAGTTAAATAGATCAAGGAGCCAATAAGCTTTCTATATAATGTGATGTCTTCAAAGGATGCTTCATCACAACCAATAGAGGCTTTTACATGTTGTTCCATTGGTGTCTCAATGCCTTTACAATTCTTCATTCCAAATCTATCTAGGATGGATGTAGCATATTTAGATTGACAAATGAAGCTAAAATTCGATCCTCTAATAACCTCTATTTCAAGAATGAAGTCCGAGATCTACCATCTTAAACTCTTTTGCTAAAACAATTTTTACATCTCTAATTCCATCTAGATCATTACCACTCAAGATAATGCCATCTACATACAAAGGGTGTGACGCCAGCCAATATTGAAGTGAACGTTGGTGATAACGCAAAACTGCGTCAATGGCCTTAGGATAAGATTTACATGGTGCCTTATTTGTTAGGGCACCTTTGGCATTCAGTAAGGTAGTGTCCCCTTTTCGCCTATCACCGTGACCTGTGTAAGAACACAGTGTTGCGATTCATTCGTCTTTTCTTCGTTTGTGCGAATTTGCGTGTAAAAAAAAAAAATGCAGACTGTGTGACAACGTTAGAAAAATATGCAGCATGAATGGAGGTAGATTAAAATTGGGATTTAGGAGAGTAGGAGGAGTAAATCCAACACCCCGTCTTAATCTGGATCCGTGAATGCCTTGATCTTCAGACTTAGCAATGCACAAAATCTGTTGTGTGCATTAACACTGAGTGCTTTCGTGAAAATGTCTGCAACCATGTCTTGCATTCTGTAGTACGTTAAGCTCACCTCTCTATCGAGAACCTTGCCCCTGATGTAGTGATATCTTATCTCAATGTGCTTACTCCTAGAATGAAATCTAGGGTTGGCCGATAAGGCAGTAGCACTTTTGTTATCACAAAACAAAATTGTAGGGCCGTACTCATTAGAAGAGTTCTAAATCCAAAAAAGACCCTTTGTATAGATTCTTTTTATATTTTTTTTCAAATTTTTCTTACACATGGACCAATCAAAACACTCAAATCTGAAATCTACGTAACGTAACTTTTTGAGTCCACATTTTGATTCCACACTAAAAATGACATAAGTTTTTAGTAATAAGTCCAAATTTAGCGGAGTTTGGTGCATTGGAAAGCGCTCAACAAGGGCTTTCCAATGATATGTTACTAATATACTTTTGAGCTATGATAAAAAAGTTATGACAAGTCAAAAGTATTAGTGCTATAATATTTTAATAATATAAACTTGCATCTTGCACGAATTCTTAAAGGGTCTTTTTGGAGTTCAAAATTTTCCTAATGGATACAGATTGATGTCTGACAGCAAATTTCTCAACCAAAACACTTCCTTAATAGATTGAGAAGCAGCAAAATATTCTGCTTCAGTAGAAGAAAGTGCGATAGAGGTTTGCTTACGACTGTTCCACGAAATAGGACCGCCATTGAAGAAGAATGTAAATCCAGATGTGGACTTACGATGGTCTGCATCTCCTCCCCAACTTGCATCAGAATATCCACTGAACTGATGAAGATTGTCGTTGCTGACATCTCCATAGCAGATGCACTGGTCCATGGTAGTTCGAATATCTCTCACGACTCGAATAAGAGCCTTCCAATGGGTAATTCTAGGATTAGCCATGTATTGGCTGAGTGAGCTGACAACAAAAGAGATATCTGGCCTTGTATAGACCATTGTGTACATGAGAGATCCGAGTATCGATCGATACGAATATTCTCTCATCTACTCCTCTTCCTGTTTTGTTTGGGGACATTGGTCCTTTGACAAATGTAGGCCTGGATCCATTGGTGAGTGAGCTAATTTACAATTCATCAAATTGTATCTATTAAGAACATTATGAAGATATCTTTGTTGAGTGACGTAAATCAGTCGATTTGCTCTGTCTCTGTGGATTTGAATTCCAAGATAGAAGTGAGCTTTGTCCAGATCAGTCATGTCGAATTCTGAGAACAACATCTATTTTGAATCCTTGACCATATTGGCATTGTTGCTGAAGAGCAACGTATCATCAACATACAAGGTGATGATAATGAAGGATTGCTGCACTGACTTTGAATAAACGTTGCAATCAGCAGTGCTTGGTTTAAATCCTTGTTCAATGAGGAATGTGTTGATCCTTTGAAACCAAGCTCTGACAGACTATTTCAAGCCGTACAGTGCTTTATGGAGTTTACATGCATGATTCTTCATGCCTTCCAAAACGTATCCTTCGGGGTGGATCATGTAAATATCTTCTTGTATAACTCCATTCAAATAGGCTGTTTGTACATCGAATTGATGTACTTTGAGGTTGGCAGCTACAGCATAAGACGAGAGCATTTGGATCGACGAATGTTTGACGATTGGACTAAATGTCTCACTGTAGTCGACATTCGGGATCTGGGTGAATCCTCGTGTTATCAATCTAGACTTTCTTCGATCAATCGCTCCGTTGGCGTTATATTTGATCTTAAAGATCCATCTGCAATCAATAATATTGCAGCCAATAGGAGCTTCGCCTAGTGACCATGTTTGATTCTTGATCAGAGAGGAATACTCTCTGTCCATAGCTTCTCTCTAGAGATCAGAGTTTGGTTGGCTAAGTGCCTCTTCGACTGTCATCGGTTCCTGCATTGAAAGACATGCAGACTCAGGAGTATACCTTGTGGGCTGTGTGCGCACTCGGCTTGATCTTCTGGGAGGATTCGATTGATGAACCGCTCCTGAGATATGTTGCTGGGTAGCAGCAACATCTTCGTCTGATTCGCTGTCTCGAAGTGGGTCGACGATAGACATTCCTGAGCCAAAAGCTCGGATTGTCGTGTCAATGGCAGGTGATGAAGTTTTTTCTTGAGCAATATCCTTGCCTTTGAGGTCGACGTACTAATCCTCGATAAAGACTGTATCCCGGCTATACAAGATTTGCTGGGTATCAGAATCATACAACTTGTAGGTGTTATCAGATGAAGTATATCCGATCAGGATGGTCTTTAGACCTTGAAAGTCCAATTTCTTCCTTGTGTCCTTTGGGATCTGTGCATAGGCAATGCACCCAAGCACTCTTAGGTTTTTCAAAGAAGGCTTGGAACCTTTCCACACCTCGTGGGGTGTCTTGTCTGAGAGGGCTTTGGTTGAACATCTGTTCTGGATGTAAGCCGTAGTGAAGACAACTTCAGCCCAGAACCTCTTGGGCAACGATGCATGTGCTAGCATACACTTAGCAGATTCGACCAGAGTTCGGTTCTTCCTCTCAGCTAAGCCATTAGACTGAGGACTATAAGGAGTGATGAATTGCTGCTCAATGCCTTGGCTTTGGTAGTACTCCTTGAACTCGACAGAGATATATTCTCCACCGTTATCTGATCTTAGGGCCTTGATCGTCCTTCCAGTCATCTTTTCTGCACGCTCCTTGAAGGTTCTGAAGCAGTTGAAGGCTTCTGATTTTTTCTTTATGAAGTACACCATCGTTCTTCTCGAGAATTCATCAGTAAAGGTTATAAAATACTTGGCTTCCTTCAGCAAAAGATTTTTCATCGGGCCACAAATATCTGAATGTATAACATCTAGCAATCCTCTAGCAACATGCTGATGGCTTGACTTAAATGGCTTCTTAGTCTGTTTTTCAACTAGACAGTCTTGACAGACAGGTAGCTCGACTGTTTCACGAGGATAGTTGAGATCAAGAACAATAGATTGTCTAGACATTCGTTGTATAGTAGCATAATTTAAATGACCAAGTCTATAATGCCAAAGTAAACCTTTATTTGATTGAATTGAAGTACTGAGAGCCTGACTAGAGGCAGAAAAACAATGACTTAATTTATACAAGTATTGATGCCTCTTTCCGAGTGCTAGGATCTTGCTTGTCCTATCAACTACTTTACATTGATCACATTCGAATTCTACTCTGTGTCCTAGATCTGTGATCCTGCTTACAGAGAGCGACTTCGTGGATAACTTAGGTACATACAAAACTTTGGAGAGTAGCTTAGATTGATCTTTTGCAAAGCATAATCTTACAGTTCCTTTACCTTTAATAGATTGTGTGCTATTGTCGTCAAGGTGAACGGATTTCTGGGTATTGTAAGGTGTATAGGACTCGAAATAGTCAATCAGGCTAGCCATGTGCTGAGTGGCTCCGGAATCCAGGAACCAAGAACTATCGCCAGATGCTCCTTGATGGTTGGTCATGAAAGCATCATGATCCGCTTCTTGAATGGGCTGTGGAGCTTCTGCAGCTGCATTTGTCACTTGATTCGATTGCCCTTTGCTATTGTTCTTTGCTTGAAGTATTCGACGCAGTCTTGTATTTCGTGGTTGTTTCGTTTGCAGTATCTGCAGAACAACTTTTTCTTTGTCTGCGGATTCGACTGTTCCTTGTGCTGAGCTAGTTTGTAGTCTGGCTTTGATAGCTTCGGGCCTTTCTTCTTCTTCTGCTTTGTCATGCCCTTGTTGGTGTACAAGGCGTGAGAATCAGCTGAGGAACTTGAAGTTTCGTTCCTTCGTGTGTCTTCTTGCAACAACATAGTGATGACTCTCGAAAGAGTCAATTCTGGATGAGTCGTGATGATCGTCACCCAGCTGTCGTAAGAACTTGGCAAGCTTGTAAGCAGTTGCATCACTGCGTCTTGATCATCTATGACAGATCTGGCCATTTGTCTTAGTAGGTTCTTGAATTGATTAATGTGATTCGTCATCTTGAGGGAGTAGAATTTCTTCCTGAGATGTAGTTTAGAAGCTACATCTCGCACTTTGTATAGCGTGCTCACGATGTCTCAGACTTTTTTCGATGTTTGAGCCTAGGATACATGGCCGATCTGTGTATCTGTGATGTTGAGGATGATCAGTGCGAAAGCTTTTCCATCCTTCAGCTTTCATCTGGCGATTGCCGTGTCGTCCGCTTCGGGTTTCCCTTTTGTACCTGTAACAACGTCGTACAATTCTTTTGCCATTAGTACAGTCTTCATCTTAAATTTCCACAGATGGTAATTGGCTCCATCAAGCTTGTCCATAAGAGGACTGGCTTTTCCTTGGGAATCCATGTGGAAGAATTAGTCTAAGTGATAGGAGAAACTATTAGTGGCTTAAGAATGAAAATATGATACTGAAACAGAACAAGAAAACAATTACTCTATCGGCTAGTAGAGTCTTGTACTGTGGGAGTTAATCAAGCTATAAAGATTGCTCTGATACCATGTTGGGAGAGAGGGAGGAAGAATAAATGATGAACACCAACGAGAAACGAACTCGAACAGAAAATGTTCATGCGTAGCGGAATGAGTTTAATGACTCTCTCCCTAAGCATGACTACGCCTATCAGAATGAACAGAACTTTAGTGATAGAAATCACAGTCATTCTAGATTACGTAGCCAAACTTTTAAATGGATGAAGCGCTAGATGAATAATTTGTCGCGAATTGCAAGACAAATTATCTGTCGTGAATGATTCGCGAAGAGCTAGATTGTGCTCGACTGATAATTAGTCGCGAATTATTCACGAAAGACAAGTCTAAAAGTTAATCGTCTATTACCAGAAAGAGCAACAAGAAAGATCAGACAGAATGAAGAATAAGCATAGCAATATTGACAGATCTAAAACGCAGAACAAATGAACTGTGTCAAATTAAGTATATCAAGTATACAAGTCAATAATGTGGTAGAGCACAAGACTGTAGCGGACGAAAGCGCGTGCCCTACAAAGCTTATTTCTGTCTGTAATGAGGAATAAAACCTCCTTCACTTATTCTAGACTTATCTTGTTTCATCAGAATTCATCATCATGGAATACGCAGATGGTATCCAAATATATACATAATATTACAGGTGTGTAGATGCGAAAGTACAGAGTGGATGTGTTGTCTGTAGGAGATCGTGGGTGGCTACAATCATTATTCAATCTGTTAGCGCAACTGCATGGGGTGAGCGTGAAAAGGGTGCGACGTCAGCCAGTACTGAAGTGAACGTTGGTGATGACGCAAAAGTGCGTCACTCTTACGAATGGCCTTAGGATAAGATTTATAGGGTGCCTTATCTGTTAGGGCACCTTTGGCATTCAGTAAGGTAGTGTTCCCTTTTTGCCTGTCACCATGACCTGTGTAAGAACATAGTGTCGCGAGTCATTCGCCTTTTCTTCGTCTGTGCAAATTTGCGTGTAAAAGAAAGAAAATACAGACTGCGTGACAACGTTAGAAAAATATGCAACATGAATGGAGGTAGATTAAAATTGGGATTTAGGAGAGTAGGAGGAGTAAATCCAACACAATCCACCAAGAATCATTGGTGTTGCTCTTGGATGATGGTGGTTTGTTGGAAACCATCAAGGATGACTCTTCATCCTCCTCCTATGCTTCAGCAGATCCCATCTTACTAGTGAAATTCTACACACAAGATATAGACTTGTTTGAACTTAAAACTCACAAAGGTTTCTAACTTGCAGTTTTTCACTCAAATGCTGACTTCTAATCCAACAGATGGACTTGTAATCACAGCTCTATCGCTCTCTCACAAACTGGAATGAAGATAAGATGAAGTGAAAACTACTCTCAAGCAAATCTTGCCAATCTTGGCTATTTTTGGACAATAGAATGACTCTATCTCTCTCTTTCACTTTGATGTACTTTCTAGACCTGGTTTCCACTTTAAGAAGGTCTGAAATCAGCCTAGATTAATTAGTTATCATGAAACAAATTCAAAACTAATTAATGGCAATTGATTTTGGTAGCTTATCCTAGGATTTGCACCAAAAATTACATCAAACTGACACCACATGAAATTACAGTGATCCAATGAATATGGGGTTTTAAATGCTGGTTCAAAGTTGCGCACACGTGTGAATAATATGGATTTTGATCCACAAAAAGTTTGGGATCAAATCCCCTCACCAAATCCAGGATACCAGCTCGTCCTTCCAATACTAGCTTTTTGCACCAAGAACTTGCTAAAACTGGATTAGTTTCAAACACTGATCAATAGCCTTGTACTTGGCTCTGATACCATGTTAAAAGTACAGTACTAAGGACCATAAATGGATCTTTGAATGATCCACAAGGTTGATTGTGTGCTTGTTAAACAATCTATTAAATACTAGTCATCAGAAAACAAGATCTAGTTTAGCAGCTCAATAGAAAACAAGTAGAGACAATCAGAGCATTGATCAAAAACTATAATCCAAGTTCCCACGTGTGAAGATCAAGTTGTAGTACGGCCTGTAGACAAAGGTTGAAGTGTGCCAAAGCTGGGTTTCATTGGAATCAAAAGCAATCACAATACATAGAGAGAAAACTCGAGTTTCTCCTTGAGGCTCCAAAAAGTTTCTATCTCCTCACTATGGAGAATGAGAATACATAGTAAAAGACACTTCCTTTGCCAAGTTAGGTGAAAATCCAGCATGTAATAAGGAAGTAGACTCAACTTTCTTGCCCTAATGTGAAAACCCTAGTCTAGATCCAAGAGTCGTGCTTGGTAGGTGCATGGTAGGTACAAATCTCATCATAAATCATGGTCTAGATCCTACAAAGTAGGAATCACTACCAAATGGACACAACCACTCTTCTTGACTCGTGGTAACCTACTTTAGGTGTGGATTTACAAGTGGCATTTTGGCCATTCAAGTGACTAACAAAAAATATTGACAAAATGTACAATATTCTACATGGCTAGATTTGCCAATGTAGGCAATTTTTCACAAAATGTACTTGATCTATATATAGATTATCTTTGTAGAGTGATCTTGATTTTTGAGGCACATCCATGTTGTTTTCACCATTTGTGTTGCAATTTTATGCATTGAATGCTATCAATAGTTAAAGTAATTTAATTTTGTCCACTGTCCGTATTGTGACAAGTTTCATTAATTGATTAATTAATTGTTATTCTTGCTAGTTAAACACATGTTTTTTTATGTAGATCAAGATCTGATCAATAGAATTGTGAAAGATCAATAGAACTAGCATCCAACACCTCTTGTGGATCGATTAAAGATCCATTTATAGTCCTAAAATCAGTAAAATCAACATGGTATCAAAGCCAAGTACAAGAGGCTTTGTGCTTGATCAATAATCACATTAAAAATTAGTAAGTTTTGAGTTTTTGATCTAGTTTTGAGAGGGCGAGCTAGAAGTGAAGGGTAGCTTCAATAGTTTTCATTCAAAATCGATTGTTGATTGTAGGTGTACGGTTCGTACATGTGGGGCCGTGATGTATCTGTCTTTCATGTGCCTAGGTTCGAAAATTCTTGATGCATTGTCAAGATTTAGCTCCATAGTTTCTATTTCAATGATAAGATCTTGGATTGGATCATTGATGTGAATGATTGAGAGCTTGAATCAAGTCTCAAAAAGTAATTTTTTTTTTTTTCAGATTTTGATAGGGAGTGGTGAGAACTAGAAGTTTGATTGCCATAAATCAAAGATATAGGGAGTGATTTGCTAGATTTGTGAATTGATTTCATTGTCCAAGCTTTGTGCTAGATTGATTGGGCTAAGACTAGAAGCATTTAGAGTGTTAAAAATCTACCTTGAATCATTCCAAACAGTGAAATCTTTGTGAATTTCAAGAGCACATCATTCAGCATGGCATCTATGGGTGGATTCTTGCTTGAAGCCAATGATAGGCTTACATCCACAAACTTTGCCATATGGAAAGTGAGAATGGAGTTACTTTTGGTGCTCCATGATCTCTATGACATTGTCTAAGAAGAGAAAGATGAGCCTCTTGGTGGGCAAGAACAAGTTAGATACAAGAAAAAGGCTAGATTGGCCTTACATTGCCTATAGATGAATGTGAGCAATGACCTCTTGAAAGATGTGTCATCTTGTACCTCGGCCAAGGAGGCTTGGGATTCATTGAAAGGAATCTATGAATCCAACAACACTACAAGGATTTTCATACTTAGAAATCAAATACTTCAAAGCATGAAGGGAAGTGGTGATAGTGCACGAGAGTATGTGCTCAAAATAAAATCTTTGAACAAAGAATCGGCTTCCATTGGAGATAGAATCCAAGATAATGAACTTGTGCAAGTCATTCTCGATGGACTAGGTGATGAGTGCACTAATCTAGTCCAAAGTTTTGCCATCCAAGACCAATTTACTACCATTGACAAGCTCCATAGTGTGTTTGTGGCCAAGGAGAGTAGGATGGAACATCTCAAAGGCAAGGATGAGATCTTTGTCCTTGCAAGGAGGAGATGAGAAGGCCAACTTCTCATTCAAATGCAAAAAGAAGACTAATCCATACAAGATGAACCAAGGCAAGGAGGCCGAGGACAAGTATGGAGCTTCAAGTTCCAAAGGCAAGATCAAGAAGGACAAGTCCAAGCTCAAATGTTTCTTTTGTGGCAACAAGGGACATTTTGCTTCCGAGTGTTTAAAACATTCTATATATGATAAAATTTCTAGTCGGAACAATGCCTAGAGATTTACTAAGCAAAAGAATTCGAGGCCGCCGTGCTTCTTAAAGAGTTCTTTGAACGGTACGTCCAAGTATCGACAAGTGTATTTAGTGCTTGAGGAGGAGGAGGATGATTGCAACTCATCCTTGATGGCATCTACAACACCAACATCAAGCAAGGACAACTCCAAGGATATATGGTAGATTGATAGTTATGCTAGCTCCTAGATTTCTCATCAAAAGGAATATTTTTCTACCTTACTCTCATATAATGGCTCTAAAAAGTTCATATTCACTGCAAGTGACCAAGAGTGTAAGATATATGGCATAGGATCTATTCCATTGTGCCTTGGATTTTAAAAAAGAATAGATCTTGATAATGTTCTTCATGAACCATCCATCACAAAAAATTTGTTGAATGTTGGACAACTCATGGATAGTGGATTGGCTAAAAGCGTGGTTTGGTGGTACAACATGGACTTTCAAGGACACTACTTTTTTTGGGTAGAAATGCACTTTTGTATTATTATACACTATTTTTAACTTCAATAAAATTGACGACAAACTTGCCCATATAGTCTCGCAAGACATCGTTCATGAGCATCATGAACGTGGCTGGGGCATTGGTTAACCCAAATGACATAACCAAAAACTCATAATGACCGAAATGGGTTCAAAAGGCCGTCTTCATCTCGAATCCGTATTTGATGGTATCCACTTTTGAGATCTATCTTACTGAAAATGGTTGCACCTTGAAATGCATCCAGTAGATCATCAATCTTGGGCATCGGATACCTGTGCTTTACAGTGATCTTATTCAATCCTCTGTAATCTATACACATCCGAAAACTGCCATCCTTTTTTTTGACAAGTAAAATAGGAGAGGCGAAAGGTGAATAACTAGGATGGATGTACACCAGCTTGAGATACTCCTCCAACATCTTTCTGACTTCCTCTTTCTCTTTTAGGCTCATCCTATAAGGAGGCCTACATACCAGACTTGCCCCTGGAACGAGCTCAATACGATGAGCAACGTTCCGACTAGGCGGCAATCCCTCTGACATATTACTAATTAGCACGTGTTTAAACTGAGTGCGGATGGACTTCTCCAACTCACTTGTTGGGTCACATCTAGGCTGTAATGAAAATGCATGTGCACTAGGAGATACAAAAGTAAATGAAGCTTCTTGTGGGTTATTAGTGAGTGTGCTTATCTGATTATTATCAACATAAGAATCAAAATTGGAATCAACATTCACATAACACAACCACAAATATTGAATCTCCATTCTCTTTATTTGCATATAGGTAACAAGAGGAGCCTCAACAGATGGTCTCTCTCCCTTTAAGACATGAGACATACCCTCATGCCCAAACTTATACACATGTGACTTAAAATCTATAATGGGCTGTTTACTTGCATGTCACCGCTTACCAAGTACAATATCAAACTTAGCTAGTTCAATAATTTCAAAATCTAACTTCTCGGTATACGTTTGAATAGACAAAGATGTCCGAGAGATTCTTTCATCCCAAACCTCTTACCATTTGGCATCTCAACAGTATACCGGTAATCAGATGGAACAGTAGCTAAGTGAAACTTCCTCACCACACGAGAATTGATAATATTATGCGAGGAACTGGTATCAAACAAGACGAGCACGTCATGACCTTCCAGCTTTCCTCTCATGCATATCAGTTCACTATCTGAAAACTGATAAGCTTCACGCGCCATGGTAGACAAATAACAAAGTGGTGCCTCTGGAACAAGCTTCCGCATCGAAATAGTCATGACACGACGAGTGTCCTCTGTGAAAATTGTCAACATTTCCTAGCTAGTTTGAGGCCTAAATTGGCTAAAATTGTAAATAGTTTTGGTTCTGGAGTTTTGCACGTGTGAACCAGGCCACAATGTTTTTATTTACTGTATTTTTTCAGTATGATGAAGTGTCAAACTTCATACCCTTCAAAATGAGACCATTTTGATGTATTTTGGTCATATAAGCCATTTTTAGCTATTTTTCCTATATAGGGAATATCTAGGGTCAAGTACCTTCTAGAGAGAGGAGAGAGAGTCATCTTCCTCATCCATAAATAGTAGGGAAGTCGTGGAGAACAGGTTGGAGAAACCTTTTGTATGCTTCATTGAGATCAATAGATCATTGTCATTGTTTCTTCCTCCATTGAGAGCATTGTTGTGTGTATTGTCTTCAAGCTATTGTGTATGATCTTAGGTGCTTTCCAAAAGTGGTAGGCTGATGTATTATGGACTGTATAATGCTATTTTGGGCCGCACTTGATGTTTATGAAAGTTTCCATTTGTGGTAAATGCTTTTTGATCAAGTTCTTTGCATTCTAGGTAGCATAGAATGTGTTGCCAATTCCTAGCTTATGTAGTTTGGAGTGCAAGCATTCAAGCCAATGATCTTGGAGTTTAGATCCACTTAGGATCTGTATTTTTCACATGGTATCAGAGCTGGTTGGCTTTTATTTATAGTAAGTATTCCATTTTTGGTGATATTTGGATGTTTGATCAAGTTCTAGCATGATTTTGCATTGCTTTGTTGATCAAATCTTACTAACCTTTGTTTTGTGAGTTGAACTTGTGGATCAAAAGCATATTTCAGGTCTATTGAAGATCAGAGGCTGAAAAGAAACTATTTTGGATCAGATCATAACACCTAATCATTTGTGATTGTGAGGCTTGTGCATATTCAATACTAACAATGTTCTTTTCAATCCTATTGTTGACAATCTCCATTCTTGGATGAACACTCTCCTTAAGTGGATGAAACTTCTCCTTAAGTGGATGACAAATGCTCTTTTGAGTGAGTTGTAATTCTCCTAAAGGCTGAGCAAAGCTCCCATTTGGATGAAAGATCCCCTTTTTTGGGTGAACATATTGTAAGCTCCATTGTGAAGAGCATATTGTAAAGATTGTCATCAATTTTGGCATAAATTTTGGTGTACTTTGTTGAGCATGTAAGTAACTCTCCTTATGTAATTTGATTGGAGCATTTGCTGGAAGGTGTTAACCATTATGCAAGTGTGTTTTCAGGTTCTTAACAGGTTGAGGAACATTCTCATGTGAAGTGATCTTAGATCTACATCTAAACACCAAGATTTGACAAGATAGTGAAGCTAGTCTTGTGATTCACTAAGTGTGCTCATTCATTCACCTCTAAATCTTGTATTTATCACTTGCTGGAGTTTATAAACTTTTAGAAGTGTGGTTTACATGTGGTTTTACAGGTTGAATCAATATCTTAGTGTGTTGATCATATGTTGATCAAGTTTGTTCATTACTAGGTAATCTTGGCATCCTAGTTTTGGGTATTTTCTAAGAATGCAAGTAACTCTTCACACCATAACTTGATTTGGTCACTTGCTGGAAAGTTTGAGAGCTTAAGCAAGAGTGTGTTCAGGTTGGTTTGATTTTGTAATCCATTCTTAGTGTGTGCAAAGTGTTGCATGTGTTTCAATCTTCCTTTCTATGCTTGGAAACCATCTAGGTTCAAGATAGAAGTGTTTTAGGGTCCTAAATCTTCATAGATCTCTTTATCTATCATTTGTTGAGAGATAAGTGAGTGCTAAGTGCTTTAGGACAGAACCTAAAAGTTGAAGAAACATTAGAATCATGGCTTCCAATGGTGGGATCATGCTAGAGTCTAGTGAAAGGTTGAGTTCATCAAACTACTCTACTTGGAAAGTGAGGATGGAGTCCTTACTTGAGTTGAATGAACTCATGGACATAGTTGCAGAAATTGAAGAGAGACCTCTCACACTTCAAGAGCAACAAAGGTTTGATAAGAAGGCCAAAAGGGCTCTTCATATCATTAAAATGAATGTTACAAATGAACTTCTCAAGGAAGTTGAAAAGTGTCAAAGTGCAAGTGAGGCATGGAATGCCTTAAAGAAGCTCTTTGAATCAAAGTCCACATCTAGGGTATTGACCCTAAGGAGACAAATATTTTCTAGTAGGCAAAGAGAGGGTGAAAGTGCTCATGCATTTATCTTGAGAGTTAAGTCCCTAAGTGATGATTTAGCATGCATTGATGAGAACATAAAAGATGGTGAAATAGTCCAAGTTATGTTGAATGGTTTGCTAAATGAACATGCTAACCTTGTGCAAAGTTTTGCCATTCAAAGAGTCTTGCCAAGTGTGGTTGACTTGCAAGAAATCTTATTGGCTGAAGAACATAGGTTGCAATCAAAGCTTGATGGTGCATCCTTGCAAGGTGGAGGTGAAGAGGCTTTCTTCACAAAAGGCAAATTCAAGGGCAAAGGTAAAGGCAAAGGGAAATGGTCCAAAGGTGGTAACTTTGATCATGATAATCACTCTTCCTCTTCCTCTTCTACTAAGAACAATAAGTCAAAGTTCAAGTGCTTTTATTGTGGGATAAAAGGTCATTTTTGCAAATGAATGTTATAAGAAGAAAAGAGAGCAAGGAGAGAGGCAAGGAAATCTTACAATAGATGAGGAAGAACATAACACATGTGAATCACTTGTTATGACTTCAAGTTTGTTAGCCAACATAGATGATAATGATCCTTGGTGGATTGATAGTGGAGCCTCATCTCACATGACAAGACATAAGGAATACTTTACATCCTTATTGTCTTATGAGGGAGAAGGTAACATCATCTACACTGCAAATGATGGTCAATGTGACATCAAAGGCATAGGCACTATTCCTATTTCCCTTTCAACAAATAGGAAAGCAAATCTTGAAAATGTTTTGTACATTCCTTCAATCACTAAGAATTTGCTTAGTGTAAGTCAAATGATTGACAAAGGACTTGATGTGGAGTTCATTGGAGATGCATGTTTGATAAGTAAATGTGGATCCTTGATTGCTCAAGGTAGGAGGCATGGTAAACTTTTCAAGCTTGATGCATGTGTGATCTCTAATCATGAAGGATGTATGGCTAGGGAGCAATTGACAAACCAAGAAGTTTGGCACAAGAGGTTGGGCCATCCCAACTTCAAATCTTTGGAGGTAATGACAAAGAAAGAGCTTGTTCTTGGTCTCCCTAAAAGTCTTGTTGCAAACAATAGTGTTTGTGAACATTGTGCCTTGTCCAAATCTCATAGACTTGCTTATTCTAGATCTACTTCTAGATCTAAAGAAGCTTTTCAACTTGTGCATTCTGATATTCATTCTTCTAGTACAACTAGCAATGGTGGGGCAAAGATGTATGCAACTTTCATTGATGACTTTAGTAGGTATACTTGGATCTATCTTCTTAAAAGTAAGGATGAAGTGTTTGCTGCATTTGTCAAGTTCAAGAATGAAATGGAAAACCAATTCAATACAAAGATCAAATGCTTAAGATCTGATAATGGAGGGGAATACACCTCAAATAGGTTCAAAGACTTTTGTATAGCACATGGGATTAAGAGGGAGATGTCTAGTCCTAGGACTCCACAACAGAATGGAGTGGCCGAGAGGAAGAATAGAACCCTTTGTGAATGTGCCAAGGCAATGAGACTACATGCTAATCTTGCTAAGTCTTTTTGGGGGGAAGCTTTAGCATGTGCTAACTATCTATGTAATAGATGGACAAGTGCTTCCTTGGATGGTAAAACTCCTCATGAGGTTCTTTATGGTAGAAGGCCGAGTGTCAAGCATTGTAGGATCTTTGGATGTACATGTTTTGTCAATATCACACTTGATGATAGAACTAAAGAAGATCCTTCATCAAAGAAGGGTGTGTTTGTTGGCTATAGTGAAGTAAGCAAGGCTTACAAAGTGTACATTCCTTCTACAAAGAAAGTTGTCATAAGTAGGGATGTCATCTTTCATGAAGAGAATGTTTCCAATGTTGTTGATGTTGATGTTGATGTGCCTACTAATCATCATGATGTGCAAGATGTCTTGGATGAAGATGGAGATGCCACTCCAAAGCAAACTTCAAGGAAGACTCAAAGGCAAAGGGCTAAGCCATCAAGGCTAACCTATGATGAAAAAGAAAAGCAAGTGGTGGACAACTCTAACTTTGCTTTTCTTACCTCTTTTGATGAACCAACTTGTGTAGGTGAAGCAATTCAAAAGAAGGAATGGATCCAAGCCATGGATCATGAGCATCAAGCACTCATCAAAAGCAACACATGGAGGTTGGTAAAGCTTCCAAAGGACAAGAAGGCAATTGGTTGTAAGTGGATCTTCAAGATCAAGACAAATCAAGATGGATCAATCAACAAGTACAAGGCAAGGTTGGTGGCAAAGGGGTATGCTCAAGAATATGGTATTGACTATGATGAGACCTTTGCACCCGTGGCAAAGATGGTAACTATTCGAATCCTAATCTCTCTTGCAACTTTTTATGATTGGGATATGTGGCAAATGGATGTTACTAATGCCTTCTTGAATGGTGATCTTGAAGAAGATATTTACATGGAGCAACCCGAGGGCTATGTTTCACATGATGAGCCTAATCATGTGTGCTATCTCCAAAAGAGTTTGTATGGGCTAAAGCAAGCACCAAGGAGTTGGTATGCTAAGCTCAATTCCTTCTTACTTTCTCAAAACTTTGTTATGAGTGAGTATGATCATTCTCTCTACTTTAGATTGAATGAAAATGATATCACTTTACTTTTGATCTATGTTGATGACATTATCTTAAGTGGTGGTAACAATCTAGATATAGATGAAATCAAGATGGCACTCAAAAGAGAGTTTGAAATTCAAGATCTTGGTAAACTTCATTATATCTTAGGAATAGAGATTATTAGAACTTCTAAATCTACATTCATATGTCAAGAAAAGTATGTTAACTCTATTCTAAAAAGGTTTCATATGGAAGATTGTAAAGTTGTTTCTACTCCTATGGAATCAAATATAAAGCTAACTACAAGAAGTAATGAAAGATCCTTCAAGGACATTACTCTCTATAGAAAGCTAATAGGATCTCTTATATGGTTAACCATCACAAGACCTGATCTAAGCTTTGTGGTTGGTAAACTAAGTCAATCTATGCAAGATCCTAGTGAGGCTCATTGGAAGCTAGGAAAGAGAGTACTTAGATACATCTTGGGATCTAGAGATTTTGGCATCTTGTATGGAGGTACTACACCTAACCTTTGTGGATTTTCAGATTCAGATTTTGCAGGTGATCAAATGGATAGGAAGTCAACAAGTGCCTTTGCAATCTATCTTGGAGATGGAGTGGTCTCATGGCTATCAAAGAAGCAACCAACTATCTCTCTATCTTCCACCGAAGCCGAGTACAAGGCATTAACAACATGCACCAAGGAGATTCTTTGGATCAAGAGGATGTTATTGGATCTTCACTTGCTGGAACCAGAGAAGACTCCAATCATACTTTGTGATAACCTTTCAGCCCAAAGCTTGGCAAGCAATCCTGTTTTTAATGCAAGGAGCAAGCACATTGAGATTGCTCACCATTTTGTGAGAGATCAAGTCATTGCCAAAGAGGTGGAGCTTCAACATGTCTCTTCAAAGGAGTGTGTGGCTGATATCTTCACCAAACCATTGGGAAAGGACCTATATTTAATGCATAGATCTAATCTTGGAATGTGCTCAAAGACTATGTTGAAACTAGCATCCAATGTTGAAGAGGGAGTGTGAAAATTGTCAACATTTCCTAGCTAGTTTGAGGCCTAAATTGGCTAAAATTGTAAATAGTTTTGGTTCTGGAGTTTCGCACTTGTGAACCAGGCCACAATGTTTTTATTTACTGTATTTTTTCAGTATGATGAAGTGTCAAACTTCATACCCTTCAAAATGAGACCATTTTGATGTATTTTGGTCATATAAGCCATTTTTAGCTATTTTTCCTATATAGGGAATATCTAGGGTCAAGTAACTTCTAGAGAGAGGAGAGAGAGTCATCTTCCTCATCCATAAATAGTAGGGAAGTCGTGGAGAACAGGTTGGAGAAACCTTTTGTATGCTTCATTGAGATCAATAGATCATTGTCATTGTTTCTTCCTCCATTGAGAGCATTGTTGTGTGTATTGTCTTCAAGCTATTGTGTATGATCTTAGGTGCTTTCCAAAAGTGGTAGGCTGATGTATTATGGACTGTATAATGCTATTTTGGGCCGCACTTGATGTTTATGAAAGTTTCCATTTGTGGTAAATGCTTTTTGATCAAGTTCTTTGCATTCTAGGTAGCATAGAATGTGTTGCCAATTCCTAGCTTATGTAGTTTGGAGTGCAAGCATTCAAGCCAATGATCTTGGAGTTTAGATCCACTTAGGATCTGTATTTTTCACATCCTCATCATTACTTACCAACAAGTCATCCAAAATTTCCTCATTCTTGCCCTCATCTTGATGTTGCATAGCATGGAGCTTCTTGTCCGTACGTCGAGGACAATCTTTGAAAATATGCTTGCCAAGATAGAAAAATCATAATCCGTCCTTCTTGGCCTTTTCCTTTTGCTCAGGACTAAGGGGAGATTTGTCGTAAGCACAAGAGCCATAGGAGATTCCGTCTTGCGCTTCAAAGTCTGTTGCATCTGGATAGGATTCTTCTGCGAAAAGCCTTTCTGACCAGCTTGGCCATACTTTTTGCAAACCCTTCTTCTGAGGCCAGCTTGGCACTCCAGATTCAGCCTTGGTGTGCACATTACCTTCAAAGTTGAGAGCTGTAGCAACTGCCTCTTCTAAGGTCTTGCACCCTTCATTAAGCACTGAAGGCCTCAACTCTTCACGAAGGCCAAATATGAGCTTATGGACTACTAGCCACTCAGGAATCTCTTCTAGAATCTTGATAAGCATCTCACGATACTTATCGGCATATTCTTGCACCATGTACTGCCTCTGACGATGCAAACACATGCTCATGTGGAGGAATGAACTGAGCTCTAAAAGCTTGCTTAAACTCAATCCAGGTTGATGGAGCCTGATTAAACTTCAACAACTTGCGCCACCACCTGTCAACAAAATCAGTGAAATGGTAAGTAGCTTTGCGGCCCACCAACCCTCATCAGTTGGGGACCCCTTCAAATCAAAATATTACTTCCACTTATGATCTACGATATCAGTATTGTGTTGGGGAGTGTTTCTTGCAAAACGGGTAGGCTTAATATATTTGTCTTCTGAGTAGGGTGGAGGTTGTGAAAGATTTCAGATCCTTAAGATTCAATCTACTTGAATGATCTTTGGTTAGAAAGAGAAATACACTACCAATTTCACCAATGTAGAAAAATCAGCATCTACACACAATTTGAGATGCAAACACTAATAGAACTTGATCAAACTTGAATGAAATGATTATTTACTGTTTTTGTCCGTACAAAACCAGCAACTACTATATTTCACACGTGTGGATCCAAAAATAACAAATATAGATCATTCTACACATAGAATTGCAAGCAATCACCAAGATAGTGCACCAATGGATAGTAGAACCCAAGAGAACCATGTATAAGCATGAAATGTGATAGAGAAGAGAGAAGATGACTCTCTCCATGAGTTACATCCTTTTATAGCAGGTCCAAATCCTATTTGGCCACTTGGCTTTCCCACCAAAATGCTAACCCTATTAATTTTGGGTCTAGATTAATGTACCCAACTTATTCAAATTGAATCTACTCAAACTCGCATTCTATCTTTTCCACACTTTCAAAAAGTATTTATTTAAATGAAATTTAGACTAATAAACTTTGAAAAGTCAACTTCTAAGTCTAAAACAAGTTTTGGCCTCAATATGCCAAATATGGAAATATTGCAAAATGTGATGAAACTAGTTGAATCTTTCACAGAGGTAACACGAGACGAACAGTAGAAGCCGGATAAGACGGAGCATATTGTGAGGAAGACGCATAACCACCAGCTACCATCATCGCTTGCATCTCTGCGACGGTCTTTTCCACGCTGTCCATGCGAGCTTGCACAGAAGGGAAAGTACCAGCAGATGAACGAGCAGCCACTGTAGGTGGATTACGGTCAGGGCTAAGCACAAGACTGGGTGGTGGTGATGGGAGAGCAGCGTGTGGGCTAAGTGGAATATCAACTCTATCATCTTCCATTCGTGAAAAAAATACAAAAAGGACCAAGAGTGGATCCTAATATGATCCTCAAGAGGGATTGGTTGTTAGATTACTTGATCTATCAATCTACTTGAGATTAAGATCAATCTAGATCAATTCTAGACACAAAATTCTAACAAGAACAATCATTAATTGAAGGTAGGTGTACTTTCTGGTTTCACACATGTGAAATATTGTCTGAGTACGGACTCCAACCTGAAAATCAAGTACACATTGATAGAACCTCAAAACAATCAAATAAAATATAGACAAATGGAGAGAATCACTCAAAATTGCTTCCAAAACCAAGATTGGTGTCTCACACTGATTATGGCCAAATGTGGCTATATATATACAATAAGTGAGAGCTCGTGGTACTGATCATCCCTTTCATCCCACATGTGTGAAAGTGCTTTGTCATACGATGATTCATCATGCAAAACTGACACTTGGACAAAACCTTCTATTTTGAGCACTTTTGGTCCATTTTCCTTCTATATGGAGATCTACTTGAAAATCTTTTAGAAGTCAAAATTTGTCTACTTCAGCTTATTCCACACATGTGAGCTGTCCTCTACACATGGGATGTGACACCTAACCAAAGGATGTGGCTCATGCAAGCAATAGATTGATGCCATGTGTCATATGTCTAGAAAACTAGTTTTTGGCCTTTTTAGCCACTAGAACTTGAATTAAATCATATGTACAACCTATATGATTATGGCACATGACAAGTACACTATTTTTACACGTGGTAACAGGCTCAACACATGTGTCTTTATCTATATACAAGATTTTTGGCCTCTACCAAGCTTATTTTTGCATTTTTCACACTCCTCAAAAATCTAGCTTGATGGAAAACATGATGATCTTGAACTTGACTCCATGGACTGAATTGGTCTTTGCTGGTTCAAAAGGTGTGAAGATCAGCCAATGAGCTTGATGTTGATCTGACATCACCATATCCATGATAGTGCTTCTTTGATGTTGACATCTTTGATGAACTTGAGAGCTTTGCACCATCCTAGCATCTTTGAAATTGATTCCTTCCAAATTTCATGTAGATGCTCGAATTTGAGGCTTGCTCCTTCTTCATGTGCATGCTCCTCCATGAGAAAATAAAGATTTCTTCTTGACTTATTAGGATCACAAAGATCTGACATCATGTTACCATGATCTAGAGAATTAGACTTATCCAAATTAGCAAGACTATGCATGCTATAATAACAAAGTGTTTGCATCATATCTTCATGCTTGTTTACCATGCTAATCTCAGATCCAATGAGGCTAAATACTTCATTACGGAGATAAGTGTCTTTAGAAGATGATTCACTTACTCTCATAAAGATTTTACAATTTGCCTCAATACAAATTTTCAAACTATGAGTGAACAGATCACTTTTACTCTTACATGACTCAAGAGCATACATTTGTTGAAATAACCATTTGCTTTCTAATTGATTTAAAATCAATTTCAACCTTTTAAGAACATCATCTATGTTCTCAAGAGAGACTTCATACTCAACTAGTATGGCTTTACTCCAATTTGGAGATGCAATGATCTCACTAAAGCAAATTGATTTATCAAATGACATAAGAGAAGTAAGTATGAGATATGCTCCTCTTTTCCTTGAAATGTGAGCCACATGGAATCAACCATATTTCTTGAGTTTCTTTTTGGAATCACAACTTGAGAAGGTCTCTCCTCCTCAATCCTTGGCACACTTGAACCTTGAGAAGGACTCTCCTCCTCAATCCTTGGCACACTTGAACCTTGAGATGACTCCTTAAGATCTTCTTCATGATGCTCCTTCTTGATGGAAATCCGAGACCTCCATGTCTCATAATGATCACAACAACTATGACCATTTAATATGCACTTCCTATGATTATCAAGATTACTTATGCCAGAAACATAAGTCCAAAAATCACCACAACTTGACATGATTTTTCTAATATTGAAATCAAAAGGCATTTCCATCTCATTGAATGGGCCAGATCAGGTACTGTATGGAATTTCAGGTGCTGGCACGTGTGAAATCTGCCCATTTTTAGATTGGTGGTTCTCTCTCATCTCATATCCAAATCTCAAGCGAATTAGCCCACTAGAAAGCTAGAAATGTGTAGAATCTGATGCAATTTGTATCATGACAGTTTGATAAGCCAATCAGAAGTTATAAGCTTTTGAAGAGTCATAGGTAGGGCGCTAGACCTGTGGCAAATCGTGTGTACATGTCATTTATTGCTTGAATGATCACAAAAATTCATCCAGAAGCTACACAATCTCATCTATATGTGATTTAGACAAAACTTATAGGTTCTAGGCAAATTGTTTCATACAAATAGATTGTATTTGAGTCAGTTTGACTTTTTTAAAATATTTCACATGTGTGAAATTCAGAGAACCATAACTTTTGTCATACTTCATCTTTTTTGATGATTCAAATCTTGTTTTAGAGAGATTGTCAAGCTAGTGAGATCTATCTCACAGTTTTTTGCTAAGTCTTACATAGGATTTGGTTCTGTACCCTTGATTGGTTCCTATAGTGAGAAGATAAGCAATTCTTTCATCCATCTTTTTTGATTTCCATCATTCTTTATGACTTCAATGAGTGTCTTTCTATTAGAAGCAAGTGAAAGATTGTCAACCTCCAATTACTCAATTTGGAAGGTTAGAATGGAATCTGTCTTATTACAAGATGTGATGGACATTGTACTTGGCATTGAAGAAGAACCACAAATTCCTCAAGAAATTCCAAAGTACAAAAAGAGAGCCAGGATGGCTCTATATTATATTAAGATGAATGTATCAAATGACATCTTAAGAGAAATTGGTGCTTGTACTAATGCCAAAGATGCTTGGGATACTCTCAAGTCTATCTATGAGGCAAAAAATACTTATAGACTTCTAACACTAAGAAACCAAATTTTTCAAAGTGTACAGAGAAGTGATGAATGTGCTTCAGCTTATGTAATGAGAGTTAAAGACCTCCATAGAGAATTGCCATGCATAGGAGACTCCATCAACCAAAATGAACTTGTTCAAGTCATACTTAATGGGTTAAAGGAGGAATATGAAAACCTTGTTCAGAGTTATGCCATTAAGGAGGAGCTACCAAATTTGGAAGCATTCCAAAGTGTGCTCATTTCTGAAGAATCAAGACAAGAGTATAAACTCTTGAAAATGGAGAGACTATCTCTCAACATTGATGGTAAAGCTCTCTTTACCAAAGACAAGCACAAGACAAGAAGTAAGAATCAACACCAATTCTCTTCAAGCAAGAACAATCTTATTTCCAAGGAGAAAGGAGATGAGGATGAGTCCTCTCAAGCTTCCACATCCAAGAAGAAGAAGAAAAACATCAAGTGTTTCTTTTGTGGCAAGAAGGGGCATTATGCCACCAATTGCTTCAAGAAGAAGAGTCAATTCAAGCAAGCCAACATTTCTAATAAAGAGAAGGAAGATGCTCATGCAAGTGATGAAGAGGGATCTCTTATGGTCTCGAGTTTTTCTTCATCACCTTTCAAGAAGGATATATAGGATCAAATTCACAACCAATTCCAGGAGATAATCCTAACAATTGAAATCTCTCATGCTTCTTTAGTGTCACTCAAAATTTCATATTGTATCCATCATGGACAAACAGAATTTATCATCCCAATACAGTAGAATGTATCCTAACCCAAAAGAACCATAGAATATCATATTGTCCTAGATATCCAATATCTATTCTAGAATCGGTACAAAGAACTTAATTTTTTTAACAAAATAGAACTCTTTTGGTTGTTACTGTCATTATAGAGAAATACTCTATAACTGAAATGAATACAAATCACTATATTTGTGTATGGAACACCTTCTATCTGCATTACTTTGCAGGATCCAAATCCAATTGCAAAACAAAGATGGTTCCATAAATGGATTATCAGTCTTGCCACTACTTTTCTCTTAGAATCTTCAAATTCTCGAAATTCTAATTCACAATGGGGAAAAGGAATCCAAATTCCCAGAGGCAGTCTTCTTAAATAATTCCCAATTTTATTCTCACTTGCAATTAGTTATACTTCAGGAATTGAACGTAAATTAAATAATTGGATCCTTAAGACCAGCAATCATCTACATATCAGACCTCCTCTTTTTTTCCCCCTTCCAAAAATGGTTCAAGTCAACAAAACCCCAAATTTGTACTAGGAAAAAATTCAATTTGGTATTGCTAACTTTAGCAGTAATCACCCTGACAGTTTTGATTTGTTTATTAAGTACCACACTTAATCCCTAGCAAATCCCCTTATAGACCAGCATAGAATTGTTCTACTAGATTTATCTTATTCTTGGTCCTTATTGATCTTCAGAACAAGAAATGCTTCTTAATTGACAGATTCACAATATCTTCAACTAAAAGTGAAGGTTACAGTGATCTTAACAATCAACTGATTTCAACTCAATAAGATCATTCACTTTATAAGTCATTTCTGTTTGATCAACAACCAAAGAATTGGAACAAGTCCATGGTTTCTTCAACTAGGATTTTCAAATTCCATTCAATATGGACCTAAATTGTGAAAATCGACCAAACATCGACTTGACAATTTCACAATTACCATCTCATATTGGGAAGAATTTTGAAACATCCAGCATGCATCCAATATGACATGTAGTGAAATTGCCAACAAACTGGGAAATTAGCACTGGGATTCACAAAATCAGTTCGAAATAGACCAACTGTGAAAATCGATTATGAAGATCGATTTATCAAGTTCACAGGCACTGTCACATATCAAAATTTGACATGCATTAACTTTTTCGAAAAAAACGAAAAAATTCTCGTAATTAGCCTAGCCCCTAGGAAATCTGCTTTTTGGTCTAGAATTGCCAAAAATAGCTTCATGCAAGAAATCTTATGATCAATCTACTGATTACGCATGCAACATGCATCCATGCATGCATACAGGTCAATCGATACATTTTCATCAACAGACAAGCACTACACTGAGTTACAAGCATGCATGCATTAAAACATTTCAAAATTTTTGTAAATTTTAGTTAAAAAATTGCCAAACTTCCGACAGCCATAACTTTCTCTACAGGACACCAAATTGGTCGTTGTACAGTGGGTCTACAAGGCACTTGCCACATCACCCTACACCCCTGGCTTCGCATGTGCGAGCAATAAATGCATGAAAAACAGGTAGGAGGGCGCACTTTTGTGGAGAGGAATCTTCAAAAAACACATCCCAGCCCAAAAAGCCTTGGATCAGAGGTTACAAGCACTCTACTAAGGCTCATTAGAGAGGCATAGAAGCTTCTAACAGGTCCAACAAGCAATCATAAGCTCAGATCATGCAAATAATGCATTTTTGGCCTCCTTCAACAAGCAAAACTTCAACATGATAAAGTATAATGCTCACCTATTCAAATTGGATGCATGATGGCTCAAAACAGACGCAATCCATCATATCTTTAAGCTTGTAACAAGAACCAACAGGTTTAGACCCCCAATTGAGAGGTATTCATGCTCAAAAATCATCAAAAATACACTAATTTTTGGTGTTTTGAGCTCCCTAATGGTGTCTAATCCCTTCCAAACTTCATGAAAGCTTAGGGACAGCTTCATTACATCTCTGAAAACGTTCAAACCAAGTCTTGGCTGAGAATTTTGAGATCTACCCCAAAATTAGTCCAAAAAACATAAAAAAACCTTGGTTTTTGACCAATTTTGACCAAAATTTGTGGGAAAAAATCACAAATTCGTGCAATCAATCCAAATCAATATAAATCCATTGCATGCAAGCACCAAAAGTTCTGAATCTAGTCAAACATGGTTTCTATAGCCCATTTATGGTCCAAAAACCCCAATTTTTGGTCTAAAATCACTATCTAATCAACCTTTTGACTATTCCAACATCATGCAATCATTGGATCCAATCAATAATGACTATAAAAAAGCAAATTAAATATGGAAAACGTACTACACCAGTACCTATGATCAATTTCAAGCAAAAAACTTCAATTCTAGGTGAAAAATCCACTAAAATTATCAAAAATCCTTTGATTTCTAACAAAAACTATGGAGAAACCCCATAATTATGTTCTTTAGGCTGAAAGTACACCAAATTCAGAGAAGCCACCTACTTGGAGATCAATTCCACCACCTGGAAGTAACATGCAAGGAGAAATCCACAAAAACTGAGAAAATACAAGAAGTAGCTCCACCTTCTGATTGATGCAAATCCATAGCTCTGATACCAATTTAAGAATCACCAAATGAAGATCTGACTAGATCATGTTGCAAAACAACCAAAAGGACACCTGTGGAGCAAAACCACCCATCCAAACCTAGATCCCTCCTGGAGTTTCCTCCTGGACCTAGCCCCCAAGCCATAGTGAAGAACCTACGAGAGAGGAGGAGAAACATGCTCAAGAAATTGAATTTTCAATAGGAGGATGGGCGAGTTTCCAATGGACATATTCCTCATGAGAGAGAGAATATTCTCCCTAGGATTCCCATGCAACCTATATTGAGCTATTAACCTCCTATTCTTGCATTAAAGCAGTCATTCACTATGCATGTGCTCCTATGTCCAATTATAGGTCTGGGCCCTCATATGATTATTAATTACTTTACAGACCAAGCCCGGAATGACAAGGCATAACCAATAACCATATACACCTGGAGTGACCGGCTACTCCGATTCCCTTATACAGGACATGGACATAACAGGGCCCCCCTCAAAAACCTGCTGATTCCTGATCGTCGAAATCTTCCACAAGACCGCTAGCTTGCACACATGCCAGAATGTAAGAGTAGAAGAATCTGTCAGCAAGGAGTCCCCAAGCAGAATGGTGCCAGTGTCCAGAGAGAAAGTGAGACCCCACCGCAACTCACATATTCTCAAGAGTGCGAGCTTTTGCTCGCATTGGAAATCTCGCAAGAAGATCTCGCCTCTTTACTGCATGCAGAACATTCCTATATAATCCAAAGGCTCTATTTGAGTTGATCCACTCGGATGTACACTTTGAAAATACAAAGACAAATGGAGGATGGGAAAAGTTCCTATTTGTCAACCACAAGTTTGTGAGACCATCCAGTGCTACAGTGTAAATAATCCCAAGATGCAATCTTTGTTGGCTTGCTATGCTTGAGCCGAAACATAAAATATAGTGATACCTTCCTTGAGATGAGAGTGGTATTAGAAACTAACTATTTATTTTTTACTATTTTTTCTCAAGTAGAATTTGACTTGCTTTGTGAATTCCCCTTTTCAAAGACTTTTGTGTAATGAGAAAATCCAAAAAATTGTGTGGATTTGTTATTTCAAGCAATTTGTATTTTTTTTCCAATGGCATAATTATTGCTTCAATGAGAAGATACATAGGAGGCAGAGAAATCAGGAAGGAAAAGAGTGATAGAGGGCAGAGAAATGAGTGAGAAGAGCCATAGGTGGACAAGAGAGCGAGAGAGAATGATGAGGACTCTATGTAGGTGATTGCCTACCTTTAACTCTATCACGTCCAAACATAGGGAGGGAAGGAGATATAGAATTTAAAAATGTCATTTTTCTTAATGTGATTTCATCATATGAATATGTGCTCATAAAAATAGAAACCCTCTCTAATATGGATGGAGAAATGCATTCAAACATCCTAGGTGTTCCCCATTTAGAGGACCTCGTTCCTTAGTGGACATTCCCATTGTTCGGATATTTTGTAGCAACAAGAAACATTCATTTTTTAGGCCACAGCTATCGAGAAGTGAGTTGAATTGGCTTCAATCATGGACAGATAGGATATAAGGTGTGTGGCATGGTGCGTATTTGAAGTTAGCAATAAAATGAGAATTTCATTGTCAACATGCAATTGCAAGTGCAAAGAATTTAAATGGAACTATCTTTAAAAGTATCTTCATGGGAGAGCTCATGTTGGGCATACAATACAGACAAAATTTTCATAGGATGGTGTCAAAGGAGCTCATGACTATGTGTTGCAAGAAGGATTTATAATGATCATGTGAAGTGGTATCATGCATCACCTAGATCTCCCTACTGGTGGACTACTTGCTATTTCTATGATTTAGACTTAGAGATAACTACAAGAATTATTATATATAACAAGATCAACTCATATTTGAAAATGCAATAGATTTCAAGATTGCATTGGTTTTCGACATGGAAAAAAGTCTTAAAGTAGAGACTATATTTCATAGGGAAAGCAGTAGTTTCACTTTAGACAAGAATTTTGGAAGGTGCATGAAATGTTGTGATCTTGTAGTGTAGTTCTCCACCTTTATGTTAAGACACTAGATTTGAATATTGCAAGAGCTACTTGAGAAAAGCTATGAGGTTTTTGTAGAGAAAATCTATCCACGTATGGGGCTTGCCTCTATTACAAATCAATGATAAACTTCATTGTTATTGTTTACGATGTACTTTATTGTTGACAACTGTTACTAGCTGTAATTAGCTGTAAGCTAATCTATTAGTCAACTCCTAGGTTTCTCTCTCTCTCTCTCTCTCTCTCTCTATTAGGGTTTATTGTACACTTTACGCTCAAAGAGTATGTGTGATGGTGTGTGTTTTTCTTCCTCCTGTGGTGATTGCCTATGGTGAATGATTGATATTGCTTATCTGATTATTGACATGGTATCAGAGCCTGATAGTCCTGCGTGCCTGATAAGTGGATACAGCTTGTCACAGGCTCCGCAATGAAGTGGGAAAGTCCTTCACAGGAGGTGAAGGCATGGAGAAGCAAAAAAAACTTGGAAGGAGTCCTCCATACCGAAGTGGGAAATCTAGAATATTCTCTCTAGTTTTCATCTTGATCCGTACTAATATCAATTCAATGCGTGATAGCTCAAAAAGATCATCTATGCATCGAATTGATTTGCATGTGTCCGTACATATCGAATCAACGCACGAATAGCCAAAGCAAAGACTAGAAGTCGTACTTGTGAGCGCTGAATCGATATCAGACGTACAACCAAGCATCTATGGTTTTGTGGTGTATAAATTTGGAGACAAGTTTTTTGCTCAGATTGTGTCATTTTTGCGATCCGGACTCATCTACGCAGTAATGGCAACTCTAAGCGAGAGCATCCTCAATGAGTCAAGCAAATTAGAAGGAGCCGACAACTACATAGTTTGGAAATTCAAACTGAAGAACATTTTGATGGAAAAGGAGCTATGGGTAATCGTGACAGGTGAAGAGACAAGGCCATTAATTGAAGAAGATCAACAGGCATTTGATAGAAGAATACGGAAAGCACAGAATGTCATCAACTTATCAAAACCACAAACACATCTCGAGTGCTATTTCTGAAGACGAAGCTGCACACATTACGAATGGATGATGGTGCAACCATTGCCGATCACCTATTGAAGGTAAAGGAGATCCATGATCAATTAGTCACTGTTGGAGAGCGAGTTCAGGATCGTGAGATCGTGCAATTGACATTGAACAGTTTGCATGAGTCGCATCAGATGTTTGTGATAAGTATAGCCACACGGGAGAATCTTCCAACTTATGAAGAGTTAGGTGGATTGATTTTGCAGGAAGAACAACATCAAGAGAACTTGAGTCATTGCAACAGGGGATTTGATCAAGCTCTTGCAGTCAGAGGACGTACAATCCAATGATGGCCCAAATCGAGACAATTGGCATCAAGGTCGAGGTCAAGGACACGGCAATCCAAGGCATAAGAAACCTGGGAATTGCCGATATTGCAACAAACCTAGTCATTGGGAGCGTGAGTGCTTCAAGAAACAAAAGGAGTCAGCTCGGCGGAAAGGCAAATGACAAGTAGGCAATTTATGCTGATCAACATTACTTTGATGATGGTCAATACGAGGATGATGCAGGTGAGAGTTCAAACTTGTTCATTACAGCACTAATGACAAGTGATGAAGCCAAGGATACCCGGTACATCGACAATGGAGTGTCCAAGAACATGACTTCGAGGAAGGAGTGGTTTTCGGAATTGAAGGAAATCCACAATGGCGACGAAGTTGGACACTGAAACTAGATGCCTCTAACTCGACCACAGCTGCCTAGGTCCTCGGAGACGACTCCTGCAAAGCATGCAATAGATTAACCTCAATGTGTTCGGGGCCTTCAATTTTAGCTGAACCCTATTCCACCACAATTTGTATTAGAAATTTGTTCTCCGCTTCCAAAAGGCCGACTTTTTCTTGTAGTGTTTCTTTTTTGAACCGTGTTAAAAAGTCAAATTTTCTGTTGCTGGAACTTGGAAACGAAATAGCTACACTCTGTACTGCAAGATTTCTATAATTTGAAGAATGTATACCATATCAAAGGGGGAAGATGAAGAAGCAAGTATCAAGAAGGGGAAAGAAAAAAAAACGAATAAAAGGTGAAGTGTGAGATATAGCGTCCAAGCTACATCTCAAGAAAAGATTTTACTCTCTCAAGATGGCAAATGGTGATTCTCTGCAGAATCACATCAACCAGTTCAAGAACCTACTAAAGCAAATGGCCGATGTTTGGCGGATCTGTCATAGACGATCAAGACGAAATAATGACACTGCTATCAAGCTTGCCAAGCTCATACGACAGCTAGGTGATGATCATCACGACACACCCTAAACTGACTCTTTCAAGAGGTGTTGTTGAAATTGATAGGGTTAATCCAAATCAAAGCCAAAATTAGCAGTTTTTTAGAAACTAGTCAAATTTTGTGTAGCGAGTTGGATTTGATAGATATTCTCAAACTTTTTGGACCAGAACTTGTTGTGGGCTGTAGGAACCCTTTTCACATGTGTGAGGCCGTACAGCTCCGGTTTTGGCTGAGAAAATTCAAAAATTTGTACAATTTGACTCACACATCCAATTTGAAAGATTTTTGGTGCAAAATCAAGCATTTTCTATAAAGAATCTAATCCCTTGATTAGTTCTTGGATTAGATAGGCCAAAAAATTAAAATTGAAGCTTGAAATAGGTGCATTAATTGATCTTCTCTGAATTTTTGAGTGTATGTTGAAGTTAAGAGAGATTTTGCTAAAAATCATAGATTAAGGAGTGATATGCAAGGTGAGAGGTTGAAATCCATCAAGGTGTCTATGGCAAATGTGTAGAGAGAGATCCAAATTTCTAAAGAGTTTCTTCTTTTGTAGAGGGCAAGACCTAGAAGCTCATTATGTGTTGTTATAGGTGAAGAATTTGTCTTCTCGTCATAATGTAGGATCTTTTGGTTTCAATAAGATCATGAATGATGTGTTCATTCATAAAGATGAAAATTGCAAGTTTTCAATCTTAAAGGCAAGTTGTAAACTTCTTATGAGAATAAGCGAAGCATCCAAAGTGGACACTTATATCCATAAGCAAGTAGTCTGCAAACTTTTTTATTAGATTTGCTTGTAAAACTTAGGTAGGCTCTGATACCATGCTGAATTCACACGTGTGGGATGCCCTACACATGTATTTTTGATCTCCTAAGCACAATAACACCATAAAGATTAGACTAGCATTGGTTGTCAATAGGAAAGCTGATCATACAAGCAATATTATTGTGTTACAAGCAAGATCTGTCAACAAAACATAAGACAAAGCATCATAAATGCCTCTACTCGGCTAGAGAGAGAAAATAACAAGTACAAAACTCATGGAGAGAGAGAGAGAGCACAAAGAGCTTGTCTCCAAATTTACATCACACAAATTTCATCATTTTCTCAATGAGAGTACATCACATATATATAGATCCATGGACTCTTCTCCTACTTTGAGTTGAATTGGAGTTGTGGATCCACCTCTCAAGCTATCTAGACTTATCCAAGCCACCTCACTATGTCTAATTGTGCCACATAGCCTTTTCACGCATTAAATGTGACATGTAAAGTACAAATGGCAATTCCTATGGTAGCTCGAGTTTCTACTTCTACCTATCTTGAATATTTTATTCTAAGATGGGTCTTTACTAAGCCAAAAGAGCTCAATTCATCTTTGGCATTTTTAGGACCCATACTCACAACATTAGATAGATTTTTCAATATTTTGACACTAGATACTCGTCCTGACTTGACCACCAATGGAAGAGCTCTTCATTCTTCAGGAGAGAATGAATACCTAGCTCATGGAGATCCACCTCTATATACATAGTCCAGGTGGGTCATCTCCCTCCATAGGAGTCACGCATGACTAACGACACGTGGCAGTTGTGCACACTGACGCGGGTCCATAACAAAGAGTCACCGTGTGCCAATGAGACATTGACACGTGGAACCCAAAAGACCTATAGCTCCATATCAGCGTTCCGTCCCATAATTGAGACCGTCACCTCAAGTTTCCTGTTGCGTACCCTTATGGGTATGTAAGAGAGAGAGAGAGAGAGAGAGAGAGAGAGAGAGAGAGAGAGAGAGAGAGAGAGAGAGAGAGAGAGAGAGAGAGAGAGAGAGAGAGAGAGAGAGAGAGAGAGAGAGAGAGAGAGAGAGAGAGAGAGAGAGAGAGAGAGAGAGAGAGAGAGAGAGAGAGAGAGAGAGAGAGAGAGAGAGAGAGAGAGAGAGAGAGAGAGAGAGAGAGAGAGAGAGAGAGAGAGAGTAACACAGATTTCACATAGTCCCCCTTGAACAAGTCAAGACCAATTCCTTTGAATCCTTTTGTCTTATAACGTAACAGATTTAAACGAACTTGAAGTTAATTCAATGCGGAAGACAGGTGTCATAGCTGAGCATCAGTTGTCATCCATGTCCAAAACAAGATTCACTATCAACTTAATTAGAAAGTATTATCATTAGTCCAATCTTCTCTACCAAGTATAATCATTAGTCCAATCTTCTCTACCAAGTATTTTTCCACATCGTAGGTCTTGCCCTACCATACTATTGTTACACTACAATTACATAGCTTACAATGACAAAGCCATAATCAATCACAACATGTGGAAATGGTGTAGTTTAGCCATAGGAGTTGGTAACAGGGCATATCCACACCATCTTGTACCTATCAATACCAGTGAATCATTTGCTACTCAAGGGACCCTATGTATAGACACTTGGGCAAATCCATGCCGTTCAAGCTGGCCTGGGCAAAACCATGTCATTCAGGCAAACCAAACTCTGAACAAATTCAAACTGCAATTTAATAACTTGCTATAGTCCATTATTGTGTTTTAGTGCAACAAATCTAGTGTGTAAATTCTCGTGGGTATCAGAGTACATCCGTACCATTATGACCCCAAAGACAAGTGTGTTTAGTCTTCTACGACTGTGCTAACCACTGAGAAAATCCATGCTTTCCAGTGCCACAATAAACACTTAAACTCGTAAATAAGTGTGAGCCCTAGCTTACTTTAGTTGACGTGGGTGCGGTAATTTCTTGGCCATATGTATTGATAGTGCCCTTACGCGTTTACGTCTAAGTAATGTTTATTAATATTCAGTTTATTGCATCGTGTTTTGAGGACCATCTTACAGCACACTACTTATAATCCAGCATATTCTTACATTATTATTGAACCCATAACGTCTAACCGTTTCATTCCATCATTTTTAAACCCATCTAAGTGCTTGGAGTTTTCGTGCGAACATACCTGAATGCGTGTAGTAGAATCTTCCTGAGAGGTTGACATGTCGTTTTCTTCCACTTGGTCATGGCCCTGGTCCTAAAAGCATTATGATTAACGAGACCAGATTCTTAAGTCACTTTCACACATCCCTCTTAGAAGTAACACCAAGTTACAAGGCCTGCCATCAATTTTTATGGGCGAAGTATCTATTTACCAAAGCTTACTTATTTTAGTACCAAGAGTGTGTTGTTATTACAAAGTAATCTTATGATCCTATCCATCATACCTCTTATTTGTCAATGAACCATAATTTAGAGAATGTTATGATGTCATACCTTTCTAGAGTAAACGTGCATAAACGTGCAATAGTATAGTAGAAGGTGGGTGCCCGTACACTATAAGCATCGTAGGAAAAACATTCATAAGTAACGCAAGGAAGCCCACAAGTTTTGCAAGAAAGTGTCTTTCATGGGTAGCGAACTGCTGCTGGCCACTAGTATCCATAATGTATGATAGATTCCATTCAAAGACAACAACCTTAAGCTCTAAACCAATTCCTAAAAAAGCATACATTTCTGCTAGTTAGGCAGTAATCAATAGTTGTAAATATACTATAAAGAGTAGTGCCATTTTGTGAGAAATTTCAACTAGTTTAGTCAAGATTGGTCATAGTCTGATAAATTGCCAAATACACAATTGAGGCCAATTTCATATTAGACTTAGAGTTTGACTTTTCAAAGTTATATTGGTCTAAAAGCATTTGAATAAACACTTTTGAAAAGTGTGGAAAAGTGTAGGAGTTTTTGGTAGATTCAATTTGAGTAGAAGAGACATTGACTCTAGTCACAATAATAATAGGATTTTTCATTATGGAGGGAAACTAAAATTTGAGCTTAGGTGTTGGAGGGTTTGCGGATCCCAAGGAAACCCTAACCCTAGTTAATAAGTGAGAGGGATTTGGCACCCTGTGTGTGTAAGTCCAACCTGATGATCACATAGTTATTCAGACATTCATATGTGCAGTTTATATGCACATACCAAACAAATTGAGAAGGATATTTGATAATTAGAAAGTCAATAAAAGGACTTTAGGTCTTCTTGCGAGACTTTTAATGTTGCAGGCCTAAATGTCAAGTTAGTGAATAAAGTTGGGTCTCCCACCAAAATTGGTTCAAATTCAAATTCAAATTGGTTCCCTCCAATTTTGAATGAGTTACCACTCTTTTTTTTATGAATGTTAGGGAGGTGAAAATGGGCCAATAGGATTTTGAGGCCAAGGCCCTCCTCTCCACTATAAATAGGGGCAAACTTGAGTTGCTCCTCATGTTCAGATTTTCATTTCAATACAAGCAGATTGGTTCTCTTATGGAATGGACTTATGAATGTCCTTGCTCTCTATCCCTTTTTCTCCATCTCTCATGCTTTTGTTGTATTTTGCTAATTGTTGGATTTGAATGTTAATTGGGATTGCCATTTCTTGTTCTTTTTGTGTGTGTGTGTGTGTGTGAGAGAGAGAGAGAGAGAGAGAGAGAGAGAGAGAGAGAGAGAGAGAGAGAGAGAGAGAGAGAGAGAGAAGCAAGTTTCTATATCATTGTGGATCTTAGGGTTAATGGATGTAGTGTTAATTGTGTAGTGTTAATGCTTAGGGTTAATGGATGTTAGAGTTAGATGTGGATCTTCCATTCATGTTGAAATATGAGATATGCTATCGTTCTCATGGGATCGAACCTCCGCATGACGACTAACTTCATCTCCTTGATGCTAGATTGCTTGGATCTTGGGTTGAGGATATGCTAGAAAATAAATCCCACTACATTAGGTTTGGACTTGCTATAAAATGTAAAAATTACAGCAAATAAGGATCCTAAAACACTTGAAATGATGAGGGAAACAATAGATTATGATTTCATAAGATTAGCACAAGTTGAACCATCAAAATCCATAAAAAATCTATGCTTGAACCTCACTAAATGGCCCAAATCCTTGAAGAAGGCTTCACACGTGTGAAAGTACGGCCTCCCACAGTCTGAGTACTGTACACCAGACCTACATTCAATCCTATAATCATTAGTAATCACAAGTACTCAAACAATTATGAACATAGAGAGCAATTGCACCATTATGAGAGAAAAATCATGAAATTGCTTGATTGATTTTGGTGAGATATCATCACCTATATATACATGATCCATCACGATTTTGGGCAGGTATGAGTAGCCCTAAACCTATCCCTAATGCTAATTTTGGTGGATCTTTCATCCCTACTAAGTTAGGGTTGGAATCTTAGAGATCCCTCAACAATGCAAAAATTACCAAAAATAGCTCCTATTTTTTCTCCCTTGTATCTAAGCATAATTTGGACTCATTCCAAAGGTTCTAACACTTAGGTCTACTTGAGAACATCCTTATGAATGGAATCCTATGCTATTTGGCACGTGTGACAAGCCACATCATGACCATCTAACTATTTACAAGTCATATGACCAAAACTAGTCAAGCTAGAATTGTGAATTTTTAACACTCCTCCTCACTATCTAGCTTGGTTCAATCATTGCTTTACTAATCACTCCAAGTGATGCTCTGAACTTCATAAAAAGTGTCTTTTGAAGTGGTTTAGTAAGTAGATCAGCTACACATTCATTTCTTGGAACATGCTCCAAAGCAATCTCCTTGGCTTGCACCATTTCTCTCACAAAGTGATGGCATATCTCAATGTGCTTAGATCTTGCATGGAAGATTGGGTTAGATGCAAGGTGTTGGGCTGATATATTGTCATTGTAGATGATTGGTGCCTCCTCTGAATCCATGATCTTTAGTTCCACCAATAATCTCTTGATCCAAAGTACCTCCTTTGTAGTGGTTGTCAAAGCTTTGTACTCGGCCTCGGTTGAAGATAGAGATATAGTTTCTTGCTTTTTTGAAAGCCATGAAACCACACCTTCTCCTATGAAAGTTGAATAGGCACTTGTTGATTTCCTATCCCTCTTGTCCCCTGCAAAATCTGAATCACTAAATGCATGAAGGTTAATCACATCTCCTCTATATAGAATCCCAAAATCCAATGTACCCGAGATGTATCTTAGAATCCTCTTAGCCTTTTTCCAATGGATATTCAATGGCTTTTGCATGGATTGGCTCAACCTACATACACTAAAGCTAAGATCTGGTCTAGTTATAGTGATCCACATTAAGAAACCTATAAGTTGCCTAAACAAAGTGATGTCCATGAAGGATCTTTCATCATCTTCATTTGGCACTTTTACATCTTGCTCCATTGGTGTGTCAACACTTTTGCATACTTCCATCTTAAACTTCTTCAAAAGACTTTGATCATAGTTTACTTGACTTATAAAGATAAAATCAGACCCTCTAAGTACTTCTATGCCTAAGATGAAGTGAAGACACCCTAGATCTACCATCTTGAACTCTAAGGATAGATCTATCTTGATTTTTTCAATACCATCAACACTATTTCCACTAATGATGATGTCATCTACATAAATGAGTAAAAGTACAATACCAACATCATCAAACTTAATGTAAAGAGTAGGATCATATTCACTTTGAACAAAAGAAAGTTAAATAAGATAGCAATGTAGTCTTGAATTCCAAGATCTCGAGGCTTGCTTCAAGCCATAGATGCTTCTTTGGAGATGGCATACTTTGTTCTCCATTCCATGCTTGATGAACCCTTGTGGCTGCTCCATATAGATATCCTCTTCCAAGAAACCATTCAAGAAAGCATTAGAGACATTCATTTGACATAGAATCCATCCAAAATGTGATGCAAGTGCAATGATTAGTCTTATTGTGACCATCTTGGCCACGGGTGCAAAAGTTTCCTCATAGTCTATCCCTCTCTCTTGAGCATAACCTTTTGCAACTAATCTTGCTTTATGTTTGTTAACACTCCCATTTGCATTCAACTTAAGCTTGAAGACCCACTTGCATCCTATTACATTCCTTTGAGGTCTCTCAACAAGCAACCAAGTTTCATTCTCAATCAAGGCATCATACTCATCCAACATAACTTTATACCATTCTTTGGAGTTCAATGCATCTTCAACATTAGACGGTTCTTCAAAACTAGATAAAGCATAAGAAGTGGATGAGATACCCTCAACTTGCTGTCCTTTGCCTTGATATGTGAGCCTTGATGGCTCCACTTTTGCCCTTGAAGATCTCCTTGGTGTGATAGGTGGGTTTGGTGCTTGCTCCTCCATGAGCTCCTCCTCAAAACCAAGATCTTGCTCCTCGGCCATCTTCTTCTTGATTGTTGGAGCACTTGAGCCTTCTTCAAGAATATGCATATGATGTTCATCAAAGATGACATCCCTTGAAACAACAAATTTGTTCAAGGATGGGAGATAGACTTTGTAGCCCTTGCTTGAGCTTGTATATCCAAGCATGATCCCTCTTGTGGAAGATGGATCCTCCTTGGTTCTTATTTCCAATGGCACATGCACATAACATATACACCCAAAAACTTTCAAGTGATTAAGATTGGGTTTCTTTCCATACAACATCTCATAAGGAGTTTTGCCTTCAATTGCTTTGCAAGACACCCTATTCATCAAGTAGTTTGCACATACAAGAGACTCACCCCAAAAGGATTTGGGCAAACAAGCATCTAATCTTAAAGCCTTGGAACATTCACATAATGTTCTATTCCTTCTTTCAGCAACTCCATTTTGTTGAGGAGTGTAAGGACAAGAAGTCTCTTTCTTGATCCCTTCCTCCTCACAAAAGGCCTTGAACTCATTGGAGATGAATTCTCCACCATTGTCACTTCTAAAAATCTTGATGCTATGATTATGATGCTTTTCCACAAACAACTTGAACTTTACAAAAGTATCAAATACTTGAGACTTGAAGGAAAGTAAGAACACCCAACAATATCTTGAGTAGTCATCAATGAAGGTTAAAAACATGGATGAACCTCCATTAGATTTGGTGCTAGCAATGTGCACATCCGAGTGTATGAGTTCAAGAGGATGAGATGACTTTGTGATGGAGTTAGGAAACACCTTCTTATGTGCCTTGGATAAGGCACAAGCTTCACAAACCTTGTCTTCCTTCCCAATAGACCTTGGTAGGCCTAAAGCATACTCCTCCTTGATCATAGCCTCCATGGAACCCGAGTTGACATGTCCAAGTCTTTTGTGCCATAAAGTAAAGGTAGATATCTTGCTCTTCTCGGCCAACATGACAACATTAGTATCCACAAATGCATTCAGCTTATAAAGTTTGCCAAGTCTAGTGCCCTTAGCCACTATCTTACCCTTCTTCTTGATGAAACATTCATTTGAAGCAAAGTCAACATTGAAACCATTGTCTACCATTTGGCCAACACTTAGTAGATTCTTTGTTATTGTAGGAATGTACAAAACACCTTCTATGTTGATCTTTTTGGAAGATCCTAAGCAAAGGGGAATGCTACCAACTCCTTCAATCTTACAAGCTTCATCATTTGCTGTATAGATAGACTTTATAGGTCCATCATAAGATAAGAGAGAAGAGAAAAACTCCCTTTTACTAGTCATGTGTGAACTAGCACCCGAGTCAATCCACCAAGGATCTTCTCCTTTGAAGTTTTTTGAAGAAAATATGGACATCATGAGAGAGTCCTCATGTGAACTCTCCTCCTCCTCCTCTTTGCTCATGTTGGCTTGGCCTTGATCTTGCTTCCTCTTGAAGCATTCCGAGGCATAATGCCCCATCTTGCTACAATAGTAGCACTTCACCTTTGATTTGTCCTTCTTGACTTTGGTGGTTGATGGAGATGCCTTTGGGGGTCCTTCTTGATCCTCAAGCTTTGTAGACTTCTTGAATGTTGATCCTTTGCCTTTGGACTTGCCTTTGCCTTTGGTGAAGAGAGCTTGGTCATCTCCACCTTGGATGGAAAGCCTATCCATCCTCTCTTGCATTTGGCTCCTTCTTGATTCCTCGGCCATGAGTGTGCCTTGGAGTTCTTCAAGTATGGGTAGCTTACCCATAATTGCATATCCCTGAACCAAATTGTCAAATTCAAAGCTTAGTCCATTCAATATGAGTTGAACAAGCTCTTCATCCTTGATAGGGTCACCTATAAAGGCTAGCTCTTTGTTCAATTCCTTTACTCTTAGGACAAAAGTATGTGCACTCTCTCCTTTCTTTTGATAGCTTCTATAGATTTGATTCTTCAAAGCTAACATTCTAGTTTGGTTCTTGGATTCATAGACCTTTTGCAAAGTCTCCCAAGCATCTTGAGCTGAAGTGCAATCTCCTACCTCTCTTAAGAGTTCATTTGCAACATTCATTTTTATGCAATGTAGTGCAACATTGCACCTCTTGATGTATTTGGCTTTTTCTTGAGGATGAATAGGTTCACCCTCCTTACCATTAACAATTTCCATCAGATCTTGCATGATTATGATAGATTCCATTCTAACTTTTCATATGGAATAGTTAGTTTTGTTGAGCCTTTCATTAGTATCCAAAAGATATGCATTTATAGATGCCATCTAGTCTCCTAATCAAGGACTTGACACAAATGAAGGTTACTTCTATTCATTTGATTGAAGGTCTACCTTATACTACTTCTTAGGGACCTGAAAAGATCAGTAATAGACTTCCTATAAAGATCCAAGAATGATCTCTAACAAAATCAAATCATAGAATACTAGAAACAATGCACTTGCTTGATTGAAGTAGACAATACTAGTAGAATTGCTCCTCTTTCTATAAAGAACATTAAAGCTTCCAAATGATCTGATCAAGAGTGAATTTCAGCAACCTAATATACTTCCAAAATCACTTGTAAAATATCTAAATGGAACTTAATGAGGATGCAACACAATCTACTATCCAATCACAAGCGAAAAATGATCAAAATTGATGAAAATTTGATCTAATTTGGTGCATAAGTCAAGCAATGGTTGGACTGAACCTAAATAACTTTAGGAGGTGCCTACTACACCTTAGAACAGCCTTGAAGAGTCCCCAAAACTCTGATCTTCCCTCTCCTTGAATGCTAGAAAGCCTCCTCTATGAAATCACCTCCAAAACTCGCTTAGAAATCAATGCTTGGAGCAAGCAAAACTTGCTATCTTGGTAATGTGAATTGAATTCAACTTTGCCTCTGGTTTTAGACACCTAAACACCTGCAAATGAAGTCACACAACACCAATCTCCAATGTATTTGACTCACTTTGAGTTCTAGAATCAATACTAGATGCTAAGATCCAATCTACACAAGATTTAGATCAAAAATTGTGATCAAATTGAATAAAAACCAAGGATTTAGCTCATTTCAGACTTTAGGCTCTGATACCATGTAAAAATTACAGCAAATAAGGATCCTAAAACACTTGAAATGATGAGGGAAACAATAGATTATGATTTCATAAGATTAGCACAAGTTGAACCATCAAAATCCATCAAAAATCTATGCTTGAACCTCACTAAATGGCCCAAATCCTTGAAGAAGGCTTCACACGTGTGAAAGTACAGCCTCCCACAGTCTGAGTACTGTACACTAGACCTACATTCAATCCTATAATCATTAGTAATCACAAGTACTCAAACAATTATGAACATAGAGAGCAATTGCACCATTATGAGAGAAAAATCATGAAATTGCTTGATTGATTTTGGTGAGATATCATCACCTATATATACATGATCCATCACGATTTTGGGCAGGTATGAGTAGCCCTAAACCTATCCCTAATGCTAATTTTGGTGAATCTTTCATCCCTACTAAGTTAGGGTTGGAATCTTGGAGATCCCTCAACAATGCAAAAATTACCAAAAATAGCTCCTATTTTTTCTCCCTTGTATCTAAGCATAATTTGGACTCATTCCAAAGGTTCTAACACTTAGGTCTACTTGAGAACATCCTTATGAATGGAATCCTATGCTATTTGGCACGTGTGACAAGCCACATCATGACCATCTAACTATTTACAAGTCATGTGACCAAAACTAGTCAAGCTAGAATTGTGAATTTTTAACATAAAAGCCTTGCATTCAAAGAACTTTGCCAAGTTTGATGGATCTTTAAGAGATCTTAATCAATGAAGAATATAGGCTTCAAACAAGAGGTGGATCTTCATCAACATCTCAAGTTGGAGAGGAGGCTATGTTCATGATCAAGGGCAAAAGCAAAAGCAAGTGGCCTAAAGGGCAAGATCAAGGGAAGTATTCTTGAAATGGCAAAAAGAAAGATAGATCAAAGTGTTAAAATTGAAAAACAATCCATATTGATTTCTTGGCTTGCTACAAATGTTGTACTATGCAGGTATGTAGCTCATTAATACAAAATGCCAAGTTTCGCCTACATAGAACTCGAGCTACATGGTTATGTATTATCTAGTTTGATAAATGCAACTTGCATATAGTTTGTAGACATAGAATTAGCATGATTATGCTTGTAGAAACTCGTGGCAACTCACATGCATTAATTGTAAGTGATCCATAGTGACATGCAAGGCATGCACAAAGTTTAATGGACACATGCATGATGATTTGGACATTTCTAGTTAGAACTAGTACACTTGTAAAAAGCTGGTAGAATTTCATGCATGACAAGTGACAAATGTCACATAGACTCTAGATGGCACTTTAGATGTCATTTTGGAATGGATAGATGTGGTTCAACCTTGAGCTACCTCAATCTCCATAAATATGTGTAGTTCTCCACACAATCAATGATGAAGAACCAAAGTTTTGTAGCTATCTCATGCCATTTTGGATCTAAACAAATATTGCTTATTTATCTCTCTAGCTCTCTCTCTCTCTCTAACTCGTGTTGAGGCTAATGCTCATACATTGAAATCTTGTATTTTTATTCATTCTTTGATTCATTGCTATTATATTCTATTGATTAGCATGCTAGATTGTGAATAAGCCATTTTTTCTGAACTAGATTTTGTTGATCAATCTAGAATCAGGTTATAGTGCCAATCACAAAGCTTAATTAAGATCAGTCACTCTTGTGAACATTCCCCACACGTGTGAATTCTAGAAATTTTGTCATGGTATCAGAGCCTCATTAAGCTTTGCATGCTAACAACTCTGATTGTACAAGAAACTGAGAGCTAATTCAAGCAAAAAAGTAGTTTTGCACTTTTTCTAACCTCTCTCTGAAGTGTATTTGGATCAAATCGGACTTGAACTAAATTTTTGGACCTGAATTGAGGTAGTACGGAATTCAGGAATTTCGCACGTGTGAAAATCAGAATTTTTCAGTCCCGTTGTTCTCCTTACTTATAGATCCAAAGATAGCAGTCATATAGCTTGATGAAAAGCATTTGATTTGTACTTTCCATAGAAATTAAAACCAAATCAATCTGATGTGTCTAGCAAGAGTTATAAGCTCTTAAAGAGGATAGGGATAGGTCCAAAATCCGAGTGACAACATTTTAATTTGATTCAATTATACTTTGTTCTGAATCCATTGTTTTGAGCATCCAACACAAGAAACTGTAAATCAAGACTAAGTTTGAAGTATTTGAACACCCTTTGAGCCTTCTGAGTGTCAATAGTGTTTTCTTTTGAAGCATTTCACACGTGCCAAAAGTAGGATTCAAACCAGCCAAAGTGTCTCAAACCACTTTTAGTGTCTGATCTAGATAACTTGTCTTGTGGAATATTTGAGATGGGTTGAACAATGTGACTTGGATCTCAATCTCTTTTCTAGAACTCTCAATTGAAGCCAATCTATGTCAAATTCTACAATAGATTTGCATAGATGCTCTGTATGCACTATAAACTCTCAAAGGTTTCACTTGGAGGACAGATCCAAGGATGTTTTCTAGCAAATTGATGCTTCTAAACTTGACCCTATCACTCTTGAACCCTATCACTCTTGAATAAATCCAGAGTGATGGTACAATGGATTTCAATCTCTCACCTTGCATATCACTCCTTAATCTATGATTTTTAGCAAAATCTCTCTCAACTTCAACATGCACTCAAAAAATTAGAGATAATCAATTAATGCACCTAATTCAAGCTTCAAATTTAATTTCTTGGCTGATCTAATCCAAGAATTAATCAAGGGATTAGATTCACTATAGAAAATGCTTGATTTTTCACCAAAAATCACTCAAATTGGGTATGTGAGTCAAATTCTACAAATTTTTGAAATTTCTCAGTCAAAACCGGAGCTATACAGCCTCACACGTGTGAAAAGAGTTCCTACAACCCACAACAAGATCTGGACCAAAAAATTTGAGGATAGCTATCAAGTCCAACTCGCTACACAAAATTTGACTAGTTTCCAAAAAATTGCTAATTTTGGCTTTGATTTGGATTAACCGTATCAATTTCAACAAAACCTCTTGTACTAGGCTTTGATACCATGTGAAAAAAGTACAAAAAGGACCAAGAGTGGATCCTAATCTGATCCTCAAGAGGGATTGGTTGTCAGATTACTTGATCTATCAATCTACTTCAGATTAAGATCAATCTAGATCAATTCTAGACACAAAATCCTAACAAGAACAATCATTAATTGAAGGTAAGTGTACTTTATGGTTTCACACGTGTGAAACACTGTCTGAGTACGGACTCCAACCTGAAAATCAAGTACACATTGATAGAACCTCAAAACAATCAAAACAAATGTAGACAAATGGAGAGAATCACTCAAAATTGCTTCCAAAACCAAGATTGGTGTCTCACATTGATTATGGCCAAATGTGGCTCTATATATACAATAAGTGAGAGCTCGTGGTACTGATCATCCCTCTAATCCCACATGTGTGAAGGTGCTTTGTCATATGATGATTCATAATGCAAAACTGACACTTGGACAAAACCTTCTATTTTGAGCACTTTTGGTCCATTTTCCTTCTATATGGAGATCTACTTGAAAATCTTCTAGAATTCAAAATTTGCCTACTTCAGCTTATTCCACACATGTGAGCTGTCCTCTACACATGTGATATGACACCTAACCAAAGGATGTGGCTCATGCAATGACTAGATTGATGCCATGTGTCATATGTCTAGAAAACTAGTTTTTGGCCTTTTTAGCCACTAGAACTTAATTAAATCATATGTAAAACCTATATGATTATGGTACATGATAAGTACACTATTTTCACACTTGGGAACAGGCCCACACATGTGTAATCATCCTATATACATGATTTTTGGCCTCTTCCAAGCTTATTTTTGCATTTTTCACAGATGCCACTTCTTTCAAAGGCATATTTGTTGGTTATAGTGAAAGTAAGAAAGCTTATAAGATACAGTGATCCTATTACAAAAAAAGTTGTTGCTAGTAGAGATGTACTTTTTGATGAATCTCTCCAAGCCAAAGGAAAGGTGACTTCCAACAACACTCAACTTGTCAAAGATCATGCTATGGCCGAGGAGGAGCTTCATGAAGATGAAGACCAAGTGGAACCTACTCCAAGTCCAAGGGTGCCAAGAAGATCAACAAGGACAATGATTGAGCCATCAAGGCTCACTTATAGTGACAAAGGGGAGCAAAGGGAAGATTCTCAACTACTCAACTCTTATACTTTCTTGACTACTATGCTTGAAGAACCAACTAGTTTTGAGAAAGCAAATAAGTCTCAATATTGGAGGAAAGCTATGCAAGTAGAGTTTGATGCATTAATGGAAAATCAAACTTGGAAACTTGTTGATTTACCTTATGGAAAGAAGCCTCTTATTTGTAAATGGATATATAGATTGAAATATAATCAAGAAGGTTCCATTCATAAGTACAAAGCTAGACTGTAGCAAAAGGTTTTTTGCAAGTCAAAGGCATAGATCACGATGAAACCTTTGCACCTGTTGCAAAGCTTGTGACCATTAGATTAATCATATGTCTTGCAACTTCTTTCAAATGGGAGATCTTCCAACTTGATGTGACAAATGCTTTCTTGAATGGATTCTTGGAAGAGGAAATCTACATGTGCCAACCCGAGGGCTTCATCAAAGATGGAGAAGAAGACAAGGTGTGTCTCTTGAAGAAGAGTCTTTATGGACTCAAGCAAGCACCAAGGGCATGGTACTCTAGGTTGCATTCCTATCTTATTTCCATTGGATTTGTTGTAAGTTCTTATGAACCATCATTGTACTACAAATGTAATGATAAAAAGATCATTATCTTAGTTTTATATGTTGATGACATTATACTCACAAGAAATGATCTAGATGGCATCAAGAATGTAAAAGTTTCCTTGTCTAGTGAATCTAAGATTCTAGATCTAAGACTTCTTAAAGTTATACTTGGAATAGAAGTCACTAGAAGTAATGATTTTACCCTCATATGTCAATCTAAGTATGCTAGATCAATCTTAGCAAGATTTGGCATGATTGATTGTAAAGGAGTTGAAACTCCTATGGAACTAAGTGTAAAAGTTTCTAATGAAAGTGATGAAGCATCCTTTGAGGACATCACTACCTATAGAATGTTGTCGAAGCCCTTTGATATCAATCTCTTGATCATCAAAGTCATTTACAAACTTTTTTTTCCAGATCCATTATTTGCTGTAAAATTATTTAAACATCCATCCACTTGGATAGCACCATCTACACAAGAATATTCACTAAAACATGTGAGAAAAGCAAAATGAGTCACTTCCACTTGCTTACCCTTCTCATCATAAGTGAGCCCTAGCTTGAAGGCATTTGTCTTTCCCTTGATGTTCTCCTTGGCTTTTGACTTGATGATGGTCCTTCATCATCACCATCCAAAATAGGATTCTTTACATAACATCTTTGCCATTTGACTCTCCTTTGGTGCTCTTGACTAGCTCCAAATTACCATCTTTCCTTTCATGTTGTCAAAGCCCTTTGATATCAATCTCTTGATCATTAGAGTCATTTACAAACGTTGTTTTCCAGATCCATTATTTGCTATAAAATTATTTAAACATCCATCCACTTGCATAGCACCATCTACACAAGAATATTCACTAAAACATGTGAGACAAGCAAAATGAGTCACTTCCACTTGCTTACCCTTCTCATCATAAGTGAGCCCTAGCTTGAAGGCATTTGTCTTTCCCTTGATGTTCTCCTTGGCTTTTGACTTGATGACGGTCCTTCATCATCACCATCCAAAATAGGATCCTTTACATCAACATCAAGAATGTTAGATCCATCCACATCACCATAATGCTTGAAGATACTTTTGGAATGTCTCCCTCATAAAAAATGACATCTCTACCAACAATCACTTTGTTAGTAGAAGGAATGTAAACCTTGTAGGCTTTGCTCACCTCACTGTATCTACCTCATATGGCTTCATACCTGGATGCGAGGTGAAGAGATTTCCTGCGAGCTACCCATCTTCACTTTGTTTTAAGCATAATCTTCCTTACAAACTACTGATTGCACACTGAGAATAATGAGTTTTAAGGTAGTGTGTTATAGTTACAGCAATATCGTTATAATAAGAAAGATGCTTAACATTTACAAAAATGTCATTCATTTTTCAAGCCGGAGTTATTAACTTTAAAAATTATAAACTCATCTCTACAATACTTCTTACTTCAACTTTCAGCAAGTTCACCAAACCAGACCATCATTTTGGTATCATTACTATCAAGGTTTACAGCATTACTACTGCTTCCCCGAGCCTCTCAAATTGATAATAAAAAACACACGTAATACTACTATTATTATGAGCAACCACATATCTCATACTATTTCATTAACCAAATGTGCAAATTGAGACAAATTGAGAGTAAGTAGGGCGACCAACATTAAGAATTAATCATTTGAAACATGGTTATGCATGCAAGCATAGTCATCAACAACGTGCTTTGATAAAAATCATCAGAAAGTGTGCTAGGCCATCTCTGCCAGGAAGGCGGCCTATAGTTGCAACTTCACATACACAAGTATAACTATCATATCATGGCTCAAATCACAATTGTAGTACTGTGCATTTCTAGTAAGATGAGAGAGAGAGAATATGTCTCTTCCCATGAGTGTACAACTACATATAGCAGATCCATGACTCATTAATGAGTTTGGTGTTCCTCCATAACAAAAACCCTAGCATTGAACAAGTCCTTTTCCAATGCTTTGGTGAAGATATCACCTACAAATTCCTTTGAGGACACATGTTGAAGCTCCACTTTCTTTGCCATGACTATTGGAAATTAAGGCCACAGTTTCTCCTTGGTGAATGACTAATTTCTATTTCATGATTCTTCCTGCCCATTTATTGATCATTGATCTAGGGTCAGGTGAAACCAACTTTGGTTCTATGTCTGCTCATCTGATACCTGTAGGAATCACAAACTTAGACAGCCAATTTATTTGAAGAACATCTACAATGGGCTTCCGGCTGATCTCCAGCAAAGGGTAATCAATCCTGTCATAATTTCAAGTTCAGATATTAAGTTCAATAATTTGAAGTCATTGAAGACTTGGCCATCTTCAAGGACTTCCACGAAATTAGCATTTAGAACAAGTCTGCATAAATACATTACTTTCGCGATAGTCTGCAAAATACTCTAAGTGTCGCGACAGTCTGCAGAAATGAACTGTGTCTTCAACAACTTCGGCTTTTTCACATTTCCCCGAAATGCGACACTTGTATGATTCAAAAGTTTAACTTGTGCGGTTCAAAAGTTTAACTGTTTTTAACACCTTTGGCTTTTTTGCATTTTCCCAAAACATGCGAAGAGAGAGAAAATTTACGAAGGTCATCTATTTTCATAAGTTAAATTGTTTCAAGGGCACCTTCGCCTTTTTAAGAGCACCTTTGGCCTTTCGCAAAATCCCAAAGAGAGAGAAAATGCCAAAGGTCGTCTATTTTGAACGATGGACGTTCCCAGTCACTTCTCGAAATTTGCGAAGTGAGAGAAAACCACTTCACATAAAATGTGAAGTGAGAGAATCAGCGACGTCCTCGTCTGCATCAACGATGCTAAATTATTGACCGTATACACTATGTACAGTCGTCACAAAAGCCATATGCTTTCAAGTACAACGACTTTCCTAATTAGGTGACAAGCATTCAATGTAATTAATACATGGATGAATTTATAAATATATCGTCCAAGCATATATTAGTGGTTGCTCCGTCCATGAGACACATTATTTGAGCATCCCAATTGCGTCGTCATTTTTTATTGTAATTGCTATTTTGTATTGTGCTTCAGTGTAATATAAAAGCAGCTTGTTTTTATCTGTGTACAACGTAGATGAATGCTTGTTGTGATTGAATGCACTTTCATTATTGTTTGATCGCACTTGTTTACTCACTCTGATTAGAACACGGACGTCTACGACTCCTCAGTTTCTGATCAAATGATGGTTGTCTTTGACGCCTGAGGAACTCACGTTATCATACTGCTCTTCCATTCATTTTAGAACTATACTTCACATCAAATCTGATTTCAGTAGTACCACATACAAACCATCTCTAATCTCTTCAGTGGACCGTACTCTTGTTTCAGAGTATGAATAGATTATTTTAAGATCCTGTAGGGCAATTAGAACACGGAAGACTATGATTACATTTAGCGTAATATGTCTATTAGATTGTTTTGCATTTAGCAGTTGATTAGAATGGGAGAGCTGTTCTGCAATATTCCTGCTCTCTTCCCCGTTCACATTCTTCCATCTCCCTTGCCCCATCAGATTGGTATTAGAGCATAGCTCAAATAAACCGAGAGATTAAGTTTGTTTTGTATACTGTTATCATGTCTCATATAGGTAGCTCTTCATCTTCATCACTCATTGAAGCTAGAGTCATTGACAAGTTCAATGGTTCTAACTTCTACATTTGGAAGTTAAAACTTAGAATGATGTTGATAGATAGAGATTTTTGGGATGTAGTAGAAGGTGCAGACCTGAAACCAGAAGATGGTGATCAAACAAAGGCCTAGAGGATCAAAGATCAGAAGGTCCTAGCATCTATCACACTCAATTTGGCCAACTCCCAAATATCTCACGTTACCACATGCAAAACCTGTAAGGAAGCACTGGACTTGTTATCAAGTCTTTATGAGACTCACGTTGTGACCACGAGATTACATCTTAGAAGGAAGTTCTTTACTCTTAGCATGTCTAATTCTACTACCATCACTTCTCACATCAACAACTTCAAGTCCCTATTAGATCAGTTATAAGCTGTAGGATGTTCTATTCAAGATGATGATGCCGTTATGACCTTGTTTTTTTTTAGCACTTTGTGGTGATGATCTCCACATAAACCGACCTCACTCTTCAAAAGGTGATTGGTCATCTTCTTCAAAAAGAAATGCGGAGAAAGACCAGTAGGCTATCCATCAAGGACAAATCCATGGCTCTATACACCAAAAAGAAGACTATTCCAAGGGCACGTATCACGTGCAGGAGCAACAAACAGAAGCCTCACACTCAAGGTGAGCATGGTGGATTGCACAAGAAGCTTTTCTATAGATATTGCAAAAGAGCTAACCACGACATCAAGGAGTGTCGCATCAGGATCTACAACGAGACAAAGAAGCAGCAACAACAGCAACAGCCAGACTCCTTCAACATGGCGGAATTCAAGGAGTCAAATACACACTTATTAATGGCTTACAACAGCAGAGAAGACTGTGATAGCTGGTACCTGGACAACGGTGCTACCCAGCACATGACCTTTTGCAAGGAATGGTTTACGGAGTACACAACTTACAACAAAGACCAATTTATCTACCTCGGAGATTCTAGCACCATACGGGTGGAAGGCAAAGGAGCAGTGAAGATCAACTTCAACAACGATCTGTCCATTTGTGTTCCTAACGTCCTTCATGTTCCTTAGTTGTCAAAGAACCTGTTATCAGTCTCTAAGATAGTTGATGAGGGTTATACTGTTACTTTCTCATCTGAGTAGTGTACAATACTCGAGGAAGATACTACTCTGACTACATGCACTAGAGTCGAAAATCTTTATGCACTTTCTAATTCAATTGCATTAGCTAGTAGCTCTAATGAAAATGTAAACAAAAGTGATGTTCTATGGCATTGTCGATTTGGACAAGTGAATACAAGATCACTTTCTTATATGCGTTGTAATCATTTAGTTGATGGTTTGAATTTTCTATCTTCATTAGATAGGAAATCTTTCTTTTGTGAATCATGCATCTATGGGAAGCACTCTAGAAGCGAGTTTCCAAAATCATGTTTCATCAAAACAAAGCATGTATTAGATCTTGTACATAGTGATCTCTGTGGTCCAATGCCAACTCCGTCATTAGGAGACGCAATCTATTTTATCACTTTTATAGATGATTACTCTAGATGGTCTACAACCATGTTCATTAAGCACAATTCTGAAGCCTTTGAATGCTTCAAGAGATTCAAGCATGGCTGAGACACTCTTCTCAATTCAGCCAGATCCATGCTACATCAAGCACACCTACCTGCAAAGTTTTGGGTAGAAGCTACTGCCACAAGCTGTTATGTGCAGAACAGATCCAGCAGCAAAGCCATCAACAACAAGACTCCTTATGAAGTTTGTTGTGGAAGAAGGCTGTCGACACGTTTAGTGCGGATGATGGAGTGTGTTAGGAAAAACATGGATAAAGATTGCTTACGTAAAACCTGAGGCTTTATTCGATGATGAGGAGCCTATCCTAAGCTCTTCAAGAAGTGTTTTGGGAGGCTGGTGGTGACCAATACTTGCTTAACCAGCTACCGTTGATGGGCGTAGCAAACGGTGTCCATCCATTGTTTCCATTAGAGGAGTTCTAAATCTAAAATAGATCCTTTGTAAAGATTCTTTTTATATTTTTTCTTAAATTTTTCTTACACATGGACAAATCAAAACACTCAAATTTGAAATCTACGTAACGTAACTTTTTGAGTCCACATTTTAAAAAAATGGCATAACTTTTTAGTGGTAAGTCCAAATTTAGCAGAGTTTGGTGCATTGGAAAGCTCTCAAAAGGGCTTTCCAATGATATGTTACATGACATATTTTTGAGACATGAATAAAAAGTTATGGCAAGTCAAAAGTATTAGTGTTATAGTATTTTAATAATATAAAAGACATCTTGCACGAATTCTTAAAGGGTCTTTTTGGAGCTCAAAATTCCCCTAATGTAAAGTCACTGTCCCTTGCGATAAGATGTCGGTGATGCGATAAGGGCCTTCACCAGTGAACTTCAGCTTTCCTTTGATCGCCTTTGTCTTGTACATGAGGACCAAATCTCCTTTTTGAAGATCTTTCTTGTGAAGACGACAATCATGCCAGGCCTTGCGACGTGCTTTCTCTGCAGCAAAAGCATGGACCGCTAATAAGCGTGTTTCGCACAACTTGTGTAGCGCTTCGTGACGAAGGTGGAGCGATCTTGTATCATCTAATCGTTGCACTGTGGCAATGCGAAGAGATGGAACGAGAAATTTCACCGGCATGACTGCATCTTGACCATACACCAGTTGGAATAGAGTTTGCTCGGTGTTGCCTTTGTATGCAGTTCTGAAACATTATCTACTATTGAGGTTCTTTAACATTTGCCACATGGTTCCGAATGTCTTCATCCACTGTTGCTATAGCCTCTTCGGGTAAATCGCTCCACTTGATCATCTGATTGTATCTTTGCTTTTGTTGAGTTTTCTTTGGTATAGGTGCTTTCGGTGGTGGCATCTTGGAGACTTTAGCGTGTTGAGATTTTTGAGGCAGTTGAGCTGGTATTCATTGAACTCCATAACGCGTAGAATCCATGTGGTGTAGGATCTACTCATCTGTCAGCTTAGCTTCCTCGTCATAGGACAATGCATGTTGCCAAGGAACTAAATCATCTTCAACAGGTTCCAAAATAGGTTCCGGTGACAGCCATGCTACGTTTATCATGTTCACCCCATATGAGATAGGTGTGTCAAGGGTAAATTCTCTCGGTGGTAATTCGCTGGGTTCTAAATCTGAATCTGGATCTGGATGACATGTATGCCCTACCATACATTCAATAGTTGCCAATGCATCCATCCACAACACGGTATCTGTTTGTGAATCATAATGAACACCCATTGAAGCTTTTGGACGATCAATGTTATGGTCCGTTATGGAAGAAGTGTCATTAGCTTTGGGTGGTACAGGGCTTCACCGCCCATGTGGAGGGATCCACCTTTACTGTCTGCTCTCTGTTCTCAAATGTGATTATGCCGGTCCCGCAATCATGAACTACTTGTGCAATTCGTAACCAAGGTCGTCCCAACAAAACTCGATAGGCAGTGGGTGTTTCAGGAATGTCCATCACCACAAATGTGATGACAAATTGTACCCCTACTATCTTGACTGGAATGTCTTCTACAATTCCCTTTGGCCACACACATGATTGATCAGCCAGTTTGATGGCGAACTTGGTAGCTTTCAGGCCTTGTAGATTCCACTTCTCATACAAAGTAGTGGAGATAAGGTTGACACCTGATCCTCCATCTACAACAGCAGCTTCTTCTTCGAAGAGTTTGTGCTTGATAGGAAGAGTTATACTGTGCTGCTCACTCTTCCAAGCCGCTCCCACGTTCAGAACATTGTTGGCTTCTTCAAAATCGGTGCAAAATAATGGTTCTTTGGATGGTATGTCTGATTCAATGTTCAACCAATCTGACAAGACACCCTTTGCTTGAGGTGCAAGTCGAAGGAACTCTCCAATAGAGATATTCATTCTACTGGATAAGATGCTTGTCAGTAGTTCCGTCCTTGGAGCTTCAGGTTCTGCCATATGGAATGGTTCTTCCCAATGGTGTAGTCACACGTTCACATCTGATCTGTGTGGTGAACCTTGCGATGCGTTCGGATGTTGATCTCTTTCTGGTGCAGTGTCTTGAGGAGCTGTCGGTTGATGTGCAGCTTGAACAGCTTTCTTCGCTTGTGCTTCTTGTATCCAATGCTTGATCTTCTGATATTGTCTTTGTTCATCCTTCACACTTGGATAAGGTAATCTCGCTCCTCCTGATGTTGAAGGTTGATCAGCTGGCACTGATACAGAGTGTGGTGATGATGGAGCTACCTCCTTGCGCTTTTGTGCTCACGTAACAGCTAACACTGGAACATTACAATAGGGATGTCTCCTTGGTATAGTTGAGTGTGGAGTTGTGCTTGGGCCTGCTGATTGAACTACAATCCAATTCAATGGTGCACTGGTGCTGGCTCTCAATGGACAATTCTTTGTAGCAATGTCCATATCCACACTTGCGATAGAAGGGCGTATAAATCCCTTTGTTTGGACATTCTGCAATCCTATGTCCTTCTCTGCATCCATAACATCCATATAATCTGTCCCCTTGGCGTTGTGGCTATGCAGCGTATGTGGCATAATACTCATTAATAGCAGGATCGATGAATGGTTCATCAGGTCCATACCATTGTTGCATTTTCTGTTGGAGAAATGTTTTAGCTTTTGCCGTTGTGAGATTCACTAGGGCTGCTTGAAGATTATTTGGCCCTGGTGGTGCTGGTAGTGCCATTCTTTGTTGTTGAGGGCCTGGTCCAAGCCTTGGTGCTGCATTAGGTGCTCCTTGATGGTAAGCATAAGAGGTCTGGAATTGAGTTCTCTTTTGTTGTATGATCCGTGGGTTGTAGGGGCAATACACAGTGTCATGCGAGAATGCTTTGCACAGATGACAATATCTGTGCGTCAGCTTCAAATTCTGCTTCAGTACTGGACACTCGTTGGAAGTGTGATTCTGGGTACAAATGGGACACCAAACATTGTCCCGTCAAGGATACTGCTGCTGATAAGGATCTGGTTGTGGTGTTGTAGTATTTTGAAGTGCCTTAAGTTTTTGGTCAAATTGGACTGTGAGCTGATCCATCTGCTGCTTGTGTACCTTCATGATCTGTTCCATCATCGACCTCGTAATACACTCCATGCCCTCAGGATATGTACCACCTCCAGGTACACTCCATGCCACCTACCTCCAAGTAGGCATGAGGTTGATGCAATTAAAAGAGTTGAAGCATGAAGAGATGTAGTTCCTGGTGTAGAATCATCATCTGATCCTTCATCTTCTTCTCTCATTGCATCTTCCATAGCTTCGTGCAATGTGGCATATTGCTCCCATCTTTTCAGCTCTCGTCTGATGCTTCTAGGTAGTCCCACTAGGAACCACATAATGACCGCATGATCAGGAGTAAGCTCCACATTACACTCGGATCTCAAGTGTTTGATCCGTTCGATGTAGTCTCTGACCATTTCTCTTTTTGCCATCTTGATTTTGCTAAGCAAGAGGAACGGGTCTTCAAGAAACTTTTGCGGCTTAAATCTGGTGATTAAAGCTGCTTTTACCACTTCCCAGTCTGTTTGTTCTTGTGTCGTCTGATTGAAAAACCAATCTAAAGTCGCTCCTGTCAGGGACATTGGAAACAACTTCAGTTTTTCTATCAAGGTGGTTTCACCATAGATCTCGATGCTTGCCCATAGATCTACAAGAATCTGATAGGATTAGTGGATCCATCAAATTTGGGCAATTCCAATCTGGGAGATCTTCTGATTGCTTGTAGAGGTACCGCTGACATAGGAATATTTTGATCTATTGGATTTGGCTGATTTGGTCGGATCTCTTCCGCTGCTGCTTGATGTAGCTCTGGATTCTCTGTAGGTAGTATTCTACCAGATCTCAATCTCATTCACTGTGCAGATTTGATACAATGTGAAGGTATATGGCAACAGTGGATCTAAGTGGATCTTGTTAAGGTGCTGATCAATGGTTGATGATTGGAAGGGATGAAAGGAACACGAATAGCTAACAAATTTTATAGGATGACAATTGAAATGGCTATTGAGAGATGAGTGTATGGTGGCACATATTTGAATGGAGTTGATCACACAAAAAAAAATGGATGTTGTAACGACGCAATTGGCAACAATGGTGAGTGATAGATGGCCTTGATGGTGGCGGGGCGGGTGGGGTCAAGTCACTAGTAGTTTCAATAATTTTTTTGGATTTTCTTAACAGAAACCTTCGTCTGACTGATATATGTTTTATCACAATATTAACCACTTATTCTCAATATTAACCTTCGTCAACTTCACTGAAGCTAGAAAACATGGAAAACTAGCTACTAACAAACTGGCGAAGGTTTACAGTAAGTGCAAATATTGAAGTTGGCGAGGGTTCTGATGGTAAATTCCTATTTTCGGTGAGCAAGAACCTTCGCCAGAGCTCGTACACTCAGTATTAACCTTCGCCGACCTCCATGATGGCTCTAAAGCTAAAAATGAAGCCGGGCAAAGGTTGTCTGAGGTGTTTTGGGCTACTGTGAGATTCTGGACATTTTTTACAAAGGTTTTTTCATTTTTTGGGACTGTTTTTTAGCAATTTTGGCAAACTGGCTAGGAAATAACCTTCCCCTGACTAGTTGTAGGTACTGATGGTGTGGCAGAACGTGCTGCCAGGTGGGCGAAGGTTGGTTTGAGCAGATCAAAAAGTTATGAGGTCTGATAGGTGTTTTTTTTGGCTCTTTTTTGGACAGTTTGTCAAAACTACATGGTTTTTTCTGATTTTTTTGATTTTTAGGATTTATAGAAGGGATAGGGTGCTGGGATCTGATGTTTTTCACCTCTAAATCTCCCTCCACAGATCCTACAGGCAACAAATCATAAAAAAACAACAAATCTAACCTCTACTCCACACTAAACTACCCCCCACACATCCATCCCACAAGCAAAAATCACAAGATGAATGCATGCAAGCTAAAAAGCAAGAAAATGCTAATCTATTCCCCGACAACGGCGCCAAAAAGTTGTAGTGGCCTTGGTTCACCTGTCACGCATAGATTCGTTCCCAAGGGAATAGTGCTTCCCTTGCGAAGTTAGCTTGCAAATCCTACTCTAACCACACCTAGATTAACCACATCTAACTATCCACCCTACTTTAACCACAAGCATGAGAAGGAAGAATAGATTACAATGGGGGAGGTGCTTACATCCTATCCTCTCTACTCTCTTAGAAATCATTAACAACATGCAAGTAGAGAGAAGAAGCAAATGGAAGGCAAATACAAAATGCAAAACCGTGAGAGAGAGAGAGAGAGGGAAGGAAGCAAGGATGTTCAAATCTCATTTGGGCATAATCTCCTCCTCCTATTGAACATCGAAATATGGTACAAAGGGTGTCTTTTTATGGATGGGAAAGGCCCTTGCCCCTTTCTCCTATTGGTTCATTACAATGGCAAGGATCCTAATCCAAGCCTCCTAAACTAACACAAAATGAATCTAATGGTTCCTTAAGAAAGCACAAGGGCACTCACATGATTCATGTGAGTTCTAATTTGGGCCCTTTTAGCTTTTTTTATTAACAACTTGACTTAGGGCCTCTAATGTCATTTTAGAGTTTTAGGACCCTAGTAACTTATTCCTAATTCTACAAGTTCTACAAAACCAAATTGCGTGCTCATTGGGTTGGGCTTATACAGGCAGGAAGCCAGTGCCCTCGCATTTATTGCTCTACATGTACAGTGTACTGTGGTGGGGCCCACTAAGTGCCCAACATCAACAAACTTTGGAATGCCCTCGAGTATAGCAAATACTGTAAATAACTCTATACAGGCTAATTCTTCCTATGTGTGGCTACCCGGCTAACCAAGTAGTGATCTACGGGATCAGTGCCCGATCAATATATCCTAACGGGTCACGTCCCGATCACAACCATATACATTAAACCAAATAAACTGTACACTAATTACATCATCACATTTAGAGCTTATACTAATGAATCAGATCACAAGCTGATTTCTAACTCTCTCCCTTAAGCTCAAATGTGATAAGAGTAAAAACAATATATTGCAGCAACGTCTGGAGTGTCCAAAAGATGTTATGCATATCATAGCTACTATGTACTTGACTCACACTCAAGCACACCAACAAACCACCAGATTTGACTCACAAAGTATCATGTAAACACAATGCTCATACAGAGAGTTTACCATACTCTCGACCAACTGACTCGTCCCCAATCCGACTTGAACACAAGTGGACCACACGAGCGATATGGCTCAAACTGAGGAGATCCCACTACCACCATGAGACTTACATCCTCCATCTAGCTAGGCTGACATCCTATCAGACACTTACAAGCACAAACTTGTAAAGCTGACATACGCACGAATGATAAAGTGTCAAATACATGACCAAGGCCTGTCCAAACTGTGGTATCCTGTCGTATCAACACATGTGCCACTTGTAGATACGCTGCTACACTGCTGGTCAACAAATCAGGTCGTCAACCATGGCCTATACCTGTACCAAGATGCTCTCACGTCCAAGCATATCCATCTATCCAATAGGTCCTGAAAGCTGATCCCCATCCATTCCCCATGCTCCAAGCACAAGAGTCTACCAAGGACTCAATGAATGAATGTACACAAACCTCACCATAGGCTATACCTGAGTAGCTCACCCACCTCCCAGAGAAATTGATGATGATCTGTCTGTCCTACATCCCATGTAGATTCAACTTTCCATGCTTGACGTTGCCAACTCTGATTTGACCAGTCTATAGGCCTCCCACCAAGGAGCCTATCTCATCAACACATCCATCATAGCATCCAAGCCAAAGCAAATGCAAATTCGATCCACTATCGTGATGAATAACTCATCCACGATCCATAGCATATCAGGTAGGATAGCTCCAGAACCTTGTACCCTATACCATCTGATCACCAAGTATCCATTACCCGCTGATAGCTCCCCAAGAATCTGTCCACCTGTAGTGCAACTAGACTCCAACTGGATCTAACCAAAAATTGCATCTTGCTTATTAAATAATGATGGATAGAAACAACATGTGATGCCAACCTGGAGATCATTGTGCATATAACCATGCAGCTCACCTGATCACTCGCCAAAGTATCAACTATCACTCCCTGAGCAACCATCTCCATCCCTGCTGGCTCACAACCATGGGCATGCTGGATCCACATCACCCCGTAATGCACTCCATGCCCTCAAGATATGTACCACACCGGGTACACTCCATGCCACCTACCTCCAAGTAGGCTTGACTTGTCCCTAGGTCACCACATGATGCACCAACTGAAGAACATCGTCCATACATCAAATACATATCATACATGAGCAACTGTAGCATCTCCCTGAGTGCCACCCCAATGGACTCGTCATCTACATACTATGCTCACCTGATGTCTCTGATCCTGGTCACCATCCTGCTAGACAAGCCGAACTCCAAAGCATCACCTGCTCCACCTGGCTCCTAGCATCTGCTCGCTCTCCCTAGCTATGTGTCACCCGACACCATGCCAATGCACGCATATCCCTAAGTCACCGCTCATGGGACCTCGAGACTACTATCTCCCTAATTGTGCTGAGGTATATGGCTCTGAGTGACTCCCTCTAGGCTTATCCCTGATCTCACCACTTGAGAATCTACACCATGGAAATTCTAACACTTGTGCCAAGCCTAGACTCCAACAAATACAGCCAAATGCATGAAAGCTATAGATAGTTTATCCATGCCTGTGATGGTAGATGTCTCCCCATCGATGCCAATGTCCAAAATTGGCCCCATGCTGTAATGCCATCCTGTACTCCCAAATGAGCACACCATGAAGTCCTCGCCGTCATTGTCCCCTCTAGTAGATCGCTAGCAAAACACCCATCATGGTGCTTGCCCTCCGATCACACCCCGTGCGATCTCCATCAACTCTCCAACCTAGAGTTGGCTCTCAAAGCTTCACACTTTGTCCATTTGCGTTTGCAGCGTCTTGATTCTATCATGAATCACCCCATAAGTCCTGTCCATGCCAATGTCTCAAGTCCAATATGAAATAATTGTCCCCTGATGATCATCCTATGTCATCATGTAGTGCTATCCCTACCAGGTGTCCCAATGCCATCCTTGATCACAAAGATCTGAGCATCTACCCTGTAGTGCCCACTTGTATTCCCCCAAGCTAGCTCCTAGCTGCTCCTGTGAATGGTTCCAAACCACTCCCTGAGAATACACTGAGATGTGAACTCCAAAGCCACCATCAAGTCCCTCACATGACTGTGCATGCCAATATCCCTCCAAGTGGACCTGTGAGATCTTCCATGGCCGAAACCAAATGATCTACACCTTGTCATTACTGAAATCTACGTCCGTGATGCAATACTGATATGGCAAATTGACTTGACTTATCCAGAATAGGCAGTTAAAGTGTATCTCATCGATGAAAAACCTGATACACTGCTCCACAGCTAAAATGGCTTGATCAAAATTGACTTACTGACTGCAAAACTGCAAAATCATCACACTCAACACTCACCAAGAGCATCCAAAGTGTGATTATCGACCCGTTCTTCATCCTCTGCATGTCCCACACACAGCTCGTCCAATGCCAGTCCGCTATCTTGCCCAATGGCTTCCAACTGGTACCACCTCGTACTTCGATCACCTGTGACCGCCAAAATGTGTGTACGTCCAAGCTAGCCCATATTTCCCTCCGAACGAGAAATTTTGAAGCTACAGATGCGTGTGTCAATGCAGCTATCACCTGACTCGACAATGTCATTGCCGATCATGCCTGTGAGAACGTTATCCCAAAATGCCACTTGACATTGGTTGGTTCAAACTCCAAGAGTTGAACCTGATCACAAAAATTTCTCACCTGTAATCGGCATACCATGTCTATTTTCACCTGTGATTGCTTGCCCTCTCAAAATTGTCGCCAATAATGAGTAGTCACGACGCCAAACTGCACTTCCGTCACCAAAACTAGCTTTCTCCACACAATTCCGCTACCATTCGCTCCCATACTACATTTACCGCTTCTAAACACCCTGTTACTCTATCAAGAGTAAGTAATAATGATTTTGAAGTGATAATGCCTTATTGTACCCCTCTATAGCAGGTTTCACCAGCCAAAAATTGTCCCGAATTTGGCCCTACGGTATCCAAATAGTGAATGTAGCCCATCACTAGGTCACCTGCACTCCGCTCGATAGAATGGTAATAAAAATTCTCCAAAACGTGTTTCTCCCTGCTCTGTGATGTTGCTCTGTCCACTGGCTCTGAGCAACCAGTTTCAAGGGTCATTTTGGCCCAAAGATGGCCAAAATAGATGCTTTTTAGCTAAAGATAGCCCATAACCAAAATGCATTGCAAAAATGAATTGGTTCTTCATAATGAAGATTTTTAATGAAGTGAAGTCCATTCTGGACTTTGGGTCCCTTCAATGAATATCCATTTGAAAATTTTTAATGAAAAGAAGGCCACTTCTTTTTTCAGTCCCCTTTCAAATGCATCCATTGGCCTCCCCATATTTGATGGCCCACGTTGCTCCCCGAGCGCTTCTTTGTGACCATCGATTGCGTTGGATCCAGATCCAACGATCTTGACTATTTGGCTGCGCTGAATCTTGCTCCTTTATACATGATGCTCTCTAGCCGCTACCCTCTTAGTCCAATTGGACGCGCGCGACCTGTCCGTCGTGGCCCTCTCCTCCTCCATGCTATTTCTTTCTCTCCCTCACCAAGCTCCAAGCTATGGTGGCTTCTTTGCTTCGACTTGTTCCAGTTCTCTTACTGGCCCACGACCGCCCACGACTTTCTGGCATTGTCCATTCCTCACCAGGGCGCCCTCATACAAGCATTTACAGATCAAAAAGATAATTCCTATAGAGAAAGATCCAAGATTTTCTTGCTGTAAACCCTAGCAGCCATGAAGAGGAGGATATCTTGGGCTTTGCTCAAGCTTTCTCTAAGCTTTCTCTTGCAGCTTTCTTCCTCACAGAGGTCACCTACCTCTGGCTCTCCGATGCAATTTACAGTTTGACAATTGGTGCAGTATCGATTGCAAACAGGCTGATTTTCTTCAAAAATTCGTCAACACCCCACAAAATTGAAAATTTCCAAATATTTCCTCAGTTTTTCACCCACCCTGTAAATTGCTATGGCTCTCTCTCACTGCTCTTTGCAAATCCTTTGCAAGCCCCGTTACGCCAAATGGCTGTCCACAAAGTGAAAAACGTAGCCAACATCGATGATTTTTTGAAACGACTGAAATTGCAAGATTTTTCTTGAATTCTCCCCGGAATCCACCTACGACGATTGTTTCGATCTTCCCCGAAGCTCCGATCGAAGAAACTGTGCTGTCTCCAACCATCCGGACTGCCGATACCCCGTATGCAGTCCTCTCTCTTGAGACGCTCTGAGTGCTATTTCTCATGGTGAAAGACGCTATCCCATAGCTCCACCGGATTATGCATACCTGCATCACCCTGACGCTCTGATACCAAGTTGAAATTATGTAGGGATCTAGTGTATTATGCAAATCACATCACACAATCACCATAGCCACTCCTCACAAGCTCTCAAAGATAGCACAACAAAAGTTTATAGATTACAAAGAAACACTGTACATATAGAGTATTCACAAACTGCATGAAAAGGCAGGTGTCCTAAAATTGGCCTACCACCTGTCAAACTAAGGTCGAGCCCAATATGGCCAGATTCGACCGACAAACTTGGGACATGCCCCCAAGTATAACAAGTACTGTAAATAACTCTGTACAGGCTAATTCTTCCTATGTGTGGCTACCTGGCTAACCCAAGTAGTCGTCTACAAGATCAGTGCCCGATCAATATATCCTAACGAGTCACGTCCCGATCACAACCATATATAGTAAACCAAATAAACTATACACTAATTACATCATCACATTTAGAACTTATACTATTGAATCAGATCACAAGCTGATTTCTAACTAAACAACCATCGACAAATGATGCTATGTCATTTCATCCTATTTTGCGTAGCATGGATTCTTCCAACATTGATGTCCTTCTATAGAACCTGCAGCTACAGCTACAGAAGACGAGCAGCCGACAGTACCTGTCATCAAACCAAACCAAGCTAGCTCGAACAGATCTGAAGAAATTCAATAAGAAGCATCATCGCATCCTAGTCAAAAACCCAATGTCTGCAGATCCTCACGGACTTGGACAGTTCCTGAGAGGTATGCACCTCAATCATTGTGGACTTCATTAGAAGAACCAGAGAGCCTAACCGAAGCAATTAACTCCAAAGATGTTTTGAAGTGTCAAGAAGCTATGGAAAGCGAGTATAACTCACTTTTGACGAATCAAACCTGGACGTTGGTCGACTTCCCCACTCGCAAGAGATTTATCGACAACAAGTGGATCTTCAAAAAGAAGATAAACTCTAATGGTCCCATTGCAAAATGGAAAGCACGACTGGTGGCTTCACTCAAGCCCAAGGAGTGAATTATCAAGAAATTTTTACTCCTATCGTCAAGATCCAGTCAATCAAGACTCTGATTGCGTTAGCAGCCATGGAAGACCTCGAAATGCACCAAATGGATGTGAAGACAACATTTCTCAACGACAATGTCGAACAAGAGCTGTACACCTTCCAATCGGAAGGATTCGAAGTCAAAGGCCAAGACCACAAAGTGTGCAAGCTGCACAAAGCACAAGCAAAAGCACTAATGTTCTGATGTAAACACCCTCACCTCTTCAAAGCATGAAGCTTTGATACCATGTGAAATTTTTAGCATGTGTGAACTTCACCACACACCTTACATGATCTTACTGAGGTGTTGTGATTGCACAAGATTGATTAAAGAACAGATTACTTGAAAAATTTAAGGCAAGAGCACAATGGCATACATCAGACCTAAAAAACTAACTTTTCATTATGAGGAATGAATGTCAGAAATAATTCTAAGTGCTCAGTATGGGAAAAACAGTCTGCTCTTGGGTAGAGAGAGAAAATCAACACATAAAACTTGGGTAGAGAGAGAATGAGCCCAAAACACCAAAATCTCAATATTCACAATATGGCAAAATATGCCAACATTTTCCTACATCAAAGAGACTCGAATTCTTACAGTGGTTTTGCATGGAAAGTCCACTTAACTTAGTTAACTCAACTAACAGGGATCCACATGTGTAACTGTATGCATGGATATTGCATGTACTGCATGTTATCTCTCAAAATTGCCTAGATAGGTTATGTCCTCAATTCACATACCTTTATGTACAATAAAGTTTACAATGAAAATAACATAGGCATGGCCCCAAAACTTGAGATAGAAAGATATTATTTTACTAATCTTCACAAGATCCACTATTTCTAATTGTATTAATTCCATGAATATCCGAATGTACAAGTGGAAAAGGTTTTGTAGATCTAGATGTAGATCTAGTATAAGGTAGTCTATGCGACTTTGACAAAGCACAAGACTCACAAACATGATTGATCCTAGTTAAGAATCTTGGAAGACCAATCACAACTTGCCTCTTAGCCATTACCTCCAATGACTTGAAGTTGAGGTGCCCAGCCTTTTATGCCAAACCTCTTGAATAGGTATTTGCTCACTTGCCATACATCCAACTTGGTTATCAATAACACAAACATCTAGTTTGAACAACTTCCCTTGCCTTTTACCTTTTGAAATCAAGACATCCTTCCTTTTGATCCATTACCAAGAATTTACTTGTGAGTCAATTTCTAAGTAAAGGTTTCAAAATTGAGTTTGATGGAGATGAACAAAACATTCTTTAAATGAAAATTCCTATTTGTAGAGAGAGAAATAGGAACTGTGCCAATCCCTTTGATTGCACACTCACCATCATTGGCCGTGTAGATCACCTTTTTGTCATCTTCATATGCCAACAAAGAAGTGAAGTACTCTTTGTGAAAAGTCATGTGTGAGCTTGCACCACTACTGTGAAGATTAATAAAATTATATCTTCCTATCTCGAGTTTTGGGGCCATTCCTATCTTATTTCCATTGTATATTTTATTGTACATAAATGTATGTGAATTGAGCACATAACCTTTTAGAATAGGTCGAGTTTGAGTTAGGTAGATTCAATCTTGATGTCATGCAAAAGTTTAGATTACATGCAAAGTCGATCAGTATGCATGCAAGCAACATGAAATTAGTGCATGCAACATGCAAAGTAGTTTTCATGATCTACACATGTCTAGGCAATTTCGAGAGGTGACATGCAGTACATGCAATATCCATGCATGCAGTTTTACATGTGGATCCCTGCTAGTTGAGTTAACTAAGTAAAGTGGACTTTCCACGCAACTCCACTGTAGGAATTCGAGCCTCTTTGATGTAGAGAAATTTTGACATGTTTTGCCATATTATGAATATTGAGATTTTGGTGTTTTGGGCTCATTCTCTCTCTATCCAAGTTTTATGAGTAGATTTTCTCTCTCTACCCGAGAGCAGGCTATTTTTCCCATAGTGAGCACTTAGAATTATTTCTGATATCCATTTCTCATAGTAAGAAGTTAGTTTTTTCAGTCTGATGTATGCCATTGTGCTCTTGCCTTAGATTTTTCAAGTAATCTGTTCATTGATCCATCTTGTGCAATCACAACACCTCATTAAGATCCTGTAAGGTGTGTGGTGAAGTTCACACGTGCTAATGGATCTAGATCACCATCATTAACAAGCATACATGAAGACATCACAAAAGCATCATCATTTGAGTTTTGAGCATCCAAACCATCTTCATCATGAGTAAGATTACCTTGCTTGTCTCCTTGATCTCTCTTCTTCTTGTAGCACTCACTTACAAAGTGTCCTATGATGCCACAATAGAAGCACTTTATCTTTGACCTATCTTTCTTTTTGCCATTTGAAGAAGCCTCCACTTGATCTTGCTCTTTAGACCACTTACTTTTGCTTTTGCCCTTGATGAACATAGCCTCCTCTCCAACTTGAGATGTTGATGAAGATCCACCATCACCATCATCTTGAAGCACAGCCCTCAACCCCCTTTTGACAGCACAAAGAACATCCATCATAGCACTCTAACTTGCTTGAAGCCTATATTCTTCATTGATCAAGATCTCTTGAAGATCCATCAAACTTAGCAAAGTTCTTTGAATGACAAGACTTTGTACAATGTTAGCATGAGCATCCGACAAACCATTAAGTATAACTTGAACAAGCTCTCCTTCCTTAATGCTCTCTTCAATGCAAGCTAACTCGTCATTCAAAGCTTTTACTCTCAAAACAAAATTATTTGGACTTTCTTCACTCTTTTGCAAACATTGAAAGATTTGTCTTCTTAGAGTCAACACTCTAGAAGTAGACTGGATTCATAAAGCTTCTTCAAAACTCACCAAGCTTGTAATATTCATCTTTATCATGTGTAGAGCTCTTTTAGCTCTCTTTCCATATCTCAATTATTCTTGTTGTGTTGCTGGACTCTCCTCCAAATCTACAACAATATTCAAAACATCATTCATCTCAAGAAGTAATTCCATCCTCATTTTTCAAAACAAATAGTTGCTTGAGGTAAGCCTATCATTGCCTTCCAACATGTATTCCACTTGATGTAGCCCCATGTTGCCTTCCAACATGTATCCACTTGATGTAGCCATGTTGTAATGACTTTATCCTTCTATTTCAACCTGTTCCAATGCATAAAGCACTCTTTTGAAATACAACAAATGTTTCCAAAAATAAATCACAAAGATATGGAACCTCTCAATTCTCTTCTAGCACTTATATCTAGCAAATCAACATATTAAATGTAGAAATCTTGATCAACCTATGATCTATCCTCAATCTAATGACTCTTGCCACTTTGAAACAAACTCTAATGAAGTTCATTTACTTCACAAAATAGAAATCCAATAAAAATTAGGGTTTTGACAAAATCACAAAAAATTGATTTTTTCAAATTCTATATGCAATTGTCTATAACTTGATATAGATTCTTGTAGCCTCAAGTGAGACCTTCCTAATGCATCCAAAATCGGCTATTTCCAGCAAGTATGTTGTGAATCCAATCTACATATGCAAGAAACTTGATTTTTGGGTAGAAGTCAATCTAGCATGCTCTTGCATTGATATCTCCTCCAAATCCTTGTCAGATGTGCTTGATCCTTTCAAAACTTGCAACACAAGCTCTGATATCTTGTGAAAAAATTTAGATCATTTAAGATCCAATTCCATAACCTGATCTTTGGTTAGAAATAGATCACCTCTACCAATCTTGTCAATGTAGAAAACCAACATCTACTCTATGAAAGAGATGCAAACTCAATAAGAACCTGGTCAAACATCAAACATATGATATGATGAAATTGCTGTCCATACAAAAATAGTAAGATATTGTATTTCACACATGTGGATCCAAAAATAGAATAAAATAAGCATTCTTCACTCAAGATTGCAAGATATCACAATATAGTGCACCAATGGATAGATGAACCCAAGAGAACTCATGTATTAGCATGAAGTGAGATAAGAGAGAGAGAATATGTCTCTTCTCACGAGTGTACAACTATATATAACAGATCCATGACTCATTAATGATTTTGGTTTCCCTCCATAACAAAAATCCTAGCATTAATGTGGACTATTGGAAGTGATCATTAAGATCCATTAGGTAGGTTTTACTTTCATTGCCAAGAAGAGGATCCAAGGAAAACCAAAACCCCAAAAGGAGATAGGAAAAGGAAGAAGCCTCACCCTCTCATCTAAGTCATTCCACTTCTAGATCCTATGCCAAGATTGGCACTCTTGGTAGGCTTAGATTCTCATCTAGATCCGTAGTTTAACCCTCTCCCCATTGGATCGAAGCCCTCGTACTACACGACAACTCACTCGTTTGGAGATCCAAACCCCTTCTTGCCCTCTTGATCGTACCAATTAGGGAGGCACAAAAAGGGTCCAACAAAATGTCATATGTGACGTAGCTCCACTATCAATCCACCATGGATCAATGTCTCCATTATTAGCCAACAGGCATGATGACATAACAAAAGCATCATTTGACAATTGTTTGACATCAACACCATCTTCATCAATAGTTAGGTTGGTTTGTTTCTCACCTTGATCTCTCTTCTTCTTGAAGCAATTATTTGCAAAATGCCCCTTGACTCCACAATAGAAACATTTTAACTTTGACCTATCTTTCTTCTTACCAACAAAAGTGGAAATCTCACCTTGATCTTGACCATTTGACCATTTGCCCTTGAACTTGCCTTTGATGACATAGCATCCTCTCCATCAACTTGAGATGTAGTAGCTGCAACTCCTCTTGATAAAAGCCTAAACTCCTCATTCACCAAAATCTCTTGCAAATCCACCATACTTGGCAAAGTCTTTTGAATAGCAAAATTTTGAACAAGATTAGCATGATCATCCAACAAACCACTAAGAACTACTTGGACAAGTTTTACTTCCTTAATGCTTTCATCAATACATGCTAACTCATCATTGAATGTCTTAACCCTCAAAACAAAAGCATGAGCACCTAGTGCATGCAAAAAAAAGGTAAATTTTTTAAGGTAAAACATTAGAAATATTTACCATAGCCTTTCAAAACTCACCATGGAAGTCAAAACTCCAAGCATGACATGGACCATAAGCTTATACTTTTCAAGGTTCTTCTACTGACTTGGGTCCTGGCCCCTTTAATTTGAAACCATGTGACACCCCAAGCCCCCCACCCCCCAAAAAAAAAAAAAAAAGTCAAGCCTGAAGCCGCAAGGGATAAAGACGTGGTTGTGTAAGATGTGAAGATAAGACTCTCCTACTCTGACGGAGGCATCCCCACCCCGACCCCACCGCTACCGCCTATTCAACCCCGTAATGCCAAGTTTTTAATTTTTCTTTGTATTTTTGATGCACCTCCAGAGGTGAAATTTAGAGATGCCCCCCCCCCCCCCCCCCCTCTCTCTCCAAACAAACAAACCCACTACTTCTTCGGACTTGCCGATGTGGCCCGCCTCCATTTTTTTAATTTTTTTTGTGGTGTTTTCTTAAAGTTTTTTATTACATCAAAAACGTGAGCGCACTGCACTGCCGCCCGCCGCCCGCTCCTCCACTACTACTACACTCACATTTTTCAAATTTTTGTGGCCAGAATTTAGAAATAGACATATTTGCCTGCCTGCCACTGCCAGGTCTCCGACTACCCGTGTAGACCTTTCCTTCAGCCTGCCGCTTCCTTCATCTAATACTATTTTTCTTTTTGTATAATCTCTTCCAGAGTCAAAGTCGTTATCACCTACATACTAGTAATAATAATACCGATAACCGTATAACGCTTGCGTGCTGGACTGCCAGTGCTGGCAGTGGGCGCCACGTGGTAATACTAGTTTTTGTGAAGGATGGAGGACTGCGAGGACGCGGAAACATATGACAGTGGACAGGCAGAGGCCGTGTTTTGCACGTAAAAGCCTCCCGAGTCCCACCCACGTAACACGTTAAACTTATCCGAAGGGCCAGCTCTCATCATTGCCCTTTATTTTACAAGTATGTTTCATTTCCTCCAATTTCTTTCTTGGGATTTGTTTTTCCAACCTTCAACTTCTTACAACTTTGAGAGCAGGTCAATTTTTCATTCAACTTTAATAGTACACTTATAAATTGTTGATTAAAATTTTCCTAATCAATCAACCATGCACAATTTGAAAGTTGGTAAAAAATTAGAATAGTCTACAACTCCAAATAACAAACATACATTTAGTACTTTAAGGTGTTTGCCAGAACAAATCCATGTGTTTTTATTTTCTAAAAGCCATTTATTTGAAATTTTTTTCCTATTTTTCATCAAGGAGGTAGTTATTGTTAATCACATTGTTAGCCGATTTTTTAAACTTTTGGTTTTTTGCTTGTTTTAAGATCAATCGATAATTTTTTAAACTACCAGTTGGTTGTAGGACTTTGTCGGTTCTCTATGGACACTACTTGCGATATTACAGCTTTTGCTCATCAGTCTTTTCTCATTTTTTTTTATTGTCTTTCCAAATGAAGTTAACAATTAAGTAGTGAAAACAAAAAAATTGAAAACAAATAAAAATAAAAAATCATTTGGATCATGCTTGCTGAACTGGCGGAGCAGGCTGCCAAAACTTGCGTAATCGGCTGCCATTCACAGGAGTATCAAACCATTTTCCGTCCAAGTGCTCAAGAATCACTGCTTCATAGTTCAGGATTTTCTTCACTCTATACGGGTCTTCACCTATAAACTTCAATTTTTTCTTGATCAGCTTGGTTTTGTACATCAGTGCAAGATTTCCTGCTTTCAAATCCTTTTTGTGTAATCGACGATCGTGGGCCTTACGGCAAGCTTTCTCTGCTGCTAACACATGAACTGCCATCAATCTTGGTTCACACAATTTGTGCAATGCTTCATGACGTAGTTGTAAAGACTTATCATCATTTAACCGCTCTGTTGCTGCTATGCGTAGAGATGGTATTAAAAATTCAATTGGCATGACAACATCTTAACCATAAACTAGTTGAAAGGGTGTTTGATTTGTACTACTTTTGTAAGCGGTTCTGAATGCCCATAATGCTGCATGCAGTTTATGTTCCCAATCAGATCGACCCGCATCAACGGTTTTCGTCATAATAGTGTAGAGAATTCTTGGCCATTCCCTCTGGGATAATAAGGAGTACTAAATATGTGTGTAACAAAAAAATCTTCCAATAAACACTTTATCATTTGATTAACAAAGTGTGTTTAACATCCAAATCTGATAATAATATATTCATAGCGAAACTTGGTTGTAGATTTCATATCAGCAACTTTGATAGCTTTGGCTTCAACCCACTTGGTTATATAATCAATTGCTACAATAATGCATCGAGCCTGAGATCCTCACGCGGCAGGATAAATAGGACCAACATAATTCAGTCCCCATTTTTCAAATGGTGCTTGCGATAAAACCGGATGTAGGGGTTCATAGTTATGTCTAGTAGGTCGTCGTGCTCACTGGCAAACATCACATGTCTGAATATAATTTTTTGTGTTTTTATAAAGCGTAGACCACCAACAACCTGATTGCAAAAGTTTGCGAACAATAATATCTGTAGAAAAGTGTCCTCCGCCCATGCCATCATGTGAAAACGTGATTAAATCTGATATTTCATGCGTTAAAACACATCTATGTAGAATATTGTCTGATCCATAGTGATACCCTAAACCTTGCAATAAATTGATAAGGTTGAGCCTTATGAATCAATTGCCTCTTTTGTACTTTTGTCAAAGAGTCATTCGGTTGTCCTAGCATCAGATACTCAACAATATCCATTGCCCACTCAGGTACTGCCTCTATATAGAATAATACAGCGTTTGGTAATTCATCATCCACTTCAGTATTAACTAGTGCGGATTCAATTCACGAAATGTGGTCAGCTAGATAATGTTGCTTCTCCTTACGAACCACAATTCAAAAGTCAAATTCAATCAATAACAGTAATCATCTTGCAATATGCCCAGTATTGCACGTCTTGTTTACCAAGTAAAATAACGGCTGGTGATCCATATAAAATGTAAAGTGCATTTCCATGAGGTAATGACGAAATTTCCGTAGAGAAAAAATCATGGCTAACGCTTCACATTCTGTTATTGAATAGTTTTTCTCCGGATTTGTAAGCTGTTTGCTTGCAAATCATATTGGATAGTCCTTCTTATAGTCACCTGACTGCGTCAAAATTGATCCAATTGCATATTTTGAGACATCAGTGTGAACATGAAATTCAATCGTCCAATCTGGAGAACGCAGTATTGGTGCTAAAATTAATGGTTTTTTTAATTTTTCAAAGGCTTCTAACGCCTCTACTGTCCAAATAGGAACAATAGTCAGTTTGTATATAGGTCTTGCTAAAATCCACAAAGAAGATAATAAAAATTTGATAGTAGTTTGCATGACCATAAACACATAAACTCCACCAATTGTTGGTGGCGGTGGCAATTCCACAATAACCTTGATTTTAGAATAATCCGTGGCAATGCCATGTCTCGATATCACATGCCCAAGCACAACTCCGTGGGAAACCCATATCTAACATTTTTTTGGATTTAGAGAAATTTGATACTTGTGACATCTTTCAAATACTTTATCCAATTGATCTAGGTGGTCTATATCTGTGCTATGGACTCCAAGGTCATCCAAGTAAATTTCAAGAGATTTATGTGAATAATCTTTAAAAGCAAATTGCATTACTCTTTGGAACGAACTTGGTGTATTACAGAGTCCAAACAACATTACTTTGTAAGCATAGGTGTCCCCTTCTGTTGCAAAAGCTATTTTGTGACAATCTGCAGGTGCAATCTTGACCTGGTTGTAACCACTAAATCCATCCAAAAAACTATAAGCTTCCGCTCCAACAAGGTGGTCCAAAATGCTTGCAGTAAAAGGTAACGAAAAGTGATCCTTTCGCGTCACTTTGTTCAAGGCCTTGAGATTTACACAAATTCTCAATTTCCCATTCTTCTTAGGAACAATGACAATCAGTGAAACCCATTCTGTATGCTCGATCTCATAAATGAAATTGACGTCAAGCAGTCTCTAAAGCTCTTTCTTTATTAGATCTACAACATTAGGATTACAACGATAGAACTTTGTAACCTTTGGAATTGCATCAGGTACTAAAGGTATGGTGTGTTCAATAACTGACGTCAGAATACCCTTGAGATCTTGATAAGTCCATGCAAAGCAAGCTTGATACTTAAGAAGTAATGTTCGGAGCGCTTGAAATTGTTCAAGATTAAGTTGTGATCCAACTTGTACAATATTTTCTGGTTCTCTTGGTTCAGCAAGATTCATAGGCTCTGTCCTAGCTGGGCCATCATAAACATCTTTTGGTTCTAGAACCCGTTCTTCGGGTTCACGATGTGCTTTGGGTACATGATAACCACATCATCCAGTGTATAGCATTTAAGATGTTCGGGCATATCATGCTGGACTACATTTGTTTGTTTTTTGTCAAAAGGACTTGTCTTAGCCTTCTTAGCAGGAATTGATTGTGGAGGTGATGACTTTTGAGAAGATAAACTCTTCTTCGAAGGTGAAATCTTCCTAGACGATGATGTCTTGCTAGAACTCTGACTTGTAGAATCATCCTTGACTTTTTCTTTGTCTTTATCCAGTAAGGGTGGCACATTCTTTGAATCAATCTTTTGAGGAGGATTTTCCCATTTCAGGACCATATTATAATGTTGCTTGGCTTGTTTCTTCGTCATTGACCATGTGATACTGTCTTCCTTCAATATAAATACTTTTAGCGGTTTTATTGTTGGTTCATCAGGAATATTACGCATTCCAAATTTGGTTGGATACATATGATTTAGAATTTGCTCATCAATAAGCTCTGCATTGTCGTCATAAGTCAAGGCATGACTCACAGGAATGAGTTCATCTTCAATCGGATCTGGTATAGGCTCCGTTAATATCCAAGTTACATTCAGCACATTCAATGAAAAAGTGATCGATGTATCCAAGGTTCTATCCAATAATGAAATCGCATTCAAATCTGAGTAATTATCTTGTTGTCACATATATCCTACTGTACAGTCAATCGTTGCAAGACCTTCATTCCAGTTGACAGCATCGGTTTGAGAATCGTAATGAACTCCCAAATTTTTTACTGGTCGGTCACAAGTATGATCTATTGTTGATGAATCATGATCCTCTTTTTGAACCACTGGTTTGATAGTCCAAGTTGCAGGATCAACCTTGATTGCACGTTCACGATTTTCAAAAGTGATTTTTTCGGTACCCCATTTATGAATTACTTATGCAACTTGCAACTCACAACTTGTAAGTTCTGGTAAGTCCATTACTACGAAAGTAATAACAAATTGTACTCCAGCAATTCTGACAGGTATATCTTCAACCATTCCCCACGGACGAACAGTCGTTTGATCAGCTAGCTTAATGGCAAAAGTCGCAGGTTTTCTCTTTCTAAGGCCCCATTTTTCACATAGCTTTGTAGAAATCAGGTTAACTCCCGAACTGCCATCTATCACAACTGTTTCATTAGAAAATTGTCTATGTTATATCGGTAGAGTGATATTTTTTTGTTCACTTTCTCAAGTTGTTCCGACATGGAGTACTTCATTAGATTCTTCAAATACAGCACAAAAAAGTGGCTCCTGATGGACTTCTGGTTCAACTTGAGTTAACTTTTGTGCTAATACTGCTTTTTGCTTTTGGCACCAACTTCAAGAACTCTCCCAATGAAATATTGATCTTACTAGACAAACTATTCATGAGTAATTCTGTTTGCGATGCTTCCGCTTCAGTCATCTTGAAGTGTTCTTCATGATGATGCAACTGAGCATTCATATTTGTTCATGAATTTTTCGGTGGCTGCAATGGTGAAGAACGAACTTTGGTTGTTGCTCTAGCAACTTTAAGCTTTTCTTCTTCTTATAGATGTTTAATCCATTGCCTCATATCCTGATATCTTCTTTTTTTTGCATGAAGATTTGGATAGACTCCAGATGTTGTTGGTATATCAGTTAATGGTATAGAATCAGTAGGTACTGGATCTGCTACCGGTTCTTTCTGCTTCTGTGCTCTGGTTCATAAAAAACTTCCAAGTACAACTACCCTTAGAATCCAATTCTAAGATATGATAATTCATTCAACTAGAATTTCTAGGAGAATCATTAAGATATAGAATGATTAAAACTCAACTACGAGTATCCCAGATACTCTTTTGAGTTAAATGCTCATGTTTCTAGCACCAAATGCAAGAAAATAGCATTCATTTATCTTAATAGACTTGTCTGTCTTCTATGATAAATGGAGATCCAATAAAAAAAAAAACTATACTCAAGCATTTACAGACCATAAACTGTAGCAGAATAGCATCCACTAGATAATTTAAATCCTCCACAAATAAAATACTTATCTTGTGAGAAGGTCTATGAGATCCATAGGTTCTGGAGTAGAGAGATTCAAAACACTAATTCGAATTCTTAACTCAATTAATAGATCAAGAATTAATCATCACAATTCCTTATAATCCACTAACAACAATTAAGTAACTGTTTATGATCTGTCAACCATAAATATTTAGATTTGTATGATTCGTCAATCATAATTTTATGGAATCCAAAATCATACTTAATCATTTAAAGGATATTGGAGCATATGTAGTAAGAATCATTTCAAAATCTTTCTACTAAGAATATACTGGATTTAGAAAAATTCTTCAAAGATGATTCTTTAACTGAAGTGCAAGATTCAAGGTCTATTAACCACTGGTAATTAAAGATTGAACACATATCGAAATGACAATCATCTTCAACTAGATTCATTATGATTTGTTATCCAATTGAGCGCTCTGGGATACAATCACTAATGAGCTGAGTCTATTCCTTAACTAAGGAATACTCTATCCCAAGACTACTGTATATCCAATGCACATAGTTTTAACTGATGAACACAAATGATTCACTAATCATGCGTCTTACAAGCAATATAAATCAAAACCATCACTTTCTGGTGAATCCACATCACACTGATCATTTTACCAATTAACTTCACCCTGGTGTAATCAACTACTCAAGTTAATCGCCAATGATTCAGAAATGTCAAATGTCTAGGTGAAGAATTCAATTATACTAGTATGACACCACATTTAGATCCTTACCCAAATCATTTATAAGTTAATCCATAAATCTTTCATACAAAGATTTGTTAACTCTGCAAGTATCTGTCAAAACAATACTTGATCATATGTCTATGTTTACTGATTAGATTAAGTGCACTAAATAACTCTAGTAACCAGGAATACACAGTAGATTCATACAAGATTAATCGTGCACAAATGTGAATAATCTCACTATGATTCCGAATATAAGACATCAGATCTCGAATATAAGACATCAGACTGGTTTATATAATTCTTTCCAGCATGAAGTTATTCTTTTGAAAGACTGTTATGTCATATAAATTACTAATTGTGTGAATTGACTTGGAATTTAGATAAATTCTAAGATTAAAGTGTTTCAATTTCTTAAACCTAGAATATCTCTTTGTGCTAAATGGATTTCGATGGAATGGTAGTTTTTGTCACTCGGGTTGAAAATATTTGAAGGGAAAGTCCTATGTGTAATAGAGTGAATCCTTTAGTGGAATGCACTTATTACTGACTTTTCTTGGATTTGGATACTTTCATATATCATCTTTCCAGTTAACTTTTATTGAAATTGATAATTTCTTTAAAAGGAAGGGTGAAGTGATGGGATAAAATTCTATTCAAAAATATGTGGGTTGCATAGTTGTCGGAAATGAAGCAGATGTGGTATAGAAATGAGATTTGGTCTGAAAGTAATTTCGGATAGATTCAGAGTAAGATACCTAATTGGAACTTTTCTAAAGATTGTGTGGACAATCTGGATCTACAACAGGTTTGAAATTTGAATCATTATCTATAAGTAGTACATTAAAAGGTCAAACATTACTAATTCCATTCTGAATTGGAATAGGAGTAAGTTGATCAGAATTTAACTATGAAAGTTCTATATTGGACAACCTAATCTTAGTTTGAGCACTATGATCAGAGAGGGGTTGATTGAGTGAAGAAATTATGTAATTAGAGGTAAGTTGGATTGGAAAACTATTGAAGAGAAATGTTATTCGTCTCAGAGATTTTCTGAATATGTTATTTACTCATGAGAAATAGAAAATCTTTTGTAGCTGAGTTACAATATCTCAATGAAATATGTGAGTAACATATGTGGGTCCTAGAGGAATTTGCCAGATAAGAATGTGTTTATGTTAAAGGATGAATTAAGAAAGTGACAAATAGATTCGAGGGCCTCTGATTTTGTAAATAATGAGATACCACATTGGGATCTAGATTAAACCTCAAAATTTTCCAAAATACTCTACATTTGATCAATGGTTTTCTTTTTCCCATATCGCGACTAGGTACTAAAACACACCATTGATCATCAGATCTTTACAGTCCTAGAATTTCCATTCCAAAATTACTGATGTCCCATACCATCAGCTCTTCCTTGCAGAAAATCCTTAACCGCCTTATCTGATATTCTAGAGATCCATTGATCACCTAGCTGTCCTATAATCCATATGGGATATTATCGCTTGATCCCAAACACTGGAGAATTCATTTATTTGGATGACTAGTCATGCCAATCAGAAGGATTCACAAATCCACACCTGATCCTATGATCTAAACAGAAGAATTAACATGGTTCAATATTACATTTCGATCCTTCCAAGTTAATGATAAGCTTCGAATCCCCATGGATCCAAGAGCATTAACTCCAGGGACAAACTTCTATCAATTAATAGATCCAATGTAATCCATGTATCAAATTCTACTTCTAACATCACAATTGACATCCAAAACTGTGGATACCTCAATGATCACAAAGATATCAATTATGAATTCAACTAAATGAATTCTATCCAAGAAATTAATAATTGGTATTAAGCAATTATTTACTGAGATTACCAAAATTCTAATTGCAAAATACATTTCTTGATCACACTTACTACCATTGATGTCCACTCTTCTTCCCTCCTTAGAATTTTTAGTTCCCTAAAAATCTATTTCAACTAAGGTACTAAAAAGACGTAACAACATTAGTATATATTTAAAATTAATTACTGTAAAAAAAGAGTTTGAAACAATTTCATCTCTATTCTATACCTGGGCTGAATAACTGATATATCAAAAATCATCTACTAGTATGACAAACACTACCAGTCTGATCTTTTGAATATAATTCATCATAGAATCTAACTGGAAATGAAATCAGTTTCTTTTTACTTTTGATCAATTTCTATCAATTACAAATTTTCCAATAAAATTGGATTGTAGAATAAAGAACTACCTCAAAAAATTACTTATTTTATTCCAATTAATTACTTTAACAAGCATCTCAAAAGCTTTTGTTTACCCTATCCTCAGTGATCAAAATCATCGAGAACACATACAAACTCTTTGGTGTTCTACCGAGTTGAAAAGGAAAAAACATAACCACCAATTAACCCAACTTACAGGGAATAATCATACTCCAGAGCTACTTTTTTCAAGGGATTGAAAAGCCACATGCAAACCCTAAGGGTTTCTCACCCTTTTTCGGGGCCGCCACAGTTGCCCCTTTTCTGCCCATTCTAGAAACTCCTCCCTCTGTTGCCTTCGCTACCAAACAGAGATCGATTGTCTCTTGCCTCTCACCATAGGATGATCTGCTTCCATCTATGCTCCAAATGTTCAATCACATTCCTTTGCTTCACGCCCTCATGGAGAAGAGATGAGACTTGCATAAATCTTATGCTAGAAAAAGAGTTCTAACTTGCATGCACGACTATTCTAAATAACATCTACTCATTTAGAACGACTGTTCTTCTACTGATTACTGCTAGGAACACTCTGAGCTTCATCAGTTCTGAGCCATTTGCATGGAACATCAGTTACAATGTGATGGTTGCTTCTCTAACCATAATGGTATTTTAAATAGTATAAACTTTGTCCTTGGTTTCTTCTGAAACATTGAAGAAAAGTAGGAATCATACTGATGAAATACTGGTTTGTAGGATTCAACTCCAAAAAACAACTTATTCTCAACAACTATCTAGAGAAATGATAGAATTGCAGTTCACATCTATGTTATTATTCTGCTGTAATTAGATTCATATAGCAGCACCACTAATAGTTTTATTTTATGGAAAAAAATTGATTTCCATCAATCAATCATTAAACTAATCAGTCATGCATGAATCAAATCACAGATAACATCACAGACTACTACATCAATCCAAAGCTCCATAGAAAGTGAGTTCAAGCAATAAGCCTTAGGATTCACCCTTGCAAATCATTCCACATGAATTGGATAACTACCTCAAGAAACCAGAAAATTAAGAATGAATTACAAAACTAATTCCACACATCTTTATCAAAAGTAATGCATAGAAAGGGCACTCTATCACAACTTCAAAAATCTCAATGAATTAGCAAATCCAATTCTAACTTTCCTTGAGAAATCGGCACTCCAAATCGGGATGTAAATCCAAGTGCCTAGATCCTCCAATCCGATGTAGAGCTTGCCTCCAACTCCTATCCAAGACCGCATCTTAGTCGGGCTCTGATACCAAAAATAATGACCCAAAGGGATAACTCGTAAGATGAGGATAGGAGAACACACTAAGAAAGACTATGGAGCCATTCTGTCCAACCAATCCTAGATCAAACCTGGATCTATCCCGCAAGCCATGCTATGTGAAGCAAGAGGAGAAGAGAGAAAATGGTAACCTAAATCCAATATGTCGACGGGATAATCCCTACCTCATTATATAGAGAGTAGAGTCCCGTGCATGAAACCATGCAACCCCCATGCAGGTCAACTATAAATAGATCACATCTCTTCATGCAGTCCTCCTGCCTATATCCGTCACACAGGCATGCAATACTCCATATGTCTCAATTAGAGTGTCTGGGTTCTCTCAAGGTAATTAGTCACAAACAGGCCTTGACATGGAATTAAATCATGGCGTGACCAATAATCTTGACAATGGAGGGCCGGTCTACCATATTAGGACTATTCCAGATCCTTAATCGAATATGGCCATAACAGAAACCTTTTTTCCAGTCGTAAAGCATTCGTCCTTACGCTTGTTATTTGCATACGCAACAACATACAGTCTCAAGATCTACATCGTGGATGAGAAGACCGCCTTCTTACATGGTGAGTTAGTTGAATGAAGAGGTCTATATGGACCAGCCATCAGGGTTTATCTGCTCACGCTTTGTCAACTACGTCTGTCGAATGCAAAGACGCATATACAGATTGAAGCAGTCTGCCAGGCAGTGGTATAAGAAGAAGGATCACACTCTCATATCCTTAGGATTTCAACCATTGATGGCCGACTACAATGTCTATAGAAAGGTCACATATGGAAAAATCGTAATCATAGTAGTCTACGTGGATGACACCTTGATCCTGTCGAGAAGCGATGAGCTAATTGCTCAGGTGAAGCATCACATTTCACAGCATTTTGAAATATCAGACCTAGGGGAAGCAAAATGCTACCTAGGATTGCAGATTGACATAGATCTTGACAGAGGGAAGCTGTATCTTCACCAATCAAGATTCATCCAAAAAATCATTGATAATTTTCAAATGATACACTGCAAAAGAGCTAACATGCCGATGGTAGCTGGAACGGTTCTGACCAGACAAGACTATTCGTAGAACGTAGAAGAACAGGAAGCCATGCAGAACGTGCCCTACAAGAAATTAATAGGATCGCTCATGTACTTAGCAGATAATACACGCCTTGACATTGCTTATGCAGTTTTCAGAATGAGCCAATTTGATGTCAATCCAGGCCCTACGCACTGGAAGATAGCCAAGAGAATTTTGTAATACCTTCAACAAACAAAGGATTATGGGCTGTGTTTCTCTCAGCATGAAAGATTCTAGATTAAATCCTACAATGATGCAAGCTGGGCATTCCTGAAAGATGACTGCAAGAGCGTCTCAGGAAGATGTATGATAGTAGCCAGAACAGTTGTCATATGAATCAGCAGGAAGCAGACCGTGACCACACAATCATCTTGTGAAGCAGAGTATGTTGCAGTAGCCAAAATGGCAAACGAGTTTACATGGCTCAAGCAGTTCCTTGACAAACTGGGAGAGAACTCCAACGAGCCACTGCCGCCATTCATCTGACGAAGGATTCAATGTTTCATTCCAGAACAAAACAATTGCTATCAGATATCATTTAATTAGAGATTTGGTTGAGAAAGATAGGCTAAAGACTGAGTTCATTCCAACGAAGCATATGGTGGCCAATATCTTCACAAAGACATTGTAACAAGGCTATCATTTTTGTTGATGGATAGTTAGTTGATAAGTGGAATGTTAAAACCTTAAGACATTGTGCAACAAGACTTTTTTTTAGCAGCTTCTATATAAGTCATATTTTTAGAGTGTTTATTTATTTGAGTTGTTTAGTTGTGAAGTGTGATTTTTTTTTTGCACAATTGAAATATCATAGGCATTGAAGAGTGTGAGATTTTTTTTGAGTAATTGATAAGTGGAAGAATGCTCAAATTTTGTGCACTTACACTTTTTTTACGTTTTTATAAAAATAGTATATATTGAGAACCTGATATAGGAACCGACGGTTCTTAATAGAGTAATAACCGGCAGATTGAGAACCGCCAGGTGTAAATATTTCAAATGTAATCCAATACCCTGAACCGACAGTTCTTGGTTTCAAAAAAATGGGCAATACCTTGAACTGGCAGATATCATAAATATGTGAGAACCGCCCAACACTGGTTCCCACCAAATTTCAATTTCAAATTGGGTCCTCTAATTAATGCAAGAGTTTCCCACTCTTTTTAGATTTGAATGGGCCAATAGGATTTTGAGGCCAAGGCCCTCCTCTCTACTATAAATAGGTGCAAACTTGAGTTTGTCAAACATGTTCTCTCTTCATTTCAAATACAAGCAGTTGAGCCTCTTATGAAATGGATTATGGATTTCCTTGCTCTCTATCTCTTTTTCTTTTTATGTTAAGAAGTGTTCTGATCATCAGCCGTTACTTTATTTGGTGAACAAGACATGTAATATAAGACATATTGCAAGATGGCTACTTTTATTGACCGAATTTGATTTTCGAGTTGGGTTCAAAAAGGTAACCAACATTATCTAGCTGATCATGTTTCAAGGATTGAATCAGCACCAGTTAATACTAAAGTGGATGATGAACTACTAGATGTTGCGTTATTCTATGTTAAAGCAGTACATGAGTGGCCAGCAGATATTGTTGAATATCTGATGCTAGGCCAACCCAATGATTCCTTGACAAAAGTACAAAAGAGATAATTGATTCATGAGACACAATCTTATTAATTGATTGCGAGACAATTGTATCGAACATGAATGGATGATGTTTTGCGAAGATGTGTTTTGTCGCATGAAGTACCTGAACTTACTATGTTTTCACATGATGGAATGGGCGGAGGACATTTTTCAATAGATATCACTGTTCACAAACTTTTACAATCAGGATGTTGGTGGCCTACACTTCATAAAGATACAGAAAATTATATTCAGTCATGTGTGTCAATGAGCACTTCATCCTATGTCCAATTTTATCGCAAGAATTGTTCGAGAAATGGGGCCTTGACTATGTTGCTCCTATTCATCTTGCGACACGAGGATCTCAAGCCAAATATATCATTGTTGCAACTAATTATATGACCAAGTGGGTTGAAACAAAAGCAGTTCAAGTTGCAGATGCAAAATCAACGACTAAGTTCCTCTATGAAAATGTCATTATTAGATTTGGAGGTCCTATTGAGATCATAAGTGATCGTGGAACACACTTTGTGAATGAATCGATAAAGTGTCTGTTGGGAGACTTTTTTGTTATTCATTAGTTTAGTACTCCGTATTATCCGAGGGGTAATGGTCAAGTTGAATCTTCCAATAGGATTCTCTGCAACATTATGACAAAAATGGTCAAAGCAAGTCGTTTTGATTGGGAACATAAGCTTTATGCAGCATTATGGGCATTCAGGACAACTTACAAAGATAATACGAATCAAACGCCATTCCAGCTTGTCTATGATCAAGATGCAGTTATGCCAATTGAATTCCTGATTCCATCCTTACGTATAGCAGCAAGGAAATGGTTGGATGATGCGAAATCCTTACAGATGCATCATGAGGGTTTACAAAAACTTTGTGAAACCAGATTGATGGTACTTCGTGTATTAGCAGTAGAGAAAGCTTGCCGCAAGGCATGGCATGATCGCCGATTACACAACAAAGATTTAAAGGAAGGAGATCTAGCATTAATGTATAAGACAAAACCAATCAAAGGCAAAGTGAAGTTTATAGGTGAAGGACCATATAAGGTGAAAGAAATATTGAACCATGGAGCAATTATTTTAAAACATTTGAATGGAAAAATATTTGACACTCCGATGAATGGCAGCCGACTACGCAAGTTTTGGCAGCTAGATCAGCCAGTTCAACCAAAATGATCCAATACCTTGCTAGTTTATTTTTGTTGTTTTACAATTTCTTTGTTTTTATTACTTGAGTGATTTTTTTTTTTGAAAAAGACAAAAAAAAAATGATGAGCAAAAGTCAAAAAATTCATTAGAGTGAAAAAAGATGAAAGATAGTATTTTCAGAAGATAAGTTTCGATAAAAAAATAACTTGAAAAATTACTTTTTGGGTCATATTTTGCACAAACAGTCTTAGAAACCTTTGCCGAGATTTTAGATTACACATCCACCTCAGATCTACCTATATATATTCTACAGTTACTACCTAATTTGTAGTTAGGTGAATGTTCAGCATTATGCCATTTTGGGAACCTTCGTCGAACATCAAATCATCATTACGAACCTTTTTTGACATGCTAGATGGATTTAGAATGCCAAATTTAGGTTAGTAATAGATTCAGATCATCAAAAATTGCATTTATTACAGTACCTAGGTGAATGATAAACCTTCATCGGATCAGTTCAGTCTCTCAGAAACCTTCGTCGAGAATTTTATAACCTCTTTTCACAATACTGAATATGCTTGCAAATTTTTGTCTGGAACTGAACAACCAAACTAGTACATTGTGTAATGGACCCTCCAAATCAACCTATAAAAGGGCATGTTTACATATCCCATGCTCCAAAGGATCTGTTGTTTATGGTTTCTTTACTTCTTTCTTACAGCTTCAACGGCTTGGTATTCTGGCTGCCAACAGACACTGTGGGCACTTGCTTGAGTTATTCATTCTTGTTCAAAGCCCAAAATCAGGCAGAAGGAAACAGATCAACATTCCTACCTATCAGAGGACAACTCAGGGTTGTTTCTCTTGAAAACACTTACATTCAAACATAGATGCAAGCCATGAACATTCATTTACAGATCAGCACACAGCCCAAATGAACATTCAATAGATTCTACAACTACTTACTCTGAAAATGAAACTGAATCAGATCCTACAATATACTAACACTGAGCTACATTTGCATTAATTGACAAAACAAGAAACAAGAACTAACCTACATCATTTTAGAGGTCCAAGAATCAAGAAACCAACCAGTCTTTTGATTCTTGGACATCCCAAGAACATCAAGAACTAAAATGTTGGAGGATATGCAAGATTTACACCACATTTCTAGCCTATTTAGTTTACCTGAATGCTGGCTCCTACATTAATCCACAAACAAGAAAAGAAGACTAATTCAATCTAGGAAAGCAGCAAATCTAATCCACACACAATGAATGGAAGGGCATGATCATAGGGGCATCACTCAAGAAAACCATCATGATCAAGGAGCTCAACGGATGTATCTAACTTGGAGGCTCTTCTCATTTCAGCATGGAGTTGATACAATACACAAAAAGCTCCTCTTCACAAAGAGGGAGTCTCTTAAATAAGCAAGAGAGCTCCTTAGGTGGCATCCTAGTGAAATTTCCACATTTCACAAATTACAATTGGAATAATGCTCTCCACTAGAGGTCACCATCAAAAGCTGGCTCACTGTACTTTCTTTAAGAGGGGTCTACTTGAATTTATTACATTTGCCTAGAAATACTAGTTCCTACATGGTCATTCCATATTTCAGGATTTACCATGAGGCTAACACAATTCTTGCTTGTCTTTCCTAACTAGTATTTCTCGGCTCTCAGTCTTCGTTCGTCTCGTCTTCTCAGAGACCTCCTCGGTCTAAGGTGAGAGGTGCTCTTGAGTTGCTCAGTCCAAGTATCTTGGGATTTTGTCAGAATTAGCCAACAAGGCAGAATTCGATTTTATTTCTCACTTGTGCTAGCAGAGCTCTTGCAAAATTTTCCAGCAACCAAAACTTTTCAAACTTTCTACACTGCTATCTGATACAATTCTGCACCAATTACTTTTCGTTTTCAACTTTTTTTCATCATGTCTTCTACTGATACTAGGCAGTCTCCGCACTATATCATTCATCGTGGCATTTTGACCAAGATGGACGTCATGATACTCCCTAGCACAAGCATGGTGGCTCAATGGATGAATCTTGCTGAGACTTTACTCACCACAATGGGGATCCACGAGCACACTTTGTCTGGGAAAATTAATATGAAATTCATCATCATGGCCTTCAGCACATGGACCGAGGTCAAGTCTAGATTTTACATCACGTATCAGACCGTTACACACAAGATGCACGTGACTGAGGCTGCCCTTATGGCCATAGACATATCTTTAGGCAAACAGCCTTCGCCTAATCATAAGCATGCTAAGAGTGTAATAAAACCTTTCATTGATACCATTGATGACTTACACTGGACCAATGATGGCTACCTAGTTGAATCCATCCGAGAGCCTACCATCTGTGTTGTCGCCCACCTACTGAACAGCTTCCTGATGGTTGACAACCTCAGGAAGGAGTGCATCTCTTCTCAGATCCTGCATCGCAATGTAGAGTCCAACTACAAGATAGGATCTGGACCATTAGAGCCCTATAACTAGTACAAAACTGTATTTAGAGAATTGAAGAGAGCCATCAAGAAAAATACCAAACAACAATTTGATGCTGGTTTTCTTCTCTTCTCCCTTGTTGTTTCACACCTTGATAATAAAATCCATGCGTTTGTTCTTGATGCCATGTTATCAGTGTATGAAGACACATCGGTTGAGTCATCACACCAAGCTTCAAGTTCTCATAGTTGTCGTCGCGTGCACAGTGAAGTCATCATTCTTGGCTCGCCTCCTGCATCATGATGCCTTACTAGGCAAACTTCTTCAGCTGTGCTTCCTCACCCTGCTGCAATTCGCACTGAACTTCCTATGCCCCAATCCACTGATGCTTCCCTCGCCTCTATTTTCTCACAAGGTCAATCTGTGACTATTGGATATACCATTCTAGTCACAGCTTTCCAAGTGGCCTCACCCCCACAAACTCAAGCAATCTCACCAAGAACCCAGGCTTTTATGGACATGTTCGATGATTTCCAATCCCTTGGGCCAGATGAAATTTTTTAGATGCATGCCCGAAAGTCTAGGGCCCTTTGATTCCCAATCCCTTGAAAAAGGATTCAAACAGTTCCATGATAGTTCGACAATTTTTTATTTCTCATTCTAGACAGATTAGCAAGATCAAGCCAAAAACCAGATACCATCAGGGTCGTCTATGTTGTTCCGTCTTCGAAGCAGTTTGACGCCATGGTGCCAAAAGGGTTTGATACATTTGAAGAAGAAGAACTGGCATGCCATCAGTGCCAAACAAGCACAGTTCTTGCAAGTGTTGCTCCTGCTGCTACTCACCAACAACAACCCATGTGGATTCTAGTGACACATTGGGTTTAGTCACCGACCTTACGCGACGAGTGATCCAGACCATGTTAGATGAGAAGAAGGCAATGGATAATAGAATCTCGAAATTGGGATCAGAGAATACCCTAATAAGCCAGAAAGTGATTCAGTTGAATCGGGAGCTCAAGATTGCCGAGCAACATAAGGCAAAATCTAAAGCCGTCCTGAAGAATGCCCAACGCTGCGGGTTTCCCTTCTGCACCTATAACAAAGTCGTACAATTTTTTTGCCATTAGTAAAGTTTTCATCTTAAATTTTCACAGATGGTAATTGGCTCCATCAAGCTTGTCCATGATAGGACTGGCTTTCCCTTGGGAATCCATGTGAAAGAATTAGTCTAAGTAATAGGAGAAACTATCAGTGACTTAAGTATGAAAATCTGATATTTATAGAACAAGAAAACAATTACTCTATCGGCTAGTAGAGTCTTGTATTGTGGAAGCTTATCAAGCTATGAAAATAGCTCTGATACCATGTTGGAGAGAGGGAGATGAACAAGTTGAGAAAAAGGTGTCGTATGTTAGCGACGGAAAATTAGCTCAAAGACGTAAGACAAACACGAACGAGAAACGAACTCGAACAGAAAATGTTTATGCATAGTGGAACGAGCTATACGACTCTCTTCGTAAGCATGACTATGCCTATCAGAACGAACAAAAAAACGGTAGTGATGGGAATCATAGTCGTTCTTGATTACGTAGCCAAACTCCCCGTAATGAATGTGTTAACTAAACGATTTTTAAAAAAAAATTTCAGTTGGCAAGCAAATGGATACTGATGAAATTTTAGAGGGGGGTGCTACCGAGATTCACCCGGCATCACCAGGAAGTGATGGGGGAAATACGGAGATTCAGCCGGCCTCACCCGACAGTGCTGACACCCTAGACTCAGAAAAACTGTTGCAAACTTTAGGCAAGACAGTTTTAGAACTTCATCAGAGCAATAAACAACGGGATAAACAAATGCAAAATATATTTAATCAACTACAAGCTATTAACTCTAACAACTTGGGCTACCAAGCAAAAATATTTTTCGACGATAAAAAGTTTAAACGTCCGGAAGTTGTTGAAGACTGGATAAACCGTTGGACAAGCTATTTTAGCTTGCACAACGTCCCAGAAGATAAACGAATATCATTGGTTCTATTGTTTCTGGACGGAAAAGCCTCTTCTTGGTGGAGGGAACTTTCCATGAAACCAATGACTTGGGCTGGATTCCTGACGGAAATCTAGAAAGCTTTTGTCACGATAGACGATTCCGAGCTGTATATTCAGTTTATCAACTGCAAAATGAATAGCCGAGAATTGGACGGTTAAAAGGGGCACCCAACGCGGCACCAAGGTATGACGCACCAAATTAACCACAGTGTATGGCCTTACCTACTCCACCAGGGCCAGCCAATCAACAAGTGGTCCATGTAAACCTGACAACAGCGGAATCAGAGATGCAAATGCCACCTCAACCTAAGGAGCAGCAATGGTACGGACTAGATGAACGATTTATGGATCCTACCATAAATGAATATGTTTCGGCCTATGCAGCTCAAACTCAGCGCCAAGGTGGAAGAAATTACGGCTGCTACGCATGCGACGAACGACACAGAATAGCAGAATGTCCCTATAAGGGACAATATACAACCTCCTATCGAGAATGCGGTTATGGACACTATTACAAGAATTTTCCATTTAAACCTGGAACCAGTGCACCTCTTAACCTCATTGCTATACAGCAACCAACAGTTCCAACAGGGATGCCATCGGAAGGTCGACAATTCCACGCTCCTGTGTTAGTTGTTACGCGAGCACAGAAGAGGAAGAAAGTGACTCCCTCACCACCATCATCGGTCACTGATGGCCAACCCTCAACTTCAGCGCATATCCAAATGTGAGGGAAGAGAGAAGATAGTACCAGAAAATAAGACACTAGGTACAGAAAACACAAGCGGAAGAAACAGAGCAAGAAAGAGACCATCCCACAGAACCCCCAGTCGACATCGAACTGGAACTGCAAGCGGACTCACCACTGCGCACTGATTAGAATGATCGGTTACACCAACATGAACCACCTTTTCACATGGTGGAGCCCGAGGAACCACACATTGAAAGGCTCACACTTTTGCTGTCAAGCCATGTTAGTTTACCACTCGGGGAACTACTGCAGATTGCACCATAAGCGAAAAGCCTTCTAGCTGAATGGGCCAAAGCGGATGAGGAGCCAGTAGCGCCCGAGCCCATATATTGTGCAGTCTATGATGAAACAAATAACGTCCTCCACATTGGAGCAGCATGGAAAAGTGAGGAACACAACATCACTTTGCCAATCAAACACAAGAGATACGAGGACGAGGCGACATTGGTAGATGGAGGATCGGGTGTCAATCTGATCTCCACTACTTTATATGAAAAATGGGGTCTACAAGGATTGAAGCCAGCAAGATTCGCCATCAAGCTAGTGGATCAATCCTGTGTGTGAAACCAAAAGGTGTAGTTGCCGATATCCCCGTAAAGATAGTAGGCATGCAATTTGTGATCACTTTTGTAGTCATGGATATACCTGAATCTCCATCTGCATACCATGTTTAACTGGGAAGAGCATGGTTGAGGACTGCACAAGTAGTACACAACTGGGGTACATGAAAACTCACCTTCGAGAACAGAGAACAGGCTGTAAACGTTGATCCAACCACATGGGCAGTGAAACCTATTGCACCCAAGGCTGATGACGAATCATCCAAGACAGATCATACGATTGATCGCCCAAGACCAGCCAAGGGAGGTCACTATCATTCAGAGACGGATGTCGTGAGATGGACAGATGCATTAACAACTATTGACTGCCAAGCTTGTCAATATGAATCAGATCTAGAACCTAGTACATCTTCACCGAAATGTTACACGATGAACACACCAATTACATTTGGGGTGAATATGATAAATGTAGCATGGCTGTCAGCGGAGCCTATTGAGAACCCAGTGGATGATGATCTAGTCCCTTGGCAATATGCTCTAACTTATAATAAGGAGGTTGAGCTGACTGATGAATAGGTCCTACACCACATGGACCCAGATCATTACGGAACCAAGAAGGTACCAGATCAACCACCACAAAAGTGTGCTATGGCGAAAGTCTCAAGGATCGATCCACCCAAGGCACCTGTGAATAAGAAGAATCAGTTGAGGCAACGCTACAACCAGGTGATCCGATGGAGTGACCTACCCAAAAAAGCGATGGCTACAGTAGATGTTGATATTCGCAACTGTGAAAATTGTCAACATTTCCTTGTCTAGTTTTAGGCCAAAATTGCTAAAAATGGCACATAGTTTAGGATCTGACTTTTCACACGTGTGAAACAGGTCTAGATATTTTTAGTAAGTGTATTTTTTCAGTATGAAGAAGTGTCAAACTTCAAGACCTTCAAAATGAGTCCATTTTCATGTATTTTGGACATATATGCCAATTTTACCTATATAGGGCATATTTTAGGTAAGGAGGGTCTAGAGAGAGGAGAGAGAGTCATCTCTCTCAGCTATATATAGCAGGTAGGCCGTGGAGAAACAGGTTGGAGCAGATCCATTGTATTCATTTGCTTAATGAGAGATTTTTCTATTGGGTTCTCCTTCCATTGTTGGCATTGTGTAGTGATTGAGTTCAAGCTTTGTGTGTATGATCTTAGGTGCTTTCCAAAAGTGATAGGCTGATGTATTATGGACTGTATAATGCTATTTTGGGCCGCACTTGATGTTTATGGAAGTTTCCATTTGTGATAAATGCTTTTTGATCAAGTTCTTTGCATTCTAGGTAGCATAGAATGTGTTGCCAATTCCTAGCTTATGTAGTTTGGAGTGCAAGCATTCAAGCCAATGATCTTGGAGTTTAGATCCACTTAGGATCTGTATTTTTCACATGGTATCAGAGCTGGTTGGCTTCTATTTACAGTAAGTATTCCATTTTTGGTGATATTTGGATGTTTGATCAAGTTCTAGCATGATTTTGCATTGCTTTGTTGATCAAATCTTACTAACCTTTGTTTTGTGAGTTGAACTTGTGGATCAAAAGCATATTTCAGGTCTATTGAAGATCAGAGGCTGAAAAGAAACTATTTTGGATCAGATCATAACACCTAATCATTTGTTATTGTGAGGCTTGTGCATATTCAATACTAACAATGTTCTTTTCAATCCTATTGTTGACAATCTCCATTCTTGGATGAACACTCTCCTTAAGTGGATGAAACTTCTCCTTAAGTGGATGACAAATGCTCTTTTGAGTGAGTTGTAATTCTCCTAAAGGCTGAGCAAAGCTCCCATTTGGATGAAAGATCCCCTTTTTTGGGTGAACATATTGTAAGCTCCATTGTGAAGAGCATATTGTAAAGATTGTCATCAATTTTGGCATAATTTTTGGTGTACTTTGTTGAGCATGTAAGTAACTCTCCTTATGTAATTTGATTGGAGCATTTGCTGGAAGGTCTTAACCATTATGCAAGTGTGTTTTCAGGTTCTTAACAGGTTGAGGAACATTCTCATGTGAAGTGATCTTAGATCTACATCTAAACACCAAATTTTGACAAGATAGTGAAGCTAGTCTTGTGATTCACTAAGTGTGCTCATTCATTCACCTCTAAATCTTGTATTTATCACTTGCTGGAGTTTATAAACTTTTAGAAGTGTGGTTTACATGTGGTTTTACAGGTTGAATCAATATCTTGGTGTGGTGATCATATGTTGATCAAGTTTGTTCATTACTAGGTAATTTTGGCATCCTAGTTTTGGGTATTTTCTAAGAATGCAAGTAACTCTTCACACCATAACTTGATTTGGTAACTTGCTGGAAAGTTTGAGAGCTTAATCAAGAGTGTGTTCAGGTTGGTTTGAGTTTGTAATCCATTCTTAGTGTGTGCAAAGTGTTGCATGTGTTTCAATCTTCCTTTCTATGCTTGAAAGCCAAATAGTTTCAAGATAGAGGTCATTTAGGGTTCTAAATCTTTTAAGATCTTCTCCTTCTTCATTTATTGAGAGAAAGGAGAGTGCTAGGTGCATTAGAACAGAGCCTAAGGACACAAGAAGATATTAGCATCATGACATCCAATGGTGGAATCATGTTGGAAGCTAAAGAGAGGTTAAACTCTACAAACTATTCAACTTGGAAAGTGAGGATGGAGTCTTTACTAGAGTTGAATGAGGTAATGGATATAGTTGTGGGAATTGAAGAAAGACCTCTAATTCTTCAAGAGCAACTAAATTTTGATAGAAGGGCTAAAAGAGCCTTACATATCATAAAGATGAATGTTACCAATGAACTTCTTAAAGAAGTTGGTAAATGTACTTCTTCAAGTGAAGCATGGAATGCTTTGAAGAAGATCTATGAGTCCAAATCCACATCTAGGGTTCTCACCCTAAGAAGGCAAATCTTCCAAAGTTGTCAAAGAGAGGGAGAGAGTGCACATTCATTTGTCTTGAAGGTTAAATCCTTGAATGATGATCTAGCATGCATAGATGAAAGCATAAAGGATGGGGAACTAGTTCAAGTCATGTTGAATGGTTTGCTTGATGAACATTCTAACCTTGTACAATGCTTTGCTATACAAAAGTCCTTGCCAAGTGTCAATGACTTGCAAGAGATCTTGGTGGCTGAAGAGCATAGGTTGCAAGCCAAAGGTGGTGGTGCATCAACACAAGGTGGAGATGAAGAAGCTCTTTTCACAAAGGGCAAGTTCAAAGGCAAGTGGTCCAAGCAAGGTAGTTTGGAGCATGGAAAGCATTCTTCTTCTTTGCAAAGTAGGAAGCAAGATAAGTCCAAGTTCAAATGTTTTTATTGTGGAGTGAAAGGACATTTTGCAAATGAATGCCATAAGAAACAAAATGCTAGATCTAGGTTGAGATCTAATGTACTTCTTGGAGATGATAATTGTTGTGCTAACTTGGCAAGCTTTGGTGAATCTATGGTCAATTTTTTGGATCCATTGGATCTTGAAGATGGACTAGTGCTACCTACTAGTCAAATGGAGTCATGTGGAGCTAAATTAGCATCATGTTTGTACTCTTCTACTCATGGACTTCCAAGGCTTGTTGGTTCTTCAATGGTGCTAGATGGCAAGTGCAAAAATGGAAAAGGTAAGGAAGGAGCTAACTTCATCAATGGAGTTGATGAAGATTCTTCTTTGGAAGTGATTGTTGCTAATGACTTGTTTGTTCATATGGAAAAAGATGGAGATGCTAAGTGTCATTCTTTGCAAGAAGATGGTTGTTCTTCTAATTCTTTTCATATTGATGTATGTAATCATGTGGGAAAAGATGATGGTGCTTTGAGCATGCTTGAAGGAAATGGTTCTTTTACATCTTTTTGTGATAAAGTCATTTGTGCAACAAGTGGTGTCACATTTCTTCATAAAAAGAGTAGATCAAAGGTTTCTATCATGAGACTTGGTGAGGGAGATCACAAGTCAAAAGGAAGAGAAGTATGTGAAGTGTTCAAAGTAGGATGTACTTTGAATGATGTTTTTATGAACGATAGTGAGGAAGAATCATTATCATATGACTCATTACCTAAATCATTGAGTAGAAGTTCATGTTTGAAAAGAGAGAGTACTTCAATCACTCTTATGTTGAAGGTACTAAGGATTCTTTTCTTGGCTTCTAATATTCAAGAGTCTTCTACTTCTTATGGTGCAACTATCAAGAGGGAGGTTTCTAACTTTTGTGGTGCTAGCATTAAGAGGGAGTCTTGTGAAGGAAAGGGCAATGGAAGAGTGGTTCTTGGGAAGATCCAAAGCATGGATCTAACATCTCTTCATCAACTCAAAGCATTCTATGATTGTGGTGGATTGTTCATTCATGGTCAAGATGGCAAAAGGTTGGTTGAAGAAGACTACATGGAGCAACTCAAGTGGCAACTTCTTCAAGGCAAGGGAGATATCATTGGTGAGCTTATTGAGGTTTGTTATGAACTCAAGAGGGCTGTTTTGATTAGGTTTGATACTCATCTTCACCTACTCTACTTCATGTTAAATGGAAATGTTGGAATCTATCTTTTGGTTTATGATGGTGGCATTGTTTTCACTAACTATAGTGAAGGGTCAAATTTGAGCATTGATGAGATCTTGTGGGATCTTAATCATGTGTTTGAGAGGGAGTATCTTCAGAGTTTCAGATCTGAAGATGTTCACATATGCAAGATCTTTGATGTCTTATTGGAAGATCAAGAGGTTGATCTTGGATTGCTTCATCAACACCAAGAGACAAGTGGCAATTCGAAGCTAGTGAAAAGCATCAAAGAAGAGACAAATGGTCAAGGCATTTTGGATCTGTTTTTACAGGTTCTTGAAGGTTCAAGTAAGGTCTTTGGAGCTGCAAGGAAGTGTCTTCTTACTCTACCTCACTTGCCTAATCTCATGTATAAACATTGTTATGTCAATGTGTTGAAATTGTCAAATTTCAATAAAACTAGTTCCATAGTTTTGCATCCTTTGGATCTTGGAGATGGAATAGTTATCATTGCTGGTTTGTATGATCAAGTACATGAATTCATTCAGATCTTGAAAGGTATTGAAGTGGTCAATATGTTTTCTTTTGAACAAAGTTCAAGATCTAGTATTCTAGTGTTGGCAAATTGGCAACTTGTTGACATTGTAGGATCAAGCGTTGTGTGCAAATCTTGTGGAGGTACTTCAAGTATTTCAAGTTCAGGTTTTGGTCATTCAAATGGAGTAGGGAACACATCTTTTTGGCATTCATTCACTCAAAGGCTTTCATGGATTGAAGATCTACAAAGGCAAGGTGGTGATGGAAGTTCATTCATGGAGATACATGTTGCATTCACTATATGTATAGTGAAATGTGGAGGAGGCATGCAAACACTTGTTGATCACTTTCATTTACAACTTGTTTGCTGCTATTTTACAGAGAAACCAGAGATGGATACATGGAGGAATTCATTAATTGAGATTCTATGTTCTTTTACATGTACCATTTTTATGATTCTATGTAAAATTGATGTAAGAAATAGTGAAGCATCCTATATGGACACTATTATCTATATCAATTATGTTGTGTCCTATTTTGTACATATTAGGATCCTTGAGAAGAGATCTATTCTGATGATGGAGATCATTCTTAAGTTGGAACAAAGTAGTGTTGTAAAACTAGCAAGTTAAGTTGAAGAGGGAGTGTGAAAATTGTCAACATTTCCTTGTCTAGTTTTAGGCCAAAATTGCTAAAAATGGCACATAGTTTAGGATCTGACTTTTCACACGTGTGAAACAGGTCTAGATATTTTTAGTAAGTGTATTTTTTCAGTATGAAGAAGTGTCAAACTTCAAGACCTTCGAAATGAGTCCATTTTCATGTATTTTGGACATATATGCCAATTTTACCTATATAGGGCATATTTTAGGTAAGGAGGGTCTAGAGAGAGGAGAGAGAGTCATCTCTCTCAGCTATATATAGCAGGTAGGCCGTGGAGAAACAGGTTGGAGCAGATCCATTGTATTCATTTGCTTAATGAGAGATTTTTCTATTGGGTTCTCCTTCCATTGTTGGCATTGTGTAGTGATTGAGTTCAAGCTTTGTGTGTATGATCTTAGGTGCTTTCCAAAAGTGATAGGCTGATGTATTATGGACTGTATAATGCTATTTTGGGCCGCACTTGATGTTTATGAAAGTTTCCATTTGTGATAAATGCTTTTTGATCAAGTTCTTTGCATTCTAGGTAGCATAGAATGTGTTGCCAATTCCTAGCTTATGTAGTTTGGAGTGCAAGCATTCAAGCCAATGATCTTGGAGTTTAGATCCACTTAGGATCTGTATTTTTCACAAACCATGAGACGAATGTCACAGCAATCCCGAAGAAAGACAACAAGGATGAACCCACCAAAATGACAAAAAAGGACAAAAGGAAGGTGTTGGATTCCTTCAAGTCAATCTAGTTGGACTCAGATACAACATCACCTTCTACACAGGTGACAAAAAATCAAAAAATGACCAGTCGGGCCAAGATCAATATGCTGAAAGAGAAATCTCGATGAGCTCATGTTCACAAGATGTTTGATACTTTTAAGAATTATACTTTGGACGATATGGTAATCATGATGTCTCAAGCCCAACGAGAACCTGATCAAAGTCAGGCACCAGCGGAATAAGTCTTTGAAGGACCTAGGTGAACACAGCCAATGAATCTTGCGGATCTAGGAGAAGAAGAAAAGATAGTGCATGTGGGAGAGCAGTTAACACCCACGCAGTTCAACAGACTACAATCCTTGTTGGTGGAATATAAAGACTATTTTTCATGGAGCTATAGTGATCTAAAGGGCATTCTGCCAATAGTAGTCCAACATACCATACCCTTGGTCGACGGAGCAGTCCCCAAGGTGAGCCATTACTTACCGCTGCAACCCGAATTATACAAAACTGATCAAGCAAGAGTTGCAAAAGCTAATGGACGCAGATTTCATTTACGAGATCGAGCACACAGAATGGGTATCGCCAATAGTTATAGTACCCAAGAAGAATGGCAAAATGCAGATCTGTGTGAATCTGAATGCGCTAAATGCAGTCACCAAAAAGGACCATTTTCTTTTACTATTTATGAAAAGTGTCCTCGATAGAGTAGCTGGCGCCGAAGCCTATAGCTTTCTGGATGGCTTCAACGGTTACAACCAAGTGAATATAGGCCCCCATGACCAGCACAAGACAACATTTGCCACGGAATGGAGAACCTATGCCTATAAAGTGATGCCATTCGGACTTTGCAATGCCCTAAACACTTTCCAGTGAGTCATGCAGCAAGATTCAAAAATTATTTGCAAAAATTTCTGAAAATTTTCTTGGACGATCTGTGTGTGCATGGACTAGATTCATAACGCTTATCCAATTTGGAGAAGGTGTAACAAAAATTCCGCGAATACCAGATTTCCCTGAATCCAGAAAAATGTCAATTTTGGGTGACACATGGCTTGATTCTCGGCCATATAGTGTCAAGACACGGGATCGCCATAGATCTATCAAAGATCATGATCATTATTGATCTACCACCACCGGGGACGATCCGCGAGGTCTACATTTTTATGGGTCATGCTAACTATTATAGGATCTTCATTCTTGATTTTGCGGAGTTAGCCAGACCAATCTACAAACTCACAACGGATCCACATTGGAATGAGGAGGTCCTAAAGGCTTTCCAAAAGCTTAAGGATGCATTGGTTTCAGCACCAATCTTATGCCCACCCAATTGGTCCATTTAGTTTTATTTGCATACGGACGCATCGAAGTATGCAGTTGGAGCAGTCTTAACCCAGCCAGGTGAACACAAAAAAGATTTTCCAATCCGGTTTGCAAGCCGACAGCTCAGTGATACCGAAATGAACTATTCAACCATAGAACGGGAAGCATTGGCAATTATCTATGCGGTTAAGAAATTTTGACATTACTTGATGGCCACACATTTTGCTTTTTATACGGACCATCAACCCTTGCTCTATCTCGTTAATAAATCTTGCAACACCGGAAGAATCACCAGATGGCTACTTCTGTTGTTGGAGTTTGATTTTTGGAGAGTAGTTAGCAAGGGAAAACAACACTACATGGCAGATCATGTGTCACGAATCAAGGAAAAGGAGATTGCCACCCAACCCGATGATGAGTTAGCAAATGCTGCCTTATTTTACATGGACACAGTACCATAATGGGCTGCCAACATTGTTGAATATCTATTGCATGGCCAACCAAACAAATCACTACCAAAGGCGGAACAACGAAAATTGATCTTGAAGGCTAGACCTTATCAGTTGATTGCCGGCCAGTTGTATCGAAGAGGTCAAGATGGAATTCTTTGGTGGTGTATTCTTCCTCATGAGACCACCCAGATCATTTCGCTTTCACATGAAGGCATTAGAGTTTTTAGTTCTTTCATTAAGGATTACCACCGTGCAACATCTTAATGAGTCCAAATCTCTATAGCTACGCCACGAAGCTCTACATAAACTCTGTGAAACACGCCTACTAGCTGTGCATGCACTGGCAGCTTAAAAGGAAAGACGCAAAACTTGGCATGATTGCAGATTACAAAAGAAGGATCTTTGTTCAGGAGATCTGGTCCTGATGTATAAAACCAAGGATATCAAGGGAAAGTTAAAATTCACTGGCGAAGGTCCTTATAGGATGAAGGAAATTCTTAATCATGGAGTTGTGTACTTAGAAAAGCTAGATAGGATGCCATTCGACACACCCATCAACGATAGCCAGTTGCATAAGTACTGGCCACCATAGTAAGACAGATCCAGATTGGGGGTGGCACGTTACAAAAAGCTAGTCTGCTAAGCCACCACCGCTAGATCTAAGGAGATCAAGCCAAATCAAGCTAAATTTATCAAGATTCAGCCAGATCTGGCAAGATCGGGAAAATTGATCAGAATCCAAGGAGGATCCAGATCCAGATAGGATCAAAAAGGAAGTAGATCATCAGATTGACTGATGGATCTACTACCAAGAATCCATCAAAATTTCTAGAGAACTAGCAACAGTCAACTTAGGCCTGGATGAAGCTGATTACCAGTTTACAAAAGTTAAAAATCAGAAAATCTCAAGATCTCATCAAAAAACACTCTGAAAGAGCACTTTTTTCATGATTTTTTGAGATCCCCTGGGAGATAGCTCCTGAAAATTGGACAGTCACCAGATCTGACCTAGATGCATCCATGAAAATCTCTTCGAGAGTTCCTAATGGAGGAATCATCATGTTTTAGTGTATGCGAGAGTTTCTAGAAGCTGAATTTTCAGAACCCTCATAGAGCATCAAGATCATCTTACCAAATCTCGCAAGGTGCCTAAATGGAATCAGAGCAGTGAAATTAGCCTGCTTACATGGTCTGATCTTGAAAATCCAATCACAGGAACAAGTTATGCGAGATATCACTTCCTACGAGAGTTGAACCCTCGCAGACAACCTGAACCCTCGCAGAACCTTCGCATAGCAGTCAAATCACCTTCTGAACTCTCGCAGACTTCCCTAAGGTCTTGTAATTTTGTGAAGAAGGTGCTTGCAAAAATTTGGGTGGAACTGAGCAAGGGAAAGTGGATTTCACCTAATACGCACTCTAAATTCCACTATATAAGGGCTGAATTCGAGTCATTTGTCACCTTTGCTAGCGATGCTTTGCCGAAATTTACTCTGAAATTACCAAGTTTTTTGTTTGCAACCAAACTTCCTACCAGCTGTCATCTGATATTACTGAACACTGATCTGCGCTCTGAACTACACTCCTTATCATCCAACACTCGTTATTCATAATTTTCTGCTGTTTCCACACCCTTTTCCATTTTCCAACATTTTTTCTATTTTTTCGACCACTAATCATCACTGCTAACATGGCCTCCTCATCCTCTGAAGACTCTGAGACCAAATAGGTGATTCAGCGTGACATCCCCGAGGCCACACAGATTTGGCCTCTACCCTCTAACACTCTGATTCAACCATGGCTACAGACAGCCAGTCCATTTCTAGCGGCAATGGGTTTTTACCTGGCACTCTTCCATTCTGAGATTAACATGGGCCTCGCCCTTCACGCTTACGCCACCTGGGATGAGGACAAGGCTCGTTTCCACTTCCTATACCAAAGTACAACATACAAGGTCAGGATTAACGGCGACTCGATGGTCACCATTGGCATTATGTCTGGTAATCGTCAACTCATCTTCCATCGCCATGCCAAAGATCTGATCAAACCGTTCGTCACCCAAACCACACCAAAAATCCCCATCCAGACTAACAATGGTTACCTGATAGAAGCTATTACGGAACCCGTCATTTAGGCGACTGTGCATCTGTTGAGTAATTTTCTGATTATTTTAATATTTTGCAAGGACAGAATCCAGTCTACGTTGCTGAGTCAGATAGTGGAATCCTTTTTGAAATTTTCTAACCCCTCCGTTGTGCCATACGACTGGCATAGCTTCCTTAGTTGAGAACTAACCAACTCCATCAAACCCAACAACCGTGAGCAAATTGCAGCAGCCCCCCTGTTGTGTAACTTTGTCTATGCACTTCTCGAGGTGAAAGTGCACAGTTTCCAACGCTCATCCCCTTTGTCTACCCTCGTGCCACATACTAACCTTTATCAGCATCTCAAGCATCCACCTCCTCCCAGCTTGCAGTTATTAACATAACGGCTAGCAAACAAATGCGTGGCACTGCCTCTACATCCACATCTCCACCTGCTACCCGAAGACGCACCTCCACTATCGCACTAACCACTCCATCAACAACCGCCACTTCTTCTTCCATGAAACCCCCCACTCTGATTTCTGTTGTTGCTACCTCTCTTCTTGTTCCATCCACATCTGTTTTTGTCTCCATCCCCGTTTCTTCTGTTGATACCACTCCTACTTCTCTTCCAGTGTCCACTACTCCATCCATCACCATCGCATCTTCCATCACTCCTGCCGCCACCGTTGCTTCCATTCCATTCAATCCTTCTGATTCACAACTGTCTCCCGACACTCTGGCATGGATGCAAGTTATCAATTTTTCACCTCCACGCCAGACACTTTCTGCTCCATCCTCACCTTCTTCCATACTCCACACCACCCTCCAATTCCCTCTGTTCCTCCCATCTTCTCATTCAGACAAACCGTCATCACCCCTGTTTCCATAGTTATTTCAAAAACCCCACCCACTTTGCCAACAAAGGTTGCCGAGGGCAACCAACCATTGTCTGATGATGCATTTGTCCAAACAATGTTTGTACCATCGCTAGATCGGACTGATCCTACCGCCCCAGATGGCATCAGGTCCAATGAAAACCTGATCGAAGGTAATGACGACGGGATTCCACAAGTCGTCGGGGCCAATACAACACAAGCCCCTGCCAGTGCCAGTGTACCGACTACTCCCACAAATCTAACGACAGCGTACCAAACTCTGGGAAAATACATCTTGGATGCAGTAGCGGCCAAAGCTATTCTGGAGAGCAGGGTACTACATCTGGCAACAAGTAATACACAGTTGCGAGCAGACCTCACCAAGTTGTAGCAAGAGCTAATTTTGGCTCAGCAACACCAACAAGCATGACACTAAGAGATTGCCAAGCTGCAGCAGAAGGAGGAGGGCCTCAACAAATATATCCAAAGCCTCTCCAACTCACTGACTAAGGCCTCCACGAAGGTGCGGGAGCTTCAAGCTGAAGCGTCCTAACGGCTTGCCCCCATCTAAGCGCAACTTACCCTTTCGGAAGCAGAAAATACGCACCTGGGGACGGGGGTCAAAGCCCTACAAGACGAAAAGCTCGTCTGGTTAGCTCAACCTGCACCAGACTCAAGGCCGCTTTCTCAATCATAGATGAATCTTCTACGGTGTCAGGTGCAGGTTTATAGCCAAACCTTAAATAGCTACCAAGTAGAGTTCAAAAAGTATCAGACAAGCACAACACATGAGCTCGTCCAGGCCAAGCAAGCCCTCAAGGCATGCCAAAAATTCATGGACATGAAGGCTCAGCCCACCCTCGTGGTAATTCCATCGCTACCTAATTTTGACGTTGTGTAGGCTAGTACTAGCCAAGATCAAAGCCAATAGACAGCAGGGGAATCTCAACTAGATCAAGGGTCCGAAGGCCAAGACCAAGGGAAGATGGATGCGGCTGTTGAGACGCGAGACCAGGACCAAGGTGCAACCACTAGTCAAAGCCAAACAACTTCATCCAGAGGTTCGCGTACAATATCTGCCAGCCGGGCCTTCTGAAGACCGAAGTCCGTGGAGGAGAAAATCAATGAATTTTTATCAAAGTATCTTCATGAGTCATCTCGAGATGGTTGGCAGATATTGTTTTCTGCTCAGACAATCAAGGGCAAAGAACTACAAGCGTTACTCACCCTCCAACCACAACCAGATGGCGTCAACAGTTATTTGAAAGAGACCCTACGGTCATCAGGGCCTACGTGACAAGTCCACAACAATTACCAGTGAACGCGCACTTCTTGCCATGTACACGAAGATCCAAATGGGCAGAATGCGGCACCCCTCTGGACAAGATCACACTTCACAATTTTAATTGGCCGATCATACCATCGCAATATGGGTGGACGACGGATGTAGACGCCAAAAGGGCTCTCACCAAGTTCGAAAACCAGTATATCAATTGCCCTGATCCCATAGTCCACGCTTTGTCACTTATGCCCGTGACTTAGAACACCTGATGGGGATCGAAACTAAATGGGATGATTTTCTTCCCACAAAATTCTTTGATCCTAATAAGGCGCTAGCTTCCGACAAAGTCGAAGATCAGCTGTCAGTCGCTTGTGTATATTACCGAGCTACATTCCTTGGAGAACCCTGGACGCACCGATTCCAAGCCTGGATCGATCAAGAATGGCTAACAGGAGTCCAGAAGTCCTTCCACAAGCCCAAGGACTCGAAAAATTGGACCATCTCAACTTCATGGAAGACGTTACAGGTTACCTGATTCACCAGAGGTGGGCACAGAGGACGCTATACTAAACCGGCAGAGTGCTGAGGGACCGACACTACTTCAGGCCATGGGTTTCATTAAGGGTATTCCCAACAAAGTGTAAATAAATAAAATCCAATAAAATGTGTTGCGAGGGCATGACATCCTGCGTGTATAAGCCCATGTCCCAATGAGCACGCAAATAAAGTTGTAAATAAAATAAACATGACTTGGGCCTTGGAATTAAAATAAAACTAGAGGCCCAATGTCATTTTTTAACTTAGAGATTACTTTTTAGAGTTGAGTCCAAATTGGGACTCACATGAATCTTGTGATTTCTAATGTACTTTTTGTGGACCCTTGGATCAAGTTGGGTCCAAGATGAATGGATAGGATCATTGTGAATATTAGCCAATAGGATTGAGGGGCAAGGGCCTTCTCCATTTTAAAAAGGCACCATTTGTACGGTATTTTTCATGCTTAATGAGAAGGAGGAAACTCTACCATTTTGGAAAGAGAAACATCCGCATTTGCTATTCACTACTTGCTAATGCTCTTGATTGTGTTTTCCATTGTCTTCTATTTTCATGTTTATTGTTTGCCATAGTGAATGTTTTTCCATTAGCAAGCATAAGGAGCATTTGAGCTAACCTCCACCCTCACTCTCTATCTCTCTCTCTTTCTCTCTTCTCTTCTCAACCTCTTCTTTTCTATCCCTTCCCTTCACCCAAATCATGATGAATGTTAGTGTAGAGGAGTAGAGTTAAAGGAGAGTAGTGTTAGTGGTGAGTAGAGTTAAGAGAGAAAGTAGGAAACTAACTAAAAGTAGCATCTATGCATAGTTAGGTACCTATCAAATGATCTAACCCTTGTTGACAGGCGGGAGGGCTATACTACGTGAGATCTTCGACCCTACACCTATTAGGACACAAAATCTTGAAGGATGGCATTCAAGCCGATATCAAAAAAGTTAAAATGATTTTAGAATTGGATGAGCCAACTAATTTACAAGAGCTTAGAGGATTCCTAGGCCACGTAACTTATTATCGAAGAATAATAAAATACTATGCAATACTAGTCACTCCACTGACTGGATTATTAAAAAAGTCTGTAGACTATTGGTTACAGGATCACGACGCTTTCGAAAGATTCAAACAGTCTCTAGCCAAAGCAACTGGAGTAAGACCTCCAGATTTGACAAAGAAATTTCACATATATGTAGATATTTCATCGTTTGCAATAAGTGTTGTACTCAGTCAGAAAAATGATCAGAACATTGATTATCCAATTTATTATGCTGGTAGACAATTAGTAGCTTTTGAGAAAAAATATTCCGCCACAGAGTGTGAAGCATTAGGCATGATCTACTCAGTTAAAAAATTTAGACTAGAATCTTTTAGGACACTCTTTTGTTTTCCATGTAGACCACTATGCACTAAAGCATTTAGTAACTAAACCTGACCTTTTAGGAAGGATAGCTAAATGGGTTCTATTATTAGATGAATTTGACTATCAAGTGGAGTTAAGGAGCGGAAAGGAACACCAAAATGCCGACTATATATCACGACTTAAAACTAAAAACCAATTTTTACCAATTTCTGATGAATTCTAAGCTGAGTACATAATGCGCATTCAAGCGGAATCATCTAACTATACAGACATTATTAATTTCATACATGATCAAATATATCATGAACACTTTAACAAACAACAAAAAACTGTTTTTCTTACAAAAGTAGGACCACATACGATTATAGATAAAGTATTATATAAATTAGGAGCTAATGATAATCTTCGTCGCTGTTTAGAACCCACTGAAACCAACACTATAATACGTGTGCTACATGAAGAAGATTCGGGGGGCCATTATGCTCTTAAAAATACTGCCAAAAAAATTCTAAATGCTAAGTATTGGTGGCCTACACTTTATAGAGATGTTAAACTTTTCATGCAGATCATTGTACAATTTGGTTGCCCACTCGAAATCGTTAGCGATAGGGTACACACTTTTTGAACACAGTAATTGAATACTTGTTGTCGACCTTCCTAGTTGTTCATCGCAAAAGTGCCCCATATTACCTAAGATGAACGGGCAGGCTGAGTCCACGAATAAGGTTCTATGTGAAATCCTCACGAAGACGGTGGAAGCCAGTCGGTTGGATTGGGAATTCAAGTTACATGCCGCTTTGTGGGCGTATCGAACAACACCCAAAAAGGCCACTGGCATGACACCATTCCAACTCACGTATGGACAAGAGGCCGTGATGCCTGTAGAATTCTACGTGCCATCTTTACGGGTAGCCTACGATCTGAAACTAGACAAAAGTTAGATCCTTGCCCATAGGCTATTCCACCTTTATAAGCTTTGCGAAACACGAGTCATTAGTGTGCACGCACAACAAGTGCACAAAAGACATCAACAAGATTGGCATGACTTCCATATTAAGTTGAAGGAATTTAAAGAAGGAGATAGAGTCCTTCTCTATCAAACGAAAGTACATAAGGACAAACTTAAGTTTACTGGCCAAGGTCCCTATATCATTGATCATATCTTTGCTTCAGGCTAAGCTAAACTTATAACCCTCGAAGGCATCCCGCTGGACATGGTAGTGAACGGGAGTAGATTACGGCAATATCATGAGCCTTGCTATTCCTTAGACATGTACTGATTGATTGTGTGTTATGTGTGTGTGCATGCATGTCGGTAATTTCTGTCATTTTGTGATAATGTTCTTTTTTTAATTAATTTTTTACACTCTTTTCCGTTGAATTGCCTGCATGTTTATCAATCAATACTTAGGATAGTTTAGGTTCGAATTCTCACAAATCTACCGCACTTCTATCACTATTGTACAGGTTTCATGTAACAACATGCATGACCAGTGACAATCATGTCCCAAAATAGTATTTATCTTTCGGATTGGAGCTAGCATCACCTATTCTTGCAATCAATTGCAAGGAATTTATCTCTCTCTCAAAAAAAGAAAGAAAAGAGACCATTCGCATAAGCTATCACTCAGCATATTATCTATATTGTGTGTGAACTTTGCCACTGTTTTGGCATCGTTTTTGGGTAGCTTCGGCTTCTACCATTTTGGTAGCATAGTCCATTGCAACGAGAATGTAATGTCTGCAAGTTTTATGAGTGATTGTTTTGATAAGCCCTACAAAATCTATTCCTCACTTCTCAAAAGGTGCTAAGGGAATAACAGGTGTGAGTGGCCAATGAGTTGTGAAGCTGGGTTTCTCCATCCTCTGACATGCGTCACATTTTTTGACAGTATTTTTAAGAGCATAATGGCCCCCCGAATCTTCTTCATGTAGCGCACGTATTATAGTGTTGGTTTCGGTGGGTTCTAAACAATGACGAAGGTTATCATTAGCTCCTAATTCATATAATACTTTATCTATAATCGTATATGGTTCTACTTTTGTAAGAAAAACAGTTTTTTGTTGTTTGTTAAAGTGTTCAGGATATATTTGATCTTGTAAGAAATTATAATGTTTGTATAGTTAGATGGTTCCACTTGAATGCGCATTATGTACTCATCTGGGAATTCATCAGAAATTGGTTTGAATTGGTTTTTAGTTTTAAGTCGTGATATATAGTCGGCATTTTAGTGGTCCTTTCCGCTCCTTAACTCCACTTGATAGTCGAATTCATCTAATAATAGAACCCATTTAGCTATCCTTTCTGAAAGGTCAGGTTTATTTACTAAATGCTTTAGTGCATAGTGGTCTACATGGAAAACAAAAGAGTATCCTAAAAGATACTATCCTAAATTTTTAGCTGAGTAGATCATGCCTAATGCTTCACACTCTGTGGCGGAATAATTTTTCTCAGAAGCTGCTAATTGTCTACCAGCATAATAAATTGGATAATATATGTTCTAATCATCTTTCCGACTGAGTACAACACCTATTGCAAACGATGAAATATCTACATATATGTGAAATTTCTTTGTCCAATCTGGAGGTCTTACTCCAGTTGCTTTGGCTAGAGACTGTTTGAATCTTTCGAAAGCATCGTGATCCTGTAACCAGTAGTCTACAGACTTTTTTAATAATCCAGTTAGTGGAGTGACTAGTATTGCATAGTCTTTTATTATTCTTCGATAATAACTTACGTGGCCTAGGAATCCTCTAAGCTCTCTTAAATTAGTTGGCTCATCCAATTCTAAAATCATTGTAACTTTTTTGATATCGGCTTGAATGCCATTTTTTCGAGATTTTGTGTCCTAATAGTATGCCTTCCCTGATTTCAAAAAAGCATTTGGAAGGATGCAATTTAAGAGATGTCTCTTGACATCTTCTCAAAGTCTTTTCTAATGCATCTAAATGATCCTTAGTATCCGAATAAACGCAAAAGTTATTTTTTACCTTCTTAGATATTTTCTTATCTCAAAGAGTTAGTGGTTCTTTTCTACTTCTAGTTGTAACTTTATTTAGATCTAAGTCTAATTCAGGCCAATCATGGTCTTGATTTTCTAAAGTTTCAGTGGAAGAAGAAAAATAAATCAAGACAGCAGAACGGTGAGAAGAAGACCTATATCAGATACACACGAGAAGGCCACACTGTTGATAAGTGTTGGCTCAATCCAAAGATAGAGTACATCCACTATCACAAGAAGGGTCATGTAGCCATTGACTGCAACCAAAATCCCATAAACGAAAAAGCTCATAGCAGAAGAGAGAACGACAATAGCGCATCCTACGTAGAGGAACCAGAGTCCTCCAAGATGTCCAAAGATAGAGCCAACAATGGCAAGAACCCAGTAGCTTACTTGTGTGCTGATGTCTGTGTGACATCAATTTCAAATACACAAGAGATAATTATTAATTCAGGTGCAACATCATACTTCGTGGCAACGAGACACATGATCACTGATTATCAAGAATCAGAGTCTTCCATATACATAATCTTGGGAGATGGTTCCAGACACAAAGTCAACAGAACCGGAGCGTTGTGGTTAAGCACCAAAGGAAGAGACAGAAGGCTCGATCCTTTTAGGTAAACCTAAGAAAAATCACATAATCATGGCTTTTTTGTTAATCAGCTCAGGTTCGCACTTATATCTGAGGCGTTTGATCCGTTCAATGTAATCTCGAACCACTTCTCGCTTTTCCATTTTATTTTTACTTAGAAGTAGGAAAGGGTCTTCCATAAACTTCCGAGGTTTGAACCGTGTGATAAGGGCTCGTTTAACAGTCTCCCAATATGTATGCTCAGTTTTATCTTGATTATAGTACCAATCTTGTGCTACGCCTGTTAAGGTCATAGGAAAAAAGTTAAGTTTATCTTGGGGAAAAACTTCACCATAGACTTCACAAGATTCAGAATAGGTCTGAAGAAATCTAACTGGATCTATTAATCCATTGTATTTGGGTAGATCCAAATGGGGTGCTCTTGTAACAATGATTTGATTGACTTATTGAGGAGCTCATCCAGGAGCACCACCAAGGGTAGCCATCTTTATAGATTAAATCAGACAGACAATGAGATTGGATCTAGATTTTCAATCAAAACTATCTCAGATCATATTTGCTAGATCTCTTCCACTTGACAAGAATCAGATTCCTATATCATGAAAAAGATTTTGAAAATCAACCAATCGATACTTCTCAAAAATGAAAAAATTCTCAAAATCAAAATCAAACTACATCAGATTTGACCCAAAATTTGACAGAGACTTGATTTGAAAAATCAGAACTTAAAAATAGAATTGGCAAAGGATCCCTAGGCAAAGATTCACTCGGCAAAGGTTCAGCGATGTTATTTTGAAAAAAAGCTCTCTAATCAGGTTTTTCTGACAAATTCTATGGAAATAACCTTCGCCAAACTCTCAGACTCTGAATCTGACACAAATAAAGCTAGGGTAGAACTGGCGAAGGTTTCTGGCATACAAAAACACAGTTTCTATAGTTTGACGAGGGTAAAAATAAAAATTTTCTATGATCTGGATAGGATGAATGTTTGTCAAACTCAAAAACAGTAAATTACTTCAAATAGAATAATCTAGAAACTCAACGAAGGTTCTGACGAAGAATCAAGAGTAATACTTGAATTTTTGCAAAAAAGAGACTTTTTTGGCAAAAATATGACAATATGACAATTGATCCTCTCAGAAACCTTCTTTTTTTGATATAATTCTTCGTCGACCTGGCAGTAGATAGATCTGAATCACACCTATGCACAATGAATCAGACGAAGGTTCTTTTTTTGTATTTTTAGAATTTTTGTGATTTTTTTGGTGTTTTTTGATGGTTTTTCTAATGTTTCTAAAAATCTGCTGGGAAAGATTGTTCGTCCTTCAAACTGAAGGTTCTATTTTTCTGAAAGAGGGCAAAATGTTATCAGCTCTGATGACGATTTTTGTCTCCTTGTGGTAGCAAAGAGTGATAGCGCAGCTGATTGTGGTTGCATAGTGCGGCGATGTGACGTGGAAGGTGTGTAGTGGGTTTCTTCTCTATCTTATCCTCAACCCAAGATCCAAGCACACAAGCATCAAGGAGATGAAGTTAGTCGTCACACACAGGTTTGATCCCATGAGAGCGATAGCATAAATCAAAATCCAGCATGCAAGGATGATACACAATTAACTCTAAGATTCATTAACACTCAAGTTCCATTAACCTAAATCAATTAATACTATGATCCACAATTAGATAGATACTTGCTTCTCTCTCTCTCTCTCTCTCTCTCTCTCTCTCTCTCTCTCTCTCTCTCTCTCTCTCTCTCTCTCTCTCTCTCTCTCTCTCTCTCTCTCTCTCTCTCTCTCTCTCTCTCTCCTTTTCTCTCTCACAAAATGCATAAGAATATACAATTCCAATAACATTCAGATCCAACAATTAGCAAATACAACAAAAGCATGAGAGATGAAGGAAAAGAGATAGAGAGCATGGACATTCATAATCCATTTCATAAGAGACTCAACCAGTTGTATTTGAAATGAAGAGAATAGATGTTTGACAAAAACTTGAGTTTGCACCTATTTATAGTAGAGAGGAGGGCCTTGGCCACAAAATCCTATTGGCCCATTCAAATCTAAAAAGAGTGGAAAACTCTTGCATTAATTAGAGGACCCAATTTGAAATTGAAATTTGGTGGGAACCCCTATTTTATTCACTAACTTGACATTTAGGCCTTACGACATTAAAAGTCCCACAAAAAAACCTAAAGTCCTTTGTTAACTTTCTAATTAATCAAATAGCTATGTGATCATTGGGTTAAACTTACACATGCAGGGTGCCAAATCCCTCTCACTTATTAACTGGTTAGGGTTAACTCGATATCCGCAAACCCTCCAACAATATCCCCCACCAAAACTAGTGGTGGTCCCACCACACCTCACAAGATTTATTCATTTCGGACTTTGATTAGTCTCGCATCGTTACTTTAATCAAATGGTACTGCACCTTCTCCATGAATTCCAAGTGCGTCGTGTTGAAATCTTTCTTGTGTGGTAAGAAACACTTATTGGCGCCGACAATCCATTTGGAAGTAGTCCATGCCCTAAATCTAGATTTCCACATTCCACCCAGCATCGCGGCACTGTAGTATAATCTGGCAAGTGGCAATTGATCTTGAAAACTGTCGGACACCATTGGTTTATTAGGATCGAATGCCAATTGGGGTAGGCAATCATCCCATCTCGTTACTACGGATGCCAACATTGTCAGATCATTCGGAAAAAGCGCAGGTTGCCTAACAGTCGGGTCTTCTCGGCCGCATAAAATTGTAAGGCCCAATTGAAATCCGCTGCTATTTGCCAATTATATACTTGGTGGATGATGGGTCAATTCGGGGTATGGATTGTGACTTTCCCCAATGGAATCCTTAAATCTTTCCATTTATTCCTTCTTGGCATCGGCAAATAATAAGAATCTACCCAAAACTGGTGAGGGCTAGCAACATAACTCATGATAAAATCTAGAGTTTTCTCAAATGCAATGGTTCTCCATGCCGGATGATCTCCCAATGCTAGTAGCTTGTCCTCCTCGATCTCAGAGGTCCTGAATTTAATGACCCATCCACCCCTCGAGGACTCATACGGATGTTGCTGTAGAAACACTTGAATCTAGTACTTGCTGGTGATCAATTTTTGAAACAATGTCCTAGGTCTTAACCTTGATGGACCTTATTCGGTGGCCTGAACATCTGGTATCTCTTGTATTTCTGGCCCATCCAACCCTGTATCCAATCCTCCCTGATCTTGGTGATGAGGCGAGAACTGTTGCATCACAGGTACTGGAATTCGAGGCTCGGCTTCCAAAACTTGAGCGGCTACCTTTTCATAATCTCTAATAATTGTCTCTGTCTTTGCCAGTTCAGTTGTTGCCATACGTTTGAGTTTATTAATTTTTTCTTGAAACCCAACCAATGAAGTTCGGTAGATTTCAATTTTCTTGAACAAGTATTTATTCTCTTTCGGTGTGATTGGATGATCAGGCACTTGGGTCTAGAGGTAAGAGTCACGTTCAAGGGTGGTCACATCGTTTGTGTTCAAGATCGGCCATATCCAACTGACCAACTAGTAGCAAGACCTGTTGTTTAGCATCTTGGACTACCTTGTCCACTTGGTTTTGGGCTATTGTCAAGGCATCCTGGAGAGTTTCCACATAGCCTTCTAGAGCATCAGCTCTCTAATTTTGGCCTAATCACTTATTTACATGTACAATGAGTGGTTTTCAAAGAGGACCCCCAAACCTCAAGATATATAGCTTTTACAATTTCACAAAGATTGCACCCACTAATTGGCACAAAATTGCATTTACAACAAAATCAGGAACCTATGCATAAAAGGTTATGTTGTTTGGGCTATGTAATGCGCCAAATACATTTCAGCTTGTAATGCAATTTACATCTAAGAAATACTTGCAAAAATTTGTGAAAATTTACTTGGATGATCTTGGTATCCATGGATTGGAAATAGAACATTTAGAGCATTTGGAGAAAGTGTTTGAATAGTGCTGAAAGTTTCAAATTTTCTTGAATCTTGAGAAGTGTCAGATATGGATTACACATGAAATCATTTTAAGAGATGTGATATCTAGACATGGCATTGCCAAAAATCTATGAAAGATCAGGATCATCATGGATCTACCTCCATGAGGGACGATCCGAGAAGTTTACATTTTTATGGACCATGTAGAGTACTACCAAATCTTTATCGTCTTCTTCACAAAATTAGCACGGCTTATACCTAAGTTGACAATTGTTTATATTTGGACTATCGAAGCCTTAGAATAAATGAGAAACTAAAGAATGCTTTGATATCAGAATTGATATTAAGAGCACTAAATGGGACTATTGAATTTCATGTTCATCCTAATGCTTCCAAATATGCTATTGGACTAGTCTTAACTCTGTCGGGGAATACAAGAAAGATTCTCCAATTAGATTTGCTAGCCATTAGTTAAATGATGCTGAAGTGAGTTATTCCACAATGAAACTTGAAGCATTAACAAGCAAGCACCAAGAGCATGGTACTCTAGGCGAAACTCTTTTCTCATTTCCATCAATTTTGTAATGAGTGCCTATGATCCATCATTGTACATAAGATTTCATGATGGCATGATCATTATTCTTGTTTTGTATGTAGATGACATTATCTTGAGTGGTAATGATCTAGATGGAATTAGAGATATAAAAATTGCTTTAGCAAAAGAGTTTAAGATGGTAGATCTCGGCCTATTAAGCTTCATTCTTGGAATAGAGGTTATTAGAGGATGCGATTTTAGCTTCATTTGTCAATCTAAATATGCTACATCCATCCTAGATAGATTTGGAATGAAGAATTGTAAAGGCATTGAGACATCAATGGAGCAACATGTAAAAGCATCTATTGGTTGTGATGAAGCATCCTTTGAGGACATCACATTATATAGAAGGCTTATTGGCTCCTTGATCTATTTAACTATAACTAGACCTGATCTTAGTTATAGTGTTGAAAAGTTAAGCCAATTCATGCAAAGTCCTCTAGTTTCACATTGGAAGATGGCCAAAAGAGTTCTTAGATACATTTCATCCACTAAGAATTTTGGCATTTTGTATAGAGGAACTAATCTTGGCTTAAGAGCCTATAGTGACTCGGATTTTTCAGGTGACAAAGTGGATAGAAGATCAACAAGTGCCTTTGCCACCTTTCTATGTGATGGAGTAGTATCATGGCTTTCCAAAAAGCAAGATACCATCTCCATATCTTCCACATAATCTGAATACAAGGCCTTGACATCAACATGCAAGGAGGTCTTGTGGCTCAAAAGGCTATTGGTGGAGCTTCATGTCATGGAGGAGGAAATTTCTATCATCTATTGTGACAACCAATCAGCCCAATTACTTGCAACTAATCCTACATTCCATGCAAGGAGCAAACACATCGAAATTGCTCATCATTTCGTGAGGGAGAAAGTGCAAGCCAAAGATATCAAACTCCAACATGTGCCATCATCAAGTTGCTTGGATGATTTGTTTACTAAATCTTTACCTAAAGATTCATTTGTCAAGCTTAGATCTTCAATTGGAGTTATTGATAAAAGCATTGTGATTTTCAAGGCTAGATTTGAGGAGGAGTGTGAAAAATTGCCTACATTGGCAAATCTAGCCATGTAGAATATTGTACATTTTGTCAATATTATTTGTTGGTTACTTCAATGGCCAAAGTGCCACTTGTACATTCACACCTAAAGTAGGTTACCACGAGTCAAGAGGAGTGGTTGTGTCCATTTGGTAGTGATTCCTACTTTGTAGGAACTAAACCATGATTTATTATGAGATTTGTACCTACCATGCACCTACCAAGCATGACTCTTGGATCTAGGCTAGGGTTTTCACATTAGGGCAAGAAAGTGGAGTCTACTTCCTTATTACATGCTGGATTTTCACCTAACTTAGCAAAGGAAGTGTGTTTTACTATGTATTCTCAATCTCCATAGCGAGAAAATAGAAACTTTTTGGAGCCTCAAGGAGAAACTCGAGTTTCCTCTCATTCTATGGTGATTACTTTTGATTCCAATGAAATCCAGCTTTGGCACATTCTAAACACTGTCTACAGGCCATACTACAGCCTCATTTCCACATGTGTGGAGTTGGATTATAGTTTTTGATCAATGCTCTGATTGTCTCTACTTGTTTTCTATCAAGCTGCTAAACTAGATCTTGTTTTCTGATGACTAGTTTTTGATAGATTGTTTAACAAGCACACAATCAACCTTGTGGATCATTCAAAGATCCATTTATGGTACTTAGTACTGTACTTTTCACACCTTACTATTGTGTGAGAGTTCTAGTTCATAGGTGACCTCCTCCTACTGATGGTAACAGGACCACAATACCTAGGAGACAACCCAACACACACTCCTGATTTGAGAGTTTTAGAGTCAACTGGGACTCTAAGGTAGACTTTCTCACTAGCAGAGAACTGCACATCCTATCTGTGTGGATCTGCATAATGCTTGGCTCAATCCTGGAACTGTATAGCTATGGGTGAGTGTGGCTGAAAACCATACACCAACATAAATGGGTTGTATCCCGTAGTAGTAGTTGTTTAAGCAAACTCTAATATCGAGAGTTACTCCAATCAATTAGTCTGCTTTTTGCTGATGTATGCACGAAGCATATCCTCCAACACCTAATTTACTCTTTCTGTTTGACCGTCCGTCTGTGGATAGTCGGTAGTAATCATGTTACGTTTAGTATGGAGATGATGGAATACTACCCTCCAAAAATTTCCATTAAACTTATTGTCTCGGTCGTTGACTATGCCGGAAGGTAGACCGTAAAATTTAAATAGCCCATCTACAAACAACCTCGCTAACTCTGGAGCTCTAACGGTTGTTTTGGTCAGAATAAAGTGAGCCATTTTGGTCAGATGATCAACTTTGACCCGTCATTACCCTTTTGGGTTTTAGACAAGCCTACTATAAAATCCGTGGAGATCCTCTCCCATTTACCAGCTAGTATATCTAAGGGCTGTAACAACCCTCTTGTCTTTCAATGCTCTGCTTTATTTACCTAACATTTTTGGCAATGGCTTACATATTGTTGGACGTCCTTTTTCATACTGGGCTAGAAAAATTGCCTACAAAGAAGCTCATAGGTCTTTTGAATGTCTGGGTGTCCAGCACTAGGACTGTCATGACACTCATATAGGACCTGTTGCCTATAATCTTTTGAATTGGAGACACATACTCTATCTCTATAGAGCAAGTACTCATCATGAATGGAATACTATTTCCATTTAAATTTTTGAGTCAACTAACCCTCAACCACTGGGGTTTGCTCAGGTAACACAGGCTCAGAGTCCTCAATGTCATCTGACGTATACTCGGACTCATCATCCTCAACGGAACCTGTCATATTCTTGGATGAACTGGCACCAGTCCCGGAAATTGGTTCTGGATTTTGTAACTGTCTACTCTGGACTGAGTTCCAAATAGTAGAGAAGAATGCATCATGTTGGCACCTCTCTCTCAAGGACTCGAGTAACTCACTACAAATATGAGTAAAACTCAGCTCATTTATCATAGGCATTCTACTAAGTGCATCTGCTATTGTGTTGAATTTCCCCCATCTATATCTGATAGACATATCAAACTCTTGCATTAACTCAGCCCAACGAGCTTTCCAACCTTTGGCTCAGGCTGATTACAAAGATATCTGAGACTTTCATGGTCTGTCAGGACCTCAAAGTTGGCACCATACAAATAATGCCTCCAAGTCTAAAGGGCATGAACTATGGAGAAGAGTTCCTTTTCATAGGCACTGTACCTAGTCTGTGTTGGCTCAAGTTTTTTACTCTCGAACGCAACTGGTCATCCATTTTGAGCTAGTACAGCACCAACCGCAAAGTTGCTAGCATTTGTTTTGACCACAAATGGCTGATTGGGGCCGACAACTTTTATAACTGATGCTGTAACTAGGGCTATTTTGAGAGCATCAAAGCTCTTTTGCAGACTCCCAAATGAGCTCCTTTCTCTTTCTCTTAAGAAAATCTATCATGCAAACTACTATTTGAGCATATTCCTTGACAAATCATTTGTAATATCCCGCCAAACCAAGAAAGATCTGAAGCTCTAAAAGATTCTAAGGTCTCAGCCAACTGATTATGGCTTTAACCTTGCTGGGGTCCATCTTAATCCCATCTGCTGAGATAATGTGACCCAAATAAGCTATTTCTTCAACGAAGAATTCACAACGGTCGAAACACCTTTTTGAGGTATTTAAGATGCTCCTTCCTTGTCTTACTGTACACAAGGATGTCATCTGTTGGAGAGAGAGGGGGAGAATAAATGACGAACCTGACCGAGAAATGAACTTGAACAAGAAACGAACGAGAAACAAACTCGAACAAAAAATGTTCGTGCGCAGCGGAATAAACTATACGACTCTCTCCGTAAACATGACTACGCCTATCAGAATGACAGAACTTTAGTGATAGAAATCACGGTCATTCTAGATTACGTAGCCAAACATTAATAGATGAAGTGCCAAAAGAATAATTTGTCATGAATAGCAAGACAAACTCTATGTCGTGAATGATTTGCGAAGAGCTAGACTGTGCTCAGCTGATAATTAGTCGCGAATGATTTGCAAAAGACAAGACTAAATGTTAATCGTCTATTACCAATAAGAACAACTAGAAAGATCAGACAGAATGAAAGATAAGCATAGCAATATTAACATAGATCTGAGCACAGAACAAAGAATTGTATCAGATTAAGTATATCATGTATACATGTCAATAATGCGGTAGAGCACAAGACAGTAGCGGATGAAACCGTGTGCCCTACGAAGCTTATACAATTTGTAAAGGAATTAAACCTTATTATTGATGAAAATGAAAAATCAATGTTCAGGGCATCTACTTTGTTGATGTCGTCTTCTTTTGCTCTCTTCATCATCCTTTTACACGAATGGTGTCCAATATATATATTACATAATATTACAGGTGTGCAGATGTGAAAGTACAGAGTGGATGTGCTATCTGTAGGAGATCGTGGGTGGCTGCAATCGTTGTCCAAGCCCTTAGCGCAACTGCATGGGGTGAGCATGAAAAGAGTGCGACGTCAACCAGTGCTGAAGTGAACGTTGGTGATGATGCGAAAAGTGCGTCGCTCTTACGAATGGCCATAGGATAAGATTTATAGGGTGCCTTAGCTTTTAAAGCACTTTTGGCATTAAGTAAGATAGTGTCCCCTTTTCGCCTATCACCTTAAACTGAGTAGAAACACAGTGTCGCAATTCTTTTGCCTTTCCTTCGTTTGTGCGAATTTGCATGTAAATATACAGACTGCGTGACAACGTTAGTAAATATGCAACATGAATGGAGGCAGATTAAAATGGGATTTAAGAGAGCTAGAGGGAATAAAGCCAACACCCCCTCTTAATCTGGATCCATGATTGCCTTGATCTTCAGACTGAGCAACACACAAAATCTGTTGTGTGCATTAACATTGAGTGCTTTCGTGAAGATGTCTGCAACCATGTCCTGCATTCTCTAGTACGTTAAGCTTACCTCTGTCGAGAACCTTGTCCCTGATGTAGTGATATCTGATCTCAATGTGCTTACTCCTAGAATGAAATCTAGGGTTGGTCGATAAGGCAATAGGACTTTGATTATCACAAAATAAAATTGTAGGGTTGTACTGATACAGATTGATGTCTGACAACAAATTTCTCAACCAAAACCCTTTCTAAAAAGATTGAGAAGCAGCAATGTATTCTGCTTCACTAGAGAAAAGTACAATAGAGGTTTTGCTTACGACTGTTCCACGAAATAGGACCGCCGTTGAAGAAGAATGTAAATCCAGATGTGGACTTGCGATTGTCTGCATCTCCTCCCCAGCTTGCATCAGAATAATCACTGAGCTGATGAAGATTGTCATTGCTGACATCTCCATAGCAGATGCACTGGCCCATGTAGCTCGAATATATCACATGACTCGAATAAGAGCCTTCCAATGGGTAATGTCAGAAGTAGCCATATATTGGCTAAGTGAGCTTACAGCAAAAGAGATATCTGGTCTTGTATAGACCATTGCGTACATGAGAGATCCAAGTATTGATTGATACAGATATTCTCTCATTTGCTTCTCTTCCTGCTTGGTCTGGGGACATTGGTCCTTTGACAAATGCAAGCTTGGATCCATTGGTGAGTGAGCTAATTTACAATTCATCAAATTGTATCTATTAAGAACATTGTGAAGATACCTTTGTTGAGTGATGTAAATCAGTCGATTTGCTCTGTCTCTGTGAATTTGAATTCCAGGACAGAAGTGAGCTTCGCCCAGATCAGTCATGTCGAATTCTGAGAACAGCATCTATTTTGCATCTTTGACCATTTTGGTATTGTTGCTAAAGAGCAACGTATCATCAACGTACAAGGTGATGATAATGAAGGATTGTTGCACTGACCTTGAATAAACGTTGCAATCAGCAGTGCTTGGTTTGAATCCTTGTTCAATGAAAAATGTGTTGATCCTCTGAAACCAAGCTCTGGCAGACTATTTCAAGCCGTACTATGCTTTGTGGAGTTTATAGACATGATTCTTCATGCCTTCCAGAATGTATCCTTTGGGCTGGATCATGTAGATATCTTCTTGTATGACTCCGTTAAGATAGGCTGTTTGTACATCAAGTTGATGTACTTCGAGGTCGGCAGCTGCATCATAAGAGAAGAGCATTTGGATCGAGCGAATGTTTGACGACTAGACTAAAAGTCTCATTGCAGTCGACATTCAAAATCTGGGTAAATCCTCGTGCTACTAGTCTAGCCTTCCTTGATCAATTGCTTTGTTGACATTATATTTGATCTTGAAGATCCATTTGCAAATCAATAATATTGCAGCTAATAAGAGCTTCAACTAATGACCATGTCTGATTCTTGATCAGAGAAGAATACTTTATATCCATGGCTTCTCTCCAGAGATCAGAGTCTAGTTGGCTAAGTGCCTCTTCGATTGTCATCGGTTCTTGCATTAAGAGACAAGCAGACTCAGGAGTATACTTGTGGGCTGTGTACCGCCCTCGCTTGATCTTCTGGGAGGATTCAACTTATGAACCGTTCCCTGGGACTTGTTGCTGGGTAGCAACAACATATTCATCTGATTTGTTGACCTCGGAGTGGTCGACAATAGACACGCCTGAGCCAGAAGCTCGGACTGTCGTATCAATGATAGGAGATGTAGGTTTCTTCTTGAGCAATATCCTTGCCTTTGAGGTCGACGAACTGATCCTCGATAAAGACTGTAACTCGGCTATACAAGATTTGCTGGGTATCAGGGATCGTACAGCTTGTAGGTGTTATCAGACAAATATATCCGATAAAAATGGTCTTCAGACCTTGGAAGTCCAAATTTCTTCCTTGTTGTCCTTTGGGAATCTACACGTAGGCAATGCACCCAAACACTCTAGTTACATCAAAGAAGGGCTTAGGAGCTTGTCCACACATCGATGGGGTGTCTTGGGGCTTGGTCTAACATCTTGTATCTGGATGTAAGCTGTAGTGAAAAACAACTTCATCCCAAGAATCCTTCTTGGGCAATGATGCATACGATAGATTACACATAGTAGATTTGTAGCATACAGTACAAGTTCTTCCCCTTTTCAACTAAGCCATTAGCCTGAGGACTGTAAGGAGAGAAATGAATTGCTGCTCAATGTCTTGGCTTTGGCAGATAGGACCCCCCCTCCTAAACTTCGAGACAGGATATATTCTCCACCGTTGTCTGACCTTAGGGCCTTGGTCGGCCTTCCAGTTTCCTTTTCTTGCATATCCTGAAGATTCTGAAGTAGTTGAAGGCTTCTAGATTTCTTCTTTATGAGATACAACCCATCGTCCTTCTGGAGGAATTCTTCAATAAAGGGTTATAGAAATACTTGGCATCCTTCAAAGAAGGGAATTTTCATCGGGTCACAAGTATCTGAATGTACAACATCTAGCAATCCTCTAGCAACATGCTGAATGGCTTGACTTAAATGGTTTCCTAGTCAGCTTACCAACTAGATAGACTTGACAGACATGTAACTCGAAATTTTTGCGGGGATAGTCGAGATCAAGAACAATAGATTGTCTAGACATTCATTGTATAGTAGCATGATTTAAATGACCAAGTCTATAATGCCAAAGTAAACCTTTATTTGATTGAATTGAAGTACTGAGAGCCTAACTAGAGGCAGAAAAACAATGACTTAATTTATACAAGTATCCATGTCTCTTTCCGAGTGCTAGTATCTTGTCTATCCTATCAAC